>CM061559.1:120155895-120781312 GCA_030864225.1 Capsicum baccatum var. pendulum | reverse complement strand
ATTTTAGTTCCAACTAAAGACATATTTTATACAATGTTTTCATGGCATGATTGTTGTATGGCTATGGGGTTTTCAAATATATGTTAGGATTTTGTTATCAAATTCTTGGTTATGGTTTTCCCATACTTCAATTATATATTTACATGCTTTAATGGTGGTTTGGACAATTGGTTGCATGGGCATGGTTAATTGGTAATTGGAATTGGTTTTAGAAATACTATAACCCCAACATGTTTGATAAAATGCCTATGACAATGCTTCTATTATATTATTGGACTTTTAATGGGACTATTGCATGGTATGGTTTGGTAATGGAACCCTAAATGGTACAAATGGTTTAATTAGTCTGTAATAGTTAAATGGTAAAGTTTGTTGGTCATGTTTAACTTTCTTGTGGAGTACCAGGGAATCACCTAAGTAAACATGTTAATGAACAACTTCTGGAGTACATAGGATTCCCCCAAGAAATCATAAAAATGGAACAATTGTGGGGTATACAGGATTCCCCCAAGTTAACTTGATAATTTAATCTATGGGTATATGGGATCCTTCTACATATTATGTTTGGATAAGGTCATTGCTTGCAAGTGATAGTCAGTATGATGATACCACTACACATATCCTTGGTTAATAATAGTGGGATAACGGTCTAGTTGGATGGTAGTGGTTTTAATTGGGTAATAATGTTAGGGCATGATAGTTAATCGTAAAGCTGCGAGGCCTTGAGTATGGGTCATAGTGACCATATATGATACTATGAGGTACATGGGAATCCTCTAAGTATATTGTACATATGTATCATGGAGAGCGAAGGATACTTGGGAATCCCTTATTTTTCTGGTATCTCGAGTTCATGTCGCTACACGCATTAGGGCCTATTTAGTAGGTTAAACTAGACCTATATTACCCATGGGTGGTTCAAGGATAGTTAAGCTACTCATACCCAGGTTAATGGTTTTAAGGGCATCCTAAACCTGGCTCTCTTTACCAACATAGTTATATATATATGTACGGTGTGTATACAGATGGTTTGTTTATGTTTTTTTACTGGATGGCATTATTTTATCCTTATCCTAAGTTCATACTAGCGTTCACCCACTAAACCATCTTCGAGTGGTTGTATCCCTAGGCGATGCAGGAACCAGCCATTCAACTCCTATTTAGTGATCGAATTTGGGATCAGCTATTGTATTGAAGTGGTGAGCTTCCACATTCTTAAAGGATCCATTTCATATCATAGATGTCTTTACATACTTTAGTTATTTTATAGATATTTGTTTTGGCTATGGTTGGGGGTATATCAAAACTATATATTGATTTTCTTTTGGTTAGAGGATTTTTCTAACCACTATGGATTGGAATGGGTGGTGTTAGTATTTGTGTCAGCCTTAGTATTGGAATTGGTATTGGAGTTGATACTGTGTAACTCCCCGATAACGGGTCCCGATACTTCACATTGTGCTTAGGGTCACAAGTGATTCCAAGCTAACCCTGCTACTAGCATAGTTACAAGTAACTAAATAAAATACATAAATCTGAATAAAATCAGCGGAAAATACAATACTTCTCATGACTCCCAACTATCCCAACTCAATACGACTAAACAAAGAAAATACAATACTTCTCAAACTATATAACTAACTCGATCCCTTGAATCAAAAGGGCTCATCACCTGATGACTAGAAGCTGAGAACTGACTGAATATGGTGTATGCGCTACAAATTGTACCTATATTACGAGATAATATAGCACACTGACGTATATGTGGATCAGTACTTTGGAGGATGTAATGAGTATATGGGTGTGTATGCATTTAAGTAAACAATGTTATCATTCTTTACAAAACATGCATGACGATATGAATGACTCACATAGCTTGAGAAAAACTGAAATCTAAATCTCATAAATCATGTATAATGAAGCATATAGTACAGATCTCAGGAGTCATTACACTTAGTTCAAAAATCTGCATTCTCCATCTTATTCTTAAAACTTGTAAACAAGAGGAATCTTAAAACATTAGCTTTCAAAACTTGTACTATTATCTTATGGAGACTAAAGTACTTCTTTAAAACTTAAAGAGTATAGGACTTTGGGACTTGGAGAACTTGGACTTGGGGGACTCTAGGAATCTCAAAATCAAACTTTCAACATATATACTTTTATCTTAATTTAGAGTAGGGTACTACTTTGGGAGTTTCTTCTAACCTACATAAACCATGTGAGCCGTATGGAGTCAATGTCTTGCTCATTTTAGGGAGAATTGTTCTATCCTTGCCATCGGAGTAGAACCTTAACTTTAGTGATCACTATCTGGGCCTTGGGCCCATAAATCTCATTCCTACGGTGGTACATAGTTCTGGGGAAGGAAACCTTGGAATCAGATCCAACTCGGTGCAAAATACTACTCCCATACTTAGGCTTAGAACTTCTAGGAAATCCTCCTTGAAAAAACTCAAGGGTCTATAATAAAGACCAAATTTTTCTTCTCTTAGCTTTAAATCATAAGTACTGTGGATTCCTATCTTAGCTTTTGAAAGTACTTATCAAAACTTGAGATCATAATCTCCTTATAAACTCATCACTTGTATGTAGGAATCAAAATATAAAGCTTTAATGCATCAAAATCATATTTAAACTTCATACTCAACCATCATCTTAAAAAGCTTACAATCATCTCAATCAAGATATTGGAAAAATAACTCATAATATGAATATCATGATTTCAACATCTCAAAATTGATGCTTGATAACAAAACATTCATAATCATCTTAAAATCTGAAAAATTCGGAAATAGGCATGGAAATATAAACAAAATCATGTAATTCAACCTTTAATCCACGGGAAATCTCAAAATCTTGCAAACAATAATAATGGGTATAAACCCTAACTTCAATTTCATGGAAAATCTCATAATTTGATGAAATTTGTATTTAAAATAAGCCTTTGGGCACAAGGGTAAAAGATTACCCTTGTTCAAACCTAACATACCTTGAATTTTTAATGTAGATGAACAAGCTTGCTTGAGACTCTTTTTCACACTCTTGAATGATATTTCTTGAAACTTTTGACTTAGGAGTCTTAAATCTTAACTTAATTGTAAAAACTATGGTAGGATCTTGAAGTTCTTGGAAAAGGAATTGGTTTTGTTCTTGAGGAAACAAAACCCTAGTTTTTGATGCTTTGTATGAAAATGAGGTCCTATGGCTCGTCTCTGATATATCTAGTGTTAAAAAGGGACCAAAAAGACCTTTTATGAATGGCTTCAAAATGCTAAATGGGATCTACGATGGTTCATCGCTGGATCGACGGTCCGTCGGCTTGACCGTCAAACTAGGACCATAATAGGGACTTACTGTCTTGGTTGCGATGATTTGGGTGCTATTCCTTCTCTAGCACGACGGTCTGTCTGACCTTTCCATCACACCTGGGCAGTTCAGACTGCTTTGTATAATGCACCCATAAATTTTTACCCCAACACTGGATTTTGACAAAATGGGTATCATTGGAATGATAATTCAATTTCCCACATGATAAAAAGTTAAAATTAGGAAAATTTGATATGGTTTAAACACTAATCACTTTGGTTAATCGTCTAGAGATACTATAAGGCTTAAAGGAAATTTAGGGTATTACAATATCTCCCCCTTGGAAACATTCATCCTTGAATGTCTCTAGTTAGACTAAAATACCAAGGAACTAAGGGTGAATAGATGATAAAATTGGCTAAACCAACTTTATATCTTTCTAAACTTTTGAATACTTTGAAAAGAGCAAGAACTTGACATAAGAATAGCTATATATGAATCTCTTATTAGAGAGGAGCTGAATGAAGGAAGGTTGTTATCTTCGTCTGAATCTGAGCTAACTTGCCTTTTTCTTATTATGATAAGCTGACTCATGCAAAGAGTTTATAATTCTCTAGATGTGCTCATGGTGTGATCGTACTTATAAATTGTGAAGCGACAGTTTATGTAGGCATAAATCATAAGGTGACGAGGCTAAGGTCACACAATGGGCATCATATTGTCTGAGCTGGAATAATTTGAAAACAAAGATCGTTCAGTGAATACTTATGGACTGAATCATGACTAGATACTCATAATCAAGTGGAGGATTTCTTCAACAGCCATTCTAGGGAGTTCTAACGATATGAGGGAGCAAGGAACTTTGGGCAAGATCTGAACAAGACATCTGAATAAGAGATTACAATATTGCTATGACTCTATAGCTTGGAATGTAGACCTATGAATCATAAGTTGGGATATAAGTAATAGGCCTCAAGCAATACAACTTCTTATTCTTAAACTTAGCAACACATCCCAAACACTCCTTCAACTGTACTATTCCCCTCAAATACTATACTCGCTCGGTCTAACTTATAATTTTCACATGGCACTGATACTTCCATCCACTAATGTCTAGACTAAACTAAATTCTCTGACATGTTCAAGCCTAACTCAAAGTCACAAGATACACCACATAACATTGTAATACTAGTCTTAACCATGAATTCAATGTATCCTACATTTCATAACTTCTCATCTCATGCAAAGTTATCGTTACCACTCCCATAACCATATTTAACCTCGTACTACACATTACTAACGCGTAATGCATTCATCCAGATATGCAAACATAACATTTAAGCCTATATTTATAACCACATATGCACTCCTAAGCAACCATTCGTTAGGCATCATTTCATATTCTCTATACCTCTATCAACAACAGATTTCCTTCACTATGCTTAAGAAGACATACATAAAATTTTAACTAGCTAGGACATGTACCAAAGACTTGGCCTCAATCTTACCTCACACTTACAGTCTCAGCTAAAATTAACATACAGCAATCTTCCAATAACAAAAAGGTTTACTCTCTCCCATCCAAACAACTGTTCGTCATCACTATCTTAACCTAAGGAAAGGTAACTAAATGGTTAAAATAGGAGGACCTAAAACATGAAGGGATACTATGTATAACTTGACACCCAACTGAGGCTTTAGGAATAGAATATTTAATATCGTGAACTTATCAAAGAAGTCTGATCTGAAGACATGCTTTCTATAAGTCTGAATTTCATTGATCATTAAAAATATTGCCTGAGTACCAGAACTGACATACTGTAAAGCTTGAGTACATGGGTCATGAGCTGCATGACCGAAATTTGGAGTTCATAACTTATGGAATGTGATTCCAACTGCTGAAAGAATTGGAACTCCTTATTTTGGGAACTAGGAGAGCACATGATTCTCTATCGTATGCATGAACGCGAATTAAGATCATGGAACTAAAATATAAGGCATGAGTAGGTGTTGGTACAACTAAAAATACATAAATAAGATTAGATCAAGTATTAATATTTCTCACAGCTATTCTATAACTTACTGGTACATCTACTAGAATCTGAAAGCTTGACTTGGTTACTAGTTCTATTATCTCCCTATTAGATTTAAGCCATCACTTTGAGGCTATGAACTACTATAGAAAATCTAGTCTAACTGTAATCACTTTAATCTAGAGTCTGGGATATAACAATGCATATGAATAAAAGAACTTAACCCGAATGACTACACCTGAAAGTGCAAAACTAACTCCTAACACTACCTTCTGAGTTACACCCTATCTTTCTATAGCCCCAATAGTCATCATATAATAATTGAACACTTACTAACTTTGGATCTACATGAGCACCCCATAGTCGGAGTGCATGCCATCTATTGCTTCAACTCTTATTTCTATTAGCTCGATCTTCAAAGTTTCAAACTTAGATTCTAACACTTAACATGAATATCTCCAAACCTTTGATGGACCATACTACTTCTGTCATAGCCTACTAATTTCATGCTTGTAAACTTATATTTCTAAACCATGAGAATCAAAATCATACTTAACAAGCTCTACATCTTTAATCATAATTCCTTAACTTTGCTATCAAGAACATCATACATTATCTAACTAGTCTTTCTCTACCTATAAACTCAATGTTACTACTAACCACACAACATGTAATAATCCTCAAAAAATAATACAACCTAATAGCACCTTTGGCATACTTCCACATCACACATACAACATCATACTTTATTATGAGTCAAATAAACTTAATCTCTTGTATACACTACTCAAGCCTACTAGATCACTTCCATACGACTAACATTCATAACACATCAATCATTATATCCACCTTGCTTATCATCTACTATTCAAACTTAGTATCTCGTTATACCTATGATTAACCATAACCTTGACAGTTATTCTTACCTGGCCAACATCCAGAAATACTAGCCTGCTAAAACCTCATAACAATAATGATCAATAACAATCCTATGGTCTATCTTATTTACAATCCGTTACCATATCTTCCTTCTACACATCATTACTATTCACCTATCTATACACCTAAATTTATTTCATAGCTTTATAAGTTTCAACTAAAATTCCTCTTGCAATTCAGGAAAGCATAAATTAACAACACTCCTCCACTAAGTACTTTTACAAATAACCTATACTTTTGTAACACAACAACTCCTTTCTTACTTCAAGAAAACAATAATTCACCTTAACTAATAACTCCTTCTCTCTTTTCAACTAAACTAACACATAAGGACACATCACGTCATCACTACCTCAATCATAGGTAAAAGATTTGGCTATACATATATTCAATAAATCACACGTACCACCATTCTTGTCACTATGCCTCTAAACCCCTAGTTCCAACTAAAACAAGAACAACAAGATGAACAACACGTTTTTAGTGAATTGAAATAGGCCTCACATGGCTTCACTAGACTTTGATTTTCAACAACATAATGATAATAACATAACAAGAGATAGAAATTTGACACACAATATTCAATAATCTAAGAATACACATCTTACTCTGTCTTAACTGAATGACTTATAAGAATGAGGCATAACTTTAAACTTGCGGGACTTATAACACACTAGAAGGCTCCTCTTAAGCCACTTCATAAGACTGTTAAAACTTCCTACTAGCAAGTCTGAGAAAATTATCAGAGGAGGAAATTGGAACTTGCCGATTAGGTACCTCAAGAACAGTACATAGATAAAGAAGTATAGATTATCATTACGGATTCTGAGGAGGAAATCTGAAAGCACATCTGACTTGGGCTTAGTGCACGATTTTTACAAAAATGATAAAGCACTTCAATCTTTGAAACTCAAAAGCACAAATAGGATATTTTCTAGCCTTCTTATAATCTTATAACTATCTGTGGAGAATTAATCTTGACTATTTCTGGTACCTTGAAAATGAGATAGAGATGGCTTGAATAGATTAAGATGAGAAGCTATTTAAGTTTCTTAAAGTACCTTTCTACAGCACGATCTTAGACTTAAAAGGATGGAGACATTTCCTAAATGCCTTCTAGCCTCTCAAAGAAAAGTATAGATGTCTCTATACCATTTCGCAAGACTCTACTAGACACGACTTAACAGACACCTTAGGACTCTTGAACCTTACACTCGGACACCAAGTTTGTAATGCCCCAAAAATAGGTCCCGATATGTCACACAGTGCTTAGGATCACAAGTGATCCCAAGCTAACTTTACTGTTGGAATACATATAAGCAACTGAATAAAATACATAAATCTGAATAAAATCAGCAAAAATAATAAAAATTCTATGAACTTGATTAATACAAAATCTAAGTTTACAAAATTACAAATTTACCTTTACGAACAAAACTGAAGTAAAATACATCAACACTACTGACTGTCTATGATGCCTCTACTAGTACTAACTATGGGTAGACGAGTCATGACTCCCAACTATCCAAACTCAATATAACTAAATAAAGAAACTATAATACTTGTCAAACTGTATAACTAACTTAAGCCCTTGAATCAAAAGTACTCATCACCTGCTAACAGGAAGGTGCGAACTGACTGAATATGGTGTATGCGCTACAACTTGTACCTACATTATGAGACAATGTAGCTCACAAACGTATATGTGGATTACTACTTTAAGGACGTATCGAGTATATGGGGGTGTATTTATTTAAGTAAACAATGTTATCATTCTTTATAAAACATACATGAAAATATGAATGACTCACATAGCTTGAGAAAAATTGAAATCTGAATATCATAAATCATGTATAATGAAGCATATAGTACAAATCTCGGGAGTCATTACACTTAGTTCAAAAATCTGCATTCTCGACCTTATTCTCAAAACTTGTAAACAAGAGGATTCTTAAAAATTTAGCTTTCAAAACTTATACTATTATCTTATAGAGACTAAAGGGCTTCTTTAGAACTTAGAGATTATAGGACTTTGGGACTTAGCGAACTTGGACTTGGTGGACTCTGGGAATCTTAAAATCAAACTTTCAACATATATACTTTTATCTTAATTTAGAGTAGGGGACTACTTTGGGAGTTTCTTCTAACCAACATAAACCATGTAGGCCATATGGAGTCTAACGTCTTGCTCACATTTGGGAGAGTTGTTCTATCCTTTTCGTCCGAGTAGAACCTTAACATTAATGATCACTATCTCAACCTCGGGCCTATAAATATCAATCCTATGGTATCACGTAGTTCTGGGGTATGAAACCTTGGAATCATACCCAACTCGGTGCTAAATACTACTCCCATACTTAGGCTCAAAACTTTTAAAAAATCCACCTTAAAATAACTCAAGGGTCTATAATGAAGACTAAATGATTCTCTTAGCTTTAAATCATATGTAGTGTGGATTCCTACCTTAGATTTTGAAAGTACTTATTAAAACTTGAGATCATAATCTCCTTATAAACTCATTACTTGTACTTAGGACTCAAAATATAAAGCTTTAATGCATCAAAATCAAATTTAAACATCATGGTCAACTATCATCTTAAAAAATTACAATCACTTAATCAAGATATTGGAAAAAGAACTCATAATATGAATCTCATGATTTCAACATCTCAAAATTCATGCTTGATAGTAAAACATTCATAATCATTTTAAAATCTGTAAAAAATTCAGAAATAGGCATGGAAATATAAACAAAATCATGTAATTCCACCTTTAATCCATGAGAAATCAAAAAATCTTGAAAAAAATAATAATGGGCATAAACCTTAACTTTAATATCATGGAAAAGCTCATAATTTGCAGAAATTTGTATTTAAAATAAGCCTTTAGGCATAAGTGTGAAAGAGTTACCCTTGTTCATACCCCACATACCTTAGATTTTTAATGTAGATGAACAAGCTTGCTTGAGCTCTTTTTTCCACTCTCGAATGAGGGTTCTTGAAGCTTTTGACTTGGGAGTCTTCAATCTTAACTCAATTGTAAAAACTATGGTAGGATTTTAAAGTTCTTGGAAAAGGAATTGGTCTTGTTCTTGTGGGATAAAAACCCTAGTTTTTGATGCTTTGTATGAAACTGAGTTCCTATGCCTCATCGTTGATATATCTAGGTGTTAAAAGGGTAGAATAGGACAAAAAATCCCTTTTAAAAATGTCTACAAAATGCTAAACGGAATCTATGGCAGCTCATGCGACGGTCTGTCGCTGGCTCGATGGTCCATTACACTAGGGACAGAATAGGGACTTACTGTCTTGTTTGCGATAGTTTGGGTGATGGTTTATCGCTAGCTCGACAGTCCGTCGTACCTGGGCTATTTAGACTAGTTTCTGTGTTTCGACCATAACTTTTTACCCCTACACCAGATTTTGATAAAATGGGTATCGTTAGAAATATAATTTAATTTCTAACATGATAAAATGTTAAAATTAGGAAAATTAAATGTGTTTTAAACACTACTCAGTTTGTAAGTCATTCTTTAATCTTCTAGAGATGCTATAAGGCTTAAAGAAAATTTAGGGTATTACACACTGTTGGACTAAATTTATGATTATTCTACCATTTTATGTTATCTTATTGATAGGAACCTTGTTTTTATTTTGGTTTTATTATGTTTGTTTGTTGGTATTGGATGGTTGGACTTATTTAGGTTGGTTACGGTGATAAATCTATCCTAGAGTTTGGAATTATAATAAGTGCTATCTTGTTATATGTTCAGAATTAATCTAATTTATGGTATATATATTTGGAGGTTAGGTTGAAGAACAAGAGTGATCCACGGTCCTAGATGGACTTGTGATGCCCATTAAGATAAGGCCCTGGTTTGGGTCATGTCTGAGTTTGTATCATAGAATTAGGTTTATTGTCAGTTGGGAGTCCATAAAGTCATGTTAATTTGAGTCACTTTTAAGGGTATGTATTGCGCCACACTCATATGGGAGAGGCTACAAGGCATTTTGGAAATGCTTCTCTTTCTTAGTATTCTATTTTCAAGCTCGAAGGCTAAGTCATTGAATCTTCTCTAATCCTGGTTTGTTTACTTTTCAGACCCTTCCTTGACGATTTAATATACAAGGTAACTCTTATGTCCCAACTAGTGATAATGTTAAAGGGACAGGTACTACTCAGGGGATCCATAATCAGTATAGAGGTCCCATCTCTAATATTTTTAGAGTTCCGCCAATTGCTACTAGTCCTCCTAAAGGTGAGGTGACAAATGCAGAATTTCGTCAATCAATTTATGTTATTCTCAATTGGTTATTGCTCAGGCTGAGAAGGGTGCATTTGTTGCTTCATCTACAGAGGCAATAAGGGTTGGCCAGTTCATGAAGATGAATCCTTCTACATGTAATAGTGTGAAAGTTATAGAGGATCCTCAGGGTTTCTTAGATGATATAGAGAAAATTTTTTGGGTGATGTAGGCCATTTCTATGGAAAAGGTAAATTTTACAGCATACCAACTTAAGGATGTGGTGTACCAATGGTATGAGGAGCAGGATATGGAGAGAAATGTTATTGAGGAATTGATTTTATAAGAGACTTTCTCTAATACTTTTCTGTATTACTTCTTTCCTAGTGAGTTAAGGGAAACAAAGATGAAGAAATTTGGTAATCTAAGATAAGGGAAATTTTTTATCAAGGAATATGCCTTGAAATTTCATCAGTAGTTTAGGTATGCTTCGAAATTTGTCTCAAATAAGAGGGCCAGGATTAGAAAGTTCACTTCTAGACTATCTCGGGATTTGATTCTTGAAAGTAAGACTGCATTGCTCATAAAAAATATGGATATTTCTAGGTTGGTGGTTCGTATGAAATATGTGGAAAAGGATAAGAGGAAACAGGCTGAGTTTAGTGAATGGCAGGGTAAATATTTTAGGTTATCTGAATAGGTTGTTGCTTAATAGCAAGGTGGTTGGGATGGTGGTATGTGGCCAAAGAAGTAGTAGGGACATTTTGGTTCCTTATCTTTAGCTAGTGCTCCTTACCCAAAATAGTTGGGTGATAGGCGTTAGGAGGGTGGTGATAATTTTTTAGCACAGGGTGACCAATCACAGGAAAATAAAGCTCAATCGACCTTATTATTTTCTCATTGCCAGTTCTATGGTAGGTTGTATCGGAGTTTCTATGATGATGGGAAGGATAGGTGCTTTAAATGCTTAGAAATTTTCTTATTGGTAAGGGTGCTTCGAGAGTGAGCAAGCCACTGGTTGCTTCCTCTTCTACTCCTACACCAAAGGGTGCTACTTTCGTATCTATTTCTACTTTGGCACCAATGTAGGTTAGAATAGGTTATGTGCTCTTGCTACTCGGTAGGAATTAAAGGCATCACCTGATGTCTTTAAGGGTACGTTACAACTCTTTTCTCATGATGTATATTGTTTGATTGATCTATGATCTACTCTATTTTATATGACTCTATTTGCAGCTGTGTATTTTGGTTTTGATCCAAGGGATATTTTGAATCCTTTTTCTATTTCTACCATGGTAGGTGACTCTATGATTTCTAAAAGAGTCTATAGGGGGTGTGTGGTATCTATTGGTAGTAGAAAGACTTTGGTGGATTTATTTTAACTAGATATAGTGGATTTTGATATTATTATGTGGATGGATTGGTTACACTCTTGTTACGTGTCTTTAGATTACCAGACTCTTAAGGTTGTCTTTAGGTTCCCTAGTGATCTGATTATTAAGTGGGAGGGTGATTCCCTATCTTTTAAGAGGAGGTTTATTTCCTATCTTAGAGCTCAAAGATTAATCTCCAAAGGATGTCTTCATCATCTGGCCCGGGTTATGGATTTTAACTTGAAAGGTCCTTTTTTGCATTAAGTTTTGGGGGTAAATAAGTTTCCTAAGGTCTTTATGGATGATCTTCCTAGTGCTTCTCAAGAGAGGGATATTGAGTTTGGGATTGATCTGGTTTTCGACACTCATACAATATCTATTTTTCCTTATAAAATAGCTCTAGCTGAGTTAAGGGAACTCAAGGAACAACTTAAGAATCTCTTGGTTAAAGGATTTATCCATCCTAGTGTGTCCCCTTGGGGTGCATTGGTATTATTCGTGTGTAAGAAAGATGGTTCCTTTTGGATGTGCATTGACTATCGATAGTTTAATAAGGTGATAGCTAAGAACAAGTATCCTCTCGCAAGGATAGATGACTTATTTAAACAATTGTTATGTGTGAAATTCTATTCTTATAGTGATCTTTGGTCTAGATATCTTTAACTTAGGTTTAGGGAGGTGCATATCCCTAACATGGTTTTTCATACTCAGTATGGGAACTTTGAGTTCTTGGTTATGTCATTTAATTTGACTAATGCCCTAGTGGCATTTATGGATTTAATGAACAGGGTTTTCAGGCAGTTTTTGGATCTTTTTATCATTGTGTTCATTGACAACATCTTTTTGTATTCTAGGAGTGGGTGGATCATGCCAATCACCTCTGTGTGGTGTTGCAGACCTTAAAGAAGCAACAGTTATATGCCAAATTCTCCAACTATGAGTTTTTGTTGAATGCTGTAACTTTTTTTGATCATATTATTTCTAGTGACAGGGTCATAGTGAATCTGCAAAAGGTGGTGGTGGTTAAAAGGTGGCCTAGACCTATGACTCCAACTGACATTAGAAGCTTCTTAGATTTGGCTGGGTATTATAGGCAGTTCGTGGAAAGTTTCTCGATGATAGCTACCTCATTGACTAAGTTGACTCAGAAGAAGGTAAAGTTCTCTTGGTTGTATGCTTCTGAGGGGAGTTTTGAGAAGCTGAAGGATAAGCTAACTTCAGCTACGGTTTTGACATTGCCTGAAGGCAATGAGGGGTTTATGGTTTATTATGATGCATCACTGGTGGGATTTGGTTGTATTTTAATGAATCATGCTAAGGTAATTTCCTTTGCTTTTAGGCAGTTGAAGGTGCATGAGAGAAACTAACTTACTCATGATTTGGAGATTTTAGTTGTGGTATTTTCTTTGAAAATTTGGCAGTATTATTTATATGGAGTGCATGTGGACATCTTTTCTGATCATAGAAGTCTACAGTATATGTTCGCTCAGGCGTGGCTAAATCTCAGGCAAAAGAGAGGGTTAAAGCTTCTTAAGGAATATGATATGAGTCTTCACTACCACCCAGGTAAAGCTAATATGCTTGTTGATACTCTTATCAAGTAACCCATAGGTATTTTAGCTCATATGGATAAGGAGAAGAAAGAATTGGTGAAGGATATTCACCGCTTGGCTAATCTTAGAGTTCGTCTCTTAGAATCCAAGAAAAGTGGTGTAATGGTATAGGAAACGGTTCGGTCGTATCTTGGTGCAAAAATCAAGGAGCAGAAAATTCTAGTTCCTATCTTAATAAAAATCAAGGATAATGTAGGTGAGAAAAAGGTGATGGTATTTAAGATCAGTGGTGATATTACTTTGCGGTACCAAGGGAGGTTATATTTTCCCTAGATGGATGGCTTGCGCTAAAGGATTTTGGCTACGGCTCATGAATCGTGCTATGTTGTTTATCTAGTTCAACAAAAATGTGTCATGATCTCCTGGTGATATATTTGTGTAAGGGTATAAAATGGGATGTGTCTACTTTTGTGGCCAAGTGTTAAGTGTGTCAACAAATTAAAGTTGAGCACATGTGGATTGGGGAATTGTATTAGAAAATTAAATTGCTGGAATGGAAATGGGAGGTAATAAATATGGATTTTGTTATTAGTCTTCCTCGACCTTGAAACTAATTCGATTTGGTTTTGGTCATCATGGATAGGATGACAAAGTCTACCCACTTCTTGCTAGTGTGGACTAACTTTTTGGCTGAGGACTCTACGAGGTCTTATCTTCATGAGATTGTGAAGCTGTATGAAGTACCACTTTTGACTATCTATGATAATGGCATGCAGTTGTCATCTTACTTCTGGTGCCTTTTTTAGAAAGGGTTGGGGACTAAGGTTAGTTTGAGTACTTCTTTTCATTCGCAGATTGATGGAAAGGTAGAGAGGACTATCAAATATTGGAGAACATTCTTTATATATGTTTGATTGATTAGGGTGGCAATTTGGTTGAGCATCTACCTTTGGTAGAGTTTGCTTACAATAATACCTATTATTCTAGCATTGGTATGGCCCCTTTTGAGGCACTGTATAGTAGGAGGTGTAGATCTCTTATTGGATGGTTCGATCTTGGTGAGGCAAATATGTTTGGTCCAAATTTGGTTTATCATGCTATGGAAAAGGTATAGGTTATTTGCGATAGGCATAAGGCTTCCCAAAGTCACCTTAATGGTAGGGTGTGATAGCTAACCATGAAGGTATGAGTCAAATAGACAGACAGTGGAAACTCATGTTTGCTAAAATGAGAGAAGGTTATAGCGACCATTTATGATACTATGAGATACATAGAGAGCGAAGGGTACTCAAGAATCCCCTACTTTTATGGTATCTTTGGCTCGTGTTGCTACACGCATCGAGGCCTATTCAGGGGGTACACTAGACCCATATAGTCCATGGATAGTTCTAGGACGGTTAAGCTATACCTAAGTAGGTTATGGTTTGAATGACCTGATAAACCTGATGCCCTTTCACGGCATGGTTATATATATATATGGTTTGTATGCATATGGTTGGTTTAAGTGGTTTTACTTGATGGCATTATTTTATCCTTATCCTCAGATTATGCTAACATTCACCCATTAATCCATCTTCGGGCGACTATATCCCCACGCGATGCAGAAATTGGTTAATCTACTCCTCATACTTAGTGATCAATTTGGGATCATCTATTGGATTGAAGTGGTGAGATTCCATATTTTTTATAGCTCCATTTCATATCATGGATGTCTTTACATAATTTGGTTATTTTATAGATATTGGTTTTGGCCTTGGTTAGGGGCATGTCCCCAACCAGATATAGTTTTTCTTTTGTTTTGAGGCTTTATGTGACTACTATGGGTTGGAATTGGCGATATCAGTATTGGTTTCATCCTTAGTATTTGAATTGGTATTGGGGATGATACCATTGCACTGAATTTATGATTGCTCCATTCTTTTATATTATGTTATTGACAGGAACTTGGTTCTTATATTAGTTAGGTTATGGTTGTTGTTTGGTATTAGATGGTTGGACTTATTTTTGTTGGTCATGGTTATAGACCTATCCCAGAGCCTGGGATCATAATAAAAACTATATTTTCATAGATAGGGAATTCATCCGACTCAAGGTATGTATATTTGGAGGTTGGGTTGGAGAACGAGGGTGGTCCTCAGTGATGGATAGACTTGGGATGCCCATTACCTTAACGCCCTAGTTCGGGTAATGTTATGGAAACATTGGTGAATTAAATTTCACTATTCCTTTGCGTTATTGGCATGTCATGTTGCCTAGATGGCACAATGGTGGCGTGGCATACCCCTATGTTAAAATCATCCAATGTTATCATCCTATAAATAGGACACTTAAGCCTAATTGCACATACCTTGGATGACCTTAGAGCTTAGAGATAGACTGGAAAAAGCTTCAATTAGGGTTTTTCTTCCATTAAATTTGTTTGTTTATGTATTTTAACATGTATTCACTCATTGTGATTATGGTTATCTCCAATATCAGTTAAACAAGTTTTTTCAGGGTTCGGGCCAAGAACAAAAGTATTATTGTTATGAGTTGACTTGGTTGCATTTGTTCATCAATATTGGTTATTTATTGATACTTGTTAACACTATTTTTAGGAATGGCGACCTTTAAAATACATACATAATCATCTTGTAAACCCGAAAGGGGGAACAAGAGGATAGAACATGGGATGAATAGAATAGGATCATAATCTTTCAATTGCTTGAAGTTATGAATTGTATTTAGAATATTAATATACCTAAGGTCCCTATTTGGTTCAATAATGGGATGAAATATGAATACATTTAATTTAGTAATCGCTTTCCTGCTCAAGCATGTAGTTGTGTGGCTAAGTTAGAAAGCTGATTAGAGGTTCGAAAGACATAGTCATAATATCAACCCCATGAATCAACAACCAAGACAATTAACCTAACCAATGAAATTCTATAACATGGTAAGATTGTTCACAGTGCCTTAACCCTAGTTTTCCCCATTTATTGTCCAAGCAATTTACTTTACCGCATTGTTTTATTTTATGCTTAGTAAAACTCTCAAACATCAAGTGGTTATTATTGCACAGATTTAATTTTAATAGTTGTATTTGAACTAGATAGTTGCCGAACACAAATCCTTATGAGATCAATACTTGGCTTTTCAAAAGGCCACTATATTACTTGGGTTGACCACGTGCACATTCGTGTGCACTTAGGCGTAATAAGTTCGTGGCATCGTTGACGAGGACATGTAAATTGGAAACTGCTTTAGTTTTCATTTAACTTTTTTGATTTCCTTGGTGCTATTAACTTGATCTTGGATTCTGAATTTGTAGGACAACTTAGAAAACTCGTAAGTTGGCCAGGGATAGGGAGTATGTTGAACCAAACCCCGAGCTTAAGAAATGCTTACACGAAAGAAAGAGAGAAGCAGTACTTATCTATAGAATTCCACATATTCATGAAGAGGAAGACATTTTTGCATCCTTGGCTGAAAATCCTCCAGCCCACAGGATAGTTCACAAAGTTGCATTCCTACTTGCAACTAATGTGACCTCTGTTATTCACAGACCGGCTGGTAGAGGTAGATTTGAACTGAAGTAAAATATGGTGCAACTTTTGCACAGCAGTGGTCAGTTTACAAGGCTTTCACATCAAGATCTACAGGTTCACTTGCAGAATTTCTTAGAAATCAATGATATATTCATCCCAACTAGAGTGTCTACTGATTATGTGAGACGGACGTGTAATACTCCAAAAATGGGTCCCGAGATGTCACACGGTTCTTAGGGTCACAAGTGACCCCAAGATAACCCTTTTACTGGCATATCTCATAAGCAACTAAATAAAATGCATAAATCTGTACAAAATTAGTAGAGCGTAACTCTTTTCTAAATCTGATCAATACAAAACTGAATCCACATGATTACAACTTTACTTTTACAAAGAAAATTGAAATCAAATATATTAACTCTACTGACTTTCTATGAAGACTTTACTAATACTGACTATAGATAACTTGGAAGCTACTCCAACTATCGCTAATCAATACGTACGAATAAGAAAGTAGAGAATATAAATAAGTATAACTGAAGTCCCCGAAGTAGGAGGACTCATTATCTCACAGGCTAGAATCTGCAATTGTCTAAATCTAAAAGTTCATAGTCAAACTTGTACCTACATTATGAGTCAATGTAGCACATAGACATATATGTGGATCATAGTTTGAGAAAATACTGAGTATATGAGGGTGAATGCATAGGTAAAAACATATCTCATAATCATCACTTATAAGACAATGCATGCTAAATGTAAGTGACTCACATAAACTGATATATTTGAAATGCTTAAATAAGTAGCAATAAAAAGCAAAACATGCTTTATAAATTTTGTGAGCCACAACATTCAGTTCTAAAAGCTATGATTGTATTCTCTCTTTAAATCATATTGTCTATGTATAAAAAGGACTCACTCGTAAATCTGAAATCTGAAAGCTGAACTCTGTAACTATAATCTTTCTATAAACTTTAAGACTTTAAGGGAAATACTTTAAAGCAACTTTCTGTAAAACTTTTTTATTAGGGAAAACATTTTATTAGAAGATAAAATACTTTTAAGAACAACTTTCTATAAGGGAAAATACTTTATCCTAAGGTTTTAGTAATCTTAAAAACTTAGCTTCTAGAACATATGATTTTATCTCAAGGCTTTAAACTAATAGACTGTTTTAAGAGTAGGGGACTTCTTTTGGGAGGTTCTTCTAATCGACATAAACCATGTGAGCAGACATGGAGTCCAACGTCTTGCCCACATTGGGGAGAGCTATTCTACCCTTGCCATCGAAATAGAACTTTAACTTAAGTGATCACTATCTTAGCCCACTATGGGCAAATTCAGAAACCAATGGTGGCACGTAGTTTTGGGGCATAAGACTTTGGAATCATACCCAAATCGGTGCTAAATACTACTCCCATACTTATGGCTCAGAACTTTTAAGAAATCCACCTTGAAATAGCATAAGATTTTATAATCAAGACAATTATGCTTCTCTTCGTTAAATCTCAAACTATTTGAATAATGTGGATTCCTTGTCTTAGCTTAGGATCAAAATATCAATTTCTTTCTTGAAATGTGGTAAACAATCATCAAAGAGGCTTAAAATCATAATATTCTTGAAATATCAAGACTAAATCTTAGGGTTTAAAGCCTATGCTTCAAACTTATGTTAAATCACCAAAAGGTTCATACTTGATAATGTAATTATTGATAAATCAACTCAAAATCAAGAAATTTCAGCAATAAGCATTAAAATATAAACATACTCATGTAATATCATAGCAAAATATCATACTCAATATGCTTCTTGAAAATACTTCAACAATATCAAAATAATGAAATCAAGAATCTCAATATCATGCTTAAACTCAATTGGGAAAATCTGAAAAATTGCATTACATGCATAAATATATTAAAATAGTCACGTAATTCAACATTCAATCACTTGAAATCTCACAATCTTCAAACAATAAAAATTTGGTATAAACCCTAACTTCAATTTCATGTGAAATCAGCTAAAATCATATAACTTTTGTAATTAAAATAGATTTTGAGAACAAGGATTAAAGATTTATCCTTGTTCACACCCCACATACTTTAATTGATGATCTTAGATAAGAAAGCTTGAATCTTGCATTCCTATGATGCTTTTAAAGATGAGATTTTGGGGTTCTTGTATTGAAAATCCTTAATGTTGAGTTATCTTGGAGAATTAATGAAGGAATTTTGGGTTTCTGTGAGAGAAAGTATGAGCCTTGGGGTTTTGCAATTTGAGATGAAAAGATGAATAATGAGGTATCTTTGTTTCTTTGGGGGTGAAATTATGTGTTTTGAAAGGATTTAGGTAAGGGGAATTGACTAAAGTGGCCCTTGGCCCTTTTGGAGTTGAATTAGCATGTAAATAGCTTTGGATCCACTTCAGTTTTTCATGTCGAGGTAAAGTCGATGCGACGCGTCAAGATCGCATCGGCTTACTGCCTCACACGAAAAATGTCATAACTTTTTACTCGGTTATTAGATTTTTGCAAAATTGGTATCGTTGAAAATATAATTCAATTATATACAATTTGGTGGGTCTTGAGATATAAAATTTAATGTATATAAAAAGTTATACAAGTTTATAGTAGATCCTTGTAGAATCAAACACCAAATGTTGGACAAATTAAATAATCTTAGCTCAACTTTGTTCTAAGTCATTGCTATAAATATTTTTTACCTCTAAACCACTTCATAGACTATGATAATGATTGTGAAACTTATATTCACATGGAAATCATTTGGATTAGAGCTTAGATGCATCGAAATGCTAGTTAGAATTCTAGCTCAAAAATACGGGGTATTACAGGATGCTCATTCCCTTTTCACTTTTGGTGCAACAAATGAAATAATTGAGCGTAGAGCTGGTAACTTCAATCACAATGTGGGATAACTTAGCCTAGAATTTCCTCATCCAATTCTTTCCATCTGGCTAGATTAGGAGTCTATATAATAGGATTTTATGCTTTAAGTAGAAGCCGGATGAGAATATTCATCATGCTTGGGAGAGATTTAAGTCTCTTTTTTGGAATTATCCACATCATTGGTAGTCTAATAAGGTATTAGATTATACCTTTGTTGAATCTTCGACCATAACATAAAAAAATCTCTAAATTCAATTGTAGGTGGTTAGGCTTTGGAAAAAACTTATGATAAGTTGTGCACCTTGTTAAATCGTATTGATCAAGTAAATGTGGACTAGCATGGTGAAATGTGTAGAAGCTTAATGAAAAATATTGAAGGCATGATTGAAGTAGATAGTATCACAGTTTTAACTGCCCAATTATCTGTCATGTAGAATCAAATGATGACCCAATTCGGCAAATTAGATGTGAATCAATCTACTTCTTAGGTAAATATAGTTCACAAACCCCATCATAGTTCAAGATTTATGGTAATATAGGCCACTCTGTAGACTTGTGAGGTGTATCCTGAATCCATAAATTTTGTGGGCAATATTTCAAAGTTGAATTATAGTAATGCCTATGCCACAAGTGGAAGACTTAGATACCAAATTACTCTTGGGGCAATAATTAGTAGTTTCAACAGTAGCAGCACCAGAATACATAGTCCAGTAGCATACAGGAAACTTTAAAGAAGATCCTGGTCAAGCAGGAAGAACTGGCTACTGAAATAAAAAATCAACAAGTGGCTCAGTAAAAGTTAAAGCAACAGTTGGGGCAACAAGCCCAGGCATAAAATACTAGGCCTCAAGGTAGTTTTTATGTAATAATAAACCTCTAATTCAAGTTATGGAAATCACTTTTAGAAGTGGTAACGAGCTTAGTGATAGACCCCTGGAGAAATCTAAGAAAGTAGATGCAGAGTTAGTTCCACAATAGGTTGCACGCAAGGATGTTGACAATTCATGGAAGTCTAAGTACCTAAGAACTAAAGTTACTGAGAAAGTGAATGAAAGACCACCACCACCATTCCCATAGAGGCTAAATAAGGCCAAATAATATGTTTATTGTAAGAAGTTCTTTGAAACCTTCAGATAACGTCACATTAATTTTCCTCTTTTAGATGTTTCATCGGGAATGCCCAAGTATGCCAAGTATTTGAAGGATGTGGTGATTAATAATGTGAAGTTGTAGGATATTAAGATGGTGGCACTAACTGAGGAGTTCATGTTTATGGTAATGAAGAAGATGCCCTAGAAGGTTAAGGACCCAGGGAGTTTCAAGCACCCCATACAAATTGGTGATGGTGAAGTGGTCCATGCCTTGAGTAACTTAGGGGAAAGTTTAAATTTTATACCACTGTACATGTTCAACACTTTTGGTTTGGGTGAGCCAAAACTGTGCTCTATGATACTACAAATGGCGGATAGGACCACAGTGAAGCCCGAAGGAATAATTGAGGATATACTCATAAAGGTCGATAAGTTTATAGTTTTGGATGATTTATTATTTTGGATTATGATGTAGATGTCAGGGTACCAGTCATTCTAGGACATCCATTCTTAGAAATGAAGAAGCATTATTAGACGTGAAAGAGGGAACTATCACAATGAGATTGGATGATAAGAGGTAGTCTTCATAGTTTATAAGACACTTAATCCACCTTTTTATTACAAAGATTTGCATATGATTACAATGATAAAAGTGGATGAGTATGGGGTGATAGAAGCTAAACCATCAAGGACCTCTTCAGATATTGTTTGGGAGTAACCCAAGTAAAGGTAGGTATTTTGTTTGTAATGTTCTTAGTTTTAACTTTATGTAATTTTTATTTTTGTCGAGTCACAGGTTGATGAAGTTTGAGTATCAGAGACTTGAGCTAAGGCGCATTGCAAAGACTAAAAGTGGGATCCTCGGACCCTCTTGATGTTATGAGATGCTACTAGTGAGTCCTAGAAGCCTCATGGAGTATTTCTATCTCTACTTTAAGTTTACTTAGGGGACAAAGTAAGTTTTAAGTATGGGGTAGGTAAATTCACATAGTTTCACGTGAAGTGGTGTTATAGGGTCTTAAGTTTTAGTTGTATTTCTAGATTTGGGGTAAATTTGAAAAAATTACCAAAATATTTTTCTTTTTAGACTTTAGTTTGTGTGGGTGCCATTTGAGTAGGTACACGTTTTACCCACCCTGTTGTTGTTATTTTTGTTTTTTTCCACAATTGCACCTTTTGAACCAAGTATCTCATTTTCTTTTTAGGATTTATTTTAAATTTTCATGATTAGGATAAGTGAGATGTTTTTGTGGATGTCATGTGTTATTGCAAGATGCAATTGATTTTATGTTTAAAAATATGTCATTTGTGTGAATTACTACTTTTAGGACTCCTAGACTCTAGTTCATGACTCGTGAATATTGTTTTCTTAATTTTGAATTCATGTTATTTTTTGGTTGAGAGTCTATAATGATCCTACTTTTGTTCAACATGTGTCACATGTGAAGTGAGGTTTTGTGTATTTCTTGGTACATTTGATATCTAGATCTTGCTTGGTGTGCGTGAAAATCAAAATAAAGCATGTGGATTTAGGAGATAATATGGGTATTTCCTTGATAACCTGGTTTTATAACCTCTTTTACCTACCCTCATGCATAATCCTAGTTAGCCCTGTTAAGCCTTTAGCATGTGTTCTTTGGTAGCTTCATATGTATCTTGTTCCTTTTCTTTGATAAACCTTAATTTGATCTAATTCTCCTAAGTAGAATTAAGTTTATTAAGGAGTTTGAAATATAAGTAGAAAAGAAGTGAATGTGAGGCCCCAAAAGAGGTAGCTATTAGTGCTGTAAAATTGATATGTTTTATGATTGGGAGTTTTGTAATGAAAATAAAAGAAAAATGTACTTGAACCTAATCATGTATGGTAGATCATATTCTGAATAAGCTTGATGAGATGGGGCAAAACAAGAGAAATGTGTAGATAAATATGGTGGAAATTGGTTGTTAATAGAGAGATCTTAATATTTGTGTGATATATTAAAGCACTTAGGGAAGATAGCCACAACTCTTGGAAAAAATAGTTCCTACCCATCCCTTAGCTTACATTCCAACCCTCGAAGTCCTAATTGATACTAAGCTTCAATGTTCTGATATTAGTGGAGTACTACACTAAGGGAAATACTATGTTTCATCATGTGTAACTTGTGAACTTTGTGTGAGAGTGAGCATAATTTGATTCTTATACCTATTCTTGTGATAATTGATTCTATGTGAGTAGATATGGGTAACTCTCTTATGGTGAGGGCGCAGATTTGATGATAGTATGGTGAATTTTATGATTTATGTGATTGAGTAATATGCATGAGTTTTCAACCTTGGTGAGTCAATTCTTGAGGTTAGGATGTTTCGAAGTAGTATTCTTGAGTTCTCAATTGTACAAGACAAGCTAATATGTGAAACTTGTGTTTTATGTAGTCATCATAGTACTATCTTGAATGTCTTAATTGTTTTAGAAGCCTGGAGTATGCTCTGATTATGATTATTATAGTAGAGAGTTGTTCAAGCATGAACAAGGCTTTAAGTGTGGGGTGGTGATCTGAGGTGGATTTATCTACCTCAGTGTTGTTATCTTGGCTTAATTAGTCTTGCTTTGAGGATTTCTCTTGTGGTCAATGTGTTAATTTTTATATAAATAAGAATCTAAGAATTATTTTATGAAAATTCACAATTTAAGGTGTGTTCATAATGAGTTAGGAGTGTAAACACTAAGTTAAAAGTACAAATGGCAAAATTAGTACTCTTAGTTTAAGCTATGCTCATTTCTAGCTCATCATCTTTAATTGTAATTTTTTTGAGATCCAATGTGTGGTTTTTGATGTTTTAGGAAGATTGGGGAGTTTATCAGGAGTAAATATAGTTGATTTACAAGCTGTAATCAAGTGGAAACAACACATCAATACTTGGATTACAAGGACAAAAGCATGGGACAGGACCTGACCAAAGTTGAGCGTTTTGAAGTCCTTGGCGTGCCATGCTACCTATGTGCCGTGAGAAGGCTGTGGAATTCCATTGGAAACATTGGTTATTTAAATTTCCATTATCCATCCATTTTTTGGGTGTGCCACACTTCCTAGATGGCGCGATAGTGGCGTGGCACGCCCCCATGTTAAAATTGTCCAACTTTGTCCTCCTATAAATAAGGCACTTAAACCCGATTGCACACAAACGACCTTAGAGTTTTGAAATATGATGGGTAAAACTTCAATTAGGTTTTTTATTCCATTACTTTTGTTTGTTTATGGTTTTTAACATGTATTCAATCATTGTGATTACGGTTATGTCCATGTTAGCTAAACACCCTTTTTCGGGGTTATGGCCAAGAACATGAGTATTATTGTAATGAATTGACTTGTTTTTGTTTATTTATCAATATTTGTTGTTTATTTATCCTTGTTATCCATATTTTAGGTATTATCAACTCTTAGAATAGATGCATAATCATCTTATGAACTAAAAAGGGGGAACTAGAGGAAAGAACGTGGATGAATAGAATAGGATCATAATATTTCAAATGCATGAAGTTAAGATTTGCATTTTGTATAGTAATATATCTAAGTGCCCTATTTGGTTCAATTATGGGATGAAATTTGAATTCATTTAACTTAGTACTCGCATCCTCAATCAACGATTAGTTATGGGGCTAAGTTAGATAGATGATTAGAGGTTCAAAAGACCATAGTCATAATATCAGTCCCGTGAACCAACAACCAAGATAATTAACCTAACCAGTGAAATTCTATAACATAGAATGATTTTTCATAGTTCCTTAACCCTAGTTTTTCCCCATTAATTGTCCAAGCAATTTACTTTGCCGTATTGTTTTAGTTTACGCTTAGTTATGACTCTCAAATGTCTTGTTGTTATGATTGCACTAATTTATTCTTAATAGTTGAACTTGAATTAGATAGTTTCTTAACGCTAGTCCCTGTGGGATCGATACTTGGCATTTCAAAAGGTCATATATTATTCGGGTTAACTACGTACAATTGCGTGTGCACTTAGGTGCAACACTAACTAAGTTTACCTGAGTTATCAACGAGGATTCCTACGAGTTCTATATTGATTGCTAGGAGAAGTTCCATAATATTATATCCATTGAGTCTCATGGAGTTGCGTATACTACCTATTAGTTAATGAATACGAAAAGGGATTGTAGAGGTCGTATGCTAGTTGTAGACCTTTGAGCTCACTTGAAATGACTTGAACTCAGTTTTCTAAGGCCTTCTTGTAGAGATTTGTACCATATAGCTTGAGAGATCATATGTGTGATGAGTTTGATCCTTTATAGTAGGTCTCCATGTCTATTTCTAAGTACGATGCTTATTTTAACACTTAAAACAAATATTTAACCTCTAGTATCACCATAGAGTCTAAAAGGATTCAAAAGATTTTGAAGGGTTTAAATTGTACTTATCAATTGGCTATAACTCAGATGGTAGTTTCAGGGGCATTTTTCCAGTGTATTATTGAGAATGCCAAGATGATTGAGTCTATTATCTAGGATACTTAGAGAGGCACCAAAAGGTGCATTGTTATGGTAAGTTTAGTGGACATGCCTACCGAGGTAGAGATTTCTCTAGTAAAGGTTCCTATTGCTATCATATTAGGCCCATTTAGGATACATTGTAAAGATCAAGTAGTATACCTTCATCTGTTATGGATTCTATTTTTTACGTGTAGTGACCCTCCAAGTCATTTTCTGTATTTTTGCTTATTTTTACCATTAGATCTTTTCTATAGCTTCCCCAAGTCATTTCTAACTTGTTGGACCTAACAGTTCAGTTATCGAGCAATTTGTTTGGTTTTTCAAGACAATTCCCTATTTTGAAGTCTTCACTAGTTCAAATTGACTATCGGGCAAAAATTTTAGTAAAATGACATTGTATTCAAATTCTTACTATTCCAACAACTCTAAAATATCAATTTTAGGCTAGGAAGACTCTTGTTCTATTCGTAAGGCACCCGAACTCATTTTGACCTAGTGGTTAAAAGGTTATGAAAATGAAATTGGGTGTGGGACTCACATTTAGTAGAAATGAACTCGAATGGAAATTTTGATTGCCCTATTTCGTCTGGAACGTCGAAGTTGGTATGGTAGCATAGTTTGTTGGCATATATAGGATTCTAGATGAATCCCAAGTGTTTGGAGGAGACATGAAATTTCCAAGTTTCTTAGTTGTATGGTGCGATCATTAATAGTGAGCCAACGGGGCGCGACCACAACACCCTTGGCATACCACCCAAATGTCGCAATCTCAGTGACCATGTTATGATAGTGACTCACTTAGAAAGCTACCAGATGTTGCAATCACAACCCCTAGTCGTGATAGCGATATCCGGGAACTTGAGATGGGTATAGATAGACCATTTTCAGGTCATTTTTACCATTTCTTCATCCATTCTCTAGAGACTTAAACCGTAAGGAGCGGATAAGCTTGGTATTAGAGATTGTGAGTGATTTGAAAGCTTGGGTAATGATTATTATGTGATTTTCCTATGGATTTGAGGTATGATTTCTCTATTTTCATGATCTATTTCCCTTTTCCTTTCCAAAAATCCATAAACCTTGGTGGCTTGATTTTAGCCCTAATAAAGCATGAAATTTACCCAGTTTTAAGGCAATTACTCCTTCAGCATAAGCGAATATTGGGTTGACTTCGGAAATACGATTTCAATAAATAGGACCAACCTATGATTTTGTTGTGATTTTTGGACTCAAAGCATAATGGTGCAATATGGGTATCATTATTCTTGTGTTGATGAGTAGATTAAATTTTGATAGCTTGGCATCTTACGAAAGCTTCTTAGTACAGAAAGTCAGTGATTTAGTTGATTCTTCGGGCTTTCTTCAGTATTCGAGAAGGCTAGGTTTTTTCCCTTCATAGATTGAGCGATTTCATAGTATGTTTATGATATTATGTTTGATTTGGGATAGGCTTTAGGTGTTGGTGATCAAATCAGCAATACTTGGGTTAGTTAGACCTTCTAGGCTATTAGAAAATCATAATTTAGGCATTTTAGTATAGTTGTTTATACAATTAGTAGAATTCCTATCTTAGAGCTAATTAAGGCTAGTTTTACATCTAAAAGTGGATTTAGATACCTTAGCCTAGCCCGGGGTAGAAATTGCCTAGTAGTGGTTTTCTAAGATTTATAAGTGGGCTCTTGACCCACCTTAGGCTAATATTTGTGTTAGCTATTGAAAATCTTTTACACGTTTGTTGTACTTCTTAAAACTGCTTATTGACGTAATAGTGAGAAACTTTGGCACTTGATGGTGATGATGGGTTGAATATTGAGAGTTGAGGCTTATTGATAATCCTAGTGACTATGCTATTACTTATGATGATATTTTTACTGGTTTGAGCTTGGATATTAATTATAATATTAATGATATACTTACAGGTTTGAGTCTGGATATTGATTATAATATTAATGATATACTTATCAATTCAAGTCTGAATACTGATGATGATATGATGATATACTTACCGATTTGAGTCCGGATATTGATTATGACATTACTGACATATATATACCCGGTTCAAGTCCATAGGATTTTATGGTATTGATTATATAAATATCAATTTAAGTTCGAATATTGTTATGATGTTGGTGGTATGATATCAATGATGATGATGCTTACGATGTTGGTTATAGAGTATAATATGGATGAGATACATACTGGTTTAACTTCAAAAGTGGAAATTTGTTATGACCCAAATCAGGGCCTGGCTATGATGGGTATCTCAAGTCCCATATGGACTAGAGATCACCCCATGCACCTAACCAAACCAAACACACTACACCCTAAGTTCGGCTGAATTTTGAACATATACCAAGATAATTTTCAATAGTATAAGAAAGTTTAAATGCATGTCCATACCCAACGACCGTCGGCCGGCCAACCGACGGACCGATACCGCCCAATAGCCATAGTAGTCCAAACAAAGCCTTCTAAACTATGATCTAAAACTGAATATCAATAAAGTGTCAGGACATGCCCCCGAAAATAGAAAAAAACCAAATCCAAAGGAATAGTCAAAATATAAAGAAACCATAATCATAAAATGGGGTCTCCAGAAAAATAGAATCTCACCACTTCAATAAGACTTGCTAGCTGATCCCGAATCCAAGTAACTTAGCATAAGAAGAAGTATGACCAGTTTCTATATTGTGTGTGGATATAGCATCGAAAAATAGTTAGTAAGGTGAACTCTAGCATGTAACTTAGGGAAAAGGATAACATAATGATATGATCAATAGTTTAAAATCATTCCAAAACCAATGCACATAAGCAAATGCATAAACATATATATTTATATCACATATCGGGATAGGTAACAAGGCTTAGTATGCTTTTTCAAAAATATATCTTGGATTGTGTAGCTCAACCTTCATATAGTAGTACCCACGGATTATATGAGCCCCAGCTCTCACCCCCTAGTCTGGCCCCAGTGCATGTAGCCGCATTAACCGAAAAATAATCTCATATATATGCACATGGGGGACTCAAACCCTCCAACATATACCATGGTGACTTAAGCACCCGATCATATAATAATTACGGGGGACTCAAACCTCCCTAATCATGACATAATAATAATAAAGGGAACTCAAACCTCCATTGTCACTTTGACCCCTACGTCAGCAAACGTTGTTTCCAGTATCGGTACTCGGACCTCCATTTTCATGACTAAACTAGACAACCCTGATTATAGCCCAATTAAAACAAGTTTCACACATTCCCATTAATTTAACCACATTCCACATTAAGGCATATAAAGTTGGTATCGTCATACCAACTACACCTTCAAGGTAACACATCATGCCAAAACAATTTTCTTTAACTTAGGGAGAACAACTCCCTTTGTTCTTTAATAAATATTAAGGAACACCGACTCCATTTGTTCATTAAACCATAGCATTGTATTTCAAATAACTTTTTATATTATGCAATAGTTCAAGACTAGTTCAATTTTACAAATACCATAGTTCTCATAACTAAACCCAATTTCACATTATGGGGTTGGGGTTATAACCATTTTAAAATCCATAAGTTTGGGAAAATCACAATTCCCTAGTTCATTTACCATACCTATGCACCCACAAGTTCAAAACCATATTTAAAGCATAAAAATCATATATAAATCATGAGAAACATTTTTCACTTCCCAAACATTCAAAAACCCCAACCTTTGTTTTAAAACCATCACAATAATCTCATGAACAATGTTTTAAATCACATGCTTTTAAAAAATTAACAATGAGGGAAAATTAACATACCTGTAAAAGTAAGGTACAAAGAAAAATCACTCTTGAGAGCCCTAATTGATCAATCTTTTGAAAACCCTAAGTGTTCTTGGCCTTGAGGATTTGGGAGTATTTGAGGAGTTACTTAGATGTTTCTGGGAGATAATGACTCTAAAAGAGGTTAAGTCGTGGGGTTCTATTTGGTTTAGAAGGAAAATGTCTAGAATGCCCTCAACTTAAAAGCTGACAAGTGTCGCCTTTGACTATGAGCCAACCATCAACTAGTAACCACTCCTTACGACTTGTCACCATGATTTGTAAACAAGGCAGTGCTACTAAGGCACCCCACACTGTTATCCTTAAGACTCAATGGGACCTTACAACTCATAGGGTCTAGGCATAGTTAAGACAGAGCCTAATTTGGAACATACACTGGACACCCTATAATTACACCTAACGACTCGTAACATCTTATTATGGATCTTAGTGATCCACTCGTACTCAGAGAAGAATCAATCCATAAACTTACTAGTTACGTTACTACTCATCAAGACACCCTACAACTCAGGGGTCCAAACGTAACAAGGGTAGTGAGCTCAAAGCTCAGAAAATTTTCAAGGGCCCAAATCCAGGGTGTTTCAATTCTCCCCTACTTGGATCTTTTATCCTTGAATAATTGAACAAGGCAATTACTATCACGATTTGACTCCACATACTTGTATTCTTACCCTTAACAAACTTAGAAGTTAAAGATGGCAAGGAAATAAATCTTTCCTTTTACAAAGTGAGAAAACAAGGATGTTAACAATAACACATACCTTACCCAAGACTATTCGGAGTGGAAAAAAGAGTGGATACTTGGACTTCATGTCCTCTTCGTCTTCCTAAGTAGCCTCTTCAACCTCGTGGTTCCTCCATAGAACCTTTACTGAAGCTACGTCCTTCATACTCAACCGATGAACTTGTCGATCCAAAATTTCAATCGTGACTTCCTCATACGATAAGTAATTTGAAATACCTACCTCCTCTAAAGGAATAACCATCGAAGGATCACTCACACACTTTTTCTTCACCAAAACAAAAAACACTACATGAATGGAGCTCAAAATAGGAGACAACTCCAACCATATGAAATATTTCCAACCTTCTTTAGGACCAAGTATGGGCTGACATATGAGGGATTGACTTCTCCTTCTTCCCAAACCGCATTACTCCTTTCATGAGAAATATCTTTAAGCACACCCAATCGCTAATCTCAAACTCTATATCCCTACGCCTCAGATCTGTATAGGACTTTTGGTGACTTTGGGCACCTTTAAGTTTATCCCAAATAACCTTTGCCTTCTCAATAGCTTGGTGAACCAAATCTTGGAAAAACATCTCAGCCTCACAAACCTCAAACTACCCAACAGAAGATCTACACCTCCTACTATGCAATGCCTCAAATGGAGCCATCCTAATTCTAGAGTGTTAGCTATTAATATAAGCAAACACTAGAAGAAGAAAATGATCGACCCAACTACCACTATAGTCAATCACACAATCCCAAAGCATATCTTCCAATGTGTACGTAGTCCTTCCTGCATTCCCATCTGATTGAGGGTGGAAAGAAGTACTAAGGCTCAGCTTAGTTCCCAAACCTCTCTAAAACGAATGCCAAAAATGTGATGAGAACTGAGTACTACGATCTAACATAATAGAAACAGGCATCCCATAAAACTTCACAATCTCTTAGAGGAACAACTTCACATAATCTTCAATCGATTAATTAGTCCTTACTCATCTTATCCATGACAACCCAAATTTAATCAAACTAACTCCGAGATCATGGAAGATCGATAATGAATTCCATATTAATTACTTCCCACTTCCACCCAAGCAAATCAATCCATTGAGTCAACCCACTGGGCCTCAAGTTCTTAACTTTGTTGACACACCATGCATTTAGCCACAAAACTTGCCAAATCTTACTTTATATTATTCCACCAATAAATCTTCTTAAGATAATGATATATATTTGTTGAACCTGGATGACTGACATAATACGACTCATGAGCCTCAGCCAAGATCCTTTCTCTCAACCCATCTACATCGAGAACATATAATCTACCTTAGTACCTAAAGATATCATCTCCACTAATCTTAAAAGCAACAACTATTTGCTAACCCCCATCTTTCTTAATATTTATTAAGATAGGATCCAGTACCTGTTTGTCCTTTATTTCAGCAATAAGGAATGACCTCGCCTCCTTTTGCACAAATACACCACTATCCCTATAGTCTAAGAGATAAACTCCAGGGTTAGCCAAACGGTGAATGTGTTTCATTAATTCCCACTTATCCTTATCAACATAAGCTAGACTCCCCAGGGATAACTTGTCCAGAGCATCAGCAACCACATTAGCTTTACTTGTGTGATAGTGGAGACTCGTGTCATAGTCTTTCAGTAACTCAAGCCACCTCTTCTGCTTGACATTCAAATCCTTCTGGGTGAATACATAGTGGAAACTTTTATGATCAAAAAATATATATACTTGGACTCCTTACAAACAGTGACATTAAATCTTCAATGCAAAAACCACATCCAACAACTCTAGGTCATGGGTTGTATAATTCTTCTAGTGAACTTTCAACTGCCTAGAAGTATAGGCCACCACTCTACCATGTTACATCGAAAAACGGATAACACATCAAAATAGAAAATAAAACCATTAGTATATTTGGACATAGCCGAAACTAGAGTTGACATCAATTTATCTTTCATCTTATCAAAACTACCCTCACAAGTGTCAAACCACAAGAACTTTACCTTCTTCTGGGTCAACTTAGTCAATGGTCCAGCTATAGTCAAGAAACTCTCCATAAATATTCTATAGTAATAGGCTAAACCAAAGAATCTCAGAATATTGATTGGAGTTGTGGGCCTAGGCCACTTCTTAACCACTGTGATTTTCTGCGGATCCACCATGATCCCTTCACTACAAATGACATGACCCAGAAAAGTAACAACCTTCAACAAGAATTCACACTTCATAAAAGTAGCATATAAATGTTGATCTTTCAAGGTTTTGAATATGATATGGAGGTAATCGGAATGATCTGCCTCACTCTTAAAATAGATAAGAATATCATCTATAAACACGATGATGAACAAATCCATAAACTGATAGAAGACCCTATTCATCAAATCCATGGCATTTGACAAACCGAAAGACATGAATAAGAATTCATAATGACCATACCAGTTTTGGAAGGTAGTTTGGAGATATTCACCTCCTTAATCTTTCGTTGATGATAATCCAACCTAAAATCAATCCTAGACAAACATCTAGGCCCTAAAGTTGGTCAAACAAATCATCAATCCAAGGAAGAAGTTACTTATTCTTCACCATCACCATATTTAGCTGACGATAATCAGTTCACATTCGAAGGGAACCACCCTTATTATGCACGAACAAAATAGGAGCACCCCATGAAGACACAATAAGATAGATAAAATCCTTGTCAAAGAGGTCTTTCAACTACTTTTTAATCTCTTTTAACTCATCTAGAGCCATTCTATTAGGAAGGATAGAGATAGGATGAGTGTCCAGAACAAGATCAATCCAAAATTCATTCTCTCTATCAAGAGAAACACCAGGAAGATCATTAGGAAAAACCTTGGGGAATTCATCAACCACGGGAAGAAATGTCAATGAAGTACCCTCCAAGATAGAATCTCTAAACCAGACCAACTGATAAATACATCCCTTAGAAATTAACTTTTGGGCTCTAAGATATGATATGAATCTTTCCTTAGGCATAGAGAACCCTATTCTCACTCAATGACCAGCTTATTGGGGAATTAAAACATGACACTATGGAGTCAAAAAATCTAGGGAGGCATAGCACGAATGCAGCCAGTCCATCCCCAATATAACATCAAAATCAACTATGTCTAATCTATCAAATCTACCAGAGTTTCTCTACCACCAATAGATACCACACAACCCCTGTAGATTCTCTTAACAACCATAGAGTCACCTACTAGGGATTAAATAGAAAAAGTATTAGGGATAAAATCACGACCAAAACCGAAATATACAGCCATAAAATAGGTCACATAAGAAATAGACCCTGGATAAAACAAGCAATTTACATTACAAGGAAAGATTCATAACATACCAGTGATAATATCGGGGATGCCTCAGAGTCCTAGTGAGTAGAAAGAGTATACAAAAACTTTAGCCAGTGCCAGTACTAGAAAGAGAATGGTACCCTTTGGTGTAGGAGCTGATAAAGTGGAACAGGAATCTTATTTGACCTGTAAGCAACCTAAGAAGGACAATCCCTCTGCAAGTGACCAATTTAACCACATTTAAAACATATGTTCCTTCCTTATTTGCAGAACCCATGGTGCACTTGCCTGCAAAATCTACAAAGATATTATGATAGCTCGTACTAAGCCCCACCAGTCTGATATTGGGCACGTTGTACCCTATATCCACTATCATGCTGAGAGCAAAAATAACCTAACAACTTTGGATACGGAGAACTAGTTGTAGTGCATAAACCAGAACTCTTTTATTTCTTCTTAGACCACTTTCCAATATCTCTACCACTCTATTATTGACCTCCGTCCTATTCAAAAAATCTAAACTTTTTATTCTACCTTTCCCCTATCTCTGATTGCTTCTTTTTCTCTTTCTTAACCTATTGTATATACATAACCAATCTAGAGATGTCCATATCCTTGTTCAACAAGGCAGGCTTACCCTCTAAAATCAAATCATGAGACAATCTAGAAGCAAATTTCCTTATTTTAGCCTTCATGATAGATACTAACTCGGGGGAATATCGGGAGAACTGATGAAATTTCAATGTGTACTCCTTAACCGCCATCCTTCCTTGCTTCAGATTAATAAACTATTCTATTTTTATCTCCCTCAACTCTTGAGAAAAGAAGAAGAAGTGGAAAGTATTAGAGAAATCATACCACAGTATAGATTTAGTATCATCTCCCCCAGATTATTCCTATTCCTCATACCCATTGGTATACTGCATCCTTTAATTAATAGGCTGCAAATTCTACACCTTCCACAGAAGTAGCCTGCATAATCCAGATGTTCTTCTATATCTTATCAATAAAACCTTAAGGATCTTCATCAACCTTAACACTAGAGAATACAGTAGGACTCAACCGCATAAATTGGCCAACCCTTGTGGCCTCAAAAGATGGAGTAATAGAAACTATATGCTCAGACTGAGAATCTATCAACTAAGGCTATATATGAATAGACTGATGAAATTCTACTCGAGAAGGACTAGAGGGGACTGATGGAACTCCAGGAGTGCAATTAAGAAATTGACCCTTAGATTAAGTTTGTACCTTATAAGCAGGGTGTGTCCTATCAATATTATCCTCAAGTGGGAAGGGGAGTTTCCATGATCTTCAGATCATCTGGGAGGCATGAAATGAAAAGTGAACAAATAGAAATTAGAGAGACAAGACCTTAGACTTTATAGCTTGAAACAAAACAATAAGAAAGGGAAACATTCCTAATGTTTTGTAGTCTCTCCCTTAAGTATGGTGCGCTACATACCTATAAAAGAACTCTACTCGACATGACTTTGTTTGACACCTAATGATACCAAACCAAGGCTCATATACCACCTTTGTCATAACTTAAACCAGGGACTGGCCATGATAGGTATCTCAAGTCTCGTGTAGATCGGATATCACCCCTGCATCTAACCAAACCAAACATACTACACCCTAAGTTTAGCTTAATTTTGAACATATAACAAGATTGCATTCAATAGTCTAAGAAAGTTTAAATGCATATTCATACCCAACAACCGTCCACCGACCAACCAAATGACCAATACCACCTAATAGCCACAGTAGTCCAAAAAAATTCTAAACTATGATCTAAAACTAAATATTAATAAAGTTCAAGGCATGCCCCCAATAATAGCCAAATACGAAAACTAAGGAATAGATAAAATGTAAAGAAACCATAATCACAAAATGGAGTATTCTGAAGAATGGAAGATCACCACTTTAATCTGACTCACTAGCGGATTTTTAATCCAAGTAATTGAGTAGAAGAAGAAAATGTATAATCAGTTCCATCATTACGTGGGATACAACATCCAAAGATGATTAATGAGGTGAATGATAGCATATAAATAGGGGATAAGGATAACATAATGATATGCGATAGTTTAAAATCAATCCAAAACCATTGAATAAAATCAAATGCATAAACATATATATAATCACATATCGGTATAGGAAATAAGGCTTAATATTATTTTTCAAAACTATAGCCTAGATTATGTATCTTAATAGTCATACAATAGTATACAGGGCTATATGGACCCTAGATCTCACCCCCTGGCTGAGCCCCAGTATATGTAGCCACATGAACCAAAGAATAATCTTATATATATGCAAATGGGGAACTCAAACCCTCTAACATATACCAAGGTGACTTAATCACCTACTCATATAATGATTTACAGGTGACTTGAACCTCCCTAATCATTAAATATTAACAATAAGTAGGACTCAAACCTCCATGGTCACTTTGAGCCCTACATCAGCAAACACAGTTTCAAGTATCGGCCACTCAAACCTTTATTGTTATGACACATCTGCATAACCCTTACTATATCCTAATTAAAAAAAGTATAACACATTCTTTTTTATTTAAGAACATTCCACATTAAAGCATATATGTTGGTATCGTCATACCAACTATACTTGCAAGGTAATATATCATGCGAAAAATATTTCTATTAACTTATAGAGAACAACTCCTTTTGTTCATTAATACACAATGGGGAACACTGAATCCCTTTGTTTATTAAATAATACCATTGTATTTCAAATACCTTTTTATATCATGAAATAGTTCAAAACTAGTTCAATTTTACAAATTCTCACATTTCTCATAACTTAAACCAATTTCACATTATTGGGTTGGGGTTATAAGCACTTCAAAAGCCACAAGTTTAGGAAAATGTCAATTCCCTAGTTCATTCACCGTACCCATGCACCCACAATTTTAAAACCATATGTAAAGGATGAAAATTATATATAAAAAATAAGAAACATTTTTCTTTTCATTAACATTCAAAACCCCAATCTTTATTTCAAAACCATCACAGAAATCTCATGAACAATACTTAAAATCACATACTTTTAAAAAATAAAATGAAGAGTAACATGTTTGTAATAGTAAGATGTACATAGAGAAATCTCCCTTGAGAGCCCTGATTGATCAACCTTTTAAAAACCCTAAGTGTTCTTAACCTTGAGGAATTAGGAGTATTTGAGGGGTTACTTATATGTTTCTTAGAGATAATGACACTCTAAATAGGATATATGATTTGTGGGGTTCTATTTGGGTAAGATAGGAGATGTCTAGAATGCCCGTAACTTAAAAGTTGATAAGTACGTGCTTTGACTCATCACCATGAGTTTTAACCAAGCCAGTACCACCAAGTCACCCTACACTGTTATTCTTATAACTCAGTGCAACCTATCGTAAGGGGACCCTATGACTCATAGGGTCCAATCGTAGTTAGCACAGAACCTAATATAGGACATACACTGGACACCTTATGATTACACCTAACGAGTAATAATATTTCATTATGTCTCTTAGTGATCCACTCATACTCAGAGTAGAATCAAGCTACAAACATACTAGTTTGGTGATGACTTATCCTAATGACTCATCAGGACATCCTACGATTGGGGTGCCTAGTCGTAACTAGGGTAGTGAGCTCAAAACTTAATAAATTTTCAAGGGCCAAAATCTAACGTGTTTTAAAATTATTATAATATGGCATGATACAGAAAGATTTTAGTTGTACCATGAGAGTTGGTAGATGATGATGGTTTGGGTTATACTATCATTGTGTGTACCCTCCAGGTTTATAGGGTCTTCCATTCGGTTATTTACTTTTCCTTACTTATTAGCTTATTGTGGATAATTTTAAATTTAAAACTACATATGTTTGATCATTTATGTTATGTTATTATTCCAGTTATTTACTTAGTTATGTATAGCGATGTTGGAGTCGATTGAGGTTTTTCTCTACCTTGACTTCGTTAGGTTATCTTCCATTTTATCATATTTATATCATTATTTTTCTAAGTCGGTCGATGATGCCTACTAAATAACCATGGTTTTGGTACTCATACTACACTTCTATACTTTTTTGGTGCATATTTGAGTACTAGTTATCATTGTTGATTTGAGGATCATGTTGTGTTAGGTTCTAGAGAGATAGGGTAAGCTCTTGGAGTTGAATTTTCCCCATTTCCTTCTATCTATCTATGTCTAGTCTTTAGTTTCTAGACAGGATTGTATTGATAGTTTTAGACTTGGGTTGTATTTGTAGTAGCTCTTGTATTAGCTCTACCAAGTCATGGGAAGGTTTTCTATATTATGGCTACCTTTGGACTCTTTCTATTGCCTTGCTTATTTCTTGTGTTAAATTGTCTAATTTTTCATTTTTGGGGAATTTTTGCCAAGTTAACTCATTATGAATAGCTCTAGGTTATGCTTTGGATTACCTACTATTGGGGTTTAGTAGGTGCCATCATGACTCATAAATTGGGTCATGACAAATTGGTATAAAAGCCTAGGCTCCACTAGTATTATTTGTACAAGAGGAAATATCTAATAGAGTCTTGTGGATAAGAAAAATGACATTTGTTTCCTATCTTTGGGAGGCAATGGGACATTGTTAAGAGTTATTCATTTCTTTCACTCATTTCGTGCTAAGTGTCTAAGTTAGTTTGTAAAGCATTTCTTTGACTTCACTCTTTTGTAGATGGCTAGGACTCGTGCTACTTATACACGAGATGAGGTTCCTAAGATCGAGACTAGGGATCCTATCATTGTTCGTGGACAAGCTAGAGTTCATGGAAAGCCTTAATATGTTGCCCCAGCTATGGGCCATGATAGGATCCGTCCACCATACCCTATTCTCACTCATGAGCCAAGGATTTTTCCTCCTTAGCCAGCAGTAGGCTAGGGACCATCCCAGGCTTCACTGGGGTTTTTTTTTAGTTCGTAGGGATGCTTTGGTTCATGTTTGGGATTGGTTGGTGGTTCACCATATGATGATATATAGTCTACAGATCAGAGTTGTACTGAGGCTCCTAGAGTTAAGATTCCTCCTTCACCGGTAGCTGCTCATCTAGTTGTTGATCAGCTAGTAGTTGCCAAGCTTTTTATGTCTATCAAAAAGTAGAAGATATTGCTAAATTCTTGAGATTGGCTCTACCTAGGTTTTTGAGTGCATCGGGAAAAGATGTATATGAGTTTTTAATTGCTTGTGCAGATAGGCTACATAATTTGGGCCTAGTTGATAGTATTGATATATATTACACTACCTTTTAATTGGATTAGCATCCCAACAATGGTGGAGAGGTCATCTTGATTCTAGTCCAACTGGATCTTCTCCTTTGATATGGGCTTAGTTCTCTGAGATTTTCTGGGACAAGTACATGGCTCGCAACCTAAAGGATCATTTGAGGTATCATTTCTCTATATTAGAGCAGGGCTATATAACGGTTATGGAGTATGAGGCTCATTATCATGAGTTGCCTAGGCATGCTACTTCTATGTTGGATACTGAGTAAAAGAGGGTTCATTAATTTATTTGTGGATTGAGACTTCCCTTTTTTTATATCTACTTAGAGTTTGGTTACTATGGGTAGATCTTTTGCTGAGGTTTTTTATCATGCTCAAGTGATGAGGGATATATATCACAAGGCTAAAGGGGTAGTGATAAGGGTCTTTGATATCAATATACTATAAGTGAAAGTCATAGTGAGGTAGCAGTTCTCATGGTAGATATCCCCTACATCAATCATATCATCCTTAGAGTCAGCCTAGTAGACCCATTCAGGCAGCACTAGTCAGTCTTATACAAGTGATTTCCTTGGTCAGGGGAGTATTCAGACTCTAAGAGGTTCATTTTCTAGTTATTCTAGTCGAGGTAGCTACTTTGGGCCAGCTGGATCTTCTACTTTTAGTTCAACTTAGGTGACTTGTTATAGTTGAGAGTTTTTGTTCATTATTCATGAGAGTGCCTTAGTCATGGGGCAATTTTTGCTTCAGCTCAGAGTGCTCCCTCTATAAAAGTAGTTTTTCCTAGTCTGGAAATGGTTTTCATGGTCATAGGGGTGGTCCCTAGGGTGCTCAAGGTGGTTCTCAAGTAGGTAGGACAAAAGATCAGTCAGGAGCTCAGCTAGGTGTCAAGCATGGTAAGTTTTATGTTGTACCAGCTAGACTCGAGGCAGACTTCTATGGATGCTATTGTCAGAGGTATAATTCTGGTGTGCAGTCAGTTGGCCTTTGTTTTATTTGATCTAGGATCCACTTATTCTTATATATTTTCTTATTATGATCCATGGTTAAAGTTATTTGGGATTTACTATCCAAGTCTTTAGGTGTATCTACTCTCGTGGGTGATTCTTTAATAGTGGATTAGGTTTTTAGATCATGTGTTGTGATTGTTAGAGATGTTGATAATAACGTTGATCTCATTATATCAGACATAGTGGATTTTGATGTGATTCTGGGCATGGATTGGTTATACCACTATCATGAAGTCATGGATTATTTTTCTAAGACTGTTACCTTAGCCTTGCCCGACATACCTTGATCATATGATAGAAAGCTATGAACTGTGAATCAACAGAGACTATTTCTTATATATCTGCTAGGAGGATTAATTTGGGTGGTTGCGAGTCTTATCTTGCTTATATTTATGATTTTAGTATGAAGAGTCCATCACTTGAATCTGTTCTTATATTTTGTGAGTTTCTCAATGTTTTCCCTACCGATGTAATTGGTATACCTCTTGCTCATGAGATTAAACTTGTTATTAATATTGAGTATGGCACCTGACCTATTTCTATTGCACCTTATCATATGTCTCTTGCTAAGATTAAGGAGATAAATTATCAACTTTAGGATCTTGGTAAGGGTTTTATTGGACCTACTATGTCTCCTTGGAAAGCCCCTGTGTTGTTTATAAAGAAGAAAGATGGATCCATGCACATATGTATTGATTATAGGATACTTAATAAGGTGACGATAAAGAATTGTTATCCTATGCCCCACATTGATGACTTGTTTGACCAGTGTCTGGTTACAGGGGTATTTTATAAGATTAATTTGAGGTCTAGTTACCATCAGTTGAGGATTCAGGCTGAGGATATCTCAAGGATATCCTTTAGGACCCGCTATGGTCATTATGAGTTCCTAGTAATGTCTTTTGGGTTGACTAATTCCCCATCAACATTAATGGATTTTATGAACCAATTATGTAGGCCTTATTTGGATTGCTTCATTATTGTGTTCAACAATGACATCCTTTTATATTTGATGAGTCGACAAGAGCATGCATCAAATTTGAGGATTGTGCTCCAAACATTGAGAGATCATGTACTTTTGGTCAACTTCTCTATGCATAAGTTTTACCTTGAGTCGGTGACATTTCTTCGGCACGTGGTGTCTAAGGATGTGATTATAGTAGACTCGGTGAATATTGAGTCCATTCATGATTAGGCTAGACCTAAATCTCTGATTGAGGTTCGTAGCTTTATTGATTTGGTTGGTTATTATTGATGATTCATTTTGGGTTTTGCTACTATTTCAGTGCCTATGACCAGTTGACTTAAAAGGAAGTTCCTTTCCATGGTCCAAGGAATATTAGTAGAGCTTTGGTAAGCTCAAGGAGTTCCTTACTTCAACTCCTATTTTGGCAATTCCTATTGTGGATGAGGGAATTCACCATGTATTGTGATGTTTTTGGTGTTGGTTTGGATTATGTATTGATGCAGTAGGGTTGGTTTATAGCTTATGCTTTGAGGCAGCTTAAGATGTATGAGTGCAACTACCCTACTCATGATTTGAAGTTGGCAGTGGTAGTTTTTGCGCATAAGATTTGGGGGCATTATCTTTATAGTGTGCATTGTGATATTTTCACCAATCATCGCAGTCTTTAGCATCTTATGACCCATAGAGATCTTAATGCTAAGCAATGTAGATGGATGGAATTGCTTAAGGATTATGATAGCTCTATTTTGTATCATTCGGTTGAGGCGAATGTAGTAGTAGACACATTGAGTCGTAAGGTAGTAAGTATGGGTAGTTTAGCTTGTATTTTAGTATCTCATAGGTTGTTGGTATGAGACATTCAGTCATTAGCTAATTTGATGGTGCGACTTGATATTTTAGATCCACGAAGGATTCTTGCTAGTGTTGAGGCAAGATTTTTGCTATTTTAGTAGATTCGGGATTGTCAGTTTAAGGATAATACATTTTAAATTCTTTGTGATCAGTTTTTGTGTGGTGAGTCTAAGATGGCTATCGTAGATGTCGTGTTCTAACACAAATGAAAGTACACACAATCGTATAAGTAATATAGTGACTAGAATAGTTGGATATCATACCCACGAGGACTATACAACTAGCAATTCAACTAACTTTAGTTTTTGACATCTATTAAGTATTTAAAGGTGTCAAGATGATTCTGAAGATTCAAGGTAAAATAAAACTAATTAAGAAATAACAATATACAACAAAAGCAACATAAGCATTGTTGTAATCAATAAAAGAGAGAATTTTAGGGTTGAGACACTTTCGACAATCCTACAAATCTTGATTCTTATCGTAGTTTAGTTGATTATCGGGTCATTGATTCGCAGGGTTTATAGTATGATCATGTTCTCCCACCGCAAATCGTCTACCAAACTTGGACATTACACTTATATCATTGAGCGAGGATGCAATAATCCAACTAGATGCATATAGCTATCTTCCTGTAAATGAACCAAACAAGGCTTCTAGGTATATCCCTATCCTAGATGCTAATTCACATCCCTAATTTTATAAGAGAATGAGAACCTTTATGCTTAGTCTCTTCATTCTTTCCTACGATTCTCCTCTCGAATTCACATAGGAGTATATATGTTTTCTAATGGTGGCCATTCATCAAAATAGTAAGTACAAGAGGTTAAGAACAACCCAAAAGATAATTCAACAAGAAACTATGATAAAGAATATCAAAGTGTAAGCATGTATTCAGCCTCAACCCCAGAACAAGAGTGTTTAGCCACTCATGTTTGAATTCAACATCCAAAATAAGTAATTAAACATACCACCCAGTAATCTCAAAATAATAAAGTTTTTAAGAACCCTAAGAGAAATATTAAAGTTGCTCCTTTCTCTACTGTACGGTCAAAAGTGTCTAAATTTTTGCCCATGTACTCCTTTGATAGTTGGACGATGTATGCCTAGTGGAGAGTCAGTAGCATGCCACGACCTTCACTACTTATTTCTGGAGCTCGCGACGTGAGGCATGATCCTTATTTCTAGACCTCAAGATACGAGGTGTACTCCATGTTGTAGGACTCGTGAAGTGACCCAATCAAGAGATGCCACTAGAATTTGCATCAAAAAAATCAGCTAAGGCAAGTATTCCTCATTTTTGGAGATCACGATGACATCCAATCACGAGAATACACTGAAATTGTCATCATAAAAATAAACTAAGTCAAAATCCTCCTTAGCTAGTTATTTCACTACTCTCTTCAGCTTTTCATGCATACCTTCCACACTCATTAAAAGTGTCTTCTTAAATCAATATAATTAACTTCACAACATCAATCATCAATTGTTTTTTGTCGTGCATCCACTTAAACTAAACTTCATCAAAAAAATATCCTGCATTACTAATCATGTCCATTAGCTTAAATCATGAAATTACATACCAAACATAATAAAAATACATATTTTACCTTATAGAACTCGGCCTATAATAGGTGAGTATTGGTGTTTGGACGTGTAAATTTGCCCCAAATCAATAGATTCTAAGGATGTTTTGAGATGTGATTGCCATATTTATGTTTTGAGGATTGATGACTTGATTTAGTTGATTTACCATGAGGCTCAAAACTCTAGATATTCTATTCACTCGGGTACAGCCAATATGTATTGAGATTTGAGACAACATTACTAGTGGAGTGTCATTAAGAGAGATATAGCAGACTTTGTAGCTCATTGCCTATTTTTTCATAAGTGAAGGTCGAGCATCATCTACTAGGTGGTTTGATTAGGAGGTTTACCATTTCTGAGTGAAAATGGGAGGGGATTACCATGGACTTTGTTAGTGGTCTAACTCGTACTTCCCGTGGATCCATTGGTATTTAGATCATTATAGATCCGTTGACCCCCAATTCACGATAACGATACTTAGGTACCTAAGATAGGTATAAATAGATCATTTTCATCTAGTTTTGGCTTATTTCTTCATCCATTCTCTTGAGACTTAAACCCTAAGGAGTTTATAAGCTTGGGATTATAGCTTGTGGGTGATTTGGGAGCTTGGGTCACAATTATTATGTGACTTTCCTTTGGACTTGAGGTAAGATTCCTCCATTTTCATGATTGAATTTCTCTTTTCTTCCCTAAAATCCCTAAACCTTGGTGGCTTAATTTTAGCCCCTAATTTCTCCTTGGACATAAAGGAATATTAGGTTGACTTCTGCAATGCCATTTCTATAAACAGGACCTATATGGGATTTTGGTGTAATTTTTGGACCCGTAGCACAATGGTCCGATATGGGTATTATTATTCTCGTGTTGATGAGAAGATTGTAATTTTGATAGCTTGGCATCTTTCAAAATCTTTTCAAAAGGGAAAGTCAGTGATTTAGTGGATTCTTCGAATTTTCTTTGAGATCCAAGTAGTCTAAGTTTTCCCCTTTATAGATTAAGCTATGTCATAGTATGTTTATAATATTATTTTAGATTTTGAATGGGTTTTAGGTATTATTGATCAAATCGACAATACTTGGGTTAGTTGGACCTTCTAGCCTATTTGAAAATCGTAATTTAGGCACTTTAGCTTAGTTGCTTAGATCATTAGTAGAATTCCAATCTTAGTTCTAATTAAGTCTTGTTTGACATCTAAAAGTTAATTTTGATGCCTTATCCACTCTTGAGCTAGAAATTTCCTAGTAGTGTATTTCAGGGATTTAGAAGTGGGTCCATGACCCACCTTAGGCAAGGATTTGTGGTAGCTATTTAAAACCTTTTACACATTTGTTGTACATCTTGAAATTTCTTACTAAGGTAATATTGAAAAACTTTGACACTTGATGGTGATGATAGGTTGAATATTGAGAGTTGAGGCTTATTGATTATGCTAGAGACCATAATATTGCTTATAATGATATATTTACGAATTCAATTTTGGATATTGATTATAATATTGATGATATGTTTACCATCTTGAGTCTGGATATTGATTATAATATTAATGATGCACTCACCACTTTTAGATTCGGATATTAATGATGATATAATGTTATACTTACTGGTTTGAGTCCAGATATTCATAATGACATTAATGACATTTATACTCGGTTCAAGTCTAGAAGATTTTATGTTATTGATTATATAATTACCAATTCAAGTCCAAATATTGTTATGGAATTAATCATGATACTGGTGGTATGATATCAACAATCTTGATGCTTATGATGTTTGTTATGGAGTATGATATTGATGATATATGTACTGATTTAAGTCTGAAAGTGGTAATTGTTGTAATGTGGCATGAAATGGATAGATTATATTCATACCTTGAGAGTTGGTAGATGATTATAGTTCAAGTTATACTATCTTTTTGTGTACCCTCCAAGCTTATGAGGGCCTGCATTGAGTTATTTACTTTTTCGCACTTATTGACTTTTGAGGGCCAATTTTGTAGTTTTAATTGCATGTTCTTGATCCTATATGTTATGTTATTATTCTGGTTATTTACTTATTTATGTACAGAGATGTTGGAGTCGATTCAAGTTTGTCTCTACCTTGACTTGGTTAAGTTATCTTGTATTTTATCGTATTTATATCATGATTTTGTTCAGTCGACAGATGATGCCTACTAAGTACCCATGATTTTGGTACTCATACTATACTTCTATACCTTTTTGGTGTAGATCCGAGTACTAGTTATCATCGTTGATTTAAGGTTCGTGTTATGTTGGACTCCAAAGATAGAGAGAGTTTTTAGAGTTAAAGTTGCCCCATTTTCTTGTATCTATTTTGAGTTGTTAGTTTCGAGATAGGATTGTATTGACTATTTTTTACTTGGGTTGCATTTATAGTAGCTCGTGTACTGGCTCTACCAGGTCATGGGATGGTTTTTTATATTATGGCTACCTCTAGACTATATCTATTATTTTTCTTGTTTCTTGTGTTGAATTTTATAAATCACCCATTTTGTGGCATTTCCACTAAGTTAACCCATTGTGAATATCTTTGAGTTATAGTTCGACTTACCTACTAGACGGATTTTAGTAGGTGGCATCATGACTCATAAATTGAGTCGTGACATTAGGTCTTATGGGTGGAGGTTCCTGGATTAGTAATTTAGGCCAGGGTGGCCATTCTATCTCATTCATACTTTTTTATATCTATTCAAGATGAAAAATATGTTTTGTATATGATGAGTTTGTTCATGTGGCCAAGGACTTCCCTTAATATATGGATCCACTCAGTAGAATTCATAGCTTCAAGTTTTCCCTACTCTTATATCTGTTGTTAAAGGTGGTTTAAAGAGTGTTATAGGTGGTACTAAAGGTGTAAGAGGTAGAGGTAGGTTGCTTATGAAGTGGTTGTAGAGTTACTTTGTTAAAGAGCGGACTAGTCAACTTTATGCTATCCCTGGAACACCCAAGGAAGAGTCTTCTGATGCAGTTATTATAGGTATCATCCCAATTTACTATAGATCTGCTTTCGTGTTATTTGACCCTATGTCTATATTCTACTATGTGTCTACATATTTTGTTTCTTTTTTTGACATTGTGTGTGAGCCTCTTGCTATGCCTCATCATATTTCTACCCCCGTAGGAGATTCTTTAATGGTGGATTGGTGTACCAATCTTGTGTTGTTACTTTTATGGGTCGTGAGATTTGGATAAACTTTATTGTCCTAGATATTATTAATTTGTATGTTATCATGGGTATGGATTGTTTATATCCTTATTATGTTATTTTGAACTATTATGTCAAGACTGTGACCTTAGCTACATTAGGTGTGCTGAGGTTAGCTTACAAAGATACATTTAATTTGAGTTTGAAGAGTGTTATAACTTTTCAAGATTTTTTACACATAATAGAGAGGGGTGTCTTAGTTTGCTCATATTGGTGATACTATATTGCCCCACTACCTCTTATGAATTCTATTCAGGTTGTTCAAAATTTTATGGATGCGTTTCCTATAGATTTACTAGGTATGCCTCCAAATTATGGTATTGATTTTGCTATTGATGTGGAGTTAAGCATTAAGCCCATCTCTATTTCTTGCTATAGGATGGACCCGATGGAGTTGAAAGAGTTAAATAAGTAGTTGCAGGATTTATTAAGTAAAGGCTTCATTAGACCTAGTGTCTCTCCTTGGAGTACTCTAGTTTTGTTTGTGCAAAAAGAAGGATGGTACAATGAATTTATGTAATGATTATAGGCAAATAAACAAAGTGACGGTTAACAACAAGATTTCTTTTTCTTACATAAATGATCTTTTTGACTAGTTTTAGGGATCTTTAGTGTTTTTCAAGATTGAATTAAGATTTGGGTGTCACCTGTTGAAGATTAGAGTCTCAAATGTTCCGAAGATGGCTTTTCAGATTTGATATAGTCATTATAAGTTCTTGGTTATGAATTTTGGATTTACCAATGCCTCAACTGAGCTCGCGGAATTGATGAATTGGGTATTTTAAACATGTCTTGATTCATTTGTGATTATGTTTATTGATGACATCTTGGTTTATTCCAAGATTGAGGTCGACCATGAGAAGCATTTGAAGATTGTACTTCAAAGGTTACATGATGAGAAGTTGTATGCTAAGTTTTCTTAAGTATGAGTTTTAGTTGGATTCAATCTATTTCTTGGGTCATGTGGTGACTAAGGATGGTATTATGTTGATCCATCCAAGATACCAATAATTTTTTACTGGGCTAGACTTACTTCTCCTATTGAGATTTAGAGTTTATTGGTTTGAAGGATTATTATTGGCATTTTATAGAGGGTTTCTCATCTGTTGTGGTTTTTTATAACCAACATGACTACGAAAAGGATGATTTTTTAGAGGTCGGATGTGTGTGAGAAAATCTTCAAAAAGCTTAAAGAGTTGTTAACTACGTCTCCTATCTTGACTTTGTCCAAGGAGGGGGTGGGTTTTACTATGTTTCGTGATACTTCTGGTGTTGATTTGGGTTCATTGTTAATGCAAGAGGGTAAAGTGATTTCTTATGCCTATCTTTAGTTGAAGCCTCATGAAAAAAATTACCCTACCCATGATTTGGAGTTTACAGTTGTAGTGTTTGTGTTGAAGTTATGGCATCATTACTTGTATGTAGATGCCTATGAAGTTTTCTTAGACCATCATAGCCTTTAGTACTTCTTCCGACAACGAGATTTTAATATGAGGCAGTGGTGTTTTCTAGAGTTGCTTAAGGATTATAACATCACTATATTGTATCATCCGGGTAAGGCTAATGTGGTTGCAGATGCCTTGAGCTGAAAGTTTGAAACTCAAGAGTGGGGGGTGAATTTAAAACTCTTTCTGATTTGACTGATCAAGCTAGATAGTCAAGTCACCTGCAGGTTAATATACTGACTAAAAATAAAAACTAAAAGAGTAAATAAACAAGTAAAAACAGAAATATTTACCCTGGTTGGAATCACCGATGTGGTTCCTGCTCCAGTCCTCTTAGGTTACAAAGTCTTCTTTTAGAGCTTTCAATGTGAGAATGGAATTGCAGAGGGCTTGTACAATTTATAAATCTTATTTTGTTTTTCAAATCATGTGACATAGCCCCAACTAGTATAAATAAGTTAACTCGATCTTTTCTCCTTTTGTAACTATTATAAATTGAGAATTGCAAAGCTTTATGAAGACTACATATTGAGACACACTGAGAGTTTTCTTTGATGTTTTGTGAGTTGTCTTTCATCTTATATTGTATTTATAAAGTCGTTTCCTGTGAATGTTTTTGAGTTTCCTTCCATCCTCTACTATCTTTGTATAGTTTTCATTTTCTGTGGCTTTTTTGCTCTAAAAGGAAAACCCTGGGGATTTCTTCAAAGTAAGGATTTGATTGGATTCCTTAATTGAGGCCTCATATCGGTAGTATGTCCATATCAAATATTTTTGTGTGTTGAGGTATATTATTTTCTTTGGTGAATCGAGGATCCATATCTCTATATGTCCATATAATTGATACGATTCTTTCCTTATTTGAAATCCTAGCATTCCGTTGTGATGATGATTTATGTTTTATGACTTACTCCTTTTATAGACATCTTTCTAGTTCCATATCTTAAGGATCTTTTATTACTTCCATATGTGCTCTCTTCCATAATTTGATTTGATTCTTTCCATATGTGGCCATAATCTCCATGGATTACATTTGACCCTAAGACCTTCTGAATTTAGACCTGCATGTTTATTTTGTTAGTTTGTCATTATTAAAACAATAAGTTAATTTCAGAAGGCCACCAATCTCCCCCTTTTTATAATGACAATATAAACATCAGTCAACATCCCTGACTATAAGGCTCTACCTAGCTTGTAGCTGACTCTTCATGTAAACACCCCATGGCTTGTAGCTCACTCTTCTATCCCACCCTTCTTGGCATAATTAAAAAGAATCAAGCAGACAAATAAATCAAGGCAGGCAACAGATGCACAAATAGCATGTAATAAAGGCGTGAAAATACGTAATATATTTTAGTAGTCCACCGCACTGGCAAAAAAAGTTGGAGAAGGTAAGATGAGAGTATTCCATATACAGACCGAAACAAGAAGAGGACAGACCCCCTTTGAATGAAGACATTGTCTTAATAACCAAGTCAGTGTTTTTCGAGAAAGTAGGTGAGGGTTTGTGCATGTTGTGGTAGAAGCGTTCATAGGAGCATTTGACATTTTTAGAGAAGCTGGAGTAGGAATTTTGCACAGAGATGGTGATTTCATTATAAGTGGAGTTGTCTTTGGCTTTAATGGAGTCAACTTGCTTAAACATTTGGTTGAACAGCTTGACACCCTCATGTTTAAAGTTTTCCAGGATAATTTTCAGTTTTCCAACATCCGTACTAGTATCTTTACCGATCTGCACCAACTTACCAATGGATTCTTGAAGGCTTACCAGTCCCTCCTCGATCCCTCACAGACTCTCCTTAAATTTCTCCATGTCCTTCTATATTGCAGAATCAGAATTAGTAGTAGCTCTACTAACTTTAGGGAGATTAGTCTTAGCTTTCACATACTTCTCTTTCCACCACTCGCTTCCAACTAGAGCATATCCCATGCTGGTAAATCTCATTAAATCATATGTAGAAGAAACTTCTATTGTAGGAAAACTTGAAAGGTCAATGTAATAGAAATTCAAAATACAAGTGATCAATAAACCATATGGCTGACTAGGAGATGCATGAGAGTCAGCTACACTTTCTAGCATATATTCATGAACATTGTTCTAATAGATCTTGTAGCTCTTAATCAGACAGTACAGGAAGAACACATTTGTGAGGAAACATTACTTAGAGATCCTTTCCTCAGAATTAATGTGGTTGCAATGATATGAGCTAAAATACGAATATAGGAATAGAGTGACAGAGGACCAAAATTTGATAAATTTGCCTCTGGTTTGGCAACTAAAACATAAGCATCCTCAAGGATGACTTCAAATTTTTTGTCTAGGTATCACTCATGAAAAGGACCATACCCGAGAATTTGGTATCAAACGCTTTCTCAAAGAGAAAATCATTCATGATAATTCTAGTTCCTAATACTAAAAATTTTATGCTTTCTACTATCCTTGGAGATACAAATATTAGCATAGAACATTCTAATTGTGTCCTCAAAGACCTAATTTCACAAAGATGAAAGAACAAGGACAAATCCTGTGCCTTGAACAAGGGAATGACATTATACTGTGATTCTTTTAATTTCTAAAGATTGATAACTCTTGCGGGCATGATAGAACGTCTATTGAAAGTGACAAAGTTTTCTCAAAATTGATCAGTTGTTGAGCTACAAACCTTGCCTTATTTATAATTAACATACCTTCTTCGTTTAGTTAGTTTTTGTAGACCCATCGGGTTCCAACAACTAATCAATTTTTTTTGTCTTTTGACTAGATTCCAGACTTTATTACGTTCAAATTGATCTAGTTCTTCTTTCATGGCCTCAACCCAAGATTCATATTTGAGGGCTTCATTAACCTTTTTAGGTTCAATTTGAGACACAAGTTCTATTGATGCTTGTTTTCTTAGAGAGGATCATGTAGGTATCTAATCACTTGGATTACCAATGATAAAATTATTTGGAAAACTTACACTTTGTCTCAATTCCCTTGGAACATTTATATTTGATATTTACGTAATAGGAGCTAATTATGGTTGAGCCATAGTCGACTCGAAGGTGATTTGCTCAGATGCTATGCCTATTCCAGCTCATGACTGAGAGTTGTTAACCTGTTCTTCATCAAAACTCAAGCTCACAACAGTGGGGTTAGATTCATCAAATATAATATGCATGGATTTTTAAGACAAAGAGTCCTTTTATTATAGGCTCTAAAGGCATGGCTAGTGGGAGAGTAACCAAGAAAAATACCTTTATCTCTTTGTGGATAAAACTTCCCCAATTTATTTTTAACACTATTATGGATGAAGCATTTGGATCCGAAAGGATGGAAATAGCTGATGTTGGGCTTCTTTCCTCTCCATATTTTATAAGATGTTTTTTCTAAGATCGGTGTAATGAGATACTATTAAGAATATGACATGTCATGCTTATTGCCTCTGCCCAGAAGTGATCATGTCAGTTTTATTCTAGAAGCATGGTTATCACTGTAACTTGGAGGGTTCAATTCTTGTCATAACCTGATTTATGAGTCATAATGACACTGATGTTGAGTAAATTTATGCATTCTAGCATTATTAATCTAGCCTTTTTAGCCTTATTTTGAGGATGATTCATGTTCTTAATGTATTTGTAATGACATAAATATGAATATATCTTTCCAAGTGTATGTGTACAATGTTTAATGGTGTTCCCACACAAGTTTTGATTCAAATTGATCATTTAGAAGCCAATCAAGAAAACTAATATGACTAGCTTGAGCTAGGTGTTTGTCTAGTCTATTGTGATGACTTTTACGATGTTTAATTAATTTCTAAGGTTGATATTGTGCATTTATATGTTAAAAAACTTAGTTATAATATTCAAGGTTCAATGTCATCAAGCCAATGGTCAAAACAAGAAGTTAGAGATCAAAATGAATGAAGCCCTTGCTTAGCTCATGTTTCTAGTTCACCGTTGAGGATGTTCTGCTGTTTTAAGCTATAAATTGTTGTGTTTAATGGATATAATTCTTGGTGAATGGACTATGAGGATATTGTAAGGATTTACAAGCTTCAAATTAAGTGTAAACAACTCAAAAAGGCTTGGAATGGATCACGGAAGCACACAACATAGTTTGACGCAAATGTGGATACCTGAAAAGTATTTGGAGAGTAAGGGCATATGAGAATGGATATTGACGTGTGTATCATACCATTGGATCCAAAATTCATCCAAAAAAGTGAACCAACACAATTTAGACATGACGCAATGACTCCCAATGCAATAATCAACGCGGCGCATCACTGGGTTCGCAGACGACCAGAAATTGTTTCCTTGTTCAACAAGGTATGGGATATTTCTTCTACTATAAATAGGGCATTATGCACGTTTTTATTTACTTCTAGACATCTTTGGACAATTGGAGGATGCTCTACACATTTTTTAGGGTTTTATTTTGTTAACTTTAGTTTCTTTCATGGTTTGTATCATCAATCCAAGAGATTGGATGATGAATAATTCCATTTAAGGCCAAGATAATGACTACTTTCATTTTGAATTAATTTCGTTTAATTACTTATCATTATGGTTGTTTATTTATTCTTGATTTAATTATTTTGAGGATCGATCACCCTTAGAACACATCAATTGTTAACCTTGTGATCTCAGGAGAGAGAATAGGGAGATAGAACATGGGAATAAACAAAGTATGATTTGTATTTATTTATGAAATAAGTAATTCAAATTAGTGTCTAGGACAGGGATGTACTTAGATTCCTTACTTGATTCATACGTAGGATGATAGCTTAAAGAACTTAATTAGACTATTACATCCCCACTCAATGATGTAGCTGTAAGGTTCAAATTAGGGAAATGGTTAAAGTTTAGGAGACCATGATCATGCAATTAACCGTACGAATCAACAACCAAGATAAGTGATTTAACGATTGAAGTTTAATAACGTAGTATGATTGTTCGTAAAGCCTTAACCCTGGGCTTCTATCCATTGATTGTTCTAAGTATTTACTTTTCTGAAATAGTTTATTTTATTTTTAGTTTACAATTCTAAAACTTTATTTTTTACTCTTCTCAATTTGTTAAACTAGAATTCGATAGTTGTTTAACACAAGTCCTTGTGTGTTCGATAACTTGACTTTCTTAAAGTCCACTTTACTACTTGATAAGACCACGTAAACTTGTGTGTTCTCTTGGGAGCTATCAAGTATTTGGCGCCATTGCGGGGGAACTTGAATTAGCAACTATCTTATTTTTAGTTTTTCTATATTGAGTTATAAATAGTTTTTTTTATTTTTCTTTATTTCTATTTTTCTCACACTCTTCTTGAGATGCCAGTCTTAGATATATGGTTTCCAAGGATGATGATTCTTGTCATTATTGTAGAGGACCCCACCACAAGGATTTTTGTCGAGATTTAGATCCAAGAATTTGGAGGGAACCTATTTGTTTCAACTTATGGAGCGGCCCACAAGTTGGTGTGTGGTTTGTGATAGTATATATCACTCTGCTGATATATGTGGTTTTAATCCTGATTCAATCATGTTTAAGGTTTATGCTCCAAAGACAACTAAGGAGGTATATGCAGAATTGACTTCCCAACCTATTGAAGACAAAGTTGCTAAAAATTTGAGAAAGTCTGAGTACTAAAAACTAAAATTGTTGACCAGGTTAAGGAGATACTACTACCACCACCATAAGAATCGCAACCATTCAATTGTTATTTTTCTCTTGAGACTAAAATTAAGAAGGTGAATAAAAGTGAGGGAGTTAAGGATAGCGTAAATTTAGACTTGGTATTGGTTGGGCTGCATTCAAAGAACTTTTCTACATTATGTCTAGATGATATCTTGTCTATGGAATTATTTAAAGTAGTGGAAGAGTGTGAAGATGAGGAACAAGAATCCTATATTGTTGATTTTGCACCATAGAAGCAACATAAAAACACACCACACGTCAATGCCTAGTGGTTTATCATGCACATTCAATTACATGATTCCTTAATTTTTGTACCACCACCCTATGAGCAAGGTAAAATGATGGATGTGAAATTGGGGGTGAAATTTATATTCTCAAGATGGAGGAAAAGTTGATTGGGTCGTGCCGCGATACTAAATTAGGCGTTTCTTGGAAAGCAACCCAAGCTAAGGTATGTTTTCTTTTTTTTTTTAGTTTTTTAACTCACGTAGTTTTTACTTTTTGAAGTCACAGGTTGGTGGGAAGTCTAAGTACCAGAAAATTGAGCTAAGAAGAATGGCAAAAACTAAGTGTGGGGTCTCATAGACCTCTTTTTATGCAAAGAGATGCTACTAGCTAGTCCTAGAGGCCTCAAAGAGTATTTGTATCTCTTACTTTTAAGTTCACTTTAGGGACAAAGTAGATTTTTAAGTGTGGGGTGGGAAAATTCTAATTTTTGGCTCAATTTAAAATTTTTAGGATATAAATAAGTGACATATTCTTGTTGGTGCTATATTTGATTGTGTGGTGCAAGTGTTTTGTTTGGTAAAAGCATGTTGATTATGTGAATTACTATTTTTAAGACTCTTAGGCTCATGTTTGTGACTCTTATATTTGTTGGCTTAAATTTGAATTCATGCTATTGTTTGATTGGGAGTCTATGATAATCCAATTGAGTTGAGCATGTGCCATGTGTGTGTGAGATTTTGTATATTCTTTATTGTATGTGATGTCTAGCACTTTCCCGGTACATGTATGATGCAAAATAAAGAATATGGGTTTAGGAGATGATATACGCATTTGTTTGATAGCCTTATTTACACCTTCTTTTGACCTACCCTTATGCATAATACTAGTTAAACCCCATTGAGCCTTTAGCTTTTTCTTTAGAAACCTCATAAGTATCCTAATCCCTTCTTTGATAGACCATAATTTGTTCCAAAAAATGCTCTTAAGTTCTTTAATGAAAAATTGATTAAATAAGGAGTTGAGAAATGAGAGGAAAAGGGTGAAATTGATGCCCCAAAGTAATTTTATTGGTGTTGATAATTTATGTGTGGTGGTTGGGTGTGATGTAATTGATGCTAGAAATATTTCCATGGTTGAGAAAAAAGAGAAAAAAAATTGAGTCTTGTGGTAATAAACTATATGCTTACCAAGTATTTGTGAAAATTATTAAAAAAAGATAGGGAAAAAACAAAAGATATGGGTGGATGAAAAAATACAATTGGGTTGTTGGAGAGTGGTTTTAAATGTTTGATGTAGTGTATTAAAGCACTTATAGAGGTTAGTCACTATTCTTGGCCAAAATAGTTCCTACCCATCCCTTAGCCTACTTTACAACCCGAAAAAGACCTATTTTATCCTAGGTTCATCATTCTAATATTAGTGGAGAACTACACTGAGGGCAAGCTTATGGTTCATTGTGTGCAACTTGTGAATTCTTTATGAGGGTAAGCGTAACTTGATTCTTATATCCATTTTGTTCTAATTGCATTATTATGATGATTACGGGTAACTCTCTTGTTGTAAGGGGAATATTTTTGATGAATATGGGTGATTCTTTTGATGTCTTTGATTGAGAAATTAGCATAAGTTTGCCACTTGTGGAGCCAATTTTTAGGCTAGGATGTTTTGAAGTAGGATTCGTAAGCTTTCAATTGTGTCTAACATGCTTAGTGTTGTAAACTTGCATTCAATGTAGTCATTGTAGTGCTAGCTAGAATTTCTTGTATTTAGTAGAAGTGTGGATTCTTTTCAGCTCATTATGCTTTTAGTTAATATCAGTTAGAGGATTAACAAGGCTTTAAGTGTAGGGTGGTGATGTTGGATGAATTTATGCATTCTAGCATTACTATTCTAGCATTTTTAGCCTTGTTTTGAGGATAATTCATGTTCTTAATGTGTTTATAATTATATAAATATGCATCTATGTGTCCAAGTATGTTTTTACAATGTTTAATGGTGTTCCCACCTAATTTTTGATTCAAGTTGATCATTTAGAAGTCAATCGAGAAAACTAGTATGACCAGCTTGAGCTAGGTGCTTGTCTAGTCTATCGTGTTGGGTTTTAATGTGTTTAATGAGTTCCTAAGGTTTATTTTGTGTATTTATATGTGAAAGAACTTGGTTATAATGCTCAAGGGTCAATTTTATCAAGCCAAGGGTCAATACAAGAAGTTAGGGATCAAAGTGAATAAAGCCCATGCTTAGCTCGTGTTTCTAGTTCATCGTTGAGGATGTTGTAAATTGTTGTATTTAATGTTATAGTATAATTTTTTGAATATACTGTGATTATATATCAAGAATTTACAAGCTTCAAATCAAGAGTAAACAACTCAAAAAGTCTTGGAATGGATCACAGAAGCACACAACACAGCTTCATGCAAATTTGGATACCTGAAAAGTATTGGAAGAATGAGGGCATGTGAGAACGGATTTTAAAGTATTATTCATACAATTGGATTCATAAGGCACCCAAAATAGTGAAACAATATGATTTAGATGCGACGCGACGCCCCCCCAATGTGATAATAAACGTAGCACGTCATTGGGTTGGCGGACGACCAAAAACTATTTCCTTATTCAACAAGGCATGAGATATTTCTACTATAAATTTGTCATTATGCACGTTTTTATTTACTTTTGGACATCTTTGTACAATTGGAGGCTGCTCTACACATTCTTTAAGATTTTATTTTGTAATACCCCAAAGTTTCCTAACAAATTTTGTCTCAAGAATGTCTAGTATTAACTTCTAAATTCAATGATGTTTATTCCATAAGGAATTTTAAATATTTTCACTTTTAGTTATTTGGTAAATTCAATAATCTTTCCGTTGAAATAAGATTTTCCTAAATCCAATAATCGGGTAAGAAGTTATGACTATTTCAAATGCCCGTCGTAAAGCAGTGCCATATTAGTCAGTGGTGCGCCGCGCCACAATAGAAAATGGCATTTGTTGAATTCCAATAGGGGTCCGTGATAGTGGCACATTGTGCCAAACTTCCAGGTCACAGACAAAGTTGCAATGTGATGGCTCCGCATCGTGCCATCCCCCAATTTCCTAGTTGTCAAATTCCAGTGACAGCGTGATAGCACCGCGTCACGCCAGGGGTCCAGGTCGGGAAATTTTCACAAATTTTAAAAGACGAATCCAGGGTTAAAAGGTTCAATTTTCCACCCCTATTTAAACCTAATAACACATGATTTAACCATGCTTCACTCAAAATATACTAGTTTCTCTCAATTTTCTCTCAAGAACAAGCTAGGGTTTCAACTAGGGAGTTAATTTCAAGAAAGTTTCTCCGTCTATCTTTGCTAAACAAAGAACTAAGGTATGCGTTATGTTGATTTATGGATTCCTTTCATCCATAAATCTCAAGAACCCTATTATAAATTATGAATCATGTTATTATGTTTTGGGTTGCTCAAGTTTACGTGATTTTTGTTGCTTGATTCCTAAGTTGGGATCTTCATATGAAATTATGAAAACTACGTTAGTATATAAACTGAAATCCATGAATTTGGTGGTTTATGATTTGTGAAATTTGATGATTTCACCTATGCCTTAAGTTGTGCATTAAAGGTGTTTGATAAAATGAATAAAAGGATATAAATTATGTCGTATAGCTAAATTGTGATCCAAACGATAAATGCATGCTTTACCTTTATTATCAAAATGACTTCTATGATATTGTTGTGCATTATGAATGTTTGAAGGATTACTTATGGGACTAGTTGATGAAATATTGGTATGTTGATATGTATTCCCATTCATGTACGAGATTATGACAACCATATACTTCATGAAATCCCAAACTTGTTGTAATATGGATTGTTGACGTTGGTCATGTATTCAAGAATGTCATGCCTTGTCATTTTCCTTCCATCGAGTTCTGGAGGTACTTGTACCCAAAAAATATATTTGTGTGCCTAGATTTAGTGTCATGTTTACATGATATCCTCAGTCAAGCCATGATCTATAAACTCAGTCAGTCATGTGACCCAGGAAATCTCTGTAATTCAGTAATCTCAGTACAATTCCATCAGTCAACAGAACTCAGTTAATTTAGTCCAGTTCAGTTCAGTAATCCATGTTCAGTGTCTATTAATATGGGAGTAGAAATTAGCACTAAGTTAACCCAAGCATGGGAACTCACCTTGTATATGAGGGTGTACTTCTTAGAAGCAATCCTCGGGTTCATAAACTATGTAGCCAGCATAGGTAGAGATATCATAGCCTATTATATGAGGGTAGATGAAGTGGCTTAACCTGTTATATAAGGGTTCCCACCGTTCTCACTTGAGTTACCTATTATATGAGGGCTACTGACAGATTGTCCTTACCAGTGGTGCAGTATTGACACCCTTCTAATTGGGGTTACAAATTGGACCCCAACTCAGCCATAATGGCATATTAAGGGTATGTCGGTCAGATAACTACTTGCCACAGTTTCAGTTACAGAATTAGGATTGTCAGATACAGTTATTCAGTCTCAGTAATAGAACTTAGATAGTTCTACAGAATTCAGGATTGCCAGATATAGTCAACTTAGAATAGTATGGAACTCATCTAGTTCCATCAGCTTCAAGACTGTTAGACACAGTCACTCATGTCATCAGTTATATCAGTCATTAGAATTCAGTTATCAGTCATGTTAGTTATCAGTAAATTCATGTTATCATGATTCAGATCTATTTACTACGTATTCATGCATGTAGTCTCTCGTTCATATTAGTCAGTTAGCCAATATTGTTCATGCATATGAACCCCATGCATTCATCCTACCTCACATGCATACCAGCACATTCAAAGTACTGACTCATTTATTCTATGGTGTCTTATACCATAAGTTCCTTGACACGAGCTCCAGAGCATCAGTAGCATTCTAGTCTCATTTATTTATTTATTAGTGGAGTTAGTTGGGGACATGTCCCATCAACTCCTTATTCAGACAGTTCAGTTAGTTAGAGACTTTGCAGACTATCATGCTTAGACTATCATGTTAGATAGTTTTATTTTGGGTATTTATACCCCACCCATATGTTGTGATTTATCATTTATGTTATAGTTTTGAACCTTATGGCCTTTCAGTTCATGTTTCCACATTTATACAGTATATCATGCAGTATATAGGTACAGATATCAGTCATGGGTTAGCTTGTGGTCCTTCGGGGTCATGAGCACCATGTAGCGTCCCCGGTACCAGATTTGGGGCATTACATATTTTGTTAACTTTATTTTCTTTCATGATTTGTATCATTAAGCCAAGGGATTGGATGATGAATATTTCCATTAAAGGCTAAAAATTCTTTTCAGGGGTTAAGGCCAAGATCATGATGCTTTTGTTTTGAATTAATTTCATTTAATTGCTTATCATTATGGTTGTTTGTTTATTCTTGATTTAATTATTTTGAGGATTGATGACCCTTAGAATACATCTATTGTCAACCTTGTGATCTCGGGAGCAGGAATAGGGAGATAGAACATTGGAATAAATAAAGTATGGTTTGTATTCATTTATGAAATAAGGAATTCAAACTAGTGTCTAGGACAGGGATATACTTAGATACCTTACTTGATTCATACGTAGGATTATAGCTTAAGGAACTTAATTGTACTATTACATCTCCGTTCAATGATGTAGTTGTAAGGGTCAAATTAGGTAAATGGTTAAAGGTTGGGAGACCATGATTATGAAATTAACCCTACGAATCAACAACCAATATAAGTGATTTAACGATTGAGTTTAATAACGTAGTATGATTGTTTGTAAGCCTTAACCCTAGGCTTCTATCCATTGATTGTCCTAAGTCATTTACTTTTCTATATTTTTTTAGTTTATTTTTAGTTTACAATTCTAAAACTTTATTTGTTACTCTTCTTAATTTTTTAAACTAGAATTTTATAGTTGTTTAACACAAGTCCCTGTGGGATCGATAACTCGGATTTCTTGAATGCCACTTTTCTACTCGATAAGACCATGTACACTTGCATCTGGGCTTGGGTGCTATCAGATACATACTCTATCCTGCCAGTAGGTAAGCCAAATCATAAACCAAAGTTATTCATAATGGGCTAATTTGGCGGAAATAACCCAAGACTAATAGGCTGACAAGACCCAAATTGGGGTTTTGTCGTAATGGGCATCCCAAGTCTAACTAGGACCGAGGACCACCCTCGATACCCAACCCAACCTCCAGGCACATACCCTGAGTTGGGTGAATTCCAAACATATAAAAATATAGTGTATTTGAAGTTATAATGCTTTTGGGGTAAGTCTACTTCCTAAACCAACCCAAGTAGGTCACCGTCCAATAACCAACCAAACCAAGACAATAAACCAATATGTTTATATAAAATCCAACACAACATGAAATAATTATAAATCAAATATAGTCCACTGGTGTCAGCCATAATACCAGAACCAATGCCACGGCTGACGCCGATACTGACACCACCCATACCAAACAATAGTAATCCCACAAAGCCTCTCTTCGAAAATAAAATAATATCCAATCGGGACATACCTTCGAACATAGCCAAAACCATAGTCTATAAAATGACCAAAGCATGTGAAGACATCCATGACATGAAATGGATCCTTCCAAAATATAGAACCTTACCATTTCAATCCAACACAAGTTGATCTCGAATCTAATCACCAAGTAGGAGGAATAGAATGGGTGGTTCCTGCATCGTGTAGGGATACAACACCCAAAGACGGGTTAGAGGGTGAATGATAGCATGCACTTAGGATAAGGATAAAATAATTCCAACCTTTAAAACCAATTGACAACCATATGCATACATATCAAACCTTATATAAATATAATATATACCGGGAAAGGGAACTGGGTTTAGCATGCCTTTAAAACCATTAACCTTGGTATGTGTAGCTTAACCATTCTAGAACCACCCACGGGCTATATGGGTCCAATGTTACCCCCTGAACGGGTTCGATATATGTAGTCGCACAAATCAGAGATATAATAGGAGTAGGGGATTCTAGTATACCATTCGCTCTCTATGATACATATATACAAGTGTAACTTAGGGGATTACACTGTACCCCATAAATATCATATATGTTCGTTATGATCAATCCTCATGTCGACAAACATGAGTATTCAGTGTTTGTCCATTGGACTTATACCTTTACAGTTAGCTGTCACAACCTGCCATTATTGCAAAATTAAAACCATTAACACGCAACCAACAACTATTCCATTTAGTATTAATTAAGGCTATAGGTAGTTGTATTGTCATAATGACCATATCTTGCAAGAAATGTCCTTAGCCAACCATTTTAAAGAAAAAGGATTCCCATGTACCTATAAATTACATTATTAAGTTTGCTTGGATTATTCCCATGTACCCCCACAAGTAGTTTATTATTAAGTTTGCTTGGAAGATTCCATTGTACCCTACAACGCTTTCAATTGAAACAAACCATGACAACCAAAACCTTACCGCTTAACCATTTAAAACCATACAATCCAGTTTAAGTTCCATTACCAAGTTTCTCTATGCAATGGTTTCATTAAAAGTCTAAGTATGTAGTAAAAGCATTCTCATAGGCATTTTAACAAAAATATTAGGGACATAATTTCCTAAACCAAAACCAAGTACCAATTAATCATTCCCATGAAATAAAAGGTTCAACCACCATTATAATCATGAATACCATAAGTAAACAACATGGGAAACCATAACCAACCATTATAACCAAAACCCCCAACATATATTGAAAAACCCAAAACCATACCATAATTATTCCATGAAAACAATACATTAAATCATGCCTTTAGTTGAAATAACAATGAGGGAAGAGTAACATGCCTTATATTATGAAGATGATGAAGAGAAACCACCCTTGTAAGCCCCAAATTAATCCTATGGATGAAACCCTAGCCTTCCTTAACCCAAGAGCCTTGAGAGAATTTGAGAGAGTATTCTAAGTGTTTAAGATTAGAATAATAGGATAAATAATGTCCCAATAGTGTTATAATTTATGGGGCCTTAAAAGGTCAATAGGGGAATGTCTACTTACACCCAACTTTAACTGCATAAAATTCACATAAAAAGGTACGACCACCCTCCCCTTGGACCCAACACTACCCCACGTATGACCACCAAGGACAATTCTTACCCTAACCATTTGGAAAGTACCCTAAATCCATACCTTAGGTTGAATATAATCCTCTATGTTAAACATAGTACAACATACGATTGGCAACATACTACTAGTCCCCCAAGATACGACTAGTATGACCAAATCATACCTTAGATAGAAACCAACCATCCCACATTTATTACTGAATGACCAAGACTAACAAAACTATAGTACATCATACGAGAAGTACCCTAAGTTGTATGATGTCCAGAAGCCAAGAACTGAGAAATTTTGAAAGTGTCAAAAACCTAAGGTGTTTCAATTTCCCCCACTTGGATCATTAATCCCCAAATTATATGCAAGGTAGTATAAGCACAATTTACATCCCAACACCTTTATTCCGGATTTTAACAAAGTTAGAAAACAAATATACAAGGAATCAAGAACCTTTGGGAAAACATGTTTCTCATGCAGAGTTCAGAGCTACATTCACTACTCTCGCTCAGTTAGTTACTGCTCAAAATAAATGAATTACTATTATTTTGGCCAACCCAGCATCCAGGATTCGAGACTTTACCAGAATAAATCCTCCATTCTTTCTCGGGTCTAAGTTATATGGGACCCTCAAAAATTTGTCGATCAGGTTCAGAAGGTTACTGACATCATGGGGGTTACTCGTAGTGAGAGTTATGAGCTAGTTGCATATCAGTTGTAGGATGTTCCTCACACTTGGTACAGGCAGTGGGAATCAGAAAGGCCAGATGATGAAGGGTATCACCACATTCCTAGATAGATTCTTTCCACAAGAGCTCGGAGAAGCTAAGATGTTAGAATTCATCAACCTAAAACATAACAACATGACGGTAAAAGAGTATTCTCTTAAGTTTACCTAATTAGCCAGATACGCTCCACATATATTTGAAGACAGCAGGTCCAAGATGAGTAAGTTTATTTTAGGGGTAAATAATAGTATGGTCAATGAGTGCAATTCTACGATATTGAATAGTGACATGACTTTAGCCAGGCTTATGACTTAAGCTCAACAGATAGAAGAGCAAAAGATTAAGATAAAGGAGAAGCAGAATAGGAGAACAAAGACAGGTATTTTCAACTTTCCTCAGCCTAAATTAGGAGGAAACCACTCTCAGTTTGGTCCTAAGTCATTATTTCCATATCTTTCCTAAGACAGTGCTCTAGTTACTAAGTTCAGGGATGGTACAGAGATAGAGCACCAGGCTTTAAGTCTCAAGGCAGTATTAGTAGTGCCCGCACCTATCCTCATTGTTAGACTTGTGGCAAGCACCATCAGGGTATTTTTAAAGCCGATAGTGGTATTTGTTTCAAATATGGAAAGCTAGGCCATAGAGTCAGAGACTGTCCTCAGTAGGTACTTAGGGTCAGCAGAACCGTTCCCCAGCTTAGTCCAGTTGCCCAAACTTGCAGGTTTCCACCTACAGTACTACTAGTAGGCATCTCCCAAATAGACTCTATGCTCTCCAATCCCGGCAAGATCAGGAAAATTCTCCTGATGTGGTTACTGGTACGTTATAGATCTTTCATGTACATATTTACGCTTTGCTAGATCCAGGTGTTTCTTTCTCTTTTGTTAATCCCTATATAGCAGTTGATTTTAGAATTTGTCCCAAAATTATAGTATAGCTCTTTTCAGTCTCTGCCCCAATGCATAAAACCATCATAGCCCGGTGAGTATACAGGAACTAGCCGGTTATGATATTTCAGAAAGTCACTTTAGTAGACTTGGTAGAATTAGAGATGACTAATTTTAATGTCATTATCAGTATAGATTGGCTTCATTCCTACTATGCCATAGTCGACTGCAAAAACAGAATAGATCAGTTTCAGTTTTTCAAATAAGCTTATCCTAGAGTGGAAGGGTAGAGTATCCACCTTCAGAGGTCACCTTGTTTCCTACCTTCAGGCAAGGAAAATAATATCTAAGGGATATTTCTATCATCTTATTCGAGTTAATGACACTAGTTTTGAAACTCCTAACCTTGATTTAGTCTCAGTCGTGAATGAACATTCAGATGTCTTTCCTAAAAATCTTTCAGGGATTCCTCCTGGAAGGGAAATGGACTTCGGCATTGATCTTATTCCACATACTCAGCCTATATCTATTCCTCCATATAGAATGGCACCTATAGAACTCAAAGAATTTAAATAACAGTTGAAGGATCTCTTAGATAAAGGATTCATGAGGCTCTGTGTATCCCCATGGGGTGCACCAGTCTTATTCATGCAAAAGAAAGACAGTTTTCTCAGAATATGCATTTATTACCATCAACTCAATAAAGTCATGATTAAGAACAAGTATTCACTTCTCAGAATCGATGACCTATTTGGCCAACTTTACGGTGCCAGCTATATTTCTAAGATAGACCTTAGATCAAGCTATCATCAATTCAGAGTCAGAGAATATGACATCCCAAAGATAGCCTTTTACACTCAGTATGGTCACTTCGAATTCTTAGTCATGTCCTTTGGTCTAACCAATGCCCCGGCATCTTTCATGAACTTGATGAACCGTGTGTTCAAGCAGTACTTGGACATATTCGTTATAGTATTTATAGATGATATTATGGTCTATTCCCACAGTGAGTGTGATCATGCAGACCATCTCAGAATTATACTTCAGACTCTCAAAAATCGTCAATTATTTGCCAAATTCAGTAAGTGCAAATTTTGGCTAATGTCAGTAGCATGCCTTGGTCATATTATTTTCAGTGATGGCATTAGAGTAGATCCTCAAAAGACCAAATCAATAAGAAACTGGCTCTCACCCCGTATCTCTATCGAACATTAGGAGTTTCTTGGGTTTGGCTGGCTATTATAGATGGTTTGTTAAGGGATTTTCTTCTTTTGCATCCCCCATGTCCAAATTGACTTAGAAGAAAGTCAAGTTTCAATGGTCAGATCCTTTTGAGAAGATTTTTCAAGAGTTGAAGACTCGACTCACCTCAGCTCCAGTCTTAGCTCTTCCAGATAGTTCAGATGGTTTCGTAGTGTATTGTGATACATCTAGTGTAGGTTTAGGTTATGTTCTTATACAGCATGGTAATGTCATTACCTACGCCATCTTAAACCCCATGAGAAGAATATCCTACTCATGATCTTGATTTAGCAGCCATAGTTTTTGCATAAAGATTTGGAGGTATTACTTGTATGGTGTTCATATAGATGTGTTCACAGATCATAAGATCCTCTAGTATATCTTTTCTCATAAATATCTCAATCTTTGTCGGAGAATATGATTAGAGCTCTTAAAAGATTATGACATAAGTGTCCTTTATCATCCGAGAAAGGACAATATAGTGGCCGACGCTCTTAGTAGGTTTGCCTCACGCTCGTCATCAGCATGATTTAGTTTGGGTCATTATAGATAGAATGACCTAATTAGCTCATTTTTTTCCAGTCCATACCTCCTATTCAGATGAGGATTATACCCAACTCTATATCAGTGAATTAGTTAGATTACATAGTGTTCCATTGTCTATTGTCTCCAACAGAGGTACCCAGTTCACCTCTTATTTTTAGAAAGTGTTCCAAAAGGGTCTTGTACCCAAGTTCATCTCAATACAACCTCTCATCCTCAGACAGATGGTCAAGAATAAAGGACCATTTATACCCTAAAAGATATGCTAAGGGCGTATGCACTTGATTTAGAGGGGAGTTGGGATGACCACTTGCCTTTGATTGAGTTTGCATACAACTGATGTGTGATCAAATACTAACATATTTTATGCTTTTAGCCATGAAGAATTGTGAAGTCTTAAGCAAATTTTCTCATATTTGATTGGTTTTAATTTAATTTTGCAGTAAAAGATAAGGTGTAGGGAAACCAATAATAATTGAAGCAAAAAGGTTAATTTCTGAAGCAAGTAAAGGACAAGTGTGGCTGATGGCATTCATGATAAGTTGTCAGTCTGCTGATAGGATATCAAGGACACCGTCATATTTAACCAGAGAATGGGAGTTGAAGAGAAGTTGACAACATTTTATGACAAGGCGTCAGAGTTGTGATAAGGTGTCAGTATCATCGTCAGCTTTAGGTAGAAATTACAAAAAGGGAAGAGGAGTTGACGACATCCATGATACATCGTCAGAATCCTGACACGTCGTCAGCCTTAGGCGGAGCGTGTCAACATTGAAGGAAATTCGATGCCATTCCTGATAAGGCATCAGACCCTTGATAAGGCATCACCTAATAGCGTCACCTGTCTGAGAAATTTACTTATGTTGTTATTTTATTTCCTTAATTAGACTCAAGTATAAATAGCATCTTTTAGGGTTTTCTAGTTATCATTAACATATCTTGTAATATACATTATGCACAATTTTTCTCTCTCTCGAGTTCCAACACGCTCTATAATATTATTGTTGAGAGAAGATTGTCGTCAATATTTTAGGTATTTTGTATTAAGATTCAGTTCAAGTTACACTTCTTGATTTTCATCATCATTGTAAGTTAATCTGCCCGACTATGAATTTAACTTGTGTACTTGTTTATTACATCATGAGTGGATAAACTCCATTAACCTAAATTATAGGAACTAGGGTTAGGCCTTGATAAGGTGTTATGTATTCAAGGTTCAATAGGTGGTAGGATTTATTGATAATTCTGAAGCTTTAATTAACGTATGTTGGTTACAAACAGTAGACACACCTACTTTGATTTGCTTGAGAAAGAAATCAAATATAGTAGGAAGTGAATTATCAACAGGGACTCAAAAATACTTTATTTCATAATTAGCGCTATAACAAGCCTGATTAACCTGAGGTAAAATCTGGGTGGTTAAATGAAATTCACTAAGTCCAAGAGGATTAGGAAATTAAACTCTTAAGTAGGTCGAGAGACATTTGATCATAACATCGATAAAGATAGATTGTTATCCTACCCACCATGAGAATCTTGAATCATCTTTAGCATTTGTCATGTACCGTAAGCTCTAGTGAACACAATTCTACTCTTAATTACAAACATCGAAATTAAAGTCACAAATAATTATTCGTCAAACTTAACCCCCCCCCATTTCAAGAAACATTAAACTATCAATGAAATAAATTGCAAACAACTTGGGTTCATACCTTATTCCCTATGGGATTCGACCCCAACCTAGTTGGGTTTTATATTTACAACGAATCCTCAAAATCCGAGGTGAGCAGAGCAAATTACTGCACCAGTGTAGCGAAATTTCAATAGAAACTGTCCAGTCAGAGGAAGGTATGGTCAATAGCCTATCAAATACGAGGTTGATGATGATGATTAAGGAATGGACGGAGCAGGTGCAACGAGTGCGATCATTCCTCCATCGTTGGCACCTGGTGAAAAATTCAGCATAACAAGTACCATGATTCAACTCCTGAATCTGAAGGGATTGTTCAATGGTTTGCCTGGTGATGATCCAAACATGCACTTGGTGAACTTTATCACCTTCTACAAATCTTTTGATAATTTAGGAGTAAGCCAAAATGCGATCCAGTTGAGATTCTTTCTATTTTCTCTATCTAGGGAGGCAATAATCTAATTAAATAAGCTTACGCCTGATTCCATCACCCACTAGAGGGAGTTGAAAGAAGCATTCCTAGAATGGTTTTTTCCACCCTCCAGAAGGGTACAATAGAGAGATGAGATCAGAAACTTTAGACAGCTCCCTACCGAAGCTTTGTATGAGACATGGGAGAGGTTCAAGAAGAAGATGACACAGTGTTTGAACCATAATATGACGGACCTACACTTTATGGAGACTTTGTACAGGGCTCTCAACTCTGTAACAAAGTCGATTGTAGATAATGCTACTGGTGGTTCATTTGTTTATCTGTCTTTTCAAGATGCCTCAAATATACTGAATAGGATGACCAAACAAAGTCGGGCTTTGTATACTAGGGATTCTGTGGTAGCTATCCCGACTATTTCTGTTGGTATGACTGCAAAGCAGTGTAGAATACATGAGAAGCAATACCAAGACATGGCCCACCTAAAGAAATAGATGGACTTGCTAGCCAAGCACTTGCTATCAGGTAAGACTAAAAAGGTTAAAATTGTGGAATCTCAGTGAACTGTGGATACTAATGTAGATGAGGAGGCAAACTATATGAGTAATCAGGGGGATTTTCGAGGTAGTATCTAAGGGAATCAAGGTCGAAACTTTTATGACAAGCCTGATTATAAAGATAGGGAGCAAAGAAACTGGAGAATCAATAATGATAGTAGTGGTTTATATATCCCTCCTGGAAGTCAGGATATTGCACTAACTAGCTCTGGTAAGATGTCCATGGAGGACATCGTGGAAAAATTGTTGAAGGAAGTTGAGGCTACCAACTCGGGGGTAACTACTATGATGAGTAAATTCTCTACCCTGAGTCGGTTGGTTAGTTCATACTCCACTTCTATCAAGCAAATGGAGAAGTAGATAAGCCAACTTTCCATAACACTGAACCAGAGAAAAAATGGTACTTTACCTAGTGATACGATTCAAAATCCACGAAATGATGGCTCATGTATGGAGATTACAACTAGGAGTGGAAAGATGTTACTTGGCCAATCTGTGAGCAAATCTGTAGATGGTGAAGTAGTTGTTTAGGAATCCGAAGAAAGCAGTCCAGTGGAGTTTGAGAAGATGGATAGTTCTATTGATGCTTCGGATAAGGAAAAAGAGAAGGAAGAGGTAGTGGTGTTGAAAACTATTCGAAGACCACCACCTCCCTTTCCTCAATGATTGAAGAAAAAAGTTGAAGATGCAAAATTCAGCAAATTCATAGCAATGCTCAAGCAACTGACGATAAATGTGCCTTTGGTTGAAGCACTTGAGCAAATGCCAAGATACGCGAAGTTGATGAAAAACCTTCTAACTAAGAAATGGAAGGTTATTGATGAGATAGAGGACAATCTTATCCATTGTAGTGTTATCTCTACAAGGTATTTAGTGCAGAAAAAGGTAGATCCGGGAGGCATTTACCCTCCCATGTACTATTGGTTCCTTGAAATTTGAAAAAGCATTATGCGATCTGGGAGCCAGTATAAATCTAATGCCACTAGCTATGTACAATAAATTAGGCTTGGGGGATCCTACCCCAATAAATATGCATTTGGTAATGGCAGATAGGTCTGTGAAGCTGCCTGTGTGCATACTACACGATGTTTTGCTAAAGGTAGCCAATTTTATTCTCCCTGCTGATTCTTTGGTCTTAGATTACGAGGTTGATTTTGAAGTTCCCATCATCTTGGGTAGGCTATTACTTAACAACTGGGAGAATGATAGTAGACATGGAGTTGAATGAGCTAAAGTTCAGGTTCAATGACAAAGAAGCAAATTTCAAAGCACAATCATCCATGATTCAGCAAAAAGAGATAAGTGTTTTCTCAATCGTTGACGTCTTTTATGATGATGTTACAGGGGTATCAACAGGTTGTCTTGGCGAAGTCTGAGTAGTCAAGATAACCAAGTCATGCCACGATAGTAAATCAGGAACTACTGGGAGGCAACCCAAAGTTTTTATGTTTAAGCAAGTGTTTTTACTTTTATAATTAGGATTTAGTACAGAGAAGGTGAAAAATGAGGAGGTCAGCTGAAAGGTCATGACGGCATCTCTGATAAGGCGTTACAACTTTGATAAGCTATCAAAAATATTGTCAGATAGGCCAAACTCAAGGCATTTTCTGTTAAGGCTGACGACATCAGTGATAAGCTATCACACTTATGATAAGCCATCATAAGATGTCGTCAAGAAGACCTTAAAGGCATTGCTAATCCCTTTTGGGCCAGTTCAGAAAATCCAACCCGGCCCATAATCAAACCTCCTCATGTTCCCGCCTATGTTATTTTATTTCCTTCTTTAGTTTATTTCTTTATTTACTTAGTTTATTTACTTACTCATTCCAACTAATTTCCCCAAGTTAATCAAGAAGAACAAGCTCCCTTGTGTGTGGGTTTGAAATTCAAAATCAAGAATTTCTTCCTATTTCCTTTTGTGTGTGTAATCATATTAAAGGATCCCATCAGGTATGCTTTAAATGTAACTCTTCTTTTCTTGTAATAAGTGATAGATGGATGACAACCCAAGTTCCCAATAGGCTTGAACCAAATTCAACTAGAAAAGGGATTAAAAATCACACCTAGGGTTTGCTATGCAGGCCAAAGGTTTAAAAGTCGGCTCACAAATTGGAACTCGAGTGGATTTTGAGGAATAATGGGACCAAAAATTGAGTTAAATTCAAAAGTGGGGTTCTGATAAGATTTGATGATATTCATGATAACCTATCACAACCGTGACAGCTTATCAGGAATGTCGTCAAAGGCTGCTAAGAGTGAAATGGATTCTGTTTAGAGCTGATGACATTCGTCATAGGTTATCACAATTGTGAAGGCTTATCAAAAATGTCATCAAGATTTAATAAAGTTTCGTAGGTTCTGTCAGAGGTTGACGAAAATTGTGATAAGCTATCACAGTCATGATGGCTTACCAAGAAATGTCATCACACCTTGAACCTGAAGCATGAATGAGCCTTCTCAAAGAATGTGAAGCTTAAATGATTAATTTGTTTGTATTTATGCTCTTGAGGATTGACTAATGTTTTTCTATTGCTACAGGAACATTATAATAGAATCCAAAGGACAGAGTCCTCAGCTTACCAAGAAGGAATAACAGAAAAGTGTACGCCAGAAACTCATCGATGAGGAGTCTAATTATGAAGAGGAAGAACCTCTACTCTAGAAGCAAAAGAAGAAGCAAAGCCCTAAAAAACCTCTATCACCCCCACCAATTGAGGTGGAGGATAGTGAGGATACTAAAAAAACAACAGCTTCTGAGCAGGAGGCATCTGAACATTCTAAACATGAGCAGCATGAGTCTGAACATGCTAAATCTAAAGAAGACGAACAAAAAGGGTTCGAGAATCCTGAGTCTGAGGGAACAGCATCCGGATTCATGTCCACTGAACAACAAGATGATGAAGAGTCTCCAGCTTCGGGAATACTTATAAAATGTAAGAACCCTAAAGTTTGAGACAATGCTAGATGGCAAATTCCTAAAGCAGAGGGCATCTTCACTGCTGGGCTTTGCAGAACTAATAGAAGAAGAGCTAAAAGGACGATTCAAGAAGAAAAGTAGATTATCACCCAAGGGTTTAGTAGGTACCCTAAAGTGGAATAGAAGTTCCAAGAGTATGGCTTGGGATGGACCACAAAAGGGGGAGGTTAGTTTTGCCCTGCACTAGTCTGAGAGTTTTACCCAAACTACCAAGCTCAGTTAGAAAATATGTGTAGACCAAGAAAAAGAGTTGCGGACCATCCCCTAGTGGATAGAGTTCAGGTAAGGGGCGTAAGGGTTGATTTCTCAATTATAACCATCAACAGGTTCTTGCATGGCCCCAACTTTACTCCTCAGTCCACTGCACCATTAGTCTATGCTCAGATTAAGAATCGAGCAAAACAACATTCGTGGTTGGCCGACATCATAGAAGAAATAGAACCAGCATGGGTGACTAACCCAAATGAGAGAATCTGCAAGTCCTCTTTGACTCAAGAGGCAAAGTTTTGGTGGGGTATAGTGCATATCTAGTTGATGCCCGCTGATGGAGACAACATTCTGGGTAATGACCGAGCAATCCTAGTAGCAAGCATGGTGCAGAAGCTCCCCCTAAATTTTAAGGAAATAAAGATTAAAATATCGAGAGTCGACATTGCTTATCCTTTTCCTTATCTTATCACAGAGTTATACTGAGCTGCTAATGTGCCAAAGATTGTAGGGATTGATGATGACATTCTTGCCTAAACGACTCACAACCCCATACGGTATGATAAAAATCAGCCAAGACAGAGACTTTATAGAGGTGCAGGGGTATTAAAAGACCCTCCAGTTATAGATACCGATTCATCACCTAATGTGGAGGTGCATGATTCTAAGACTGCGTACCCAACTTCCTCAGCACATGCAAGTTTAGTGCCTAAGAATGAACCCAACCCCTGAGCACCTATAGTAGTAGCAGGATTTGAAGTTCATCCAATTGATATCATAAAAGTGGCTAAACAAGCCAAATAGTATGAGAAACATTTATATGCCTTTGTCAAATAGTTTGCTGCTATAGTAGATAAGAGAATTAAGGCTACCCTTGAGCCTTTTGTGACATTGCCTGAATGGGTTGTAGATTTGGAGAATCGATTCGATGCACGGGCAAAAGAAATATCAAGGGCTGATCTTGCCAAATTCAGAGCGGCATTAGACAAGGTAAAGGAAGATTTTAGGGTGTTATAGCAGCATCAATTTATGGTGATGATAGGTCCATCTATGGATGAATCTGAGAAAGAAATTCCAATACTTGACCTCACTGGAGATTCACCAAAGAAAAATAAGAAAAGGGGGAAGAAGAAGGACAAAGATAAGAGAGAAGAATCGGATAGCGAGGAAGAAATAAGAGTAAAAAAGAAGGCAAAAAAGAAGGCCAAAAAAAAGGGAATTGAAGAAAGCAATAATGGAGTCCCTAGCGTACAAAGAGAAATGGGAGGCAACCATCTGAGCTAGGGTTGTTGGTGCCTCATCTAGCAAGGCTCCAACCACTGTAAGGCCAGGTGCTCCCGATGGAGAGAAAATAGCAATTGATGCAGAAGCAGGGTTGAAGACCCATAAGCCTCACACCTGATTCACTCCATGTATTCCCGAAACCCTGAGTTCATTTTATTTTTAATTTTAAGTTGAGGGTGTAGGGAAGAATGTTGTTGTAAAAATTTGTAGTAAGTAATTAGGCGTAATATGGGTGCTTGAGGTAGTTAGCTTATTTTGTGACTGTTGAACACCTCTATATTGGTATGATATATTACTATATGAATTGCATCTATTTGTGACCATGATGTATCATTTTTTGGGATTAGTCTGGCAACTGAATAACCTTTGTAAATAAGTGCATGAATCAGATGAGTAGTGATATGCGAGATACTTGTGTGCCATGTATGTTCAAGGTCTTACACAGTTCCCATTGTGTGTTGAATCTAGAACTTTCCATGTTAGTCTTGTCATGGTCATAGGATAGGAGTTAGGAAAGGATCATAGGCCATTTTTTATTTTAGCCCACTTTAGCCAAAATGACCTTCCCTATGTGCATAATATCTCTTGATCCCTTTTTTGAGCCTAATTAGTCTATTTTTTCTATGACACCTCTCACCTTCTCGTTTACATCACAATGAACCTGTTTTGTCCATAGTCCTCCTTGGACACTGTGCACCTTGACTTTGGCAAACATCCTAAGTTGAGGGTGGCTATTATAGGGGTGTGTGATGCAAAATGAGTATGAAGATAGGAATAATAAAAGAAAAGAATAAAAAGTTGGGTGCGGTGAAAAAGGAATAAGAAAAGAAAAAGTTGTATAAAAGATGATAAAAAGATAATATGATAATTAAAAAGACCACATCTATCTTGAGCATGTGTGGTCAATAAAAAGAGGAGGAAAAGAAGATTTGGAGTTGAAACCCCAAGAGTTTAGTGTAGTATCAAAGAGGCATAGTCACTCTAAAATATCCATGAATATCATACCAGCCCCTGACCTACGTTACAAGCTTAAGAAAAGCCCTATAGTGATCATAACTGACCTGTTTGAAGACTTGGGCACCGACTATAAGGGCAAGCCTATGGCATTTGACATGCAATGTTCAAAACTTCATTATGAGAGTGAGTCTTGTGATTATCCCTATGTTATGTATGTGAATTCTGATATGAGTGAAAAGGGGATTTCTTTGTTGTGAGGGCACACCGAGTATGTTTCTAGTCACTGACTTGTTTGAATAGTGTAATCTGGGTATATACTTGGTTGTTATTTCTAAATTTTTACCATATCTCGATCCTTGTGAGTTGCATGGTTGTTTTCAATAATAGACATAATTGTTTTTAATTTGACTGACCTTGGAGATGGTCAATATGTTTTGAGCTTAAGTGAATAACTGACAGCTGAAAGTGCTATGTATCGTCTTAGTTGTGTTTAGTTGCTTGAGTACAAGAAATTATTCTAAGTTAAGGGTGATGATGTGTGAGCAAATGCTAACACATTTTATGCTTTTAGCCATGAATAATTGTGAAGTCTTAAGCAACTTTTGTCGTATTTGATTGAATTTACATTAACTTTATAGTAAAAGATAAGGTGCAAGGGAACCAATAATAATGGAAGCAAAAAGGTTGAATTGTGACAAAAATAAAGGACAAGTGTGGCTGAAGACATTCATGATAAGTCATCAGCCTAGTGATAAGCTATCAAGGCCACCATAAGACTTAACCAGACAATGGGAGTTGAAGAGAAGTTGTGACGATATTTTGTGACAAGGCGTCAGAGTTGTGATAAGGCGTCAGGATCATCGTCAGCTTTTGGCAGAAATTATAAAAAGGGAAGAGGAGCTAACGACATCCATGATACATCATCAGAATCCTAATACGTCGTCATCCACATTGTCAGCCTTAAGCAAAGCTTCTCAATATTGAAGGAAATTTAACGTCATTCTTGATAAGGAGTCAGACCCTTGATAAGGCATCGCCTAATGGCATCACCTGTCTAAGAAATTTACTTAAGTTGTTATTTTATTTCCTTAATTAGACTCAAGTATAAATTGCCGCTTTTAGGGTTTTCTAATTATCATTAACATATCTTGCGATATACGTTGTGCACAATTTTTCTCTCTCTCAAGTTCCTATACACTCTAGAACATTATTGTTGAGAGATGATTGTCGTTAATATTTTGGGAGTTTTGTATTAAGAATCAGTTCAAGTTACACTTCTTGATTTTTATCATTGTTGTAAACTAATCTGCCCAACTATGAATTCAACTTGTGTACTTGTTTATTGTATCATGAGTGGCTAAACTCCATTAGCCTGAATTATGGGATCTAGGGTTAGGTCTTGATAAGGTGCTAAGTATTCAAGATTCAATAGGTGGTAGGGTTTTTTGATAGTTTTGAAACTTTAACTATCATTTGTTGGTTGCAAACAGTAGACACACCTGCTTTGATTTGCTTGAGAAAGAAATCAAATATAGTAGGAAGTGAATTATTAATAGGGACTTAGAAATACTTCATTCATAATCAGTGTTGTAACAAGATTGGTTAACCTGAGGTAAAATCTAGGCAATTAATAGAAATTCCCTAAGTCCAAAAGGATTATGAAATTAAACACTTAAGTAGGTCGAGATACATTTGAGCATAACATCGATAAAGATAGCTTGTTATCCTACCAACCACGAGAATCTTGAATCACCTTTAGCATCTGTCATGTACCGTAAGCCCTAGTGAATATAATTCTGGTTATTTCATAAACTCTTGATTACAAACATCGAAATTAAAGTGACAAAAAATTATTCATGAAACTTAAACCCCCCTCCCCATTTAAGGTAAAATTAAACTATCAGTGAATTAAATCACAAACAACTTAAGTTCACACCTTGTTCCCTGTGGGATTCGACCCCAACATAGTTGGGTTTTATATTGACAATGATTGATTACATCTATTCAAGAGTGTAATTTAAGCGTTATCAATAACAATAGCTATCATTCCAGTATTAAGATGGCTCTATTCAAAGCTCTCTATGGGAGGAGGTACAGATCTCTAATCGGTTGGTTTAAAGTTACTGAGGCCTCAGTTATTCGATGCCTTAAAAAAAGTCTAGTTAGTTAGAGAAAGACTTTGGGCTACTCAGAGCTGATAGAAGTCTTATGTAGATATTTTTAGAAATGATCTCGAGTGCGAGATTGGTGACTATGTTTATCTAAAGATCTCTCCCATAAAGGGAGTGAAGAGGTTCGACAAAAAGGAAAAGCTTAGTTCCCTCTATGTTGTCCCCTTCAAAATTCTCAGTCACTTTGGCAAGGTAGCTTATGAGCTCAAGTTACCTTCAAATCTAGCCTTAGTCCATCCAATATTCCATGTCTCCTTTTTCAAGAAGTGTATAGGTGACCCAGCATTTGCAGTCCCTATTTAGAGCATCGATGTTCAGAATAGCCTCTCTTTTGAAGATATTCCAGTAGAAATCCTAGATTATCAAACTCGTAGACTCAGGACAAAAAATTCCCTCTAGTTAAAGTTCTTTGGCGGAACCAGTCCATTGAGGGAGCTACTTGGGAATCAGAAGCAAACATGCGTACCAAGTATCCTCACCTCTTCTCCGCTAACTCAGCTTTGGCTCAAGGTAACAGTTCTCCTTAAAATTTTCAGTCTTCATGTCCAGATTTTAGTTATGACTTGGCATCAGTTTCGTGTTAAGAATTCCATTTTTTAAATTTGGTACTAAGTACCATTGCATATTCAATTATATGTTCATGTATCAGATTAGTTATGTGTTCATGCATAAGACATGCATTCTCCTTGTGAGAAGACTCAATTATTAGAAATCTCAGTCATATAATCAGTTTTATCATGTATTCACGCATTAGATATGTGTGATCAGCTTCTTAGTACTCTCAGTAATGCATTCATGTATCAGTTTAGTCATGAAATCATGCATGGTCAGTATAAATCTCAAGAATGTCAGTTATATAGTCATGTTGCAGTGTTCATATTTAGTATATACTTCATCTTATCGTTTCTCCCCTCTCATTCAATCTCATTCAAGGATGAATGTTCCCAAGGGGGAGATATTGTAATACACCAAAGTTTTCTAACAAATTTTGTCTCAAGAATGTCTAGTATTAACTTCTAAATTGAATGATGTTTATTCCATGAGAATTTTAAGATTTTCACTTTTAGTCATATGGGAAATTCAATAAGCTTTCCGTTGATATAAGATTCACCTAAATCCAATAACCGGGTAAGAAGTTATGACTATTTCAAGTTCCCGTCATAAAGCAGCGCCATATTAGTCAGTGGCGCACCAAGCCACAAGAGAAAATGGCATTTTTCAAATTCCAGTAGGGGTCCGTGATAGTTGCGTGTCATACCAAATTTCTAGGTTGCAAACAAAGTCGCAATGCTATGGCTCCGCATCGCGCCATCCCCTAATTTCCTAGTTGTCAAATTCCAGTGACACGGCGCGATAGGGCCGCGTCGCACCAGGGGTCCAGGTCAGGAAATTTTCACCAATTTCAAAAGACGCATCCAGGGTTAAAAGAGTCAATTTCCCACCCCTATTTAAACCCAACAATGTGTGATTTAGCCATTCTTCACCCAAAATATACTATTTTGTCTCAATTTTCTCTCAAGAACAAGCTAGGGTTTTAATTGGGGAGTCAATTTCAAGAAATTTTCTCGGTCAATCTTCGCTAAACAAAGAACTAAGGTATGTGTTGTGTTAATTTATGGATTCCTTTCATCCATAAAGGTCAAGAACCCTATTTTAAATTATGAATCATGTTATTATGTTGTGGGTTGTTCAAGTTTATGCGATGGTTGTTTTTTGATTCCCAAGTTGGGATCTTCATGTAAAATTATAAAAACAACGTTAGCATATAAATTGAAATCCATGAATTTGGTTGTTTATAATTTGTGAAATTTGATGATTTCACCTGTGCCTTAAGTTGCGCATGAAAGGTGTTTGATAAAATACCTAAAGGATATAAATTATGTCTTATAGCTAAATTGTGATCCAAATGACAAATGCATGTTTTACCTTTATTATCAAAATGACTTCTATGATATTGGTGTGCATTATGAATGTTTGAAGGATTACTTAGAAGACTAGTTGATAAAATATTGGTATGTTGATACGTATTCCCTTTCATGTAAAGGATTATGATAACCATGTACTTCATGAAATCCCTAACTTATTGCATTATGGATTGTTGATGTTGGTCATGTATTCAAGAATGTCATTCCTTTTAAGTTTTCTTCCATAGAGTCCTGGGGGTATTTGTACCCGAAAAATGTAGTTGTATCCCTAGATTTAGTGTCATGTTTTCATGATATCCTCAGTCAAGCCATGCTCCATAGAACTCAGTCTGTCATGTGACTCAGGAAATCATAGTAATTCAGTAATCTCAGTACTATTCCGTCAGTCAACGGAACTCAGTTAATTCAGTCCAGTTCAATTTAGTAATCCATGTTCAATGTCTATTTAGATAGGAGTAGGAATTAGCACCAAGTGAACCCAAGGATGGGACCTCACCTGTTATATAAGGGTGTGATTCTTAGAAGCAATCCTTGCATTCCTGAACTACGTAGCCAGCATAGATTGAGACATCATAGCCTGTTATATAAGGGTAAATGAGGTGGTTTAACCTGTTATATGAGGGTTCCCACCGTTCTCCCAGTGGCTCGATATTGACACACATCCAATTGGGCTTACAGATTGGACCCCAACTCATCCATAATGCCGTATTAGGGGCATGTCGGTTAGATAACTACTTGCCACAGTTTTCAATTATAGAATTAGGACTGTCAGATACGGTTATTCAGTCTCAGTAATAAAAATCAAATCGTTCTACAGAATTTAGGACTGTCAAATACAGTTAACTCAGAATAATATGGAACCCAACTAGTTCCATCAGCTTCAAGACTGTCAGACACAGTTACTCTTGTCATAAGTTATATCAGTCATCAGAATTTAGTTATCAGTCATGTTAGTTATCAGTAAATTCATGTTATCACGATCTCAAATCTAGTTACTATGTATTCTTGCATGTATTCTCACATTCATATTAGTCAGTTAGCCAGTATTGTTCATGCATATGAACCCCATGAATTCAGCCTACCTCACATGCATACCAGTACATTCAAAGTATTAACGCATTTGCGCTATGGTTTCTTATACCATAGGTTTCGAGACACAAGCTCCAGAACATCAGTATGATTCAAGTCTTAGCTGTCAGAGTAGCAGTGAGTCCTCATCCTTCGAGGACATGACCATCTCTTTATTATCTCATTTATTTATTTATTAGTGGAGTTAGTTGGGGACATGTCCCATCAACTCATTATTCAGACAGTTCAGTCAGTTAGAGGCTTTGCAGCATAAGAACACCAAATACAAGGTAGCAAAATAAGAACACAAAATACAAGATGTTGGCCTATTAAAAACGTAAAACACAAGATTCCATCCTAATAAGAGCACAAAATACAAAGAACTTCTCATCCATCTTTTATTCTCAATCTTCAACATGATATATCATTGTCTTCTCCATCATTATCATCAAGTAACTCTACTTCACTTTCTTCATTATTTGATACGTCTATATAATTTTCATTAATGAAATGTTCTTCCTCATTTTCTAATAAGAGTCTAACCTAGAAACTCAAAAACCAGCCACTAAAAGGAATAAACAAACACTAAAGTGCAAAAATCATCAACTAAAGAAAGAGGAGATGAAGTAGAAACACTAAGAAGATTGCATTGAAAGTAAAGGATAGATAATGAGATATTCACTAACATTCATGAGAAGCACTAAAGTGTTTATTAAAAACTTAAACACAAATAACCAATGTTGAATACACCTCACTCTTAGGTAGACACAAAAGGAGTCACCTTCCCCAAGCACCAACCTTTCTTGCCAAAGAGTCAACAAAAGTGAAATCCACACTAATGTTGGACCAAATTTCGGGTTCACCTCTTAAGGAGGAAGAACAATAACTACAAAAGAGAATCTCTCAATAATTTCATCAAAGTCTAATGAAAATGGAAGCTAAAAGGTCTATTTATACTATTACATAACAATGACTAAAATATCCTTTATGAAGGGTGCTCCTTTAGAGTGTAAAAGGGAGGTCTTAAAAGACCACAATTCCCTTAGTTGAGGCGCCTCTGTGATGTAGAAATACCTCCTTCTCTCTTCAATTTGGACATGGCTTTGTGATGGTTCCAAAAAGGTTTTCAAATACTTACAAATTCTAGACTTGATCCTTTAACAATCCAAATCTTGAACCTTCTATGAGACCTTGTAAACTTTGTGCTCTTAATTCTTGTATCATTCTCTCGAACTTGAAATGAATTTGACCTCAAATTCACACCTTGCAAAACCAACGAAAGGGATAACAAGCACACGATCCTCATGATTTGAAGGTTAGGATTAGTGCCACAATTATACAAACTCACCAAGGAGGTACTCTCTTGGAATATAGACAATAATCCTTTGTTATAATCATGAAACACTTACTACAAGCATTACAAAGGACATGACTAAGATTGACATCAAAGAAACAAGAGTGAAACTCAAGACCATCATATATATCAACAAGACAAGGTTGTTCACATTTGAAATACATCCATGGGTCCTTTGTGTTTGACATGAAAAGCTTAGCATGAAGTGCACAAAGGAGGTGGTTTGGGAAAATAGCAAGAGATAAGGAAACTACAATAATGGCTTTACTATACCCAAAAGGTAAGAATACCTTTGGCTTAGGAACCATAAGATACATTTCTTTCATTACCTCTACAAAGGACCTCAACAAATATGGTGCCATGATTGATCCTAGGTCCACCTCACCCACATATCATCATCATTCAAATAAGTAAACTAACCACTAAACTTACTATTTCTACATAATATCAATTCAAAATTAACATGGTTATTATCTTAAGTAAAGAGGTAGTATAGGAAGGAATCAAGTGAGAAGACATCACCCAAGATGCTATCATCTACAAGAGGGTCACTTGGTCCAAAGATATAGCACATGAGGCGCACAAGAATAGAATTAAGACAATAAAGCACATTTGAATTCTCCCTTCCAAACAAATAATCAACTTGGCATCCACAAGTTGGGATTTAATTAATTTAAGACCAAGTGTATCAAATATGGATGCAAGTACACAAACAATACCTCAAAGTGACAATGACACAATTTCCCTAGGGTTCTTTATCATGAAACCACCTTTAAGAAAGGGGTCTCTCATCATCACAAGCTCACAAAGAATGGTATTACATGAATGAAATTCATCTAAAGTATTTTGAAGAGACAATTCTTATCTTAACCTACAAGTAGTGATACCTTGGTCAAGAATGGAAACACTCAAGAGTGAACTCTCTAGGTTTCTTTTATTACTACCCTTCTTTAGTGGATACCTAACTTTATTGGAACTTGCCCCCATGCACAAATTGGATCTATCAAGTGGGTTGTAAATACACAAGAAATACTTCCCATCATAGGGAAGGATACCAATATTCACAATCAAACCTTGCTTGTCCCTTTGACCAAGCGTCAAGTTTGATGTGAAGAAATTTCCACCCCCCAATATTTCACCGGGGACAAATGGGAAAAGTAGCTAAGAACATGGGTCAAGGCTATACTCACTTTTCCCTAAGGTGTTATTCTTATCATTAGACATACCCTCAAGTAGAGACAAACCACCATTATCATCAAACGTATCACAACTCAAGTTAACATAAGGATCAAGCAATTCATCCCCATATTTATCACACAAATATGGGGTGTCATATAATAGATCACCTTTACAAGAACAATCACTAATTGGGTTTCTTAAGAAATTAGGCAAATCAAAGTCATCATAACCCAATTGATCATTCTTTTTCAAAAGTAGTAGATCACCATCAAGAATAAGATGGTTAACATAATCATCACTCAACCCTATACTCTTAATGGATTTCAATAAATAGGGTAACAACTGAATCTTAAGCATACCATCTTTTCTTTTAAATACATCATCTTGCACTTTACTAGGTGTTGATAACGCTCAATCTCTTTTCTAATAGGGGATGGGACCCTATTACCTTGACATTATCTCTTTTCTAGACATATAACTTTTCTTTCGAACAATTTAATGCTATACTGGTGTTATTCTATGCATCTGCAGCCACAAGAATTTGCATTAATATGAAGAGAATAATGATATGAGCAACACACGTGTCACGAATTCACAAACTCATAGCCTTAGATAGTATCTCATAAGGCTTCCATAACCCCAACAAAGAAGTTTAGCTATTCATGAGTGCGATGGAAATCACAATATATATTATCATTATACCACAATAAAAGATCTCACGTGTAGTATGGTGTGGTGTTAGGCGTAAATTCCTTTTCAAAGTAGCGTTTCTCTTGTTGTGGAATTTAAGAATTGAATAGATGAATAGAAGAAGAAAAGTAGAATTAATGGAAGAATTAGAAGTAGAATGAGAATTATTAAAATCTCTAGCAAAATAGGGTATTTATAATACCCCTATCCTATTCCTACTAAGTTAATGCATTACTTAACCCAAGACTGGGTTACTGCATCATTATCCTAATCCTAATAAATTACTGCATTATTATCCTAATCCTAATAGGTTACTGTTGATCCCCAAAGTCTTGGAAAATGTTGTTTTTGCCCGAGACAGGTTTTCCATGCGTCACTTTTGGTCCTTGGCGTCCAAGCTTTCCCTTCCTTCTTTCGTGAAGCTTCCTTTGGCGTCAAGTTATCCATAAAATGCTGAAATCTACATCATTTATACCTGAAAACTTGCTAATCACATTTGTTAGCTCAATTACAGGAAAAAGGACTAAAAGTGCATGAATTATATATTTTGTCCTCAAAACTTAGCTAAAATATGGGTAAAGTATAGCACTATAGGCGTGTAAATTCGCCTATCATCAACACCCCACACTTAAAGCTTTGTTCATCCTCGAACAAAATATCATGTCCATCTAAACATCTACTTAGGGTTTCACAGTAACAACATAAAATATTCATCAAGACAAGCACAACAATTATCAACAAAGAGTAGTTTTCCAATCATTAGTAAAAACAATTTAACCACCAACATAGACTCGTGATGGTGGTCAACTCATATTCAAAAGTTAAGGCACAAAGAATCATACACAACTACCCAAGACTCATCAACCATGTGTGTCTCACCATATGTTACTCATAATCACTCACAAGTATTGTATATATTTCGAACATGGGTGTAGGATTATCCTTGCTCTCACTCTCACAAAGAATTCATATGTTGCAGCTACTGACCATAGGCTTGCCCTTAGTGTAATGCTCCACTAAATATCAGAATGCTAAGCTTAGGGTCAAATAGGTCTTTTACAGGTTGTAATGTAGGCTAAGGGACGGGTAGGACTATTTTGGCCAGAAATAGTGACTATGTTCCTAAGCGCTTTAATACATCACATTATGCCATTAACACTTTCTTTTAAACAACTTCTCTACTTTCCTTTTATCTACCACCCCTTCTCAGCTCTTTTGTTATTCAATTTTGAACAGAATTAACTTTTTATTTTTATTTTCATTTTTCTCTCTTCTCTTTTTTTATAGCACATCTCTATGATAGCCACTCTTTTTCATAACAAATTAAAGTACCAATAAATTCTAAGGCACTACTCTCACCCAATTTCCTCTTATGTTGTCACATGACTTTACAATTTTAAAGCACTTAGGAATTTGGATCAAATTATGGTCTTAAAAAAAAGGATTAGGCTTACATATGAGGCTGTCAAATAAAATAGGCTAAAGGCTCAAAGGGGGTTATCTAGGATGATGTCCATGGGTAGATAAAACGAAGGTAAACAATCACAGGTTGCCAAAGAAATGCCTAAATCATCTCCTAAACTCACATTATTTATTTCGCTTTACATACATACCAGGAAGGTTCTAGCATCAGCCACAAACACAGAATATACTATTATCTCACACACACAAGGCACATGGTCAACTTTATTGGGAGTAGTATAGACTCTTGTCCCAACAGATGAAGGAACTGAACCATACAATTATCACATAGTGGGTCACAATTAGAGCCTAAACATATCAATCATAATGATCTTAGCACAAACTCTTGTCATAATACCATGCCGCCTATCAGAACAATTTTATGCATCAAACTCTAAAATTTTTTAAAAATTTAACTACTACTAAAAATCAAATAAATAAATATAGGTAGGCAAAGAAATACAGCATACAAATACCAGCACCCCACACTTAGATGGGACACACTATCCTCAGTGGAAAATAAATAAGAAAAAACTGATTCCAAGAGTGCGTCGGGGTATTTGCAGCGAGGAGGATTCAGCTTGCTCTTTTCTTCCTCTTTTCTTACCTTTCTGTGAGGTGGTCGTTTTTTCTTTTCCTTGACGTCCTTTTTGGTGCCATTCTACCTAAAATTCATGTTAGCTCATCTCATAAGATATAATCGACAAACAAACTATAGTGGCACCACCCCACACTTAATTTGTTTGTACAAACTAATTAAGTGTGTGATGTCGATTACTCAGATTTCATCGACATACATATAGGCGATATGTTCCAACAATATGTTCATCACATTCATACTTGCATGTTGTCTTTAACTATTCTTTTCAACTCTATATCATGTAATCTTGACCATCCTTTATGGTTTGGATTAATGCATTTTTGGAACAAGACTACCATGTAGGGATTGAATCAAGTTTATGGTATAGAAATAATCACAACATCTCATGCTTGTATTCAATCATGATGAATGAGTCATTCAAACATTCAAGCATTCAATTTTTAAGATTATGCAATTTAACTTCCCCATGTCGACTCAGCAAAAGATGACAGTGTATCAAAATCAAATACAAGTTGGAACCAAGTCAAGAACGCCTACATGTATTCTTTCACTCAATTAGATGTATCATAACAAACCAAGCACATTCAAATTACCAACACCAATTCAAGATCTAACGAATCATTATAAGAATAGTACTTATGTAATATAAAAGAAGAACTTACTTGGTGATGGATTCGTAATATGATCTTGCAAGGTTAGATGAGCAAAAAGAAAAGTTTTGAGAGATTTTGGAAGGGTAGGCGGTGCTTAGATTGAGTAAACAATATGACTTTGTCTTAAGGATGAAGTTCTTATTTATAGGACAAGCTTGGGTTGGGTTTTGACCCATTTGGAATCAGATTTGGAGACCAAAAGTGACCATAGGCGGTGCCTTTAGCTTTGCCTAGTTGAGCAGAAGGCCATAGCATAGGCCATGCCTAATGCTTTGCCTAGTTGAGCAGAAGGCTTTTGCATAGGCGGCGCCTATGCTATGGCATTGTTGAGCATAGGCGGCGCCTATGCTATGGCACTCTAAAATCTGAGAGCTTATGCCATAGCATAGGCCTTGCCTTGTTCGTGGCCTAGATTTACATAGGCCTTGCCTTGTTCTTTGCCTATATTTTCATAGGCAATGCCTAACCCATAGCCTTTTTCTTCTTCATTCCTAACTTACCACCTTCGACATACACCGCTTCCAAATCAAAATTCATGACCAACCTCCTTCCTTATACATCTTGCACCTACACTTACTCAAAAATAACAAAAACGATTAGAACGATGGGTTGCCTCCCATCAAGAGCCTTAGTTTTGGTCGTGGCTCGACTACAAAAACAAACTCCAAAAAAAACAAAAAGATTAAAAACCATGGGTTGCCTCCCATGTAGCGCTTGATTTATTGTCGCGGCACGACATAGTTACCTCGATTACTTAGACTTCATCGAGATAGATGGGGCATCATTTTCTGAATGGATTCAGACGACGTTGATACTTACTTGTAGGCATGCAATCTTGTTCGAGATGACTCTTGTTCATACATATCCCAGGAGGGATACCAATTATATCATCAATATTCCTACCCATAGCTCTCTTGTACCTCATCAGATCAGAGATGAGAGCCTCTACATGTTGTTCACTTAAATCATCAGCAACACTCTCCGGAAGTGTATTTCCATATCCCAAGAACGTATACCTTAGGTAATTGAGGAGCTCTTTCAATTCTAGCATTGGTGGCTCTACAATGGAAGTCTTCGCTATTTGTGAAGGTTGATTTGTAAGATCAAGGTCCAACTTCTTAGGAGCATGAGAATATGACCCTATTTATTTTAGAGCACACATAGTTTCTTTATAATATCCATCGTCCTCATGCTCAACATTCAGCAGCGCAGCAGATAATGGCTCAACAGTAAGCTGTTTCTCTACAGATATTTCTTTCGTATCCTCATAATGAACATCAGCTACAGAGAAGACATTCATATTGCTGGGCTGCTTCATTGCTTTGCATATATCAAAGCGGACCACTTCGTCATTCAACCAAAATAAAAGCTCATTAGCTCTCATGTCAATAAGCACACTTCCTGTTGCAAAGAAAGGACGTCCCAAGATTATGGGAACTTCAGAATCCACCTCGCAATCCAAAATCACAAAGTCTGCAGGAAAAATGAAGGTAGACACCTTCACCAACACATCATTTAAGATACCCACAGGTCATTTTACCGACCTATCTGCCATCACGAGCTACATATTGGTTGGAGTAGGGTCACCCAACCCCAACTTTCTGTAGACGGATAGTGGCATCAAATTAATGTTGGCTCCTGAATCGCATAATGCTTTAGCAAAATTCATAGATCCAACTGTGCAAGGAATAGTGAAAGCACCAGGGTCTGCCTTTTTCTGTACTGAGGACCTTGTGGCAATTACACTGCAATGATAAATATTACCTGTCGGTTCATAGCTTACTGCCTGCTTCTTTGTTAAAAGGTCCTTCATGAATTTAGCGTACCCAGGCATCTGTTCCAGTGCCTCAACCAATGGAACATTAATGGTCAGCTGTTTTAACATCGTCATGAATTTATTGAACCTTGTATCATCTTCTTTCTTCTTTAATCTTTGAGGAAAAGGTGGTGGTGGAAGGGGAATAGTTTTCTCCACCACTTTCTTTGCGTTTTGCTTCTGATTTCCTATCTTTTCAGGTTGCATGCATCTTGGAGTGACGTCACAAACACCATCATCGGCTTCTTCGGAATCTGCACTTTTGCTCCTGGTAGAAATAGCCATGCATGATCCCTCATTCCTTGGATTTTGAACAGTGTTGCTGGGTAGCGTTCCAGCCTTTCTTTGGTTGAATGCCGCAGATAATTAACTCAATTGTTGCTCCAGCTATTTTATTGAAGTAGAATGCGAGTCAACCAATTGCTTCATTGAGGACAAGTCGTTCTTCACCTCATTCACTCCCGTATTAGTTGCCTCTACACCTTTCAATAGTTTAGCCATCATATCTTCCATTGACATATTTCCAGAACCAGATGCAGCGGCGTCACGTCTTCCAGGAGGAACATACAAACCACTCCTGTCAGTCTTATCCTTCCAACTACCTTGATCACGGTTCTTATATCCTGAATTATCATAATAGTTCCGACCTTGGTTTCCTTGGGCACTGCCTGGAAAACCCCCCCGATTGTTCAAGTAGTTGGCTTTTTCCTCGGAATCGGATTCCTCTCTTCTTTTTGATGCAACAGCTTTGACTTTTTCAGTCTTCCATGATAATAGATGCTTTGTAAGAAGATCCATTTGCATTTTCATGTGAGCCATGTCTTGGTCACGATCCTCTTGTCTTCGCCTCTACTCTGCAGTCATGCCAAAAGATACAGTAGAGCTTGCTACCTCAGAATCCCTGGTATACCAGGCTCTACTTTGCTTTGTCATCCGGTCTAGCATATCGCTTGCCTGCACAAAGGTGAGGTCCATAAATGATCCACCTGCTGCACTATCTACCACTGGCTTAGTCACAAAATTGAAAGATCTGTATAATATCTCCATCAAGTGGACATTGGTCATATGGTGATTTGGGCATCGCATAAGCTTCGTCTTGAACCTCTCCCATGTTTCGTGGAGAGCTTCAGTTGGAAGCTATCAAAAATTGGTGATCTCATCTCTCAACTGTGCTCTTTTGGATAGCGGAAAGAATCTTTCTAGGAAAGCGTCTTTCAATTGCCTCCAATTAGTAATAGAATTAGGAGTTAGCCCATTCAACCATAGAGTTGGCTCCCCAGACAGAGACAATGGAAATAAGCATAATCGAATTGCATTCTGACCAACGCCGGGATTGTCAAATGACTTGCATGTAGAAATAAACTTGATCAGATGCATATTCGGATCATCGCCTGCTAGTCCACCAAATAATCCCTTGAGTTGCAAAAGCTGAATCATGGTGCAAGTGATATTGAACTTTGCTCCAGGTAACAAGGGTGGCAGAATAATGGCTCCAGTGGCACCAGCTTCATCCAAATCGTCATCATCCTCATCAAAAGGAATCTGCCCAGCTCGGCGATCAGGCCTCAATCGCGCTAGACGATCTCTCCTCTGTATGGGTGTCGCCACCTCAGTAGTATGCCATGGGTTTAGTAGCTCCTCATCTCCCAGGTCCTCATTATCAGGATTTTTTGCACGACCTGGGTTATCAATATTCTATTGATGCACTTGAGCAGCTGCCAATGCAGCTAACCTAGCCTGCTCCTGTTGAGCAGCCATTCTTTCTATGTCACGTTGTGCATCCATTCTGTCAACAGAACCTGAATAGAAAAAAAACAAAAACTAAAAGTAAAAGTACGAGAATCTTTGACCAAAGGGTCTAGTAATTATCACAAACTTAGTTGACAACCGTATTCCCCGGCAATGGCGCCAATTTTTGATAACGCTCAATCTACAGCTCTCGTAGGAGTGTAAAGCGGTCGTTGTCAAATATATAACCCAACTGGGTTGGGTATCGATCCCACAGGGAATAGCTTGGTCAACAAGTAAGCAAAGATTACTAGACTTTTAGTGCAAGTCTCGTAAAAAGGGGAGAGTTTTGTCGTGCAAGTAATGTAACCAAAGTAATAAGGTAAAAACAGAAAATAGCAAAGTAAAAAGTAAGAATGTTTGGTAAGATTTAAAACAATGAGAATTGAGAGGTTCGGGGTATGTCCACCTTATGAGTTATACGTCTCTATTGGCTATGAGTTATGCGGAATTCAGACATGCATGTGCTTATAGAGAATTGTATTCTATGGTAAATCCAAGTGTCTTTCGACCTTAACAAGGACTATTTCACTTTAACTCTTTTGAGCTTAAAGCGTATCTAATGGTACAAATTCTCCAAGAGGTTAATCCAGTTACGGCATTAACTTTTTAATAGGGGATGGGACCCTATTACCTTGACATTATCTCTTTTCCAGACATATAACTTTTCTTTCAAACAAGTTAATGCTATACTGCGTTATTCTATGTGTCTGCAGCCACAAGAATTTACATTAATATGAAGAGAATAATGATATAAGCAACACATGTGTCATGAATTCACAAACTCATAGCCTTAGATAGTATCTCATAAGGCTTCCATAACCCCAACAGAGAAGTTTAGCTATTCATGAGTGCAATGGAAATCACAATAGACATTATCATTATACCATAATAAAAGATCTCACGTGTAGTATGGTGTGGTGTTAGTCGTGAATTCCTTTTCAAAGTAGCGTTTCTCTTGTTGTGGAATTTAAGAATTGAATAGATGAATAGAAGAAGAAAAGTAGAATTAATGGAAGAATTAGAAGTAGAATGAGAATTATTAAAATCTCTAGCAAAATAGGGTATTTATAATACCCCTATCCTATTCCTACTAAGTTAATGCATTACTTAACTCAATCTTACTGGGTTACTGCATCATTATCCTAATCCTAATAAATTACTGCATTATTATCCTAATCCTAATAGGTTACTGCTGATCCCCAAAGTCTTGGAAAATGTTGTTTTTGCCGGGACAGGTTTTCCATGCGTCACTTTTTGTCCTTGGCGTCCAAGTTTTCCCTTCCTTCTTTCGTGAAGCTTCCTTTGGTGTCAAGTTATCCATAAAATGCTGAAATCTACATCATTTATACCTAAAAACTTGCTAATCATGTTTGTTAGCTCAATTATAGGAAAAAGGACTAAAAGTGCATGAATTATATATTTTGTCCTCAAAACTTAGCTAAAATATGGGTAAAATATAGCACTATAGGCGTATAAATTCGCCTATCATCAGGTGTCATGAAAGGAGTGATATCACTATTTTCACACAAGATATCATGCTTTCAGAGAAATTCACTATTCAAAGATAATGAGTGTAAGCATACAAGTTCACTCTCACAAAGACATATATCTTGCTTCACAACATTTTCATCCATATAATTTTTTTGAGGAAAACTATCATTAAGGCCTTCATCACACAATATGCTCAAAGAACCATCTCCATTTTCATAATCAAATCTATTAACATTATCACTAACTTGAGATTTACCAAACACACCACACACATGCTCAAGTAATGGACTACATTCGTAAGTAAGTTGATCATCATTCACAACCTCACTAGTCGTTGGCAACTCACATACTAACGTAGACTCAGCCTGCTTTTCACAAGGGTCAAGTAGTGTGTGAATACTCCTGTCACTTGATAATGGAACCTTATTCATTTTATAAGTTTGGTCCTTATGCAACCTAACAACACTAAGAGCATCACAAAAGGAAAATTCATACACTTCTACACTAAGTAAATCTAAAACTACACCACTTTGGCCACTACTAGCCATATCACAACAATCTAAGTTTCTAGGAGTGCAAAAGATAACTTTGTTACCTTGTAGATCATGGAAAGTGTGCTCTTCACTTGGTTTGGAAGTCCTCATGCTCTCCATCTTGAGGATCGGCCTCATTCTCCTTAGAAACCAAAACTTGGTAATTTGGATTTTGAGGTAGCATTTGAGTTTGTGAAGGTTTTAGTGGACATAGTCTTTCAACACCCGCTTTTATTCTAATCTAACCACCCATGAATGTAGACATATCCTCTTTCATTGAACCCAAATCACCTTTCATGGATCCCAAATCACCCTTGGTGGATCCAATATTCGATTGCATCATATTTATTTCACGGGTAATAAAGTCAAGTTGAGCTAAAATTTCATTAGCAACATCATTTCCCAAAGTTTGGGAAGTAGTACCCACGGATTCCATAGCTCAAATACCTAAAAATAAGCCAAAAAAACAGCAAAGGATCACCTACAAAATGAACAAATAAGTTAGTTCAAAAGAAGGCCTCACCACTCTCACTTGATCCTCACCTCACACGTGGTTTGAAAAGTGTTGATTCTTTGGTATATACTTGGAAAGTGAGTGAGGGATGATTCTACTTTGGCCCAGAATCGATTTTTGTTTGATATGACTCAAAAAAAAATATCTTTCAGACTTGAACCAACAAGATACTACGAATTACAAAACGAACAATGCACACAAGGAACTATGACGCAAAACAAAAAGACTTTAAACTAATTATCAACCTAGTAGGTTGTACTGATTTGCTAATTAGTGATAGAATCAACACAAAATAAAATAGAAACTATAAATTGAAACTTAGAAATCTACTTTTAAAATTCAATTTGATTGTTCATGCAAGTGATGATATGGCAGTAGGTGATTGGACGTTAGTTTTCAATTTTTTTTCAATCCTCAACTTTTGTCTCTGGCAAACAACACTTAGGGAAGGAGAGTAATGAATTTAGGGGGAAAATGAAGGTTTAGACCCTTTTCAAGCTTTAAAATGGATTTGAAATAAGATGGTCCCCCCCTTTGTACTTTCAATTGTACTTTGAATATTCCCTTTGTCTCTTCTTTTTTTTGGATGACTTGAATATGCTTGGAATATTATTTTGTACAAACAACTTTTTCACTATCTTTCTTACTTTGGTAGATCAAACACTCCTTTTTAATAGTCTTCTTCAACAAGATATGAAGATGAAGAAGAACAACATGAATATTGAAGAGTTGACCAAGGTTTGACCACTAGGAAAATAAACCCTAAATTCAGTTTTTCTTTTAGATCTAGGTTCCCTTTGCCAAGACAAGCTAAACCAATAACAATTCAAGCCCAAATCGTCCAAACAACAAAAAATGAATGCGTCACCACCTCCAAAAAGCTTCAAACAAGCCAAAACAATGGTGGATCTAGCTCAAAAACAACCAAATCTAGTTCTAAACATAGATCTAGACACTAAGTGCTAGAGAATAAGAATATAACACTAGAAACTATCAAAACAAGCTAAAAATTAGTAGATCTAAGTTGTGAAATTCAAATTTACTACCAAACACACAAGACTCAACACCTTTTTGTATTTTTTGACTCTAGACTCTTCTTTTGTGGAGATTTTCTTAGATCCAAGACTTAGAGTTGTCGGAACAACTCTAATACATGGCTCTTGATACCAAATGATTAGAGTCTAACCTAGAAACTCAAAAACCAGCCACTAAAAGGACCAAACAAACACTAAAGTGCAAAAATCAGCAACTAAAGAAAGAAGAGATGAAGTAGAAACACTAAGAAAATTGCATTGAATGTAAGGATAGATAATGAGATATTCAACAACATTCATGAGAATCACTAAAGTGTATATTAAAAACTTAAACACAAATCTCCAACGTTGATTACACCTCACTCTTAGGTAGACACAAAGGGAATCAACTTCCCCAAGCACCAACCTTTCTTGCAAAAGAGTCAACAAAAGTGAAATCCACACTAATGTTGGACCGAATTTCAAGTTCACCTCTTAAGGAGGAAAAACAATAACTACAAAAAGTATCTCTAAAAAATTTCATCAAAGTCTAATGAAAATGGAAGCTAAATGGTCTATTTATACTATTACATAACAATGACTAAAATGCCCTTAATGAAGGGTACTCCTTTGGAGTGTAAAAGGGAGGTCTTAAAAAACCACAATGCCCTTAGTTGAGGTGCCTATGTGATGTATAAATCCCTCCTTCTCTCTTCAATTTGTACAAGGCTTTGTGATGGTTCCAAAGAGGTCTTCAAGCACTTGCAAATTTGAGACTTGATCCTTTAACAATCCGAAGCTTGAACCTTCTACAAGACCTTGTAAACCTTGTGCTCTTTATGATTGTATCAGTTACTTGATTATTGGTTCATAAAATAGTTTTTGGTTCAATGTCATCCTTGTGTAAAGGCACCTCAATATTAGTTTCTTGATTATTGGAACACAAAATATCTTCAACTTCATCTTGCTGATAAACTTATTCATTAAATGGTGTGTCTCCTTCAACTTTAGGCACATCAAAAAGATCACGAGGATTAGTCTTTACAACAACAAGCCAATCTTTATCAACCATGTTATTCAAATAGAAGACTTGTTCAGACTGAGATGCCAAAATAAATAGCTCATTTGTATTCAAGGCACAATGATTATACACATTTGTAAAACCATATTTATCAATCTTATATCCTCTTCCTAGGTGAGCCACATCCCACCAATGACACTTGAATAGATGAACTTTTCCATTTCCTACATAACTTAACTCATAAATATCCTTTAATACACCATAATACTCCTTATTAAGGTCTGAAACATCTCCTCTCACAAGAAATCCACTAGTCTGTGTTTTTCTCATAAGCTCTTTTATTTGAAATCTAAATCTATTCAACATACATGTTGTATATAGATGTATCAATTGTTTTGGACTAACAGCTAAGCTTGTGAGCTCATCATTTGCACGTCCTTGGGAAGATAGTACAAATATCTACACGAACAACTAATACTATTATTACTAGTATAAGACAATTGAATTTATGCTAATATTTATTGTATCATTTAATTAGACACCTACGCGTGCACAAAACCAATCAATAAACCCATTGTCATGTACCCTATGAGCATTCATTGAACCTTCTACTTCAATATATCTCATGTATTCCCTACAGTTTATGTTTGTTAAGATTAACTGAATTATATTAATGTCAAATTATATTAGAATTAAAAGAAGACTTACTCCCTGTATTGTGAAATTGCTTCACACTTTTAAAGAACATAAATGCATGCTTAATTTAACTCATCATGAGGTAGCCTATTTCCTCCATCTGAAGCCCCTTTTGTTTGCCCACTATATTTAAAGAAAGACATCTCACCATTTGACTGGATTTATAGTCATTTCTAGTTGATTTACTAAACTTAGTTGAGATGTTCTTTAAATATCATTAATAGAATGTAAAGCTTTCCATTGCCAAATACCAATCGACAATTAAACCTTCTGGACGACCTTTGTTGCGATTATATGCTTTAAGTTCTCACAAATACCTATATAAAGAATTGTCATTTAAATAATTATAGAATATGACATTTTAAATAAATTGTCAATTAATTTTATAATGAGACAGTACCTCTCAAAATGGTACATGTTCCTCTATTGAATGGGTCTACCAAGTTTTGCCTATCTTGCCAACTGAATTGGCAAATGAATCATGACATCAAAGAATGCTGGAAGAAAAACCATTTGAAGTTTGCACAATACGATAGGAATTTTAGACTCTAGGATATCAGGATCCTCAATTCTCAGGCATTTAGATTATAGATTCTTAAAAAATTTGCCTAAGGCTATAATTGGTTCACAAACTTCCTTAGGCAATAAACCACATATAGCTACTGGTAAAATATCTTGCAATAATATATGATGATCATGACACTTCTATCCATGTATCTTTTTCTCGTGCACGTTAACACACCTAGAAATATATTATGAAAGAGAATATGGAACATTCAAATTAGCTAAGAAATTGCATAACTTTAACTTCTCTTCAGGGGACAAAGCAAAGCATGCTGCCGGTAACAAAATATTATCTCCATCCTCAATTGGATGCAAACTTTACCTAATTCCAAGGTCCATCAAATCATACCTACTTTTCAATGTGTCCTTTGTCTTTACAACCATACTCATCATAGTTGATAAAAAACATTCAGACAAATTTCTTTCTATGTGTATTGGATCAAGGTTATGTGAGAAATCAATCCCATCCTAATAAGAAAATTTACAAAAAGATACTTTTCTTTCTCCAATTATAAGCATCATTAGAAACATTACGCTTTCTCTTTTGGCCTTTACAAAAAGTCACATTGCCCAAATTTTCTAATTGTACAAGTTCTTCAGCACCTGTTACAGGAATAGGTCCAGCCCCTATTTCCACTTTTCCATCAAATAAAACTCAATTTTTACGCCATGGATGGTTCATAGAAAGAAAACAGGTATGGCCCATATAACACAACTTATTATGTAAATAAATCAAATGTGTATCTTTATGGAAACAAGGGCATGCAAGCTTGCCTTTGGTTGACCATCCTAAAAGGTTACCATATGCAGAAAACTCATTAATCGTCCACATGAGAGCAACACGCATTAGAAAATTAGATTTTAGGTGTGCATCATAAGTCTCCACCCCATTCCATAATTCACTCAACTCTTCAATCATTGGTTGTAAGCATACATCAATATTATTGCCTGGACACTTAGGGCCGGAATAAGAAGAGTCATCATGAAATATGGACTTTTCATGCAATTCCATGGTGGCAAAGTATATGTAGCTAGCACTAAGAGCCAAATACTATAATTGGAACTCATATTCCATTAGGGTCAAACTCGTCACTTGCTAAACCTAATTGAACATTTCTTAAATTAGCTAAAAAGGTAGGATAACGCTTATTAAAAGATTTCCATTAAATTGAGTCCGATGGATGTCCCATGACACCATCATCATTATTTTCCTCCTTGTGCTACCTCATCTTTTTTTCCGTCTCTTTTGCCATGTACAATTTTTGAAGCCTTGGTTTGATTGGAAAATATTGCAGTACTTTATTTGCCACTTTCTTGTCTTTATGTTCTTCTAACTTCCATCTAGATTCACCATACTTTGGAAATGATTGGACATTCAATTAATTGCACCAACATAATATATAATCATTCTTACATGCATCAATTTTGGTGTACCCTAAGCCAAGATCGGAAAGAACTTTTTTTGCTTCATAGAAGGACTTGAGCACAAATGACCCCTTAGGGAGAACCTCTTTAAAAAAGTTCAACAACTCATCCATCGATTTGTTGCTCCAATGGTTAAGGAACTTCAAGTGGAGTGATTTAACAACAAAAGAGAATTTTGAGACTTTTATGCAACTGGGATAAAGTTCTATCTGAGCATCTTCTAACAATTTGTAAAAACTTTGTTGCATGTATATTTGGTTCTTTATTGCCCTCCTGAGAATTAGTAGTATCCTCAAAATTTGTATATCCACAAGTATCATGAATCATTTCAATAACATCATCCTCTTCAATTTCATCATCTTCTACTTCATTACTACCAGTAGGATTAGAATTTTCACCACTAACCAACACTTCTCCATGATACTCCCACAATCTTTAAGAATCCCAAAAGCCCTTATTCAACAAATGTAGTCTTACATCAATTCTCAGATTAAACACAGTGTTCCTACACTCCTTACAAGGACATAGAATAATAGTGCTCACCCCACGCCCTATTCAGAAAGTTATCTACTCTTTCTCTATATCTTTGGTCAGCTCTATTCGTGATATCCAACAAACTTTTATCCAGTCCTATCTTTTCAATCATTACAAAAATTAATTTATTAGTTAAAGATACAAGTATGACAACAATCAAAATAAATACAAGATCGAAGTGTAGTATAAATTTCACAACAAACTCTGAATCCATAGTCAAACAAATAAAATCTACTCATAAATGTAATATTCTAAACAAACTAAAAAATGAAGTATACAACGTGATTTTAAATTATTATAGTTTCCAATAGCAAGTGTAGGGGGGAAACATAATTTATCAGCACAAGGTAACATATTCATGATATCAGAAACAAGACAGCACATTGAGCTAACTAATTCTGTTCATACATGATGCAATTCTTGTCAAACACGTTAAATTTTCAAATGTGACTCTGCATTATAAACTTGTTAAAATAAAGCCCACAACACAGAACCCCCATAATTCAATCAGTGTTACACACTCTAATTCTTTTAGGTGTATTTCTAACAAGAAAAGCCTTGTAATCCGGTCAAATTGGTCATTCGGCAGGGTTCTTAAAGATTGAAATCCTGAAGTCGGACAGAACAACACTAAACGTTGCATCAAGAGTTCATCTCACATGCACATGTAGTAGTACATAAGGTGAATGAAAAAAGTTGTAAGTAAGCAGGCAAACACTTCAATTTTAATCTTAGTGTATATGCGACTTGATTACTCAGTCTAAGTTTCATTCATCTTATTTCCTATTACCAGTTTCATTATTTACACAATCTTAGTCCCAAACACAAAAATCTAATCATTAAAGCTCAAGAAAATGAAATAGAGTTCAAAATTCAAGAAAACAATAAGTGCAAGGTTGAAGGCAAAAGTATGAAGAGGTTATGAGGGAGAAGAGAAGTTACATGAATGCATATCAAGATAAAGCCAGGAAACTTCTTTTATTAAACAACCAACAATATGTTTTTTGTTGAAAAAGATATCTGGGTAAAATATCTACTCTAATAGCAAGCAGACAAACACACAATGGTTCGATACGCCATTGTCAAACTCTAACTCCATAGTCAAACAAATAGAAAATAATCACAAATGTAATGTTCTGGATAAACTAAAAAATAAAGTATACAATGTGGTTTTAAGTTATTGTAGTTTCCGATACACAGATGTAGGGGAAAAAGCAACATAATTTATCAGCACACGGTAACACATTCTTGATATCAGAAACAAGATATCACATTGAGTTAAATAATATTGTTTGTACATGATGCAATTCTTGTCAAACACTAAATTTTCAAATGTGACTTTGCAAGATAAACTTGTCAAAATAGAGCCCACAACACAGAACCCCCATAATTCAATCAGTAATACATACTCTAATTCTTTCATGTGTATTTCTAGCAAAGACTTGTAATCTAGTCGAATAGGTCATTCAGCAAGGTTCTTAGTGTTTGAAATTTTGAAGTCAAGTAGAACAACACTAAAAGTTTCATCAAGAGTTTATCTCATAAGCATATGTAGTAGTGCATAAGGTGAATAAGAAAAGTGGTAAGTAAGCAGGCAAATAATTCCAACTTTAATCTCAGTGTATATGCGACTTGATTACTCAATCTAAGTTTCTTTCATCTTATTTTCTATTGCCAGTTTTATTCTTTACACAATCTTAGTTCCAAACACAACAATGTAATCATTACAGCTCAAGAAAATGAAGTAGAGTTCAAAATTCAAGAAAATAATAATTGCAAGAATGAATGCAAAAGAAGAAAGAGGTTATGAGGGAGAAGAAAAGTTACATGAATGCATATGAAGATAAAGCCAAGACACCTCTTCTGTAAAACAACCAACACTGTGGTTTTGGTTAACAAAGATAACTGGGTAAAATATCTACTCTAATTGAATGTAGACTAACACACAATGGGATGATACTCTATTGTCAAACTCCAACTCCATAGTCAAACAAACAGAAACTAATCACAAATGTAATATTCTGGAAAAACTAAAAAATAAAGTATACAATATGATTTTAAATTATTATATTTTCCAATACATAGGTGCAGGGGGAAAAGGAACACAATTTATCAGCATAAGGTAACACAATTTTGATGTTTTTCAAAAGGCACGGTGTTAGTCAAATGAAGACAGCATGGGAAGATAGGCAAAAATTATCACTCAATTTCCGATTAGACCAGGATAGAGTTACACTTATTGATTTACAATTCAAGGACAAGAAGGGAAACTATGGAGGCATACCCACAGCTCGCAAGCCTAGTCACCCATTAAATAATAAAAAAATACTTTTATCTATATTAATTATTTATTCAACATACCGGATCTACAAACATGTAATCATAATAACAACACTAAAGGTCTACAAATTTAAAAATGAAATTTTAGCTTACCCAAATAAAGATAACTCAGAGACAACTTTTAAGACCGAAAATAAACAAAATACAAAATATAAATTAGGGAGAAATATAAATTGTACCTTCAGCTCTATAACTTCAAGAATTTTGAACTCTATTCCTTTGTCCTTCGACCTTACCGAATTCTATTCCTTTATATTTTCAAATTGATTAAAGAAATTGCAAATACATCTAAAAAATTACATATATGCCCAAAAGAGTTTTGACCATATACCTTATGGTGAACAAACTTTGAGAACCTTATCTGAGAAAAAAATTCTAATAGAGCACAAACTTTGAGAACCTTATTTGAGAAAAAATAAAACATTTATAGCAAAGAGATATCCTGTTCCTTTAAAATATGTGAGTGTATGAAATTGCATATGAAAATCAAACATGCATACACCCACAAATCAATTTGAGCAGACAACTGATAGAGTAATAACTTTAAAAAAAAAAAAAACTATTTCAACAAAGAGGAAAATCTTAGCATTTCCACTAACAAATTGACCTATAACCCATTTAGGAAAATTTGAGATTTGAGCAAAGTGTTAGCCAACAAACCTAACAAATTTCAGCTAACCTATTTCGAAAATTTTGTTTCTTCAATTTGTGTTTGAGGTTTTGACTGAGAAAGACGATGAAATGGTATAAGTTTCTGAGCAAAGCTTGAGCTTGAACAAATAAAACGAAAGCGCAATGTGATATTTTGTTTCTTTTTTACTTGTCTAGAAATTTCCTTAATATACTGCCTACTAGAAGTCTTACATTATTATAATTTTAAAAAATAAATTTTAGTGGCAATGTCGTCGCCACATAACTAATTCAGAGGCGACATTTTATTAGTCGTCACTATAAAAATGGAACCAAAATTTTATTATTAGCGGGAACTAATAGTTTCAGTATAGTGACACCTATTAGAGGCGACAAAAATTATCTGATGCTAAAAGATGATGTATTGCAGCAATAATAACTGTCGCCACTAAATATGATGTTTCTGCAGCAACAAATTGACTTGCCACTAATTATCGCCACTATAAAATATATTTCTTGTAGTGTCAGCGGGTGGAAAGCAGTACTCAAACTAACCTTAGTCCCTAACCCTTTCTAAAATGACCGCTAAAAGTGAGATAAAACTATGTACACAGTGAGAGATGATAGAAACATGTACCCATGCAGCTTCACAATCTCATGAAGATACAACCTCGCATAATCCTCAGCCAAAAATTTAGTCCTCACTAGCAAAAAGTGAGCTGACTTTATTACCTTATCCACGATGACCCAAACTAAATCAAATTGATTATGAGATCAAGGAAGACCATTAACAAAGTCCATGTTGATCACTTCCCATTTCCATTCAGGAAACTCAATTTCTTGATACAACCCTCCGGGCCTCATGTGCTCAACTTTTACTTCATTGGCACATGTACACTTGGCCATAAAATACGTTGCATCCCTCTTCGTACCATTCCACCAATATATCTCCTTGAGGTCATGATACATTTTTGTTGAACAAAGATGAACAACATAGCGCAATTCATGCACCTCAGCCAAGATCTTTTCTCACAAACCATTGATGTCAGGAATACACAACCTCCTTTGGTACCACCAGGTACCATCACCACTAATCTCAAAGGCCATCACCTTATTCCCACCAACATTACCTTGATCCTAAATAGGATAAGATCTAACATTTGCTTCTCCTTCATCTCAGTACCAAGAGACGACTGTGCCACCTTATGAATGAATACACCACCATCCTCAAAGTCCAAGAAATGAACTCAAAGGTTAGCCAAACAGTAAATGTCCTTTACCAACTCTTGCTTCTCCTTATCCACATGAGATAGACTCTCTATAGATAACCTGAAGAGAATTAGAAACTATATTAGGATTACCTAGATAGTAATAAAGACTCATGCCATAGAACTTGAGAAACTTAAGTTGCCTTCTCTGCCTGAGGTTAAGTTCTTTCTAAGTAAACATATACTGTAGAATTTTATGATCTGAGAAGATATCCATATGCACCCTATACAAATAGTGACACCAAATTTTAAACACAAATACCATGGCTAACAGCTCCAAATCATGAGTAGTATAATTTCTCTCATGCACCTTCAACTACCTAGAAACATAGGCTATTATCTTACCATGTTACATCAAAACACAACCAAGTCCCACCCAGTATGTATCACAATAAGCCACAAATCTCTTGTGCCTTCAAGTAAGGTCAAAGCCAGATCTGAAGTTAGCTTATTCTTTAGATTCTCAAAACTAGCCTCACACGCATCCGAACAAAAGAACATTACCTTCTTTTGAGTGAACTTAGTCAATGGGGCTGCTAAAGTTGAGAAATACTCTACGAACCTTCTATAGTAGCCAGCCAAACCCAAGAAGCTTCGAATGTCAATTTTAGTCATGGGTTTAGGCCACTTCATAACTATCATAACCTTTTATGGATCCCTCATGATCCCCTCACTAGAAATAATATGACCCAAAAAAGTGACAACGTTTAACCAAAGATCACATTTCAAAAACTTGGTAAATAATTATTGCTCCTTCAAGTTCTGTAACATAACACGAAGGTGATTGGCATGATCCACCTAACTCTTAGAATACATCAGGATGTCATCTATGAACACAATGATAAATAGATCCTGAAATTGATGAAAGACCTTATCTATCAAATCCATAAATGCTGATAGAGCATTGGTTAAACCAAAAGACATAACCAGAAACTTAAAGTGCCCATATCGAGTATGGAAAGCAGACTTAGGAATATCCACCTCCTTGATCTTAAGTTGACGATACCCAAACCGAAGATCAATCTTAGAAAACAATTTGGCACCTTGCAACTGATCAAATAAGTCATCTATCCTTGGAAAAGGATATTTGTTTTTTAACCATCACCTTTTCAATTGTCGATAGTCAATGCACATTCGAAGGGAACCATCCTTTTTATGCATGAATAACATTGGTGCACCCTATGGGGACACACTAGAATGAATGAAACCCTAATCCAAAAGATTCTTAAATTGCTCTTTAAGCTCCTTCAACTCGGTCGGAGCTATCCTATAAGTGGGAATATAAATTGGATAAGTGTCCAGAACCAGATCAATCACAAACTCAATTTCCCTATCCGGAGAAACATCAGGAATGTTATCAGAGAAAACCTCAGAAAATTTATTCACCACCAGAATAGAATGCAAAGAAGGACCTTCTAAGTTAGAATCTTTATTACCCTGCCTTTCCCCTATCTTAGTCTGCTTTTTCTTTTCCTCTTCCGCCTCTTACATATACTATACACCTAGAAATATCCATATCCTTGATCAGCAAGGCAGTCTTACTTTTAAGGATCAAGTCAAGAGACAGTCCTAAAGCAAACTTTCTCATCCTGGACCTCATATCAAATGCTATCTCTAGAGCATATCAAGACAACTGATAAACTTCAAGGCATTCTCCTTGACCGGTATTCTTATTTCAGATTAACAAATGCTTCTACTTTTGCTTCCTTCAACTCTTGAGGAAAGAAAAGGTCCAAAAATGCATTGGATAAAGTCTCCTATAGTGATGACTCATCAACATCACCCTTCTATATTTGTGGAAGGCGTAACCCTAAAATTCTTTTACATCTCATCCAGAAAACCCTAAGGATCCTCCTTCAAATTAATGATACGCCTAAATTATAGCTCTCGTTAGAATGTGTAAGCGGTCGCTGTCAAATATAGAACCCAACTGGGTTGGGTGTAGAATCCCATAGGGAATACTTGGTCACTAAGTGTTGCAATTATTAGTAGACTGTTGGTTGAAAATTCTATGAAAAAGTGGGATTTGATTTATGCGTGAACTAATAGTATCAAAATAACGAATGAGACGATGTGTTTAGTAAGATTTAATAACAGAGAATGATAAGTTAGGGTTATGTCCACCTTGTAGTTTCTACTTATCTATTAACTATGAGTAATGCGGAATTTAGACATGCATGCACTTATAGAGATTCGTATTCTAATTGTAAATCCAAGTGTTTTTCAACCATCAAGGATTTATTTCACTTTAGCTCTCTCGAGCCTAAAGTGTGTAACGAATGGTACAAATTCTCCAAGAAAGTTAATCCGGTTAAGGCATTAACGTGTAAACAGGGGTTGGAAACCCTATTTTCTTGTCACACTCTCTTTTCCAAACATGTAACTTTTCTCTCGAACAAGTTAATGCTATAATGGCGTGTTCTCTATTTTTACAACCATGAGAATTCAATTAAAACGAAGAGAGTAATGATATAAGTAGCATACACATCAAGAATTCACAAACTCATAGCAATAGATAGTATCTTACAAGGTTTCCATAACCCTAACAGAGAAGTTTAGCTACTCATGAGTACAACGGAAATCACAATAGACATAATCATCATACCACAACCTCGAACAATCTTGGCGATGGAAGTGATTTTAGCGTCAAATAGGGGTTGATGTTTTTCCTCTATCCGTTCCCAAGTGTAAGCCGTTTTTCTCTGTCTCAAACTTACAGAATCTGTAAACTAAATAATGAATAATAATAATAATTAATGATTGCTGAAAAATTCAGCAATAAGGTTTTTAATAATATCCTTGCCCAATAAGTTGTTACTGCCTCCTTAAGTATTTAAAAATACTGGGTTTTGCCCGGGAAAAAGTTCCCATGCATCACTTTCAGTCCAAAAGCTGCCTTCCCTCTAATGTGAAGTTTTCCTTTGCTGCTCACAAGTCCATAAAGTGCTGAAATCTTCATCATTAATACCTGAAAAACATGCTAATCACGTAGGTCAGCTCACTTAAAGGAAAATGAACTAAAAGTGCAGGAATTATATATTTTGTCCACAAAACTTAGCTAAAATATGGGTAAATTATGGTTCTTAAGGGTATAAATACGCCCAACATCACCACCCCACACTTAAAGCTTTGTTTGTCCTCGAACAAAATATTACATCCATGCAAACACTTAACTAGAATTTCACAATAGCAACACAAAATTTATCCTCAAGACATGCACGGAAATTATTAACAAAGAGTAGGTTTCTTGATCATCACTAGAAACAACTCAACCTCCAACATAGACTAGTTAGGATGATTAATTCGTATCCATAAGTTAATCCACAAAGAATCATATTACACTACCCAAAAATCATCAACCATGTGTGTCTCATAAGATATCACCCATAACCACTCACAGTTTTGCATTTTTTAAAACATGGGTATAAGACTCTCTTTGCTCTCACTCTCACAAAGAATTCTTGTATTGCAACTAATGACCATAGGCTCGCCCTTAGTGTAATGCTCCACTAATATCAGAATGCTAAGCTTAGGATCAATTAGATCTTTACAGGTTGTAATGTAGGCTAAGGGACAGGTAGGACTATTTTGGCCAGAAATAGTGACTATGTTCCCTAAGCGCTTTAATACACTACACTACGCCATTTACACTCTCTTTTAACAACCCTTCTACCTTTCTTTCATCTACCAACCCTTTTCCACCTATTTTGTTATTCAATCATAAACACAACTATCTTCTTATTTTTCGACTTCTCTCTTTTTTTTCTTTTTTTTATATTTTATTTATTCATTTATTTATTTATTATATTTTTTTTTATTTTTTTTATAAAGCACCTCTATGATAGCCATTCTTTTTCACAGCAATTTCAAGTACCAATACACTCTGAGGTATCACTCTCACCATTTTCCTCTTATTTTATCACATGACTCTACAGTTTAAAGCGCTTAGGAATTTGGATCAAATTATGGTCTTTGCAAAAAAAATGGATTAGGCTACATATGAGGCTGCCAAAGAAGATAGCTAAAGGCTCAAAGGGGGTTAACTAGGACAATGTACAAAGGTATGTAAAAAGAAGGTAAACAAATTTAGGGCTGCCAAAGAAATGCCTAAATCATCTCCTAAACTCACACTCTTTATTTCGCTTCACACACACACCAGGCAAGTTCTAGCATCAGTCACAACACAGAATATACTATAACCTCACACACACAAGGCACATGGTCAACTTAATTGGGAGCATTACAGACTCTTGAACCAACAGATGAATGAATTAAACCACACAATTATCACAAAGTGAGTCACACTTAGAGCCTAAATATCTCAATAGTAATGATTTAGCACAAACTCTTGTCATAATACCATGTTGTCTATCAGAACAATTTCATGTAAAATCTAAAAAAATCTAAAAATTAACTAACTAATTATGACTAATTAACTGCGACTAATTCAAACAAACAAGAATAAATGTAGGCAAAGAAGTACAGTATACAAATACCAGCACCCCACACTTAGACGGGACACACTACCCTCAGTGGAAATAAATAAGGAAAACCTGATTAGTTGGACTCCTCTTCTATGTCTGGGGTCATACCCCCTGCGTCGGAATCATCATTAGAGTCGTCATCATCAGAGTTGTCCTCTACATCTGAGTCTGGCAGTCGGCGATCATCGTCAGTTGGCACATTATCATCGAGAGGTTCCTCAAAATGTACCCCCACTCCACACATGGCCCACGTATGCTCATTCATCAGGTAGTCATAATCCAACTACTGGAGCTCTACATCAGTCGGAATACGACCCCCACTCATCATGGTAAACCTAGTCATGCCATATAAATGGCGAACGAAACTTTCATCTCGAGCATGTCTTTCTATAGTGGTAAGGTTGATGCCTTGACCAGTTTCAGGCTCTTTAACCTTCGTGAGATCAACCCTCTTTGGGTTGTGTGGAAGCTTATGATCTGCAGGTTCCTCTTCAATGTGCTCCTTCCTTAAGATTGCAGTCAACAAATTGTCAAAGCTGAAATGGGACCTTTTATGCAGCCTTGCTTTACGCATTGACGATCGTATAACTGCACCAATATTGATGGGAATATTCATCAACAGAGCGTACACCAAGCATACTCGATCACGTGTGATCTTCATGTACTATGTCGCAGGAATCAAGCACGAGTTGACTATCCTCAACCATATACGAGCTTCTCTGGTCAAGGAAGCATACGGGAAGGTATTGTGTTGACCGTTATCCTTGTGATGAATCCACCGGGCCATGGACCTTGTTCCACACAGTGTATGTCTGATTTCCCTATATGGAGTTTTGTGATAAAGCTCCTTGAGCGGTGTTGGATCCATAGATGGAAGGCCCCAAAAAAGAGTTGAAGAACTCCGCATTCAGTTGCAAGACTTGGCCCCAAATCTTTACTTCACTTCTAGTAGTCTATGGGGACCAATTGGCATAAAACTCTCGCGTTAGATCAAGATTTCATTCCCCCATATCTTGGAAAATGAAATCAAGATTTAGTGACATGATTTTAGCCAAAATGCAGGGCTCTCTCTTTCCTAGACTCTCCTTCTGCATCAAATCCACGTGAACATATTTTTTTACTTTGTTGTTCTTGTACCACTCCTTTCCTTCCTCCTCTAAGACCCACTTGATTCCAAAAGTGCGTCGAGGTATTTGCAGAAAGGAGGACTCAGTTTGCTCTTTTCTTGACCGTTTCTGACCTTTCTGTGAGGTGGACACTTTTTGTTTTCCTTATCGTCCTTTTGGGGCCATTCTACCTGAGATCATAATAGAGTAATGTTATCTTCATCTCAGAAGATTCAATCGAAAAACAAACAGTAATAGCACCACCCCACACTTAATTTGTTGGCACAGACTAATTAAGTGAGTGATGCCGATTACTCAGACTTCATCGACATACATTTAGGCGATATGTTCCAACAATATGTTTAGCACAGTCCTACTTTCATGTAATGTTGACTATCCTTTCCAACTCTATTTCATGTAATCTTGACTATACTTTCATGTTTGGATTAATACACTCTTTGAATAAGACTACCACATAGAGATCGTATCAGGTTATTGCATAGAAATCATCACAACATCTTATGCTTGTGGTCAATCATGATCGGTATCTCAGTGAACGAGTCATTCAAATATTCAAGCTTTCAACTTTCATGATTACACATTAACTTCACAATTTCAACTCCATAAAAATATGATAGTGTATAACAATCAAGTACAAGTTGGAACAAAGTCAAGTACACCCACACGTATTCTTTCAATCAACTAGATGTATCATAACAAACCAACCATTTTCTTATCACCAAACACCACTTCAAAATCTAATAAATCATTATAAACATAGCATTTCAACAACTACAGAATATAAAAGAACAACTTACTTGGTGATGGTTCGGGAAGATGAGCTTGCAAGATTAGATGAGCAAAAAGAAAAATTTTAAGAGAATTGGGGAGCTTGGGCGGCGCCTATCTTGAGCAAACAATGGAATTGTGTTATAAGATTGAGGATCTATTTATAGACTAATCCATGGGTCGGGTTTGATACATGTACAATCGGGTTAGGAGACAAAGAAGGATAAGTAGGCGGCGCCTATTGCTTTGCCTATGCTTAGCATAGGCAGCGCCTATGGTATTGCCTTATTTGGCATAGGCGGCGCCTTGCCTATCGCCTAGATTGGCATAGGCGGAACCTTGCCTATAGCCTAGGTGAAATAGTGAGCATAGGCAATGGCATAGGCGGCACCTATGGTATTGCCTAGTTTGGCATAGGCGGCGCCTATAGCATTGCCTAGATTTGCATAGGCAATGCCTTGTCCGTTGCCTAGATTTGCATAGGCAATGCCTTGTCCATTGCCTATGTGAGGCAGTGAGCATAGGCAATAGCATAGGCATTGCCTTGTCCATTGCCTTGATTGGCATAGGCATTGCCTTGTCCATTGCCTTGATTAGCATAGGCAATGCCTAGCCGATAGCCTTTGCTCCATCATTCCTAACTTACCACCTTTCGCATGGCTCACTTTCAAATCAAAATTTAGGACTAATCTCATCCTTTATACGTCTTGCACCAACACTTAATCAAAAACAACAAAAATAATTAGAAGGATGGGTTGCCTCCCACCAAGCGCCTTAGTTTTGGTCGTTGCTCGACTCTTCTTTTTGAATTTTTATTTAACAAAAACAAACTCCTAGTAAAATAAAACGATTAAAAACGATGGGTTGCCTCCCATGTAGAACTTGATTTATTATCGCAGCATGACATAGTTATCTCGATTATTTAGACTTCATCGAGATAGATGAACCATCATTTTCTGAATGGATTCAGACGACGCTCATGCTTAATAGTGGGTACACAATCTTCCTCTAGATGAATCTTGTGCATACATATCCCAGGAGGGATACCAATTATATCATCAATAATCCAACCAATATCTCTCTTGTACCTCTTCAGAACAGAGATGAGAGCCTCTACTTGTTGTTCACCTAAATCAGTCACAACAATCACCGGACGTGTATTTCCACTTCCCAAGAACACATACTTTAGATGACTGGGGAGCTCTTTCAATTCTAGCACTGGTGGCTCTTCAATGGAAGTCTTCACTGTTGGTGAAGGTCGATTCTTAAGATCAAGGTCCAGCTTCTTAGGAGCATGAGAATATGACCCCAATCCTGTTAGAGCACAGTTGGTTTCTTCGTATTCTTCAACATTCTCACGCTCAAAGTTCAAAGGTATAGCAGCTAATGGCTCAACAGTAAGCTGCTTCTCCAACGATAATTCCTTCTCATCTTCATAATAAACATCATCTATAGAGAACACATTCATATCTTTGGGTTGTTTCATTGATTTGCTTACATCAAAATGGACCACTTCGTCATTCATTCGAAATAAAAGCTCATTGGCTCGTAAATCAATAAGCACACTTCCTGTTGCGAGGAAAGGGCGTCCCAAAATTATGGGAACTTCAGAATCCACCTCTCAGTCCAAAATAACAAAGTCTGCAGGAAAAATGAAGGTAGAAACCTTCACCAGTACATCATATAAGATACCTATCTGCCATCACGAGCCACATATTGGTTGGTGTAGGATCGCCCAACCCCAACTTTCTGTAAATGGATAGCGGCATCAAATTAATTCTAGCTCCCAAATCGCACAACGCCTTAGCAAAATCCAAAGATCCAACTGTGCAAGGAATAGTGAAAGCACCGGGATCTGCCTTCTTCTGTACTAAAGATCTCGTGGCAATCGCACTGCAATGATTAACATTATCTGCCAGCTCATAGCTTGCTTCCTGCTTCTTTGTCAAAAGGTCCTTTATGAATTTGGCATACCCTGGCATCTGCTCCAGTGCCTCCACCAAAGGTACATTAATAGTCAACTGCTTCAACATGGTCATGAATTTACCGAACCTGGTGTCATCGGCTTTCTTCTTCAGTCTCTGAGGAAATGGTAGTAGTGGAGTTGGAAGAGTTTTCTCCACCACTTTCTTTTTATCTTGCTTCCGATTATCAACCTTTTCAGGATGGTGACATCTAGGAGTAACATCATGAACGCTCTCATTATGATTTTCAGCTTCGACAGAATCATCACGATCTGCTTCAATAACATTCTCTTCTGTATCATCTACCACTTGCTTGCTTTTGGATGGATTTTCCAACACCTTACCACTCCTGGTAGTAATAGCCATACACGATCCATCATTCTTTGGATTTTTCACAGTGTCACTAGGTAAAGTTCCAGCCTTTCTTTGGTTGAATGCCGCTGAAAGTTGACTCAGTTGTTGTTCCAGCTGTTTTATTGCAGTGGAATGGGAGTCAACCAATTGATTTATTGAGGACAAATCATTCTTTACCTCAGTTACGCCCATGTTGGTTGCCTCCACTCCTTTCAACAGCTTAGCCATCATATCTTCCATGGACATCTTCCCAGAGCCAGACGCCATAGCCTCATGATTTCCAGGAGGAACATACAAACCACTCCTGTCAGTCTTATTCTTCTAACTACCTTGATCACGGTCCTTGTATCCTGATTTATCATAATAGTTCCGACCTTGGTTTCCTTGGGCATTGCCTCGAAAACCCCCCTGATTATTCAAGTAGTTCGCTTCCTCCTCAGAATCGGAGTCATCTCTTCCCTGCGATACAACGGCCTTGACCTTTTCTGTCTTCTCTGATAATAAATTCTTGGTAAGAAGATCCATATGCATTTTCATGTGAGCCATATCCTGGTCACGTTCCTCTTCTCTTCGCCTCTGTTCTGTTATCATGCCAGTAAATATAGTAGAGCTTGCTACCTCAGAATCCCTGGTATGCCAAGCTCTACTCTGCTTTGTCATACGATCCAGCATATCACTTACCTCAATAAAAGTAAGGTCCATGAATGACCCACCTGCAGCATTATCAACCACTGGCTTTGTCACCGAGTTCAAAGCCCTGTATAATATTTCCATTAAGTGGATATTGGTCATCTGATGATTTTGGCACCGCATAAGCTTCTTCTTGAACCTCTCCCATGTTTCGTGGAGAGCTTCAGTTGGAAACTGTCTAAAATTACTTATCTCATCTCTTAATTGGGCTCTCTTGGATGGCAGAAAGAATCTTTCTAGGAAAGCGTCTTTCAGTTGCCTCCAATTAGTAATAGAGTCAGGAGTTAGCCCGTTCAACCATAGAGTTTCCTCTCCAGATAGAGACAATGGAAATAAACACAGCCGAATTGCATTCTGTCAAACTCCTGGATCGTCAAACGACTTGCATGTTGAGATAAAGTTAATCAAATGCATATTCGGATCATCGCCTGCAGGTCCACCAAATAACCCTTTGAGTTGCAATAGCTGAATCATAGTGCTAGTGATATTGAACTTGGCTCCGGGTGCCAAGGGCGGAGCCATCCAAATCGTCATCATCATCATCAAAAGGAACCTGCACAGCTCAGCGTTCAGGTCTCATTCTTGCTTGACGATCTCTCCTATTCACAGGCGCTGCCACCTCATCTGCACGCCTTGGATTTAGTAACTCATCATCACCCAGGTCCTCATCATCCAGGTTTATTGCCCGACCTGGGTTATCAATATTCTGTTGATGCACTTGAGCATCTGCCAATGCAGCTAATCTAACCTACTCCTGTTGAGCAGCCCTTCTTTCAATGTCTCGTTGTGCATCCATTTTGCCAATAAGTTGTGGTTCAGGATTTATGGGTAATAATGGCTGACCAGAACGTCGTGTATTTGGCATGCACTTCTACCAAACCAGAATAAAACAAAAACAATAACTAAAAGTAAAATTCTAGAATCTTTGACCAAATGGTCTAGTAACTATCTCAAACTTAGTTGACAACCGTATTCCCCGGCAATGGCGCCAAAATTTGATACGCCCAAATTACAGCTCTCGTTAGAAAGTGTAAGCGGTCGCTGTCAAATATAGAACCCAACTGGGTTGGGTGTCGAATCCCACAGGGAATACTTGGTCACTAAGTGTTGCAATTATTAGTAGACTGTTGGTCGAAAATTCTACGGAAAAGGGGGGTTTGATTTATGCGTGAACTAATAGTATCAAAATAACGAATGAGACGATGTGTTTAGTAAGATTTAATAACAGAGAATGATAAGTTAGGGTTATGTCCACCTTGTAGTTTCTACTTATCTATTAACTATGAGTAATGCGGAATTTAGACATGCATGCACTTATAGAGATTCGTATTCTAATTGTAAATCCAAGTGTTTTTCAACCATCAAGGATTTATTTCACTTTAGCTCTCTCGACCCTAAAGTGTGTAACGAATGGTACAAATTCTCCAAGAAAGTTAATCCGGTTAAGGCATTAACGTGTAAACAGGGGTTGGAAACCCTATTTTCTTGTCACACTCTCTTTTCCAAACATGTAACTTTTCTCTCGAACAAGTTAATGCTATAATGGCGTGTTCTCTATGTTTGCAAGCATGAGAATTCAATTTAAACGAAGAGAGTAATTATATAAGTAGCATACACATCAAGAATTCACAAACTCATAGCAATAGATAGTATCTTACAAGGTTTCCATAACCCTAACAGAGAAGTTTAGCTACTCATGAGTACAACGGAAATCACAATAGACATAATCATCATACCACAACCTCGAACAATCTTGGCGATGGAAGTGATTTTAGCGTCAAATAGGGGTTGACATTTTTCCTCTATCCGTTCCCAAGTGTAAGCCGTTTTTCTCTGTCTCAAACTTATAGAATCTGTAAACTGAATAATGAATAATGATAATAATTAATGATTGCTGAAAAATTCAGCAATAAGGTTTTTAATAATATCCTTGTCCAATAAGTTGCTACTGCCTCCTTAAGTATTTAAAAATACTGGGTTTGCCCGGGAAAAAGTTCCCATGCATCACTTTCAGTCCAAAAGTTGTCTTCCCTCTAATGTGAAGTTTTCCTTTGCTGCTCACAAGTCCATAAAGTGCTGAAATCTTCATCATTAATACCTGAAAAATATGCTAATCATGTAGATCAGCTCACTTAAAGGAAAATGGACTAAAAGTGCAGGAATTATATATTTTGTCCTCAAAACTTAGCTAAAATATGGGTAAATTATGGTTCTTAGGGGTATAAATATGCCCAACATCAATTAACAGCAGAGAAAGTTGGAGGACTCAACCTCATGAACTGTCCAACCTTTATGGCCTCAGAAGATGGAGTAGCAGATGCACCATGCTCAACCTAAGAAGCTACCAACTGAGCAATCATATTAATTAACTGAAGAAACTCAACATTCATCATATTGGCCTGAGAAGCCTGAAAAGGACTAAAGGAATTGGTAGAACTCCAGAAAAATCAAGGATTAGACCCCTAGACCGAGTATGGATCCCATGAGTAGAGCGTGTCCCTTCAACATCATCCCCAGTTAGGGAAGAAGAGTTTCCATGCGTATCAGATCATCAAGGCATGATCTAAAAACCGAACAACCTATATTAGAGAGAATTTCAGTACTTTAGACTTTACAAATTGAAATCAGAACACAAGAAAGAGAAGAATTCCTAAATGTGTTGTAGCCTCTCTCTTATGAATGTGGCGCACTACACACCCTTGCAAGAGATTCTACTAGACACGGCTTTGTGGACTCTCAATTGACCCTAAACCTAAATCTCTATTACAAAATTGACACGGCCCAAACCAGAGCCTTGTCGTAATGGGCATCCCATGTCCAACTAAGATCAGGGACCACCCTCAATACCCAACCAACCTCTAAGCACATACCCTAAGCCGAGTAAATTTTGACCATATAACAAGATACTATATTTGAAAATATAATGACTTTGGGATAAGTCTACTTCCTAGACCAGCCCAACTAAGTCAATCCATCCAATAACCAACCAAACCAAGACAATAACCCAATAAGTTTTTATATAATCCAAATCAAAATGGAATAATCATAAATAAAATATAGTCCACCAGTTTCAACCATAATACCAATACCAATGCCAAGGCTGACACCAATACCGATATCATCTATACCAACCGATAGTAGTCCCACAAAGACTCTATTCGAAAGTAAAACAATATCCATCAGGACATACTTGTGACCATACCAAAAACCATAGTCTATAAAATGACCAAAGCATGTGAAGAAATCCATGACATGAAATAGAGCATTCTAGAATATGGAATCTCACCACTTCAATCCAACATAAGCTAATCCCAAATCTAATCACTGAGCATAAAGAGTAGAATGGTCGATTCCTACATCGTATGAGGATACCAAGATCGAAGGTGGGTTAGTGGGTAAACGCTAGCATGAACTCAAGATAAGGATAAAATAATGTAACCTTTAAAACCAAGTAACAACCATATGCATACACATCTATACATGCATATATATAAATATAATCAATGTCGAGAAATGGAATCGGGTTTAGCATGCCATTAAAACCATTAACCTGGGAATGTATAGCTTAACCATCCTAGAACCACCCACGGGCTATATGAGGCTAGTTTTACCCTCAGAACGGGCTCTGATACATGTAAATGCATGAACTAGAGATACCATAAGAATTGGGGATTCCCGTGTACCCTTCTCTCTCCATGATACATATATATAAGTGTAACTTAGGGGATTCTCGTGTACCCCATAATTATCATATATGGTCTCCATAACCAATACTTATGTCGGTAAACATGAGTTTCCGGTGTCCATCCATTAGACTCATACCTTCACGGTTAGCTATAATAGCCCGCCATTATTGCCCAATTAAAACTATTAACACACAATCAAACCACCATTCTATATATTATTAACCAAGACTATAGGTAGTAGTATCGTCATACCGACTATAGATTGAAAGCAATGTCCTTAGCCAACCTTTTTAAAGAAAAAGGGATTCCCATGTGCCCATTGATTACATTATTAAGTATGCTTGGGGATTCCCATGTACCCCACGATAGATTATTATTATGTTTTCTTGGGGGATTCCCTTGTACCCCACAAGGCTTTCAATTGAACCAAACCATGACCACCAGAACCTTACCATTTAATCATTAAAAACTATCCAATCCAATTTAAGTTTCATTACCAAGTTTTTCCATGCAATAGTTTAATTACAAGTCCAACTTTGCAGTAAAAGCATTCTCATAGGCATTTTAACAAACACATTGGGGGCATAAGTTTCCAAAACCAAAACCAAGTACCAATTAACCATTCCTATGAAACCAATGGTTCAACAACCATTATAATCACGTAAACCATAAGTAAAAGACATGGGAAACCATAACCAACCATTATAAATAAAACCCCAACAAATACTTGAAAACCCCAAAACCATACCATAATTATGCCATGAAAAACATACATTAAACCATGCCTTTAGTTGAACTAAAAATTAGAAAGGAGCTACATGCCTTAGATTATGAAAAGGACAGAGAAAAACCGCCCTTGTAAGACCTAAATTAATCCTATTGATAAAAAACTAGTCTTTCTTGACCCAAGATCCTTGAGATAATTTGAGAGAGAGTTCTAAGTGTTTTAGATTAGAATAAAAGGGTAAATAATATCCCAATATGTTATAAGTCATGGGGCCTTAAGAGGTTAAGAGGGGAACTATCCTGATTACCCCCAACTTTAACTACATAAAATTCCTACAAGAAAGTATGACCACCCTCTCCCAAATTATACCCTAAGGTACTAGTGGTACCCTTATCTAGTATCTTAGGCCTCCTCTTATAACCTAACAATATCCCACATATGAACACCAAGGTTAATTCATACTCAACCATACAACCAGTACTCTAAATCCATACCTTAGGTAGAATAGAATCCTCTAGGTTAAACATAGGGCAACATACGATTGGCAACATACTACTAGTACCCTAAGATACGACTAGTATGACCCAATCATACCTTAGATAGAAACCAACCAACCCATATTAGTTAACATATGACCAAGACCAACCAAACCATACTACATCATGCGAGAAGTACCCCAAGTTAAATGATGTCCAGAAGCCAAAAACTGAGAAATTGTCTAAGGGTCATAAACCTAGGGTGTTTCATAGGCAATCCAACACAATAAATAAGCAAGGAAATACAAATAAGTTTAAGATAGTCACTACATAAATACCATCCCATAACTTTGCAGAGCCAGGACAAGAGAATCTATAAATAAAAATACAACCCAAGTATCTAGAATAATCAATAAATCAAAAGACTGAACATAGAAAGATAGAAGAAAATAGATGATTCAGACTCTAAGAGCTCAACCGATCTCCGAATATCAACACAGCATGAACGTCGATCAATGGCGGTAACTAATACTCGAATTTGCACCAAAAAGGTATAAAATTCTTGTTTGAGTACCAAAGCAATAGGTACTTAGTAGGCATCCTCATCCCACTGAACTAAATCATGATGTAAGTATGATAAAAAGCAAGATAACATAACTAAATAAAGGTATAGAAAGGAACCTGAATAGACTCCAACATTGTTGTGCATAAATAAATAAATTAATTAAAATAATAGCATAACCTAACCCAAAGCATCAACACGTACAATCGAAATTACAAAATTAGATCCAATATACCAGTTGGTGCAAAAAAGTAAATAATCCATCGCAAGTCCCCGTAAGCCTGAAAGGTACAAACACAAGAGCATAACCCACCACCATCATTTATCAACTCTCATAGTACCATTGGAATTCATCCCAATTCATACCACACTATAACCATTGATTATCCATATTCATCAATAGTAAATAAGTCAACCCTTATCAATTATCCATTATGTAGCAACTAATCCTTATATATCAATAAAGCATCCCTTATCAACTAAACATCACTTATGAGCTAATCATTATTTATCAACTAAACAATATATGTCAACTAATCAATATTTCTCAACTAATCAATATTCATCAACCAATCAGTATTTATCAAGTAATTAATATTTCACAAGAATTTAGTCATGTCTTACAACATTATAACTATTTCCTTATTTTCAACTTAGCTAGATTGTCAATCTCACACACCAATGTCGTCAAATCATAATAAGTATATCATTATAGTATAATATGCATTGCCAAACTCAAATCAGTATGGATATTCAACAATACCCTCGTAAATATCATCATAATCATCTTCTAATTTTGTCGGGTATATATCATCATAATCATTCTCCGACCTTGCCAAGTATATATATCATCATAATCATCCTCCGGCCTTGCCAGGTATATATCATCAAAATCATCCTCCGATCTTGCTGGGTATATATCATCATAATCATTCTTCGTCCTTTGCCAGGTATATATATACATATAATCAATATCATAGCCATCCTTCAAATTTTTACCGAGTATAAATAATCAATATTCATCAATATAGACAATAGCATAATCATTAGAATATTTAATACCATAACCATTGACATAGTATATTAACATAATCAATAATCATAATAGAAATCATGAGCTCTAGCATAATCAATAGCATGATTTCCAATACAGTAAATAAGCACCATATTTACCACAAAAAATAGCATAATCTCCAATATAGTCAATAAACATGATTGCTAACATAAATAATATGTATTATCAAGGTGATGTTCCATGGAAACATGGCATATTCAATGCTTAAAATGGTGAAATTATGCATTGACTTAGATTGTTTTTTTGGATATGATGTGTGTTTTATATGTTTTGCAAAGAAACTAGGTCAAAAGTGGTGTTGAACCAAAAAAGAGAAAACAATGTATTGAAAAGTTGAAGTACTGGTCAAGCTACGAGTCGTTAAGTCACCTTACTACTTATAGCCAGACTCACAAGGATAATAGTGGGCCAAATAAGTTTCTAGAATTGAAGTCATAGAAGGATACAAGTCATAAAGTCAGAATATAACTCGTAGTGTAAAACTACTACTAAGAATAGTGTGTGAACTTCTAAAGGATTGACACTCCAGTGGTTAAAATTGAAGACCACGAGGCATAAGGACTGACTATGACTCGTGGTGAGGAGCCATTAATATAGAAAATTCAAAAGTCCTAAAGACCAAAGTTCACTGGAGTTCCTACGACTAGAAGAATATGACTCATAAGGAGACTCTACGAGTCGTAACCACTAAAGCGTAAAGACAAATACGATAGCAGTTAATGAATCGTAACCTAACTTAATGACTTATTGCAAGAGGTGTAACCACTGCCGATAAAGTTTTTCTATATTGCTTTTATTAGGTTTCCTTTATTATTTAAAGATACTATAAATACCCTATGTTATTCCATTATTCTGTTATGCACTTTTACAATTTTCTTGATAGTCTTACATACTTTGATCATTGATACAATTGTTCTAGAGTTTTGGTTTTGTATTCAAATAGATATTTTAGATTTTATTCTTTTATTATTGTCCAATTAATTACATGATTTCTTCATTAATTTTCATGCATTGTTGCATATGCATGAGCGGTGATGAGTGGTTAATTTACATTTATATCCAAAAGTTGTGCATACTACTATGATTTAAAGGTACGAATGAGACAACTTTGTTAGTTAAATGAACTAATTTCCATAAGTTATAGGTATACAAGTGATGAGAAAGAAATATATGAAATTGAGCTTAATGGAATAAAGAAAAGAAGAAAAGTGCACAAGCTGGAAGACCCTGCACAGTAACTAGGCTCAGTTACCACGATTGTGTCCTGTCAACATGAGTCAGCCTTCAGTGATCGCAACGATCTGAAGGAATTTATGATAGTCGCGATTGTGGCTTGGCAAGTTTATGCCCAGGGGCAATTCTATCATTGTACATAGCCGACCAGGAATCCCTTATAAGTCTAAAACCCTTTCCCACTTGATATTCTACTTTTTGAATAATTAGATTTTAGGGATTTTGTAACCCTACTAATTGGAGAAACTATTATGTTTAAACTTCTATCTTTAAATTTAGTGAAATTAAGGTTAAATTAAAGAATCTTCTTATTGTCTATTACCATGGATGCTTTGAATGAACCTTTTGGTATATCTCTTCTCCTTAACTTAATGAGTAGTTAAATTTTCTTATCTTGGGATTATGTTGAACTAAGGTGCAATTATGTATGGGTTGTGATGTATTTGTGTAGATTCTAGTTTATTGATGTTGGGTTTCACTATTTCTAACTTGAATTAGTTAGGGTTTGTGGGTGAAAACCCCAAATGCCCAAACTAGTTTTGTGGGTGAAAACCCCAAGTTTTTAAAAGTTCACATCATCCTTGAAAGAGGGATATGTGTGAACTTTTGGATCCCATATTATCCTTAAAAGAGGGATAGGGATGACAAGGCAAAATAAGGGTAAGTAAAGAGTTAGCTATATCTTGGGAATCTTCCTACAAATAGGGATGCCTAATTAAGGTATTAGATAATTTTAGTTGCCACACCAGTGAGGTGCCCGAAAGGGTCCATGGGTGATAATCTTGAGTGTTTTTTGACAAACTTGCCTCAAGAACCTTCAACCTAACCTACCATGTCACTGATGACTATAATTTAAACCCAATCGTCATGCACCCATACATAGCTTGCCCTTAGGTATACATAATCTTAAAATCCTTCTCATATTGAATTTTCACTCATAATTGTTGCCATTAGTTGTCAGCTTGAACAGACTTTGGTGAAATCACTTTCTAAAACCAATCCGCCCCATTTTAATTTATGCATTCTACTTTGTTTACACTATGGGCATACAATTAGAAGCCATCAACACCTAGAGGTATTGAGTACTAGACTCACTCCTCGAGGATTTAACCTCAACGTGAGTTGAGCTTTATTGACAATGATCATCCTATATCCAAACTATGGCATTGGTGAGAATTAATCAAATAATGTCGTTGTTGGGGAGTGATACTTATTTTTCACTTGTATGGCATTGGTTGTATCTTTGGGTATACCCGTGGTAATTTTAATTTACTTATATTTGTTGTTGTGTGTTTTTGTAGGTGAAGACACTATGAGCGACATGCAAGTAATGCATGAACTTTTGATGATCCTATTGATGATGAGGAGCACCTCTATGAAATTGGTCGTATGAGTTCCATCTATATCCCACCAAATCAAAGGAATAGGGTATTCCATGTTATGGAATCATGTTGCATATGCCACAAATAAAGGAACTCTTTGGGGTTAAGCGCATGCGGACCTCAATTTTTATTTGAAGACTTTGTAGAAGTTTGTGCCCTCTTTCATATTATACACGTCTCTCAAGAATAGATAAGGTTGAGTCTCTTCCTATTTTCTCTAATGGGAGAGGCAGTATTATGGTATTCTTAGATTGATAATTCATGGGATGAGCTTACCGTGGCATTTTTAGATCTATACTTCCCACCATCCAAGATACTACAATTATGTGATAAAATTATGAACTTTTCTCAATTAAATAAAGATTCTCTCCATGAGGTGTGGGAGAGATCTAATTGGAATCTTATGAAATATCCCAACCATGATATTCCAAAAAAAATACTTCTCCAAATATTCTACCGGGATTTGGATCAACTAAATAAAACTATGGTGGATAATGTTGCGAGGGTTCACTTATGAAGTTGTCTTATAATGTGGCCATAAACTTGCTTGAGAAAGTCACAAATCAAAATCAAGGATGGAATACCCGAGACAACGAGGTTTCTAAAGGATTTCCTACTACCTCCTGTATTGATAAAGAGCAAAGGAAAAGAGATAAAGAGAGAGAGGATAACATAGCAAAAATGATGACTCGATTGGAGTTCCTAACAAAATATATGATGAGTGCATCCGCAAAAATGGTGAATTTTATGGCATCCTAGGGATATGATGAAGAATATTTCAAAAGTATTGATGATGTGATTTGGTACTTGGTTAAATATCTGGTAGGTTCTCACCCCACCTATCAAAGACAAGGTGGGAACCAAGGTTGGATGGATTGTGAAAAAGAACAGGATTGGCGTTATCGTGATTGAGATCACGATTGGAGAGATAAGGAAAAAGAATATGACCAATATGTTCCTCCCCATGACCGAGTAATGGATAAAGAATCCAACTCTATTGATCCTAAAAAATTCAAGACCAAAAATGTATTGGCAAGGATTTTAATGAGGGTTGAGGGACCAGAAAAATGGTTCGTGAATTGAAAGGTGATTTTTCACAAATCAACCAAACTGTGGTATAACACCCCGCCTCAATCAAGAAATTAGAGAATCAAATTGGGAAAATCTCCACTCAACTTAATGCTAGATTAAAAGGAAGTCTCCCTAGTGACACCATTATAAATCCAAAAATTGATGCCCAAGTGTTGGGTATTGTCACTAAGAGTGATAAAACCCTTGGTGATCTTATGGTGGATGTTGAAAAAGATACCAATGTTGAACAAACAAATGTGAAAAAGAAGAATGTAAATAATTTGAATGAGGAGGCTCTCAAGTCTCAAGATGAAAATAAAAAAGAACCGGTGTTAAATGAAGTAGTGGGTGATGAAGAGAAAGACCCAAAGGTAGTTGAGAAAGATAAAGTGCAAAGTGATTTGATTCCTACCATGATGTTTCCCCCTTCATTCCCTCAAAGGCTTAAAAAGAAGAAGGACAATGCTAAATTTAAAACATATCTTGATAAGCTTAGCAATCAACTAATTAATATCATATTGCTAGAGGCGATTCAAGAGATCTCGGGGTACGCTAAGCTTATGAAAAATTTGATGTCGAAAAAAGGCTTATTGATAGTGAAACCATAAAAATTAATCATAGTTGTAGCTCTATCATGATAGCACTATATCAAAGAATAAAGAGGATCCCAGAGCCTTTACAATCCCTTGCACCATATAGACACACAAGTTTGAAAAGCCTTGTGTGACCTTGGTGTAATAATAAATATCATTCCTTATGCAATCTATCAAAAACTTGGGTTGGGAACTCCTACTCCAACAATAATGAGGCAGTTGATGACATACTGGTCTATCAAGATTTTGGTTGGAATTTTAATTGGTGTGTTAGTAAAGGTGGACTGCTTCATCCTTCTGATGGATTTTGTGGTGTTTGATTGTGAAATCAACCAAGAGGCCCCTATTATCCTTGGCTAACCTTTTCTTTCAATCAGAAGATCCATTGTGGATATGGATCTAGGGGAAATAAGATTTTGGGTCAATGATGATAAAGTATCCTTTCGGGTGTGCAAATCAGAGAAACAACCTATAGAGTTGCAAGTAGTGTCCATCATTGATGTTGAGGAAACTAGGGTGAATCTATTAAGGATCTAACTTAAAGATGATGAAATACAATATGCGACGATGATAAATAAGGTGTTATAAGTGAGGCAACCAATTACTTCAACAAAAGTGGCTCATATCTATTGTTTTTTATTTGGTAGAGTAGATTTTTATTTTGTTGTTGATTAATCCATGCATTTATGGAACTTTGGGATGTTTGAATAAGGCTGAACAGGGGGAAGTGTAAAAAATTTATGTAATGGACTGAACAGGGGCAAATAGAAGATAAAAAATAGCCTCGATTATCGATCATGAGTACAAGCATGTCTAAGATCATGAAACATAGACTGTAATTACGGTCTCGACTGGTTTAAAAAACCATCCGACTGCCTATTTTCTCTCACTCTCTTTCAAAATTCTCTCTCAAATTGCACCCATTCTTAGTCGTGTTTGAGCATCCCAAAATCATTGCAACATCCATCTTGAATCATTAATTTGATATGTGCTTTGAATTCTTTCTTTAATTGCTTGTATAGGACATAGAATACATGAAATAGGAAAGGCCTAAAATTTTGCTTTTCATTGTTAATTTGTGGTTTGCTTATAATTGTGTGGTGGTTCGCTGCTATGAATGTTGTACACACATGTGGGGAAGTCCTGAGTACCCACATTGTGTTCAAATTTGAGAAAAATATAATGTGCACGCCAAGTTCTTGATAAAATGCCCAAAAGAACTAATAGCTAGTTGTTTTCACATTCTAAGGGCATGATCGAGTACCTAGGAACCTTGTTTAATGTTCTTTTTGATAATTCTTATTTTGGAACATAATTTTTCCTTGAAATTAGAATTTAAATTTGGCCCATTTTGCCTCAGATATCGCGTCGCGGCCATTGGACTGCAATTGCAGAATCATAATAAGTGCACCACAATTGTGGCACTGTGATCGCGGCTTAGTGACCGTGATTTCCATATCTAAGGCTTATTTGCATCTTTGGCAAAAAATCCTGCACACCTAATTCTTGTCCAAAAACCACCAAGTAACCATCCCATGAGCTTAATTGGACAACATGGCATAGTTTTTGCATGACCATGTTAATGATGAGTATTTTTGTGTTGTTCTCATGTTATCCAGGTTTACATCATGGGAGATTATGACCAAGTATGATTCATGGCCCCTAAATGCCACATCCATTACTACAGTGATCTCCCAAAGACAAAGCTGCTTCAGGAGAGGGGCATATATTTGGAAAAAGTGCCAGAAAAGCTTTCGATATTTCATGTTAGACTCATAGCCACTGGGTGGAGATGGTTTAACCCAGATCAAATGAGTAGTAGGTACTAGAGTTCTATGCTAACCTTAGTATAGTATGTTTCTATGACCCAATCATTAGGGTCTGAGGAAAGAATGTATGCTTTGGAGATGAATAGATAAATGACCTATATAGGCTCCCAAATGCAGATATTGCTCAATTTTATGCAAAGGGATGTGAAGTAGGGAGCTGGATGGAAGATAAGCCCTAGTAGGGAGGTTTCTTGGGTAGTCTCTAAGAAGGGGATATCCATGAATGATTTCATAGCAGAGGCGAGGATATGGTTGTACATCATTTTTAGATGGCTTTCTCAATGCACTCACATGACTGTTGTTCTAAACGTGAGAGCCCGGATGATTGCCTGCATACTAGATAAAATGTCTTTGAATGTTGGTCAGGTTGTGATCTCAGACATAAAGTTCTTCAAGAACCATAGTGGAACGCATCTTTTATTCCCTTCTTAAATTAATCGGTTGTGCAAGAGATCCAGGGTAGAGTTGTACCTTGAATACACTTAGGTGCACTTAAACACCCCCATTTATCCTCTCAAGATTCGGGTTGAGGAAGCACCAGGCAAAAGAAAGAAGAGAGAGATCGACTTGAGCAAGTCAATATTTGAGGATACAGAGTCTTGCAGGCCTTTGACAAGGAGATTGTGGAAGGGTTGCCTCAGGGGTTGGGAGATCCTTCCACTACCCAACACTTCTATGTGTCTCATTTTGATTATGAGAGGTACTTGGAGGATCAGAAGGCATAGAGAGCCACCATTGCTAAGATTGAGAGGGTCTACTCATCTATGGATGGGTCTCACAGGGATATTAGTGACTCGCATGAGAAGATGAAGAAGAGGGAGAAGAAGAGGGACAAGTTCTTCAGCAAGTTGTGGAAGGGCGTGAAGGGCCTTTGTGATGATAGGCGAATTTACGCGCCTATATCAATATATTTTGCCCATATTTTAGCCTAGTTTTGAGAACTAATTATCTATTTCATACACTTTTAGTCCTTTTTCCTGTAAATGAGCTAACAAATGTGATTAGGAAAGTTTCAGGTATAAATGATGCAAAATACAGCAATTTATGGATTACTTGACGCAAAAGAAAGCTCACAAACGAGATGGAAAGGAGCTGGACGCATAAAGGACTAAATCTGCTGCATGGAAAATCTGTCCCGGGCTAAAACAGCATTTCTGAAGACTTTGGGGACCTACAGACACAAAGCTGGATTTTTGCCATAATACATTAACCTAGTGCAATTAGGTTATGTGTTTCATTATTCTATTTGGATTATAATTTTGTAACCTTACCCTAGTACATTTGGGTCAAGGATTTCATTAGTATATTAGGATTTGGTTATTTATTTCATTAGCTTAGTAGGAGTAGGATAGGAGTATTATAAATACCCTATCATGTTAGAGATTTTTTAACACATTCTTACAATTCAATTAACTCTTAACTTAAGACATCTTCCTATAATACATTCTTAATTCTTCATTCTTCTACTCTTAAATTCCACAACAAGAGAATCGTTACTTGCTACGGAATCACAAAACCACACGCCAAACACCTACTATTCACGCCATCCACCATGCAAAACGTGATATCCTTCGCATTCATGGGTAACTAAACCTCTTAGTTGGGGTTATGGAAGCCGAATGAGTTACTATCTATAGCTATGAGTTTGTGAGTTCAAGACAAGTATATTGCTTATATCATTATTCTCTTCATCTTAAATCTACATCCTTTGCGGTTCAAACACAAGAACACGCCATTCTAACATCTAACCTGTTCGAGAGAAAGGTTATTTGTCTAGAAAAGAAGACGCATAGACCAACGCCAGTCTAACATTTAACTTGTTCGAGAGAAAGGTTATTTGTCTGGAAAAGAGATAATGTCAAGGTAGTAGGACACCCTTTCCTATTAAAAAGCTAGTGCCGTAACTGGACTAACCTCTTGGAGAATTTGTACCGCTAGACACACTTTAAGCTCGAGAGAGTTAAAGTGAAATAGTCCTTGTTTAGGTCGAGAGACGCTTGGATTTACCATCGACTACAATTCTCTATAAGCAATTGCATGTCAAGACTCTACACACTCATAGCCAATAGAGACGTATACCTCAGAAGGTGGACATAACCCCAACGCTTCAATTCTCATTGTTTACAACCAACGTGACAATCTTTCTCTTTTTACTTTATTATTTTCATCTTTTATTTCATTACTTTGGTTACTTATTACAATCCCCCCTTCTTACGAGACTTGCACCAAAAGTCTATTAATTTTACTTACTTGTTGACCAAGCTATTCTCTGTGGGATCGATACCCAACCCAGTTGGGTTCTATATTTGCTAACGACCGCTTTACACTCCTACGAGAGCTGTAGATTGAGCATTATCAAAAATTGGCGCCGTTGCCGGGGAATACAAGTGTCAATCAAGTTCGTGAAAATTACTAGACCCTTTGGTCAAAGATTCTCGTACTTTTACGTTTAGTTTTTGTTTTTGTTTATTGCAGGTTTTTCTTTTAGTGCATGCCCCATACTAGAAGTTCTGGTCAACCGTTATTACCAATCAATCCGGAACCGCAACGAATTAGAAGAATGGAAGCACAAGCGGAAATCGACAGGATGGCTGCTCAACACGAGCAAGCAAGATTAGCTGCTCTTGCCGCTGCTCAAGTCCAACAACAAAACATTGATAATCCTGGACGAGCAACAAATCCTGACGATGAAGATTTAGGAGATGACGAGTTGATCAACCTAAGGCATGGCGCTGAAATGGCAACACCTGCCAACAGACGAGGTCGACAAGCTCGGTACAGATATGATCGCCAATCTTTGCAACCAGCTTTCGACGATGATGATGATGATCTTGATGGTGCCGGAGCCACTGGAGCTATAATTCCACCACCATTAGCGCCCGGAGCCAAGTTCAACATCACTAGCACCATGATTCAGTTATTGCAACTCAAGGGATTATTTGGTGGACTAGCAGGTGATGATCCGAATATGCATCTCATCAACTTTATTTCTACATGCAAGTCTTTTGACAATCCTGGAGTTGGTCAGAATGCTATTCGATTACGTCTATTTCCATTGTCTCTGTCTGGGGAGGCAACATTATGGTTGAATGGGCTGACTCCTGATTCTATTACAAATTGGAGGCAATTGAGAGACGCTTTCCTAGAAAGATTCTTTCCGCCATCCAAGAGGGCTCAATTGAGAGATGAAATCAGCAACTTTCGTCAGCTTCCCTCTGAAGCTCTTCACGAAACATGGGAGAGGTTCAAGACAAAGCTAGCGAGATACCCAAACCATCACATGACTAATGTTCACCTCATGGAGATCTTATATAGAGCCTTGAATTCAGTAACTAAACCAGTGGTGGACAACGCAGCTGGAGGTTCTTTTATGGACCTCACCTTTGGTCAAGCAAGTAACATGCTAGATCATATGACGAAACAAAGTAGAGCTTGGCATACCAGGGATTCTGAGGTAGCAAGCCCCACTTTATCTATTGGCATGTCTGCAGATCAAAGAAGGAGAGAAGAAGAACGTGATCAAGATATGGCGCACATGAAAACCCAAATGGATCTTCTTACAAAGCATCTATTAGGGAAAACTGAAAAAGTGAAATCTATTGCGTCAAAAGGAAGAGACGAATCTGATTCAGAAGAGGAGGCCAACTACTTGAACAATCAGGGTGGTTTCCGTGGGAATGCCCAAGGAAACCAAGGTCGGAACTATTATGATAAATCTGGAGGTAAAGACCAAGGTAGTTGGAAGAAAAATAATGAAAATAGTGGTTTGTACGTTCCCCCTGGTAGACGTGATACCACCACATCTAATTCTATGGAAGACATGATGGCGAAGTTATTGAAAGGAGTGGAAGCAACGAGCGCTGGAGTTAAGGAGGTGATTGACGATTTGGCCTCCATGAAGCAATTAGTTGATTCTCATTCCACTTCTATCAAGCAACTAGAGCAGCAATTCAGTCAACTTTCAGCAGCACTCAACCAAAGAAAAGCCGGCACCTTGCCTAGCGATACTGTGCAAAATCCAAGGACTGATGGGTCATGCATGGCCATCACTACGAGGAGTGGTAAGGTGCTGGAAACTTCAGCAGAAGGCAAGTAAGTAGTTGACAGAACAGCAGACATGGACGCCACGCCTAGTGACGCCACTAGGGAAGACGCCGCAATATCCACTTCCAACGTCAAGGACGTGTTGCCTAGTGACGTGCAGCCTGAAAAAAATAATAAACGGAAGCAAGAGGAGAAGAAAGCCATGGAAAGAACACTTCCATACCCACCACCACCTTTTCCACAAAGATTGAAGAAGGTGGCCGATGACACTAAGTTCAGCAAATTTATGACCATGTTGAAGCAGCTAACTATTAATGTCCCATTGGTAGAGGCACTTGAACAAATGCCTGGGTATGCGAAGTTTATGAATGATCTTTTGACTAAAAAGAGGGCAGCAAGCTATGAGCTGAAAGAAGATGTGCATCATTGTAGTGCAATAGCTACCCGATCCATAGTTCAGAAGAAGGCCGACCCCGGAGCTTTCACTATTCCTTGCACCGTCGGATCTTTGGACTTTGCTAAAGCATTATGTGACTTAGGAGCCAGCATCAACTTGATGCCATTATCAATCTACAAGAAGTTGGGGTTAGGAGATCCTACACCAACTAATATGAAGCTTGTTATGGCGGATAGGTCGGTAAAACGACCGGTTGGTATTCTATGCGATGTCTTGGTGAAGGTATCTTCATTCATATTTCCAGCAGACTTTTTCATCTTGGATTGCGAAGCAGATTCAGAGGTTCCCATAATCTTGGGACGCCCTTTCCTTGCTACGGGAAGTGTGCTCATAGATTTGAGAGCTAATGAGCTTTCATTCCGAATAAATGATGAAGTGGTGCGCTTTGATGTTTGCAAATCAATGAAAGAACCCAAAGATCTAAGTGTATTTTCTGTGGCTGATGTTGTCGTTGATGACGAGGATGAGTTACTTGCTGAAGAGCAAATTCTTGATGATCCTTTGGAGGTTTTGCTCATGGAAGAAGATGATGATGATGCTGAAATTTCTGAAGATGACATTTGTGCTCTATCGGGATTAGGAGCATATCGCTATCCTCCTAAGAAGCTGGATCTTGATCTCAAGAATCGACCCACACCACCAGCTAATCCATCTATTGAAGAACCACACACATTAGAATTAAAGGAGCTGCCAAGCCATCTGAAGTATGCATTCTTAGGAAGCGGAAACACTCTTCCAGTCATAGTGGCAGCCGATTTAGGTGAGCAACAAGTTGCAGCTCTTATTGCAATTTTACGCAAGTATATTAGAGCTATTGGATGGACCATTGCAGATATCCTTGGTATTCCACCTGGGATTTGCACTCATAAAATTCAGCTCCAAGAAAAGTGCACACCCACCATCGAACACCAAAGACGTCTAAACCCACCAATGCAAGAGGTGGTGAAGAAGGAGATTATCAAGTGGTTAGACGCAGGAGTTGTGTATCCTATTTCTGATAGTACATGGGTAAGCCCAGTACAATGTGTTCCCAAGAAAGGAGGTATGACGGTGGTTGCGAATGCAAAGAATGAGCTTATTCCACTCAGGCCCATCACTGGATGGAGAGTATGCATGGACTACCGCAAGCTGAATTCTTGGACTCTCAAGGATCACTTCCCCATGCCATTTATGGACCAAATGCTAGATCGATTAGCGGGAAAAGGATGGTTTTGCTTTCTTGATGGTTATTCAGGTTATAATCAGATTTTTATTGCACCAGAAGACCAAGAGAAGACAACGTTTACATGCCCATATGGTACGTTTGCCTTCAAACGTATGCCATTCGGGTTATGTAATGCACCAGCCACCTTTCAGCGATGTATGATGTCTATTTTCTCTGATATGGTAGAAGACACTTTGGAGGTATTTATGGACGACTTTTCAGTTGTTGGGGAGTCTTTCGAAGCATGTTTGGTGAATTTAAGCATGGCATTACAAAGATGTGTAGAGTTCAACCTTGTGCTGAATTGGGAGAAGTGCCACTTCATGGTAAAAGAAGGAATTGTTCTTGGGCACAAGATCTCCGAAAGAGGAATAGAGGTTGATCGCGCCAAAATAGAGGTAATTGAGAAGCTACCACCTCCAATTTCGGTGAAGGGAGTTCGTAGTTTTCTTGGCCATGCTGGGTTTTATCGTAGATTCATCAAAGACTTCTCCAAAATTTCTAGTCCATTATGCAAGCTATTGGAGAAAGATGCGAAGTTTGACTTTAATGATGATTGCTTAAAGGCATTTGAATGCCTTAAAGAAAAACTCATTGAAGCCCCTATCATGGTAACACCAGATTGGACGCTCCCGTTCGAAGTCATGTGTGATGCTAGTGGTGTAGCCGTTGGTGTTGTTCTTGGACAGAGAAAGGAGAAATTATTTCATCCTATCTACTATGCGAGTAAGTTCCTCAATGAAGCCCAAAGGAACTACACCGTCACTGAACAAGAGCTATTAGCGGTTGTGTATGCATTTGAGAAGTTCCGCGCCTACCTATTAGGTACTAAAGTGATCGTTCATACAGACCATGCAGCTCTTAGGTATCTAATGACAAAGAAGGATGCAAAACCAAGGCTGATTCGATGGGTGTTGCTGCTGCAAGAGTTTGATTTCGAAGTCAAAGATAGAAGAGTTTGCGAGAACCAAGTGGCTGATCACCTATCTAGACTTGAGAATGAGTATGTGGCGCAATCAGAAAATCAGATTGGCGATGCATTCCCTGACGAGGAGATACTAGCGACAACAATGGAGAACTTACCATGGTATGCCGACTTTGCAAATTTCGTGGTGAGTAATGTGTTACCTTCCAATTTATCTTACCACCAGAGGAGGAAGTTTATGCATGACGTTCAGCACTATTATTGGGATGAGCCTTATTTGTTTCGAAGATGCGCGGATGGTATCATTCGACGATGTATATCCCATGAAGAAGTGCCTACTATATTAGAAGCATGCCACACTTCGCAAGTTGGAGGCCATCATGCAGGGAATCGAACAGCAAGAAAAGTCTTGCAAAGTGGTTATTATTGGCCTACAATATTCAGAGATGCACACGACTATGTGAGAAGGTGTGACCAATGCCAACGTCAAGGTGCTATTTCAAAACACCATGAAATGCCCATGTCCAAAATTCTGGAGGTAGAACTCTTTGATGTATGGGGTATTGATTTCATGGGACCATTCGTGAATTCGTTTGGAATGAAGTACATCTTGGTTGCTGTGGATTATGTGTCGAAATGGGTTGAAGCTGTAGCATTGGCCGATAATGAAGGAAAGCGTGTTGTAGCGTTTTTAAAGAAGAATATCTTCTCTCGCTTTGGGGTACCTCGTACTATCATAAGTGATGGAGGATCTCACTTCTGCAACAAGCTATTCAAATCTGTATTGGCCAAGTATGGAGTCAAGCAACACAAGGTAGCTACGCCTTATCATCCCCAAACTAGTGGACAAGTAGAGGTTTCCAATCGTGAGATCAAGCAAATCCTTGCCAAGACGGTCAATGCGAATCGGAAGGATTGGTCTCGGAAGCTAGATGATGCACTATGGGCGTATAGGACTGCATTCAAGACACCCATTGGCATGTCACCTTATCAGCTAGTTTATGGGAAGGCTTGGCATCTACCCATCGAGCTTGAATACAAGGCATTATGGGCATTGAAGCACTTGAATCTGAATTGGGATGATGTGAAGAACCTGAGGTTGGAGCAGCTGAACGAGCTAGATGAATTCCGTCTCCATGCATATGAAAGATCAGATTTATACAAGGAGCGGATGAAGAAGTATCACGATCAGCGGATTGTTCGACGACACTTCCAAAAAGGTGACATGGTACTACTCTTTAACTCCAGATTCAAGCTCTTCCCAGGTAAGTTAAAATCAAAGTGGTCTGGTCCATTTAAAGTCACCCACGTCTACTCGTCTGGAGTAGTCGAACTGGAAAATAATGAGGGTGTTATCTTCAAGGTGAATGGCCAACGTGTTAAGCCATATATCGGTCCTCTTGACTCGATGAATGACATGGCCATCACTTATCTCGACGAAGTCTAAGTACTCGAGATTACTACGTCGAGCCACGACAATAAATAAGGCGCTAGATGGGAGGCAACCCTTCGTTTTATTGTTTTATCGTTTTGTCGTTTTAGTATTTTTTTCTTTTTTATAAATGAAAATCCAAAAATAAGAGTCGTGCCACGACCAAAACTAAGGCGCTTGGTGGGAGGCAACCCATCGTACTAATCGTTTTCATTTGTTTGAGCAAATATAGGTGTAAGAAGTATGCAACGAGGAGATTGATTTCAATTGACGATTTGGTCGCATGGTATGGTAAAGTCGGTAAGTTAGGAATGGTGATGCATAAGGCTATGGATTGAGCCTTTCTCACGTCATAATAGGCTTCGAGAAAGGCTAGGCCTTGGTAAAAATAGGCCACGAACGATGCACAACCTATTCTATCGCCTAAGGACTCGGAATCTAGTGTGCAATACACTATGCGACGCCTATTCCTAGGTGTGCTTTTGACTATGCGCTGCCTATGCTATGGCATTTGAGATACTGAGACCAAATGCCATACCATATGCGCCGCATATGCCTAGATATGCCATACTATGTGCGGCGCATATGTCCCATTATGCCATGGACAATGCGCCGCATATACATGTGATATGCCGAGGGATATGCGCCGCATATAGGGTGATTTTGTCCCCAAATCCGATTGTAAATGGGTCATAACCTGACCCATACTCCTCCTATATAAAGGGGACTTGGTTTTTTATCACAAACACATTAGAAGTAACCCTAAAGGCGCCGCATATCATCCCAAATCCTCTCAAATTTTGCTTCCTTTGTTCTTCCAATCCACAACAACTTCTCCACAATCTTCAAGCAAGTAAGTGCTCTCTTATTCTTCATCTATTTATCGTAAGTACTACTTTACTATGCTTATTATAAAATGCTAACTCATGAGAGATTGGTGGTGATGTTCATGTGTGTGGATAATTGTTGCAAAATCGTGTGATTGATTATATACGTATGGAATTCATGACTTGTTTCCGACTTGAATTTTGTTTCAATGGCATTGTCGTGATACTTGCTGAACATATGTGGCCATGAATATTGATTGAGAGTGTTGTTTGGATGCTTGCATGATTAACCATCCCGGCCATCGGGATAAGGTTATAGTGACTATCGACTTAGGTGGTGGTGTTTGTTGTTTGAATAGCAATTCCATGTGGTAACCCCTATGTTGTAACGTTGCTATATTCCCCATGCACGTCGTCCAAATGGCTGCTCATGAGTGATGTAATACTGATTTTATTGTCGGAATACAATCCTAAGACGTATGTCGACGACGTCTGAGTACTCGACCACGTTCACTTCACCGATTTGTGCCAACAAGATTAAGTGTGGGGTGGTACCCCTAATGCTTGCATATAGATTGTCTAAAGTGCGATTGTGCTGCATCTAACATTATTTCTAGTCTCAGGTTCAATGGCACCGAAAGCAAGGCAAGGCAAGGAGAAGGCTACCACGACCACCAAGGACAAAAAGAGAAGCCGAAAAGACCAAGGCGAATCATCTTCCGCACACCTACCACGCAGAATGTTCGGAATCAAATGGGTTCTTGAGGATGAAGCCAAGGCATGGTACAGCAGCAACAAAGAAAAGAAATATGTGCACGTCGACTTAATCAACAAGGAGACCTTAGCAAAGAAGGAGCCGCAACTGTTGGCTAAGATAATGGCTTTGAAGCTGGATTTCATCTTCCGTGACATGGGAGAGTGCAATCTTGACTTGACAAGAGAGTTTTATGCCAACTGGTCGCCAAACACAACAGGCAACGAAGTCAAAATTCGGGGCCAAGTGTTACAGCTTACAGCGGATTGGATCAACTCGTTTCTAGGCCTACCTTCGGTCGACACTGCACCATACAAAGAGCTGTACAGCAGGCCTCCTTACAGAGCTATAAGACACACGCTTTGTGGAAGCAGATCGATGGCAAGATGGGGCAGACATAAGGAAACAGGCCGTCACAACACATTCCCCTATGCTCCACTAAATAGGGAAGCAAGAATCTGGATGCGCATTGTCAACTCATGCCTCATTCCTGGGACGCAATACACAAAGATATCGAGAGATAGAGTGTGTCTGGTTTATGCATTGATGACAAATGTCCCTATCAACTTTGGGGCAATCATTCGATCGACCATGAGAAAAGCCAGACTCCACAGCAGGTCCCATTTCACATTCGGCAATTTGTTGACAGCAATGTTGCGGAAGGAGGATATAGAAGAGGAACCAGCTGACCACAAACTCCCACATACCCCAAAGAAGGTTGACCTCACAAAGGTCAAAGATGCTGAAACAACGCATGGAGTCAACCTTACCACTGCGGAGAGACATGCTCGTGATGAGAGTTTCTTCCGTCATCTCTATGGCATGACGAGATTCACTATGATGAGTGGTGGACGTATTCCAACTGCTGTAGAGCTCCAACAGCTGGACCACGACTACCCAATGAACAGACATGCCCGGGAGATGTGTGGAGTAGGAGTCTATTTCGAGGAACCTCTTGATGATGACGTGCCAACTGATGATGATAGACGCTTGCCTGATTCTGATGCTGAGGAGAACTCTGACGATGACTCTTACGATGACTCGGACGAAGGGGGTATGACCCCCGACATTGAGGAAGAGTCCGACTAATCAGGTTCTTCGACTTTATTTTCCACTGAGGGCAGTGTCTAGTCTAAGTGTGGGGTGTCGGCAGAATCTGCATGCTATGTTTGTATGTTTGCTCTTGTTTATTTTGTTTTGAGTCCAAATTTTTTATTTTTTTTGTGATTTTTTTCGTGTGACGTTTTTTTTATTTTTTAGGAGTAAAATTTTTTCTAGCTACGCATGAAATTATTTGGATAGGCAGCATGAGATTAGAACAAGAGTATGTGCTACAATTGTGACTATTGAGACATTTAGGCTCTAGTTGTGACTCATTATGTGATAGTGTGTGATTCAATTCCTTCACTTGTTGGGTCGAGAGTCTATATTACTACCAATCAAGTCGACCATGTGCCTTGTGTGTGTGAGATAATAGTATATTCTATGTTTGTGGCTGATGCTAGAACTTGCCTGGTATGTATGCAAAGCGAAAATAAGGAATGTAAGTTTAGGATATGATTTAGGCATTTCTTTGGCAACCTATATTTGTTTACCATCAGTTTTACCTACCCATGTAAATCATCCTAGTTAAACCCTTTTGAGCCTTTAGCCTATTTCTTTGACAACCTTGTATGTAAGCCTAATCTATTTCTTTCAAGACCATAATTTGATCCAAATTCCTAAGTGCTTTAAAGTGAATAAGTCATGTGACAACATAAGAGGAAATTGGGTGAGTATGATGCTTTAAATTGTAAAGGTTCTTGAAGGTGTTATGAAAAAGAAAAAAAAAATGCTATCATAGGAGGTACGTTGTGAAAAGAAAAAGGACAAGAAAGCTGAAAAGTGAGTTGTGCTTAAAATTGGAAAACAAAAGATGAGAACAAGGGTGGAAGAATAAAATAAAGAAAGGTTGAAAGAAAAAAGTGTCATAGATACAAAGTGATGTATTAAAGTGCTTAGGAACTTAGTCACTATTTCTGGCCAAAATAGTCCTACCCGTCCCTTAGCCTACATTACAACCATCTAAAGACCTACGTGATCCTAATCTTAACATTCCGACATTTAGTAGAGTACTACATTAAGGGCAAGCTTATGGTCATTAGTTGCTACATATGAATTCTTTGTGAGAGTGAGTGCAAGGAAAATACACTTTGATACCCATGTTTGAAAAATATGCTATATTCGTGAGTGATTATGGGTACTATATTGTGAGATACACATGGTTGATGAGTTTTGGATAGTTGTATATGATTCTATGTACCTTAACGTTTGCATGCGAGTTGATCACCATCACGAGTCTATGCTTGAGGTTAAATTGTTTCTACTTATAATCGGAAAGCTACTCTTCGTTGATAATTGTTGTGCTTGTCTTGAAGAATGTTTTGTGTTGTTTCTGTAAAAACCTTAAGTCGATGCTTAGAAGGACATGATATGTTGTTCGAGGACGAACAAAGCTCTAAGTGTGGGGTGTTGATGATAGGCGAATTTACGCGCCTATATCAATATATTTTGCCCATATTTTAGCCTAGTTTTGAGAACTAATTATCTATTTCATACACTTTTAGTCCTTTTTCCTGTAAATGAGCTAACAAATGTGATTAGTAAAGTTTCAGGTATAAATGATGCAAAATACAGCAATTTATGGCTTACTTGACGCAAAAGAAAGCTCACAAACGAGATGGAAAGGAGCTGGACGCATAAAGGACTAAATCTGCTGCATGGAAAATCTGTCCCGAGCTAAAACAGCATTTCTGAAGACTTTGGGGACCTACAGACACAAAGCTGGATTTTTGCCATAATACATTAATCTAGTGCAATTAGGTTATGTGTTTCGTTATTCTATTTGGATTATAATTTTGTAACCTTACCCTAGTACATTTGGGTCAAGGATTTCATTAGTATATTAGGATTTGGTTATTTATTTCATTAGCTTAGTAGGAGTAGGATAGGAGTATTATAAATACCCTATCATGTTAGAGATTTTTTAACACATTCTTACAATTCAATTAACTCTTAACTTAAGACATCTTCCTACAATACATTCTTAATTCTTCATTCTTCTACTCTTAAATTCCACAACAAGAGAATCGTTACTTGCTACGGAATCACAAAACCACACGCCAAACACCTACTATTCACGCCATCCACCATGCAAAACGTGATATCCTTCGCATTCATGGGTAACTAAACCTCTTAGTTGGGGTTATGGAAGCCGAATGAGTTACTATCTATAGCTATGAGTTTGTGAGTTCAAGACAAGTATATTGCTTATATCATTATTCTCTTCATCTTAAATCTACATCCTTTGCGGTTCAAACACAAGAACACGTCATTCTAACATCTAACCTGTTCGAGAGAAAGGTTATTTGTCTAGAAAAGAAGACGCATAGACCAACGCCAGTCTAACATTTAACTTGTTCGAGAGAAAGGTTATTTGTCTGGAAAAGAGATAATGTCAAGGTAGTAGGACACCCTTTCCTATTAAAAAGCTAGTGCCGTAACTGGACTAACCTCTTGGAGAATTTGTACCGCTAGACACACTTTAAGCTCGAGAGAGTTAAAGTGAAATAGTCCTTGTTTAGGTCGAGAGACGCTTGGATTTACCATCGACTACAATTCTCTATAAGCAATTGCATGTCAAGACTCTACACACTCATAGCCAATAGAGACGTATACCTCAGAAGGTGGACATAACCCCAACGCTTCAATTCTCATTGTTTACAACCAACGTGACAATCTTTCTCTTTTTACTTTATTATTTTCAGCTTTTATTTCATTACTTTGGTTACTTATTACAATCCCCCCTTCTTACGAGACTTGCACCAAAAGTCTATTAATTTTACTTACTTGTTGACCAAGCTATTCTCTGTGGGATCGATACCCAACCCAGTTGGGTTCTATATTTGCTAACGACCGCTTTACACTCCTACGAGAGCTGTAGATTGAGCGTTATCACTTTGAAAGGTCCTAAAACCTCGAGACAGACTTCCTTCTCCTAGAGTTCAGAGTGATGATGAGGAACCAATTGAGTGGTCTGGTTCTAATGATACTCGAGATGATGCAGAGTCTGAGGGTGAGAGTACCTCTTAATACGGTCACAAGGAGAACCCTTTTCTCTCCTTATGCTTTATTTATTATGCAGTGAGGTCACTGCAAGCTATTTATTTGGGGGTACCTATCTCCATATTTATATATTTGGGACTGTATTATTGAGATATTTCTGGATGTTTTTATGTTATTTTGGATGATTTTTATTTTTCTAGGTTGTAATATTTGGGTACTCTGATGGTGCCCACATTTCATGGATTAGTTGTTTGTTTTATTTTTAGATTTTTATTTCATTTTTATATTATTTGTCATGATATCAGATGAGACTTTACCTATGATAGATTAAATGATGACATTCTTATTGGATAATTGTCATGATTGAGTTTTGAGCCATGGATGCAGGGGAAATCTGAGTACCCATAGCATCGGAGCTGCAAATGCAAGGGAAGTCTAAATACTTATGGAATTTTTGAATTGGAATCACACTTATACCTATGGTGAAGTCTTAGTGTCCATATGGTTTTCCCTCATAAAAGGAAAAATATGAGACGATGACTTAGTTTGGTGCCATAAATAGCAAATTGTGCAAGGTGTAAATGCAAAGCAAACACCCTCCCTCCGTCCAAAATTTTTGGAAAACCAAGGGGATGGACATGAAAATTTTTCTAACAATACTTTACCTCTTGTTGTGACTCAAAAGTCTTTAGCTTGTAGAATTGTAACGCCCCACATTTCGGGCTACAATATAGACCATGATTCCGCTGTGTTGATAAATCCTGAAGCCATAAAATCCTATGCCAATACGGCATGTTAATTATTTGTGTAGCATGTGAATCCATTCAAGCTTGAATTTAGACCATAGAGGTCCTTCAACTCAAGGATGAGTTGAAACTATTTTGATCGATTAAGCTTTAGTGGACGTTGTAAAGTGTGTTATTTTTTATCGACCATAACTCTCTATATATGTCGAATTACGGAGCCTACTATGTGTCAAATGATAGGTCTTCGAGTTATCTTTCTAACGACACCAATTTTTCTTAAATCCGACACCTGAGCAAGAAGTTATGGCCTTTCAAAGTGATATGTGTCACCTAACTAATCTCCCATGGCCACTGGAAAGCATAGGAGATAGCCTAGGAGGTGCCTATGTAAACATAGGCGATAGCCTAGGCGGTGCCTTTGTAAACATAGGCAATGGAATGGGCGGCGCCTATTTAAAGGATTCAAGTGACTTAAACACCCCATTTTTGGGCAAAATGGTCCTTTTCCACCCTTACTTTGCCCTAAAACACAAAATTCAGTTCCAAGGACCCCAAAATACACCTTCATTCATCAAAAGTGCTCAAGGATTCTCCTTAGGGTTTCAAAATAAAAACCCAAGCAACTCAAGATTCAACCGGGGGTTTTAGAAAGTAATTGCATATTTGGAATCCTCTCAATGTAGGCTTCGAGAAGCATCTAATATTCGTAGTAATCGAGGTACGTGGGGTTATCTTAAAAATCTCATGGGCTTTAAAAATTCATGTTTTCAAAATGGGGGTTTTGAAATTACGAATATGATTATGTTTTAAACGTTTTATGATATTGATTTGGTCTTTAGGTTGAATTCCAATGTGATTTGATATATTCTATATGGATATGCATGTGTTTCATAATGATGATAAATTGAGAGCATGATTTACACGGAACCTCTCTCTTGATATGATATTGTTTTAAGCTTTCACATGATATGAATTGTTTGAAATCATCTTGAAATGCATGTCATGAAATGTCTTAAAAATGTCATGATTTGGATATGGTTTTTGACTTTCAAAGAGAGGGTTTTTTTGTTCATGTTGAAATATGTTGCATATGATGATTGAATGAAGAGAATGGTATGATATTGATGACTTCAAGTTGGGTATGATGATACCCTACAGAGTATGACATATGATTGATTTTAACAAATTTTGAATGCATTGAATTTCATGAGAAAGGTGAATTCCCGAAGAAGGCGTTTGAGTGAAAGGGCTCATCGCTGGAAACCATAGTTGCCGATGCGGATCTTATGATATTGTATCCTATATGGGAGGATAATAAAATAATTAGGACATCTCACATGGGGGGATTCCCTGCGGTGTACTCACATGGGGGGTATACCGACTCCAAATCCTGGCGGCTACTTGGATTGGAGGCTTGGACGCTGAGCACCAGAGGCGGATTCCACATAATCGTGGAATTAGAATTGTAAGGTATTCCACCTAGCTCAATCTCATTATAGTGGTATTGAAAACTATTACATTATGCCCATGTATTTTCGAATAATTTGATATGAAACTGCTTTATAATGGCTCTCACCTATATTGTGTAAAAATATTATATTTCTGTTTTGATTTCTCTGCATACCAGTACTTTTGTATTGAACCCCTCTTCTCCCAGGTTCGAAGGCATAGTCTAGGGGTCTAGACAACTAGTAGATTCCTTTCGACAGATCACAGAATCAAGTGGTGATCCTTTTATATTTCGGAAGGTCTGATGCCTGTAGTTTAATATATCATTTATTAGTTTTGGGTCTATTGGGGGCCTTGTCCCAGTTTTCAGATAGATATTTGTTTTAGTCATGTAGTAGAGATTTCGCAGACGTTAGAGAGATGTTGTGTTGAGATTGTGGGACATTATTCCCCATTATTACTTTCGCATGATTCTTGACCATGTTTCCATTATATTGTGTATCTTCCGAATTTCTTTTATCATATGAATTGTGTGCTTGATTACCAAATAGATAGGGGTGTTTTAGGCCTCATGGTTCGAAATACTCTTCATGGCCAGGCCCGATTCGGGTCGTGACAAGAATGTGGTAAATACTCTATTTTTTCACTAATAGGTTATGCAATTGAGCCTCCTTCAGGAGGTTTTATGCCTTGTGCATTGAGCATATTTTTCTAACTCTCAGCATACTTGAACCATCTAGAACTTGCCCCATTAGTCTCCCAAGGCTAATATGTTTATACTTGGTAGGAGAAATGATCTTAGACCTACCTTGTAGAAATAGGATCCCACTTTAGTCTAAATAGTCTACCCATGTATAGTATAGTATCCTTAGTTACCCATTTTGAGCCTTCAAACCTTTCTTTGGCAACTATCTTACAGACCTTGGACCTTTAAGAGTTTTCCCTCTTTTGAACCCTACCTTCCTTTAACTTGAAAAATTAAAATTGAGGCCAAATGCCTAAGTTGAGGGTGATGAGTTTTGAAAGGATAACCTTGAACCATGATAACATAAGTGGATGCTTATGATGCTTGTCAAAGAAAGAGAAGTAAAAAAGTGAAAAAAAATAAAGAAATGATAAAAAGAATAATGAGTCATAGATTGCAAAAGAAATAAGTGAATGGAATATGCCTTCAAAAAGATGGGTAAGCCAAGGTAACTAAAATAGGAATGTGTAAAGTGTAAAAACAAAGTAAGTGGTCCATGGTCAAAAAGTTAGAAAAAATAGTGTTATGTAGATGTTCAAGGAGGGTGTAGCAACTTTGTTCCTAATGATATCCTACCCTGTCCCTGAACCTATATTACACGCTTAGAAAGCCCTTCGAGATCTCCAACAAAGTGTGCTCATTGTAGTGGCAATTGTAAATAAGGGCAAGCCTTGTGTTGATATGCTATAGAAATATAGCACTACCGATGCTTAAAATGAGGAAAATATGATGGTTTCCAAGGCAATTTTGTTATATATGATCCGTTTTGTGTATGTTTTGCAGGAAATCATGTTTTGGATGTTAAGTTCATAAAAAGGTGTTTTTGGCCAGTATTGGGAGCAATTATGGATATTCGGGATGTTTTCTAGCTTGGTCATGATCAAAGCATGTTTGAGAAGTGAAAAAGAGCTGAAAAGATGACTCTCGGCACCTACCAAGGTAACCTATGAACCGTATGTAGAACCTACAAACGTACGTGGATAGAGCAAGTGCCAGAGGTCAAAATCCCGAGAGCTAGGTTGTAGGAGTTCCACTTGCAGTCTGCATCTGCACCCTATGTTAGGATCGTAAGTACCCTATGCCCTGTTCTTGATTGCAGGTACAGAGAGCAGGTGGCCACCGACCTGATTTTCTCCTATTTCATTCGGGCTTTGGTTTTAGGGTTTTCTCATGTACTATAAATACCCTTTATGTACTTTTTAGTCAGAGCTACACACTTTTGACATTCATAAACATATTTTGATTTCAAGATCTATCTTCGATCTTGGGATTTTCTTTTATTGATGTTGGTCCATTAATTTAGTTATGGTTGTGGGTTTCACACTTCTTCTATTGTGCTTTCATCTAAGCTTTCAACTATGAATGTTACTGATTTATTCTCAATCATGAGCTACTAAAACCCATAGCTAGGGTTGTGGAAACCCTGGCAGATTGACGAAGTATGAAAGTGTAATTATTGATCTAAACTAATACCCATGGCATGCATTGCTTTATCTTCATTATATAGATTTCTTAATGGGTTCACACATTCGGATACCACCTAGCTATTGTTGCTTACTCCAAAAGAGGAGTAGTGACTAGGAAAAGATAAAGACAATAGTAATTTAAGGTTAATTGTCGATCCATGCAAATCATGGAATATAGTGAATGACCATTAATTGTCATATAACAACTAGAGACTCAAAAGGTAATAGTTAACTGGGATCAAGATAAGAGTTAGTCAGACAATATCCTGAGACTCAAAAGTTAAAGGTTGAATTTCTTCTACTCATCCAAAAAATAGTAGAAGGTACATAATAGAGTCTACATGCAAGGTATTGGGTTGGTTCAACAATGCATGATAAGCCTACGGTGTTAAGAAGCTAGGGGGAGCAAAATCCTAGTGCTCAACTATACTGATTTCAACCGAAGTCAATATAGTGACTTACTCAAGTTTACTACATCAAAACCCCCCATTTACTTTTCTTGTTTTGCCCATTGACTATAACTGCTAAGATCTGCAAACCAAATGATCCCTTGGGATTTGACCTTAACCTCTGTTGGGTTACTATAATTTGACAGTGAATGTATCATCATCTAATAGGACGTATTGTTTGTATGTAATAAAAAATTTGGCACCATTATCGAGAAACACGGTGTTGAGATGTAATCGAAAGTTGTTGTAGTTTATGGATTTTTATTTTTGTTATTGTTGTTAGTTGGGCATACATCGGTGTATACCTAGCATACAACCTAAAGGCGATCCCTTACTCCCTAGATATAGAGAGGATCCTACAAACACCTGGTAGGATTTCTAAGCAGAAAAGAGATGAACCACCTGAAAGGGTTATTGATGATCTACCTCCCACTCCTTCCGAAAGAGTACAGGATATAGTTTATCAATAGACTGGTCAACACTTGGATCAAGTAGAGAATGAGAGGAAAGCAACTAAAGAAGCTCAGCATGTATCTAGGGAGGCAGAGCTAGTTCAGCAGAGACTAATAGCGGACCGCCGAGCAGCACTTAGTGAAAACCAGAACAGAGCTAGAGCTGCTCGTTTTCAAGTCAGCCCAGCATTTCAATATGTGTATCCATATGTAGCTAATGAATAAGACTTAAGATACGTTGATCCAGTAGAGACTGAAGCAATAGTTCCTCCTATTTTGCCCCCACGCATCAAATTTGACATCACGAGGGCAATGATCTAACTTCTAAAGCTGAAGGGTGTGTTTCTAGATCTGCCTACAAATGATACAAATTTGCACCTTGCTAATTTCCTCAAGATCTATAATTCGTATACAAATCTAGGGGTAAATCAAGAAGCACTTAGATTGAGGTTTTTCTTCTTCTTACTTCTAGGAGAAACATTTTTATGGTTAGGGGAATTGCCAAGAGGCTCTATCACTACATGGAACGAGTTGCACAAGCAATTCATGAACAGGTTCTTTCCTCTATCTAGGATATTGCAGTTTAAGGATAAGATTTATATCCTTAGGAAGCTGCAGTTTGAGTCTATGTACAAGGCTTGGTTCATGTTCAAGAAGAAGTTGCACATGGTTCCCAATCATCGGTTGTCAGGGACTAGTATATTGGATACATTCTACAAAGCCCTGACCATCAGCTTTAGAGCCATGGCAGACACCATATCTTGAAGAACTTTTATGAAACTATATTGGGAGGCAGCTTTGGAGATGTTAGATCATATCTCGTTCACCAACCAAGAATGGCAAACTCGGGAGGCTGAGAGGGATCTGGTACTTATGCTATTAGTACCTCCTATGACCAGAAAGTAGCTTATGACACAATAGTGTAAGAGATTGTATTGCTAAGAACTAATCTTGTGGTACTAGCAAAGTAGCTTATAGCAACAACTTCTAAGAAAGTAAATGTAGTAGCAGTACAGAGGCCAGCTTCTAAAGAATACGAGTCAGAATTGGAAGATGAAGCAAATTATCTAGATCGTCAAATTTCGGGTTTCCAAGCTAAAGGGAAAGGGAACCAAGGTTGGAACTACTCTGATAGATAAAGAGACGATAGTAGAGAAAGAGAGTGACTGGATAAAGAAGGATGACTATAGAGAAAAGAAAGATAGATACATTCCACCTAGCAGACGAGATGTAGAATTTAGAATAGAAGAGATGCTGGTGAAGCTGGTGAAGGGTTAGGAAAATCAATAGATCAACCTTAAGGAGATTAAGGCCAACATTTCAAGATTGACCTAGAATGTTGAGTCACATGCAGTTCTATCAAGTAGTTGGAGCACCAATTTGGGTAGATATCAGGAACTTTGAACCAGAGGTAGCCAGGTGCCCTTCCGAGAAATATGATGTAAAATCCTACAATGATGGTCACGTACTTGCTATTACCATGAGAAGCGGTGTCACTACAATGGATTCCCTACGACCTATTGTAGAAGCTATTGATGATGAGTCACCTACTGTCGAGTCTGAGAAGTTAAAAGGAGATGAAGGTAAATATATTAAAGATAAAGGTAAGGGATCAATCACTAAGCCACAAATCAGCCAGATTCTAAGAACACCCCCATTTTATCCTCAGAGATTAATGCAGAAGAAAGAAGAAGGTAAGTTCAAGTAATTTATTAATATATTGAAAGAATTGACGTTGAACATACCTCTTCTAGAGGCGTTGAGGTAGATGTTTGGATGCTCCATGTTCATGAAATAGTTGGTCACAATAAAGAAAAAAGTGACATTTGAGGATGTTGATGGCATGAACCACTGTAGTGCAGTCACGACGAGGTCTTTGGTGCAGAAAAGGGGTGATCTTGGTTATACACAATACCATATATTATTGGGTCATCTCTATTTTCCAGAGCCTTATGTGATTTAAGGGACAATATTAATTTGATGTCGCTGGTCGTATTCAATCAATTAGGCTTGAACCCTCCTGAACTAGTTTTGATACGGTTGTTAATGGTTGATCGTACAGTGAAGAAACCTGGGGGAATCTCTTTTGATATGATTATAAGGGTGGATAACTTTATCTTTCTGGCTGACTTTGTCATACTGGACTATGAGGTTGACATCAAGATACCCATTATACTGGAAGACTATTTATAGCCATAGGCAGAGCTATAGTTGACATGGAAAAGGGTGATCTAAAATTTAGAGTCAATGGTGAGGAGGTGACATTTAACATCCAAAAGTTAATGAAATAGCTAACCGACATAAAGGTAGTTTCGGTAATTGATTGTATTGATGACCCTAGAGGATACTCCTATGGGTATGTTGATGAATTTTGAGTAGTCAAGAAACTCGTATTGTGCTGCAACATTAAATTAGGTGGTGCATATGAGGCAACCCATGGACTTGGTGGTGAAGTCTGAGTAACCAACATAGCCACGCCGTGCCTTGACATTAAATCAAGCTCTAAGTGGGAGGAAACCCATTATTTTAGTGTTCATATTTTTGATGTTTTTTCCTTTTTGTAGGTTTTTAACTTCTGTACCTTACCCGAAATACAGTAAAAATTGCTACATTCATCAATTTTAAGGTAATGGGACTATGTGACTAGCCTCACAAGTCCCACAAGGTAAGTTGAGTAATAAGTTAAAAAAGTTGAAATTTTGAGGATGAAAAATGGTAAGTTACAGACTCTGGCATTTAATTTTACTTTTGGAACCTAAAACATAGGTTGCGAGACCATAAGTACCTAGAAATATCAAAACGCCTAGTCCAGGTTGCAAAACATTAGGCCAAATTTTTTTGCTCGATACCTGCACTCAGCACCTGCAGGCCGCAAGTGGTACCAGCGCCCAATTCTTGGCCACAGGTGTGGAGCGCAGGTTGAGGTCATGGCTAGGTCACTTTTGGGGCCTAATTTTTAATTTATATTTTGAGCCCACCAATATTTAAATATGACCTAAAACAGCCCCCATATATATAAAAATATTCTTACCCTCATTCTAATTTATTCTAATCCTCAAAACTTCACTTTACTCTTTGAATTCAAATTACGATGTTAAAATATAAACTAACCTCCACACTTGAGTAAAGGCTAAATTGACACTTATTTAAGATACCAACTTGTCTCAACACGCTAAAAACAAGTTTTAACCATGGTTTTTCTTGAGTTCTTTATTATTCTCTTTCGATTATTCATGTAAAAGGTAACTTTCTCGGCTCCTAATGGTCATATATTGGTTTATCTATTGTTTAAATAAGTTGATATGTGTCTTCCACTATAAAATATATAGAAACTATCATGCTTGTGTGTAGGAGCCTTGAAGTAGCCCAAAATCATAATGTAGGGCCGTGTTTTGAAGAAAACTCTAAAGTTAGGCCCTAACCGAAAGTTGAACTTAAATGAATAAAAGTAATACCATTAGTTGAGCATGTTTGTTTGCTTTGAAATTTGTGATTCTTGACTGGTGTGTGCACATTGGACTTGTTGGGATTTCAAATAGATTATAGGGGTGTGAAAATTGATGAAAAATTTGAACTTTTTGAATTTTGAGTTTTTTTTTCAACTTTTGCTCTCCCTTACTTTTGTTGGAAACTAACAACTATTTTTTAAGGTACATATGGAACCTAAAACAATGAAGAAGATAAATGCCAAAACTTCAAGGAGACAGGCAGAGTCTCCCAACCCGAGTGGTTCAGTAGAGGAGTACCCAAGGCAATAACGTAGAGATGCTACAATTGAGGTGACATATAGACTCTTGAGAGGACAAACTCGCTAGGCTGCTCAGTCAGCTGCAGCCCAACTGAGGATGAAGTCTACATGGATGTCACCATCAAACACTTCTCCACCTAATGATACTTGTGACAAGGATATAGAGTCTGAGTCTACTCTATAGGCTACTGCTCAGGGGCCCCAATCTTAGAAGGGGTCCCAGGATTTAGCTAGTAGGGTTGAGTGGGAGAATTCATGTATGATGCCCCAGTATGAGAAGGGTACCGCCACTCATGTACAGCAGAAATAGGTAACCTAGTCTAACGAGGGTACTGAGTAGCCTTCCCACGATACTTTAGTATAGCAGAGTGCCGCTCCTGCACCTTCTCCAGATGCACCTCCCGAGGAGGAACATTAGAGGTGGTATATAGTAGGTATTTGAGAGCTTTATAATATCAACAGTCATGTTTGGGAGTTAGGTAAACCTACGAGGTACATTTATAAGGAGTGTTGGATTAACCTATCGGGGCTAGATTGGGTACCACAGCTATGAATGATATTTGATAGATACAGCTAGAGTGGATGACTAAGTGATATGGGCACGATCATAGAGATCGATGTATTTAGTGTGTTGAATACAACTGAGGGAGTGTACAAGTTGAAGTGTGAAAAGGGCTCCAAAGTCGTCCCTATGTTGCACCCCAATGGCGCCTAATGCTCACCCTTTTATTAAAGGGTCTTTTGGTTATTTTTCCTATTATTTGTAATAGCCTATATAAATAACATTTTAGGGTTTTAGTTAATTAGTTTTTGAATATTATTGAAAGAATATATCTCTTGAGAGAGAGAGTCCAAAACCAAAACTAGGGCAAATAATAAGTGTGTACTCACTTGTGTTTGCATTTGCTTGGAAACATGGGTGTTTGAGTGGTGGATTCCCTTTTGTGTCTTTTTAGGAGTGTGGTGTTACTATTGTAAGTCTTATGGGTCCTTAGATTTGATACATCTTTGGGTTTTTTGATCTTATAGTAATTTATGTCTCACTATCTATCTTTATCTACTTGTAATCATTTGTAGTGTTTGTCTCTTTTTCTAGTGGAAACCATTGGTTATTGTTCTCTTATTGTTATTGTTCAACTTTTTAATCTTCTAGTTATTTTGGGTGTTGGTTAATTTTCTATTGAAACATCTTGTAATCTTGTGTTCTTGTAATTGTTGTTGAACCCGAGACTTGTTCTCATTTGGGTCTCGCATTGTGTCTTATTTTTTGGATTTTGCTGGTGTGTTTTTGGTGAATTCCATCCTTGATTTGTATTATTTGGTATAATATCTAGGGCTGCTTTTGTTCCCACAAGATCAATCTTGTGCTGGCTTGTTTGAAAAATTCAAAAAAAAAGTAGTGTTCTTGAATTTGTATTCTTGAACGAGCCTTGCCTTTTGAGTCTAGATCTAGTAGTTCCTTGTTGTGTTTTGTTGTTTCTAGTGTTAGTTTTGTTCTTTACTAACACCTTTGAGTCTATATCTAAGTTTAAACTTGTGTTGTTGAACATTGTGTTGTGGATTTTAGGTGGTTGTGTGGATATTGTTGTTGTTCTTGGTGGTTGTTGTTTTTGTTCTTAAGGTTCTTCACCACTATCATATCTTGTTAAACAAAAAAGTGCAAGTTACATCTAAAAAAAGTGAAGAACAAAGGTGTAGTACTTGTTGGTGAAAGGACATGTTCAAATCACTTAAGGACTTGTCATCCACTTTTCAACCACCTTCCATGTTTTAAGGACCATGCTTTGAGGGAAAAGTACAAGTAAAGTCAAGTCTTGTGTTTGAATTTGAAAAGGGTCTCCAAGACTTTATTTCCCTCCAACAACCAATTTTCACCTTTCCAAATTGTGAATTGATCAAAAACACTTCAAGTTGGTGAATAAAATTGTTAAAAATACAACCAATCCAAGGCTGCCACATCACCCTTTTTACTATTCAATCAACAATTTTACATTCACATTTTGATTTCTTAGTTTTATTTTCTTGTTCCTTAGTTTCCTTTGTTGAATCCAATACTAATTTACAAGGTTGTGACCATCTACTAGATTGTGAGTTGGATTTGAACCGTTCTTCGCATCTACGTTCCTTGTGTGTTTTTATTCTTTAGAGTTATTATAAACACTTGGTTCACCTCTCAACGCCTCACAAAGTAAAAGAAAACTTATAGCACTTTTGAGAACAAAGTGTGAGGTAACTTCTTTGATACAATGGAATCTGAGGGGACAACCTCACAAATCATGGATAACAATGTTCTTAGTACTATCTTGGCCGGGATTGAATTTCTTAAATGAGCATGGTAAAGGTACAAACGGATATATCATATTTGGGTGAAAGGTTGTATCGTGTGGAGATTCGAAGGAACTCTCATTCTTCTACTCCTCAACACCATGTTTCGTTAAGTGGGCATGACCAAAACACTTCCACCACCATATCCCCCAAAATGTCACATCAAATTATCAATCTACTAAGACCACCACCATATGCTTTCCAAAACCGAGACCATGATAAACTAATCCACTCTCCACTTCACTAAGTCCAACATGAAGGATTTAGAAACCTAATACCACCAAACTCGAGCCCTCCAATACAAACTCCATTGAACCAAAGTCCTTACTTTCCACCAAATCCAATCCCACCATTCCAAGAACCTTCTAACCTAAATAGACCCTTCCATATAGAGGGATATGGTAGAGGGGAAAAACATGTGAGATATGGGACGTATTATGATGCTTACTTGATGAAAGAAAAGATGAGGGGTAGACATGGTGATCTAGGCTGAGAGGTGAAGGGTGGCCACCAAAACTGAGAAGTGGGCATAAACTCTATCAAAGTTAGCCCTTCAATCTTCAAAGGTGAGAGTGATCTCGAGGCTTATATTGCTTGGGAGTCATCTTATGACAAGATATTCCAACTTAATGATCTCACCGAAGAAAAGAAGAGTTTCTATGCTATAGCTTAGTTTGAGGGGTATGCTAATACTTGATGGGAATATGTTAAATAGTTTGGGAATGAGATGATTGAGGCACAACCTCCTCCTTGGTTTAGGTTAAGGAACCTTATGTGGCAAAGGTACTTTCTCAAGACTTATAGGTATGAGCTCCTTTCCAAATCATACAAGTTGAGGCGGGTATCAAGTGTCATGGCTTACTATGATGAATTTCAATAATTGATGTTAAAGCTTGATCATCAAGGAGAGTAATTGAGTCATGACATTGTGCGATTCAAGGTCAGATCAAATAAGGACATCTCTACTCACATAACACTTCACAAGTTCAACACTATTCATAGCATCTTCTAAGTTGTATTAGAGGTTGAAAGGGAGCTCAAGGAGAGATCATTCGATGCTAAGCCATCTAAGGTCAAGGTTGTCCAACCCGAGACAACCAAAGATACCCTCCAAGAGAAGAAGGTAAGCCAAATCCCCCTTCCTATTCTAAGGGATTTCTATGCTTCAAATGCCAAAGGTGGGGACACAAGGCTAGTAAATACCTAAACTAGTGAAATATGATCCTTAAGAAGGAAAATTATACTACCTTAGAGAGGAGGTGGGAATTGAATCAGATGAGATTGATGGAAAACCTCAAGATAAAGAGAAAGAAGAGGTTAAAATGAAAAATAAGGAAGGTCGAGAAGATGTGTAGCCACATGATAAAGTATTTGAGATGCCAAATTAAAATAGGTAAAGCCGTGAATTTAAGGCCAAATTCCTCTCAATATGGAGAGGGTGGTATGGGCACGATCATAAAGATGGACATATTTTGAGTGTGTTGAATGCAACCGAGGGAGTATACAAGTTGACGTATAAAAAAAATCTCCAAAATCGTCCCTATGTTTCACTCTAAGGGCGCCTAATGCTCACCCTTTTATTAAGGGGTCTCTTGGTCATTTTTACTATTATTTGTAATTGCCTATATAAATAACATTTTAGTGTTTTAGTTCATTAGTTGTTGAATATTATTGAAAGAACATATCTCTTGAGAGAGATATTCCAAAATCGAAAGTAGGGCAAAGAACAAGTGTGGATTCACTTGTCTTTGTATTTGCTTGGAAACATGGGTGCTTGAATGGTGGATTCCCTCTTGTGTCTTTGTAGGAGTGTGGTATTACTATTTTAAGTCTTAGGGGTCCTTATATTTGATACATCTTTGGGTGTTTTGGTCTTGTATTAGTTTATGTCTCACTATCTATCTTTATCTTCTTATAATCATTTGTAATGTTTGTCTCTTGTTCTAGTAGAAAGCGTTGGTTATTGTTCTCTTATTGTTATTGTTCAACAATTTAATCTTCTTGTTATTTTAGGTGTTGGCTTATTTGGTGTTGAAAAACCTTATAATCTTGTGTTCTTGTAGTTGTTGCTGAACTCGAGATTTGTTCTCATTTGGGTCTCAAATTGTGTCTTGTTTTATGGACTGTTTTGGTGTGTTTTTGGTGCATTTCATACTTGATTTGTATCACTAGGCCACTCGGTTCCTATAACTTTGTCATGGAATAGGAATCTTATGCTTCCTACAGATATACTATAGTCGTTATACGCAGACATCCAGGCCTAATCAGATTTGCTAGGCAGCCACAGCTTGATCATACACTAGTTAGAGGAGTCATAATTGATATTATAGAGGAGACTATTCGCAGAGTTATCTTCAGCCCAGATTACATCACAACTGAGTATAACCATAGACCAAGGATTGTACGTGACCGACATATCATGTGTGAGGTTGAGCACTGACGTGAGAGGATCAAGATGTCTAGGTGTATAGCAAGTTACATTTCACCTTTAGGTGATACGACCCTATGGATCGAGGGGTAAGTTGTGATCAAGAAGGGCCTCTTGACATTGAAGTCCATGTTTTGGTAGTTTCTGATTAGATACTGACTGATACCTACTGCTTTAGATTACACATTCATGTGGGAGTAAGTAATATTAGTTGTCTGTCTAATGGCCGGTTATGATGTTGATTTTACTGCTATTATCCAGCATGAGTTAGATAACAGAACCTTTAAGGAATTGGTTAATCTGTCATTTCTTTAGATGATTCAGAGTCTATACAATGAGGTCGGCGTGCCTGAGATTCTAGGTGTAGATAAGAGGGTAGCTGCAATAGAAACTACATAAATGAGGACCATGAAGGGTCTAGCACCTCCAGGCACTTCTATGAGATTGAGACAGCAGGACGCTATACCACGGGCCCTGTTTGAGGGCCAAGAAGTTTCCACAAGGCCTACTGAGGAACATCGTAAGGATATGGGTATTGGAATTTACATTAAGATAGAGGAGGATAGAGAGGCTCCTGATTTGAGTACGTAGGGCGAGGGCACTCAGGCTACTTCTTCTTTAGCCCTGGTTTCAACCTTAGAGCTGTTGGGTGTATCTTTAGAGTTGACTCATCCATCCACTTCAGCTCTACATCAGGAATGATTAATATATCTAGTGAGTTTTTACAGAGCTTAGTGGACAGTAAGAGGGTCACCGATGCCAGAGTGGGGGTATTGATACTGAGATGACTCCCCGCTATGAGCAGATAAGATTGAGGGTTAAGACTAGATTTGATCACGCAGAGGCATAATGGGAGACTGCATTGAGTACTGCAATGTTCATTCTATGTGCTAATTTTTAGATATGGCTCAATAAGTTTGAGAGACGGGTTATGGCCCGAGATACAAAGACAGTTGCACCGTATGTAGCCTAAATGAGGGAGGAGTTTAATATACTACGAGCAGAGGTATGCTCTTTAGTAGAGAGGTGTGTTGCAACCACTCTATCAGTTATACCCAAGGTGGTCCAAATATCACTTTCACGTGCATTAAGATAGTTTGATTTCTTTGTAGAGGAGGATGTAAAGGTCCTAACAGTAGGGACCAAGAGAGGTTGCCTAGATGACTTATAGGATCTTAATATGATATATGGCCAAGTCATTCAAAGGGCCAGGAATGATTAGTTAGAACCTGTATTCGTTAATGAGCAGAGGCATGCATATATTGCAGTGGGTGCTTCCACTAGTAAAGCACCGCCACCACCACCACCTCTGTCAGATGATATACCCCCATCTAGGGATGCTTTTGATTCAGGCACCTAATACATCCCAGGTATGTTCTCAGTTTCTACTATTTACTTTGGTTTAGAGCATTGAGGATAGTACATAGTTTTTAGTTAGGGGTGGGCATACTATGTCACCATGGGTTTTTGTTAATGTGCTTCTTTTTCTATTGTTCACGATATGGCTGTAAAACCGACATTTCTAGGAAAATCTTATGTCGCATTGGGTTTGTCTTTGTATTGTGTTGTTTTTATGTAATTAGGAGATTTTGAGTATTTAGTAAAGTAGTCATATTTTGACTAATTTCTTTTACCCCTCTAAAAATTTATGTTTTAGAACTGTGTGAATGTATATATGTGTGAACTTTGTGGATCTTGTTAGGGCATTAGGATTAGGGACATGATATCACTTTAATAATTGCATGAACTAGATAGGTAGTGGTTAGAGATATTGACTTTGTGCTATGTATTAGTAAGATACTATCTAATTCCCTTTGTATGTTGAATTCAGAACTTGCCTGGTTAGTCTTGCCTAGGTTGAAGGATAGTCATTTAGGAAAGGATCAAGGTCATTTTTGAGTTTAGTCCACTTTTGGCCTAAATGATTTTCTGTGTGTAAAGTATTTCCCTTGATCCCTGTTTTGAGCCTTATAGCCTATTTTTCTTGATTTACCATTTACCTTTCTATTTATAGTACAATGAACCTATTTTGGCCCTGGTCCTCCTTGGACATTGTGCTCCTCAACTCAGGCAAAATGCCTAAGTTGAGGGTGGCTATCATAGGGGTCTGTAGTGTAAACTGAGTAAGAAGAAGGGTAAAATAAGAGAAAAAGTAAATAGGGATGGGTGTTGTAGAAAAATAATAAGAAAAAACAAGCCAAAGAAAAGAAAAAAATGTGAAAAAGAGAAAAAGAAAGAATAAAAGACTACACCCAACCTGAATGTGCAATAAAGAATAAAAAGGGAGAAATAAAGGTGGAATAAAAAGAAAATTGTCTAGTAAGTGAGACCCCAAGGTTAGTATAGTGCCAAGGAGGCTTATTCACTTGATATGACCATATGTACCACACCATCGCCAATCCTACATTACAATCCGAGGAAAGTCCTATAGTGATCCGAACTTGACTATCTAAATTCTAAATAAAGAAAATAAGGGTGTAATACCCCATACTTTTTCCTAGCTAATTTCATCTCAAATATGTCTAATATTAGCTTCTAAATTTAATGATGGTTATACCATGAGAAATTTTCAAGATTTTCCCTTTTTCATGTGGGAAATTCAATAAGATTTTCATCGATATAAGATTCATCCAAATCCGATAACCGGGTCAGTAGTTATGACTATTTCAAGTTCTCATCGTAAAATAGTGCCATATTAGTCAGTGGCACGCCGCACCACAAGAGGAAATGGAATTTGGCAAATTCCAGTAGGGGTCCGCAATTATGGTGCAACGTGCCAGGGCCCAAATTTAGAACTGTCCATTTCCCAATGTCTCAATGCGATTTCCCCCGCGTTGCACCAAAGTTCCAGCTGCCCCCGCATCGCACCAGGTGTCCAATTCAGGAAATTTTTACTGAAATAAATGATGCATCCATGGTTAAAAGGTTCAACTCGCCACCCCTATTTAAGCCCTTTAACACGTGATTCAATCATTTTTTACCCAAAATACACTCTCTTCTCTCAAGTTTCTCTCAAGAACAGGCTAGGGTTTCTATTAGGGATTTGAATTCCAAAAGGCTTCACCATTAATTTTCATGAAATCATGAAATAAGGTATGTGTTGTGTTCATTCATGAATTCCTTCCATCCATGAAGCTCAAGAACCTTGTTTTATCTATAAATCATGGTCTTTATGTTGTGGGTTATTTGTAATTATGTTGTTGACGTTGATTGGTTTCAAAGCTGGAAACTTTGTGTGTTTATCATGATATTATGTTACCATACAAGATAAAATCCATGAATTTAGTTGTTTATGATACGTAATTTAATGAATTCACTTATGCCCTAAGTTGTGCATGCAAGGTGGTTGACAAAATGCTTGAAAAAGTAGAAATCGTGCTTTATATCTTAAGACATAAGCTAAATGTGACATGCTTGTCATCCTCCTATATTTAAATGGTTTTCTATGCTATCATTGTGAAATATGTATTTTTTTGGAATGGCCATGATATTAGAATATAATATTATGATATGATTGATGTGTGAGCAGATACTAACATATTTAAGGCTTTTAACTGAGAATAATTGCAAAGTCTCAAGCAACTTTTGTCGTTTTTGATTTTTTTATCTTTGATTTTGTAGTGGAAGTCAAGATGCAAGAGAACCAACAATAATGGAATTAAAAGAGTTGAAATCTGAGCCAAATAAAAGAGAAGTGTGGTTGACGACATTCCTGATAAGTCGTCAGCACTCTGATAGGTTATCAGTTTCATCGTCAGCCTTAGACAGAACATAGGAGCTGAGGTGAAGAAGTGACGACATTGTCTGATATGTCATCACAGTTTTGATAAGCCATCGGGATTCACCGTCAGCCTTAAGCAGAAATTGTCAAAATTAAAGAGGAGCTGACGACATCCGTGATAAGTCGTCAGCCTCCTGATAAGGCATCACGTATTTCATCACCTAATCTGAGAAGAGCACTGAACTCTGTGATTTTGTTTCCATAATTAGGCTGAAGTATTTAAAGCATAATTTATTGTTTTCTATGAGGATTCTGAACCAAATTTGGAACACGTATCTTTTGTTATTTAATCTCTAGTTTCTTGGCTTGAAAAAAAAACAATTAACTTTGAAGAGATTATCTTCAATATTTTGGAATTGCTACTTTGATCTAATCTGAGAAACACTCGCTGATATTTATCTTGCTGTAAGTTCTTCTTTCAAATTATGAATTCAACTTGTTGTATCGATTATTATATTATGAGTGGTTAAATCCCTTTAACCCGGATTATGGGATCTATGGATTAGGTCTTGGTAAGTTGCTAAGTGTTCAAGATTCTAAAGGTAATAGGACTCCTTGATAATTCTGAGGTTTTAATTATTGTCTATTGGTTTCAAACGATAGATCGCACTTGCTTTGATTTTCTTAAGATAAGAAATCAACTATAGTAGGAAGTGAATTACTCACAGAGACTTCGAAGTGACCTACCTTCCGTTTAATAATTGACGGTGTTACAAGGTTAATTAACCTGAGGTAAAGTCTGGTCAGTGAATATAAATTCCCTAAGTTCAAGAGGATTAGGTAATTAAATGCTTAAGTAGGTTGAGAGACGTTTAGGCATAACTTCGATAAAGACAATCTATTGTTCCTACCTATCGTGAGAATCTTGAATCACTATTAGCATCTGTCAAGTACCAAAACCCATAATGAACATAATTCTGGTTTTCCATAAACTCTTGATTACAAACACTGAAATCAAAGTGACCAACAAATATTTGTTAATCTCCAAAACCCCTTTTTTTATATTTTCGTGCTGGTTGTTTGAATCTAACTTGTAGCTTTAGTTTAAAACTAGTTTAATCGCCAATCACATTGTTCCATATGGATTCGACCCCGACTCCAAAGTTGGGTAAATATATTAATGACAACCGTCTTGCACTAAATTAAAGTGTAAGTTGAGCGTTATCAAAAATGGTGCCGTTGTCGGGGAACAATTTGTCTTATTGAGTTGGTTTGGAATTTTAGTTTACTTGCTTGAATTCAAAATTGTAAATATTTGTTTATTTTATTTTTTTATTTTCTTTTATTTTATTTTTATCATACCTTTCTTGAGATGTCGGCCTGGATAGATAGTTTTTTGAGTGATGACGATTCTTGTTATTATTGTGAAGGACCATATTTTGAGACTTGCTGTCCAGATTTACCTGGAAATGCTTGGATGGGACCTTCACAATATGATGTGGATACTATCCTACATATTGTAACTTGGTGTTTGGCTTGTGGTCAAAGTGATCATACTGAAGATATGTGAGCTGTCACGATTCAAGTGAACAAATTGATGAAATGAATCTTAAAGAATCAAGAATAGCTGTGGGCAGAGCTAAAAGAGTTACCACTCCCACCATGTTTACAGTGGCTAAACAAAGAAGAATATGAGGGGACATTAGCCAATTTGAGGAGAAAACTCAAGAATCAGAACCACTGGATTGTCATATTGATCTTGAGATTGACATTAAGAAGGTGAATAAAAGTGAGTGTATCATAGATAGTGTAAATTTTGACATAGAATTAGTTGGGCCTCACTCAAAGCATTTTCCCATATTATATTTAGATGATATCTTATCTGTGGAATCATCTAAAATAGTGGAAGAGTGTGAAGATGAGGAACAAAAATTCTATATTCATTATTTTACACTTGATAAGCAACATAAAAACACACCTCACTTTAAGGTCGATTGGTTTACCATGCTCAATCCATTACTCGACTTCTTAATTTCTGTACCACCCCCTATGATTAAGGCAAAAAAATAGACTCTAAGTTGGGGGTGAAATTCATATCCTCAAGGTGGAGGAAAAAGCTGAGTTAGGTCGTGTCGCGACACTAAATTAGGTGTTTCTTGGGAGGCAACCCAAGGTATTTTGTTATTTATATTCATATTATGTAATTGAGATCAGATCTTTGCACCCATGGTGCCACAAGTATGTGTCTTACTCTCTTGTTTTGGTTTGATGCATTGGGGACAATGTATGATTATAAGTTGAGGGTAGTACTACTTGTGGGTGTTGATGTCTTCTTGGGATTTTTGTTGTCGTGCCTCTTTTCCCCGGAGTCTCATTCCTAGTAGAGCCGGCATGTTTAGGCATATTGTGATTTGTTATAAATTGTTGTAGTTGACTAGGAGAAATAGAAGTACATTAGGCCGTTAACATGTTTTTGTTGATTTTTGAACACCTCTCCAATGGTCTATTTTATAACTGTGTGATAAGTATTTATGTGTGACCACTGTACATCTTGTTATGGCATTAGTACTAGTGACATGATAACCATTGCTAAACAACTGCATGAACCGAAAGGGTAGTAGCTTGTAATGTACCTTTGTGCCATGTGTGTGTGAGATACTACCTAGTTCCCATTGTGTGTTAAATCCAGAACTTTTCCGGTTCGTCTTGCCTTGGTTGTAGGATAGCGGTTAGGAAAGGATCATAGGACGTTGTTGATATTAGTCCACTTTTAGCCTAAATGACCTTCCATGTGTAAATAATATCCCTTGATCCTGATTTTGAACCTGAATGCCTATTCTTTTTATGATACCTATCACCATCCCATTTTTATATCATAATAAACCTATTTTAGCCCTGGTCCTCCTTAGACAATGTGCATCTTGACTTAGGCAAATGGCCTAAGTTGAGGGTGGCTATCATAGGGGTGCGTGATGTAAAATGAGTATGAAGAAAGGTAGAAAAAATAAAAGAATAAAAAGCTGAGTGTGATGGCAAAGAGCAAGAAAAGAAAAGTTGTGAAAAAAGAAGATGTGACTGTAGAAAAGAACCGCACCCATCTTGAATAAGTGTGATCAAGAAAAGAGAAGTGTAGAAAAAGGTAAATAAGTGAGACCCCAAAAGCTAGTGTAGTGTCAAGGAGGTTTAGTCACTTTAAATATCATCGAGTATCATACCATCCCCTAGCCTACATTACAAGATAAAGAGAAGACCTATGGTGATCCTAGATTACCGGTCTAAAGATCTTGGTATAGAAAATAAGGGCAAGCCTATGGTATTCAGCATACATTGATTGGAACTTCATTCTAAGAGTGAGTGTCTTGTGATTGTCCCCATTGTTACATATGTGATATCTGATATAAGTCCAATGGGACTTCTTTGTAGTGAGGGCACACTGCTTACATTGCTAGTTGCTAACTGGTTTGGATAGTGTAAGCTTGATACATGCATGGTTGTTTTTGTTGATTTGACGCCATATCTTAATTCCTGTATTTCACATTATTGCTCTTCAATAACATACACAGTTGTTTGTATATTAATTAACCTTGGAGATAGTGAAGATGTTTTGAGATAATTTGGATGTTTGATTGTTGAATGTACTTTGCATTCTTTTGGTTGTGTTTTAGTTATTTGAGGACAAGCAATTGTTTTAAGTTGGGGGTGTTGATGTATGAGCAGATGCTAACACATTTGAGTCTTTTAACTGAGAATAATTGCAAAGTCTTAAGCAACTTTTGTCATTTTTTATTATTTTATCTTTGATTTTGCAGTGGAAGTCAAGATGCAAGAGAACTAACAATGATGGAAGTAAAAGAGTTGAAATCTGAGGCAAATAGAAGAGAAGCGTGGCTGACAAAATTCCTGATAAGTTATCAGCACTCTAATAGGTTATCAGCTTCATCATCAGCCTTAGACAAAACATGGGAGCTAAGGTAGAGAAGTAACGACATTTTCTGTTATGTCATCCCAGTTTTGAGTGATGTCAGCCTACATAGATGGTTTTTTGAGTGATGACTATTCTTGTGACGATGCTTGTTATTATTGCAGGGGGCATATTTTTAGGCTTGCTGTCCAGATTTACCTGGAAGTGCATAGATGGGACCTTCACAATATGATATGGATACTGTCCTACTTACTGTAACTTGGTGTTTGGCTTGTGGTCAAAGTGATCATACTGAAGATATGTTGTGCTGTCATGATTCAAGTAAACAAATTGATGAAACAAATCTTAGAGAATCAAGAACATCTGTGGGCAGAGCTAAAATAGTTTCCACTCCCACCATGTTTAGAGTGGCTAAACAAAGAAGAATGTGAGGGGGACATTAGCCAATTGGAGGAGAAAACTCAAGAACCGCAACCACTCGATTATCATCATGATCTTGAGACTAACATTGAGAAGGTGAATAAAAGTGAGTGTGTAGTAGATAGTGTAAATTTTGTAGTAGAATTAGTTGGGCCTCACTCAAAGCATTTTTCCACATTTTGCTTAGATGATATCTTGTCTATGGAATCATCTAAAATAGTGAAAGAGTGTGAAGATGAGGAACAAAAATCTTATATTATTTATATTACACTTGATAAGCAACATAAAAAACATATCTCACTTTAAGGGCGAGTGGTTTACCACACTCAATCCATTACTCGACTTCTTAATTTTTGTACTACCCCCTATGATTGAGGCAAAAAAAATGGACTCTAAGTTGGGGGTGAAATTCATATCTTCAAGGTAGAGGGAAAAGTTGAGTTGGCTCATCCCGCGACACTAAATTAGGTGCTTCTTGGGAGGCAACCCAAGTTATTTTGTTGTTTGTATTCGTATTTGGTGATTGACATCATATCTCTACACCCATGGTGCTACAGGTATGTTTCTGACTCTCTTGTTTTAGTTTGACGCATTGGGGACAATGTATGATTATAAGTTGAGGATGGGATTACTTATGGGTGTTGATGTCCTCTTGAGATTTTTGTTATTATGCCTTTTTTCCCTGGAGTCTTGTTCCTAATAGAGCCGGCATGTTTAGGCATATTGTGATTTGTAGTAAAATGTGGTGGTTGACTAGGAGAAATACAAGTACCTTAGGCAGTTATCATATTTTTGTTGATTTTTTAACACATCTCTAATGGTCTATTTTATAACTGTGTGATATGTATTTGTGTGACCACTGTGCATCTTGTTATGGCATTAATACTAGTGACATGATAAGCATTGCTAAATAATTGCCTGAACCAAATGGGTAGTATCTTGTGATGTACCTTTGTGCCATGTGTGTGAGAGATACTACCTAGTTCCCTTTATGTGTTAAATCCAGAACTTGCCCAGTTGGTCTTGCCTTGGTTGTAGAATAGCGGTTAGGAAAGGATCATAGGCCGTTGTTGATATTAGTCCACTTTTAGCCTAAATGACCTTCCATGTGTAAATAATATCCCTTGATCCTGATTTTGAGCATGAATGCCTTTTCTTTTTATGATATCTATCACCATCCCATTTTTATATCATAATAAACCAGTTTTAGCCCTGATCCTCCTTGGACACAGTGTACCTTGACTTAGGCAAATGGCCTAAGTTGAGGGTGGCTATCATAGGGGTACATGATGTAAAATAAATATGTAGAAAGGTAGAGTAAAAGAAAAGAATAAAAAGCTGGGTGAGGTTGAAAAGAGCAAGAAAAGAAAAGTTGTGAAAAAAAGAAGCGATTGTAGAAAAGACCGCACCCATCCTGAATATGTCTGATCAAGAAAAGAGAAGAATAGAAAAAGGCTAATGAGTGAGACCCTTAAAGCTAGTGTAGTGTCAAGGACTCTTAGTCACTTTAAATACCATCGAGTATCATACCATCCCCTAGTCTACATTACAAGCCAAAGAAAAGACCTATAGTGATCCTAGTTGACCTGTATGAAGATCTTGGTAATGAAAATAAGAGCAAGCCTATGGTATTCATTATACATATATTGGAACTTTATTCTAAGAGTGAGTGTCTTGTGATTGTTCCTATGGGTACATATGTGATGTTTGATATAAGTCCAACGGGACTTCTTTGTAGTGAGGGCACACTGGTTACGTTGCTAGTTGCTAACTTGTTTGGATAGTGTAAGCTTGATACATGCATGGTTGTTGTTGCTGATTTGATTCCATATCTTGATTCCTATATGTCACGTTATTGCTCTTCAATAACATACACAGTTGTTTGTAAATTGATTGACCTTGGAGATGTGAAGATGTTTTGAGATAATTTGGATGTTTGACTACTGAATGTACTTTGTGTTCTCTTGGTTGTGTTTTAGTTGCTTGAGGACAATCAATTATTTTAAGTTGAGGGTGTTGATGTGTGAGCAGATGCTAACATATTTGAGACTTTTAACTGAGAATAATTGCAAAGTCTTAAGCGATTTTTGTCGTTTTTGATTGTTTTATCTTTGATTTTGCAGTGAAAGACAAGATACAAGAGAACCAACAATGATGGAAGTAAAAGAGTTGAAATCTGAGCAAAAATATAAGAGAAGTGTGGCTAACGACATTCCTGATAAGTCATCAGCACTCTGATAGGTTATCTACTTCATTGTCAGCCTTAGACAGAACATAGGAGCTGAGGTAGAGAAGTGATGACATTGTCTAATATTTCATCACATTTTTTATGAGCCATCAAGATTCACCATCAGCCTTAAGCAGAAATTGTCAAAATTAAAAAGGAGCTGATGATATCCATGATAAGTCGTCAGCCTCCTTATAAGGCATCACACATGTCGTCACCTAATTCGAGAAGAACACTGAACTCTATGATTTTGTTTTCATAATTAGACAAAAGTATTTAAAGCTTAGTTTAGGTTTTCTATGAGGATTCTGAAACCTATTTTGGAACGCACATATTTTTTTATTTTTTCTCTAGTTTCTTGGCTTGAAAAAAAAATTAACTTTGAAGAGATTATCATCAATATTTTGGGATTTCTACTTTGATCTAATCTTAGAAACACTCTTTGTTATTCATCTTGCTTTAAGTTCATCTTTCAAATTATGAATTCAACTTGTTGTATCGATTATTACATTATGAGTGGCTAAATCCCTTTAACCCGAACTATAGGATCTATGGATTAGGTCTTGATAAGTTGCTAAGTGTTCAAGATTCTAAAGGTAATAGGACTCCTCATAAATTTTAAGGTTTTAATTATTGTCTATTGGTTGAAAAAGATCGATAGCACCTTCATTGATTTGCTTGAGATAAGAAATCAACTATAGTAAGAAGTGAATTATTGACAGGGACTTGGAAGCGACCAACCTTCCGTTTAATAATTGAAGTTGTAACAAGGTTAATTAACCTGAGGTAAAGTCTAGTCAGTGAATATAAATTCCCTAATTCTGAGAGAATTAGGTAATTGAATGCTTAAGTAGGTCGAGAGACATTTAGGCATAACTTTGATAAAGACAATCTTTTGTTCCTACCTATCGCGAGAATCTTGAATCACTATTAGTATCTGTCAAGTACCAAAACCCATAGTGAACTTAATTCTTGTTTTCCATAATCTCTTGATTAAAAATACTGAAACTAAAGTGACCAACAATTATTTTCTAATCTCCAAGACCCCCATTTTATCTTTTCTTGCTAGCTTTTTGAATCTAACTTGTAGCTTTAGTTTCAAACTAGTTTAATCGCCAATCACATTGTTACCTCTGGATTTGACCCCGACTCCAAAGTTGGGTAAATATATTGACGACGACTGCCTTGCACTAAATTGACGTGTTAGTTGAGCGTTATTAATGATTATCAGCATTCTCGTCCATTTTAGAAAGTATGATAACCCTGTACTTCATGAAATCCACAACTTATTAAATTTTGTATTGTTGATATAGGTATTGTACTTGATAAAGTCATGCTTCATCACTTCCCTTCTATCGAGTCCTAGGGGTACTTGTACCCGAAATATTAGCTGTGTGCCTAGAGCCATGTCATGTTTTCATGATACTCTCAGTCAAGCTATGATCCTTAGACTTCAGACAGTCTTATGACTCAGGAAATTTCCATGATCTCATGAACTCAGTCAGTTGTCAGATATTAGTAGTATTCCATCAGTCAGTGAAATTCATTAACTCATTCCATATTCAATTCAGTAAATCATGTTCAATGTCTATTCAGATAGGAATAGAAATTAGCACCGAACGAACCCAAGGATGGGAACTCACCTGTTATATGAGGGTGTGAGTCATAGAAGCAATCCTTGTGTTCTAGAAATATGTAGCCAGCATAGGTTGAGATATCATAGCCTTCTATATGAGGGTAGATAAGGTGGCTTAGCCTGCTATATGAGGGTTCCCACCATTCTCACTAGAGTTACCCGTTATATTAGGGTCACTCACATATTGTCCTTACCAGTGGTGTGGTATTGACACCCTTCCAATCAGCGCATAGATTAGACCCCAATTTAGCTATAATGCATCATTTGGGGCATGTCGGTAGATGACTACCTCCCACAGTCTGAGTATTAGTCTCAATAAAAGAAGTCAGATAGTTCTTCAGAATTCATGGCTGTCAGATAAAGTCAACTCAGATACAGTACGGAACTCAACTAGTTCCATTACATTCAGGATTGTAAGATACAGTCACTCATGTTATCAGTTATTAGATTTTAGTCATTAGTCATGTTAGTCATCAGCATACTCATGTTATCAGGATTTCAGATATAGTTACTATGTATGCATACATGTATTCTCATGCTCAAATTAGTTAGTTAGTCAGTAATGTTCATGCATATGAACCCCATGCATTCAGCCTACCTCACATGCATACCAGTATATTCAAAGTACTAATGCATTTGCGCTATGGTGTCTTATACCATAGGTTTAGAGATACAAACTCCAGAGCATCAGTAGATTCTAGGTTCAGCCATCAGAGTTAGAAATGAGTTCTCATCCTTTGAGGATATGATAATTTCTCTGTCATCTCATTAATTAGTTTATTAGTTGGGGTTAGTTGGGGAGATGTCCCATCAACTCCTTACTCATTCAGACAGTCATGTTTAGAGGCTTTTCAGACTATCATGTTTCAGACTTCAGTATTTTTAATTTTGTTTTGGGTATTTTATTACCCCACACAGATGTTGTATTATTCAGATTATGTTCGATTTTGAACCTTACGGCCTTTCAGTTCATGTTTCTACATTATTCAGTATTTTACGCAGTATACAGGTACAGATATCAGTTATGGGTTAGCTTGTGGTCCTTCGGGGTCATGAGCACCATGTAGCATTCCAGGTACAAGATCCAAGGTGTTACAAACTTGGTATCAGAGCCTAAGGTTCAATAGATTCCTAGGAAGTTTGAAAGTCATATCTAGTAAAGTCTTGTACATGGGTGTGTTGTGCGCCACATTTATATGCAAGAGGCTATAAGATGTTTTAGGAATAGTTCTCCCTCTTTCAGTATTCATGTCTTTCTAGTGAGCATAATCTCAAGTCAATCTCTCAGTCTAATATATTTTTTCCTTTCTACTACAGAATATGCCTCCTAATTGAAGAAATGGGAATCAGCCAGCCCCTCAGCCCAAAGAACCTTTGGGTGAACATGTTTCTCATGCGGAGTTTAGGGCCACATTCACTACACTTGCTCAGTCAGTTGTTGCTCAGAATAAATGACTTCCTGTTGTTCCAGCCAACCCAGTGGCCAATTCAGCTGCAGACAGGATGCAGGACTTTACCCGAATGAATCCTTCATCCTTTCTTGGGTCTTAGACAGACGAGGACCCTCAGGAATTCCTAGATCAGGTGTAAAAGGTTACAGACATAATGGGGGTTACGTCTAGTGAGAGTGTTAAGCTAGTTGTATATCATTTTCAAGATGTTGCTCACACTTAGTTCAAGCAGTGGAAGTCAGAAAGAGCAAATAATGCCAAGTCAGTTGAGTAGGAGGAGTTTGCTTTAGCATTCCTTGATAGATTTTTTCCCTCAGGCAGGTAAATATGATAGTGAAAGAGTATTCGCTTAAGTTTACTAAATTAGGCAAATATGCCCTTCGTGTGGTTACAGATAGCAGGGCAAGGATGAGTAAGTTCATTTCAGAGGTAAATGATAGCGTGGTTAATAAGTGTAGATTTGCCATGCTGAATAGTGACATGACTTTAGCCAGGATCATAACTCATGCTCAGTAGGTAGAGGAGCAGAAGATTAAGACGAGGGAGAAGCTAAATAAGAGAGTGAAGACAGGTAGTTTCAACTTTGCTCAGCCTATGTCAAAAGGAGAAAACTGTTCCCAGTTTTGTCCTATGTCATCAGTTCTAGCTCCTTCTTCAGCCAGTGCTCTAGTTTTTATGTTCAGAGAGGGTAACAAAGATAGAGCGTCAGGCTCTAAGTCCCAGGTCAAAGTTAGAAGTGCCCACACCTATCCTCTTTGTCAGACTAGTGGCAAGCAACATCAGGGTATTTGCAGAGCTGGCATTGGTATTTGTTTTGGATGTGGTAAGCCAAGCCACAAAATTAGAGACTTTCCTCAACCAGGTCCTCAGGGTCAATAGAATTGCCCCTCAACTCTGTCCGATCTCTCAAATCATCAGGGTGCCACCTCTAGTGCTACTAGTGGGCAATGTCCAAATCATCTCTATGCTCTTCAGTCCCATCAAGATCAGCAAAATTCTCCTGATGTGGTTATCGGTACGTTACAGATCTTTCATGTACATGTTTATACTTTGCTAAATCCAGGAGCTTTTTTGTCTTTTGTCACTCCTTATATAGTAGTCAATTTTGGAGTTAGTTCCAAAATTTTAGCAGTGCCCTTTTCAGTCTTTATCCTAGGGGGTAAAACCATCATAGCCCGATGAGTATACAGGAACTGCCCGATTATGATATCTCAAAAAGTCACTTCAGCAGACTTAGTTGAATTAGAGATGACTGATTTTGATGTTATTCTCGGCATGGATTAGCTTTATTCCTACTATGCCACAGTCGGTTGCAGAAACGGAATAGTCTAGTTTCAGTTTATGAATGAACCCATCCTAGAGTGGAAGGGTAGTGTATCAGCTTTCAAAGGACAGCTTGTTTCCTACCTTCGGGTATGGAAAAATATATCTAAAGGATGTGTCTATCATATTTTTCGAGTTAAGGACACTAGTTCCAAAACTTCCAGTCTTAAATCCAGTCCCAGTAGTGAATAAATATTCAGATGTCTTTCCCAAAGATCTTCCAGGAATTTCTCCCGAAAGGGAAATAGACTTTGGCATTAATCTTCTTCTAGATAGTCAGCCTATATCTATTCTGCCATACAGAATGGCACCAGCAAAACTCAAGAAACTGAAAGAATAATTAAAGGATCTCTTAGATAAGGGATTCATCAGGCCCAGCATTTCCACGTGGGGCGCTCCAATATTATTCGTGTGCAAGAAAGATGGTTCTCTCAGAATATGTATAGACTACCATTAACTTAATAAGGTCAAGATTAATAACAAGTATCCTTTTCCCAGATTGATGACTTATTTTATCAACTTCAGGGTGCTAGTTATTTCTCTAAGATAAACCTCATATCCGGCTATCATCGACTCAGAGTCAGAGAATGTAACATTCTAAAACTAGCTTTCTTTACTCAGTATGGTCTCTTTGAATTCCTAGTCATATCATTTGGTCTTACCAACGGCCCAGCCAATTTTATGGACTTTATGAACCGTATGTTCAAGCACTACTTGGACATGTTCATCATAGTATTTATAGATGATATTCTGGTCTATTCCTGCAGTGAGCATGTTCATGCAAACTATCTCAGAATTGTACTTCAAACTCTCAAAAATCATCAGTTATTCACCAAATTCAGTAAGTGTGAATTTTGGCTAAGGTCAGTTGCATTTCTTGGTCACATCATTTTAAGTGATAGCATGGGAATAGATCCTCAAAAGATCAAAGCAGTAAGAAACTGGCCTCGCCCTATCTCTCCATCAGATATTAGGAGTTTTTTGGATTTGGCTGGCTGTTACAGATAGTTTGTGGAGGTATTTTCTTTTATTGCATCCCCTATGTCTATATTGACTCAAAATAAAGTCACGTTTCAGTGGTTAGATCCTTACAAGAAGAGTTTTTAGGAGTTGAAGACTCGACTTATCTCAGCTCCAGTCTTAGCTCTCCCAGATGGTTCGGATAGGTTCATAGTGTATTATGATGCATCTAGAGTGGGTCTAGGTTGTGTCCTCATACAGCATGGTAAGGTCAGCCTATGCCTCCAAACATCTTAAACCCCATAAGAGTAATTATCCTACTCATGATCTTGAGTTAGCAGTCGTGGTCTTTGCCTTGAAGATTTTGAGGCATTATCTCTACGGAGTTCATGTAGATGTCTTCACAAATCATAAGTATTCAGTATGTCTTTTCTTAGAAAGATCTCAATTTTTGTCAGAGAAGGTGGTTTGAGCTCTTAAAATATTATGGCATGAATATCCTCTATCATCCAGGCAAGGCCAATATAGAGGCCGATGCTCTCAGTAGACTGTCTATGGGTAGTGTTGCTCATATAGATAACAGTAAGGAAAAGTTAGCTCAGGAAGTACATCAGCTTGCTAGATTAGGCATTTTCTTAGTCTATACTAATGAGGGTGATATATAGTTTCGGAGTAGTTCAGAATCATCCCTAGTTTCTGAGGTGAAAGAAAAATAAGATAGAGATCCCAGCCTTGCTAAGTTAAAAAAGTCAGTTCAGGATCAGAAAGTAGAGGTTTTCTCCTGGGGGAGATGGTGTTTTGCATTGTTCGGGTTGTCTCTATGTTCCAGGTGTAGATGACTTAAGGTAGTGAATTCTTGCATAAGTGCATGGTGTGCGCTACTCTATTTATCAAGGGTCCACAAAGATGTACCGCGACTTACGGGAAGTCTATTGGTAGAGTGGGATAAAGAGAGACGTTGCAAAGTTTGTGGCTAAGTGCTCTACATGTCAGCAAGTTAAGATAGAGCATCAGAAGCCTAGTGGTCCTATGTAGGAATTCATTATTCCTACTTGGAAGTGGGAAGAAGTGAACATAGACTTCGTAACGATTAACCTCGAACTCATCATCAACATGATTCAGTCTGGGTCATTATAGACAGAATGACCAAATCAGCCTATTTTCTTCAAGTCCATACCTCTTATTCAGCAGAGGAATACGCCAAACTCTATATCAAGAAGTTGCTCAGATTTCACGGTGTTCCGCTATCTATTATCTCAGAAAAAGGTACCCAGTTTACCTCTCATTTCTAGAAAGCGTTCTAAAAGGGTCTTGGTACCCAAGTTCATCTTAGTACAGTCTCCCATCCTCAGACAGATAGTCAAGCAGAAAGGATCATTCAAACTCTAGAAGATATGCTAAGGGCGTGTGCAATTGATTTCAAAGGTAGTTGGGATGACCACTTGCCTTTGATTGAGTTTGCATACAACAAGAGCTATCATTCCAGTATTCACATGGATCCATTCAAAGCTCTCTATGGTAGGATATGTAGATATCTAATTAGTTGGTTTGAAGTTAGTGAGGCCTCAATCATAGGTCCTAACTTAGTATTCGATGCCTTAGAAAAAGTTCAGTTGATTAGAAAAAAACTCTGAGCTGCTCAGAGTCGACAGAAATCTTATGCAGATATTCATAGAAATGATCTCGAGTTCGAGATTGGTGACTATTTCTATCTAAAGATCTCTTCCATGAAGGGAATGAAGCGGTTCGGTAAGAAAGGGGAACTCAGTCCCTGATATATCTATCCCTTCAAAATTCTCAGTCGATTCGGTAAGGTAGCTTATGAGCTTGAAATTTCTTCAGATCTAGCCTCAGTCATCCAGTCTTCTATGTCTCTTTGCTCAATAAGTGCTTAGGTGACCCAGCAGTTGTAGTCCCTATTTAGAGCATTGATGTTCAGAACAATCTCTCTTATAAGGAGATTCCAATCAAAATCCTAGACTATCAGACTCGTAGATTGAGGAACAAAGAAGTCCCTCTAGTTAAGGTTCTTTGGAGAAATCATTCCATCGAGGGAGCTACTTGGGAAGCAGAGGCCGACATGCGTACCAAGTATCCTCACCTCTTCTTCGCCAACTCAGATCAAGCTCAAGGTAACAGTTCTCCTAAACCTTACTCAACTTCATGTTCAATGTTCATCACAAACTTGGTATGCAGTTTCATGCTCATGTTCTCACTTAAAACTTGGTATCAAGTACCATTGCATATTCAGTCATGCACTCATGTATCAGTTTTGTTATATAATTATGCATTAGACATTCATTCTTTTTATGAGAAACTTAGCTCTTCAGAACACTCAGTCATGCATTCATGAATCAATTACACATGCATCAGATATGCCAGTATTTTATGTTCAGCTTGTCAGTCATGTCAGTCATAAGAACATGTTCCGGTTATTCATGTTTAGTATGTACGCCAGTTGTCTTTTTTCCCCTCTCAGTCAGTCTCATTTGAGGATGAATGTTCTCAAGAGGGGGGATATTGTAATACCCCATAATTTTTCCTAGCTAATTTCATCTCAAGAACGTCTAGTATTAGATTCTAAATTTAATAATGGTTATTCCATGAGGAATTTTCAAGATTTTATTTTTTATAATGTGAGAAATTCAATAATCTTTCCATCGATATAAGATTCATCAAATCCGATAACCGGGTCAGAAGTACGACTATTTTTAAGTTCCCGTCATAAAATAGTGCCATATTAGTCAGTGGCACACCGTCCCAAAAGAGGAAATGGTATTTCGTAAATTCCAGTAGGGGTCCACAATTATGGCGCGTCGTGCCAAGGCCAAAATTTAGAATTGTCCATTTCCCAGTGTCTCAGTGCGATTTCCCCTGTATCGTGCCAAAGTTCCAGGTCACAAAGGAAGTGACAACGCAATGGCCACGCATCGGGCCAGGGGTCTAATTTGGGAAATTTTTACTGAAATTAAATGATGCATCTAGGGTTAAAAGGGTCAACTTCCCTGTAATACCCCACACTTCTACTTATCTTGAAATCGTCCTAAGAATATTAGAAGCTTGCTCTGAAATATAAATACACTTTTGTACACATGATATTTTTAATTTTATCATATGGGATATTGAATTATCTTTCCAACGATGCCAATTTGATCAAAATCCAACATCGGAAGAGAAATTTATGGCCAAAATATAGAAGGCAGTAAAATCGCCCAGATGTGACAATGAGGCCGACAGACCATCGGACTAACGACGGACCGTCACCCATGATCGTCGCAGCAAGGCAGTGAGAACAACCTTCTACCTAGAAGCGACGGCCAGGCAGATGAACCATTAGACTAGTGATAGACCGTCGCTCAGGCTACCGTAAGGAAAACAGTGAGGCCACCTTCTGGATAAGGTACGACGGTCAGGTTGTCGGACCATCGAATTTGCAACAGACCATCTCCCAAGTCGTCGCATCCCAAATAGTAAGATCTTATTTAGCCTTGAAACGATGGTCAGGGCCGACGAACCATCGCACCCACCATCGCAGGTTTCGTTCAGTTTTTAAGTCATTTTAATAGGGGTATTTTGGTCATTTACCACCCACTTATATATACCCAGTTATATCCGACTTCAGTCATTTTGTTCATCATTATTCCACAAATAAGATTAGGGTTTCTCTCTAACATTAATCTCCAAGAACAAAATCCAATTCCTCAAGAACTAAGGGAATTCTAATTCTTCAAGTTCAAGAACATCAAGAATCTTATCCCAGGTATGCATAGTGTTCATTAATGGAATCCTTTCGTCCATGAAGTCAAAGAATCTCTTTTTTAAGTTCAAGTTTATGGATATCTTTATGAATTTCATATTGGGTTTGTTTTGTTTATGTTGAGAATGATCAATTGAATTTAAATTCATGTTGGGTGATCAATGTTATGTGGAATTGATTTGTATGGATGTATATTCATGTGAACCTCTGATTAAACCCTAGGATAATGAAATTAGAGTTGAATTATGATGTTTAATTATTGTATAATGATGCTTATATGTACCATGTCTACCATGTGTTTGATTAAATGCCTATATGAAGGAAAAGTGCTCAACTAGTATGATATCATGAAATCCCCAATTATGTACAAGTTTATGCATATCATATATTTGATGATGTGATTTAGTATATGAATTATGGAGATGTTAGTCATGTGTTCAAGTAAGTCATGCTATGTCAGTTTCTTTCTATCGAGTCCTGGGGGTACTTGTACCCAAAATATTAGTTTGTGCCTAGAGCCATGTCATGTTTTCACGATACTCTCAGTCAAGCCATAATCTATAGAACTCAGTCAGTTATGTGACTCAGGAAAACCCAAAAATCTCAGTAATCTCAATAGTTCAGTAATTTCAGTACTTAGTAATCTCAGGAACCTCAGTATTCACAGTCAATCTCAGTAACTATAGTACTCTTAGTCATTCCTTAGAACTCAGTACATTCTGTCAGTCAACGGAAGTTAGTAAATTCAATTTAGCTCTGCTAGACAATACCACTAGTATCAATTCAGTTTAGTTAATCAGTTTAGCTCAGTTAATCAGTTCAGAGTCTTTCATATGGGAGTAGGATTTAGCACCGAGCGAGCCTAGAGATGGGGACTCACCCGCTAAATAGGACTGAGATCCCTAGAAGCAATCCCTAAGTTCCAAAACTATGTAGCTAGCGTAGGTATGAGATGTCACCCGTTAGAGAGGACTCACATACTCAGGGATTACTAGTTAGCACAATTAAATGTATAGGACTGATCCCAGGGGTCACCCACTAGATTAGGACTGACTCTACAGTAGTTTTCTTTACCAGTGGTGCGGTACTGACACCCTTCCAACTGGGGTTACAGGTTGGATCCCAGTTAGCATAGTATGGAGCATGTCGGTTAGATGAATACATCCCATAGTTTCAGTTATAGAATCAGGATGGTCAGATATAGTCAATCCTTATTATTATAAATAAACTCTGAGATCACCCACTAGACAGGGATGATCTCAACTATGGTCAGTCTGTATCAATATCATCAAATTTAGAGATCATCCACTAGCTAGAACTGATCTCAGATTCAGTTACTTAAATATAGTACGGAACTCAGCTAGTTCCATCAGATTCAGGACTGTCAGATACAATCACTCATGTTTTAGTTATGTCAGTTATTAGAACTTATGTTATCAGTATTCAGCTTCAGGACTATCAGATACAGTTAACCAGATCAGTTCTTCATAATCAGAACTGTTAGACATAGTTGTTCATGTATTAGTAACATAGTATGAGTCCCTCAGTATTCAATAATATAGTATCAGTCTTACTTACTCATCAGTGACTCTAATATCAATATTAGTAAACTTAGTAGTCAGAACTTAGTATTCAGTCCTATCATGATCTCAGTTACAGTTACGTAGTCATGCATGTATTCTCACGTTCATGTTAGTCAGTCAGTTAGTATTGTTCATGCATATAAACCTTTTGCATTCAGCCTACCTCACTTGCAAACTAGTACATTCAAAGTACTGACGTATTTGCGCTATAGTGTCTTATACCATAGGTTTAGAAGCACGAGTTCCATAGCATCAGTAGCATCCAGGTTTAGCAGTCAGAGTCAGCTGTGAGTCCTCATCCTTCGAGGACATGATTATTATATTACTATTTTAGTTTTTAGTTTATTTCAGTAGTCGGAGTTAGTTGGGAACATGTCCCATCAACTCCTTTTTTAGACAATTTAGAGTCCTTCAGACTATAGCATGTCATACAGTTATTTCAGTTATTTTGGTATTGATATACTATATTTTCAGTTATGTACTAGTGTTAAACCTTATGGCCTTTCAGTTCATGTTTCCACATTATACAGTCTTTTATGCAGTATACAGGTATAGATATCAATCATGGGTTAGCTTGTGTTCCTTCGGGGTCATGATTATTGTGTAATGTTCCGGGTACCAGATTTGGGGTTTTACATTCCCACCCCTATTTAAGCCCTTTAACACGTGATTCAGCCTCTTTTCACCTAAAATACACACTTCTCTTAAGTTTCACTCAAGAACAATCTAGGGTTTCTATTGGGAATTCGAATTCAAGAAGGTTTCAACATCAATTTTCATGAAATCATGAACTAAGGTATGCATTGTGCTCATTCATGGATTCCTTCCATCCATGAAGCTCAAGAACCTTTTTTTATCTATAAATCATGATCTTTATGTTGTGGGTTATTTGTAATTATGTTGTTGACACTGATTGATTTCAAAGTTGGAATCTTTGTGTCTTTATCATGATATTATGTTACCGTGCAAGATAAAATCCATGAATTTAGTTGCTTATGATGTGTAATTTGATGAATTCACTTATGCCATAAGTTGTGAATGCAAGGTGGTTGACAAAATGCTTGAAAAAAATAGAAATCATGCCTTATAGCTCAAGACAATCTAAATGTGACATTCTTGTCATCCTCCTATGTTTAAATAGTTTTTCATACAATCATTGGGAAATGTGTATGTTGTCGAAATGTCCATGATATTAGAATATGAGATTATAATATGATTATCAGCATTCTCGTCTATGTTAGATAGTATGATAACCCTGTACTTCGTGAAATCCACAACTTATTAAATTATGTATTGTTGATGTGGGTCTTGAACTTGATAAAGTAATGCTTCGTTAGTTCCCTTCTATCAAGTCCTGGGGGTACTTTTACCCAAAACATTAGTTGTGTGCCTAGAGTCATGTCATGTTTTCACGATACTCTCAGTCAAGCTATGATCCTTAGACTTTAGACAGTCTTATGACTCAGGAAATCTCCATAATCTCAAGAACTCAGTCAGTTGTAGATATCAGTAGTATTTTGTTAGTCAACGGAATTTGATAACTCAGTCCATGTTCAGTTTAGTAAATCATGTTCAGTGTCTATTCAGATGGGAGTAGAAAATAGCACCGAGCGAACCCAAGGATGGGAACTCACCTATTATATGAGGGTGTGATTCTTAGAAGCAATCCTTGCATTCCAGAACTATGTAGCCACAATAGTTTGAGATATCATAGCCTGCTATATAAGGGTAGATGAGGTGGCTTAGCCTGCTATATGAGGGATCCCACCGTTTTTACTAGATTTACCAGTTATATTAGGGTCACTCACATATTGTCCTTACCAGTGGTGCGGTATTGACACTCTTCCAATTAGGGCATAGATTTGACCCTAATTCATCTATAATGCATTATTTAGGGTATGTCGATTAGATGACTACCTCACACAGTCTCAGTATCAATCTCAGTAAAAGAACTCAGATAATTCTTTAGAATTCAGGACTATCAGATACAGTCAACTCAGATATAGTACAGAATTCAACTAGTTCCATCAGATTTAAGACTATCTGATACAGTCACTCATGTTATCAGTTATCAAAATTCAGTCATTAGACATGTTAGTCATCAGCATACTCATGTTATCACGATTTCATATATAGTTACTATGTATGCATGCATGTATTCTCACGTTTATATTAGTCAGTTAGTCAGTATTATTCATGCATATGAACCCTATACATTCAACCTACCTCACATGCATACCAGTACATTCAAATTACTGATGCATTTGCACTATGGTATCTTATACCATAGGTTCAGAGACACGAGCTCCAGAGCATTAGTAGATTCCAGGTTCAGCCATCAGAGTTAGAAGTGAGTTCTCATCCTTCAAGGATATAATGATTTCTCTATCATCTCATTATTTAGTTTATTAGTTGGGGTTATTTGGGGACATGTCCTATTAACTCTTTACTCATTCATACGGTCGTGTTTAAAGGCTTTCCATACTATCATGTTTCAGACTTTAGTATTTTCAGTTTTGTTTTGGGTATTCTATTACCCCACAAAGATGTTATATTATTCAGATAATGTTCAGTTTTAAACCTTACTGCCTTTCAGTTCATATTTCCACATTATTTAGTATTTTATGCAATATACAGGTACAGATATCAGTTATGGGTTAGCTTGTGGTCCTTCGAGGTTATGAGCACCATGTAGCATTCCGTGTACCAGATCCAGGGCGTTACAAAGAGCAAGCCTATGGTATTTGACATGAATTAATTGGAACTTTCTTTTGAGTGTGAGTGTCTCTTGGCCCACCATTCATTGACATGCATAACTTCATTAAGTAAGTGAGACAACCTTGTTGTGAGGGCACTTGAGTCATATTGCAAGCTATTTGCTTATTTCGGGTAGTGTAACTTCTATATATAGTGGTTGTATGGTGCTAATGTAATTCCCATACCTTGATCTCATTGTGTCACACTATTGTGCTTCATGTTCATATACAGTTACTTTTGAAAATTGAGATTAGAGGGGGATGTGTGTTTTAAGCTTTAATGTTAACTGACTGCCTTGAATAGCTTAGTTTCTCCTAGTTAAGCATCGTTTTTGCTTTTATTGTGTTTCATTGTCAAAGAACATGCAAATATTCTAAGTTGAGAGTGTTGTTGTGCTATAGAAATATAGCACTTTCGACACTTAAAACAAGGAAAATATGCAAGTTTCTAAGGCTATTTTGTTAGATATCCATTTTGGGTATGTTTTGCAGGAATCATGTTTTTGATGTTAAGTTCATGAAAAAAGGTGAAAAGATGTTGTGGCCAGTTTTTTAGAGTAATTATGGATATTCAGGATGTTTTCCAACTTGGACGTGATCAAATCATGTTCAAGAAGTGAAAAAGAGATAAAAGGATTACTCTCGGCACCTGCCAAGGCAACCTACAGACTGCACGTAGAACATACAGACTGCAGGTGCATAGAGCAGGTGCAAGAGGTCGAAATCACGAGAGCTAGGCTACAAGAGTTGCACCTACGGTCTGCACCTGTGCCCTGTGTCAAGACAGCAAGTACTACCAGTGCCCCATGCCAGACCGCAGGTACAAAGATCAAATGGCCATCAACCCGATTTTCTCCTATTTTGTTCGAGCTTTGGTTTTAGGGTTTCCTCTTGTACTATAAATACCCTTTATGTACTTTTTAGTCAGAGTTACACACTTTTGAAATTCATAAACATATTTTAATTTTAAGATCTGACTTTGATCTTGGGATTTTATTGTATGGATTTTGGTCCATTAATTCAATTACGGTTATGGATTTTTACACTTCTTCTTATAGTGGTTTCATATATGCTTTCAACTATGAATGTTATTGATTTCTTCACAATCATGAGCAACTAAAACCCATAGCTAAAGTTACTTTATCTTTATTATAATAAATTTCTTAATGGGTGCGCATACTAGGATCCCGCCTAGATATTGCTGCTTACTCCAAAAGAAAAGTTGGGACTAGGAAAGGATAAAAACAATAGTAATTTGACGTTAATTGTTGATCCATGCTTATCATGGAATATAATGAATTACTGATAAGTGTCATCTAATAACTAAAGACTCAAAAGGTAATAGTTAACTGAGATCAAGATAAGGTTCAGTAAGGCGACATCTTGAGGCTCAAAAAGTAAAGGGTGAAATCATTCTACTCATTAAAAAGATTGCAGAAGGTACATAACTTTACGATTCTATATGCAAGGTATTGGGTTGGTTCAATAATACACGATAATCCTACTGAGTTGAGATGCCAGAGGGAGCACAATCCTAGTGTTCACCTATACTGATTACAATCGAAGTTAATACAGTTACTTGCTAGAGTTTACTACATCAAAACCCCTTATTTACTTTTCTTATTTTACCCGTTAACTACAACTGCTAAGATCTGTAAACCACGTATTCCCTTAGGATTCGATCCCAACTTCTGTTGGGTTACTATATTTTGACTGTGACTTTATCATTATTTCATAAGAGGTATTGTTTGGACGTAATCAGGTATGGTACTTGTTAATAGTGAAAGAGTCTTTTTGAGAGAGAGTGTTTTGCACTAACATCCAATATAGCCTATTTGATAAGTTGGTGTGTGGGACTTACTTCTTGTGAGGCAGAATGTAAACAAATTGTATAGGCAAAATTGTCAATTACCTAAAAAAAAGGTTGATTTTGATAAGGAGTCACCTCTAGAGAGTTGGTGAGTGTTGTATTATTATTCCTCAAAGTCCTTTGCATCTTCATATTATGTTTTATGTTGAGGGGAATTGTGAGAATAGCTTTGCTCATGTTGAAAGCTAAGTGTGGTGTCAACAAAGTTTGAAGTCATTGTGATCATTTGGTTGTATAAATAGGCTTAGATTTGCTTTGTCTCATTAGGTAAAAAATAGTGTTGCTTGATGACAAGCAAGGGTTTAAGTTAGGGGTGTTGATGAGTGGTGAATTTACCAGTTATTTATTTCTAAAAATTGTGCACACTACTATGATTTGAAGGTACGAATGAGACAACTTTTTAGTTGAATGCACTAATTTCCACATTTTATAGGTGTACAGGTGATGAGAAATAAAAATAAGGAATTGAGCTTAAAAGGAATCAAGAAACGAACAAAAATGCACAAGCTGAAAGACCCTACACAGTAACCAGGCTTAAGTACTGCAATTGCGGACTGAGGGTTGTGATTGCAGACAGTTAACTTAGGTCAGCCTCTATCCATCACGAGGATCTGAAGGCATTCATGGTAGTTGTGATTGCGTACAAGCTGCAACAATTGCGGATTAGCGAGTTTATGCCTAGGGGCAATTCTGTCATTGTACATAGCCGACCCCAACTCCCTTATAAGGCTAAACCCCTTTCCCATTTGATATTCTACTTTTTGAACAATTGAATTTTTGGGATTTTGTAACCCTACTAATTGGGGAAACTATTGTGTTTGAATTTCAATCTTTGAGTTTAGTGAAATTAAGGTTAAATTGAAGAATCTTCTTATTTTCTATTACCATGGATGGTTTGAATAAACCTTTTGGTATATCTCTTCTCTTTAACTTCATGTGTAGCTAAATTTTCTTATTTTTGAATTATGTTGAACTAAGGTGCAATTATGTGTGGGTTGTAATGTATTTGTGTAGATTCTAGTTTATTGATGATGGGTTTCACTATGGCTTTCTTTAATTAGTTAAGGTTTGTGGATGAAAACCCCAAGTGCTTAAAAGCTCACTTAATCCTTCAAAGAGGTATATGGGTGAACTTTTTGATCCAATATTATTCTTGAAAGAGGGATATGGGTGACAAGGCAATGGTGGACAATAGTAGATGTAGTTTGCTCTTTTTTCACTATCTTAGAAATAAGGGTGAGTAGAGAGTTAGCTATGTATTGGGCATCTTCCTAGAAATAGGGATGCCCAATTGAAGTATTATGTGGTTTTAATTGCCACACCAGTGAGGTACCCGAAAGGGTACATGGGTGATAATATTGAGGTTTTGTTGACAAACTTGCCTCAGGAACCTTTAACCTAGCCTACCATGTTTTTGATGACTAGAATTTGCACTTAATCGTCGTGCACCCATACATAACTTTCCCTTAGGTAGACATAATCCCAAGATCCTTCTCATATTGAATTTTCACTCACAATTGTTGCCTTTAGTTGTTAGCTTGAATAGACTTTGGTGAAATCACTTTCCAAAACCAATCCGCCCCATTTTAATTTATGCATTCTACTTTGTTTACACTACGGGCATATACTTAGAAGCCATCAACACCTAGAGGTTTTGAGGACTAGACTCACTCCTTGAGGATTTAACCACAACGTGAATCAATCTTTATTGACAATAATCATCCTATATCCAAACTATGGTGTAGGTGACCGTTAATCAAGTGGTTAATTTTCTTGACTAGGGTTGTGGGAACCCTGGTGGATCAGCTACGTAGGGGAGTTAGGATCTTCATCTATTTTATTGTAGTTGTGTGTATTGCATTCTTCTTTAAATTAATCATATCCTAAGCTACTACAGAAGCTTGGGAATTATCTGTATTCAATAACGTCCTCACAGGGGAGTTTGAGTTGGGAAAAGGAGATTACGATAGTGATTTAAGGCTTTCAACCCTCGTCTAATCAAATCGAGACTTAAAAGGTGAGAGTTATATTGAGGTTACAGACAAGGGACATTAAGGTGACACCCTAAGACTCACAAGGTGAAGGGTAATATTTATCAACACGTGTACAAGATCGTTGATAATACATAGCTTGTCAACTTTGCATATAGAGCAGCGAGTTAGGTAAATTGAACACGAGAAACTTAAGGAGTTGAGAAGCAATGGAGAACAAATTCCTAGTGTCCGCTTTCTATTATTTACTCACTTAATCACTCATGTTCAGCTACTTATTACTTTTGACTCTAAATCCCCCCATTTACTTTTCCACACTGTTTGTGGATTATCATGTTTGAGAGACTATTTCACATATTCCCTGTGGGTTCAACCCCAACCTAGTTTGGATTACTACATTTGACATCGGCCACAACATATTTCTTTGGAGGCTAGTTTTTTGGGCAACATCACAAGGCATGGGTAATAACTTCTCAATGGCCTAACTAATGGCTTATCATTAGGATACGAGATAGCTTATCAATAGTTGTATTAATAGTTAATTCATGGCATAATCTATATCTTATTCATAGCATAATCAATACCATAATTTATGGCTTAATTAATACCATACTCAAGGGCTCATTTAATAGTATATTCGATAGCCAAATCAATGGCTCATCGATAACATAAGCTCGATCAATAACTTACTTATAGCCAAATTGTTAGGCATTACTTTTAATGTCATTCAGCATAACCAACAAGTACCAAGTCATCCAATTATCACCGAGATAACCATCTTTCTAGATATACACAAATGTATCAAGAGTCTTCAATAACTATCACAAGTCTTAGCCTAAGGTGGGTGGAAGAGCCCAATTCTAAATCCCTGAAATCATTTATCAAGAAATATCTACCTTATACTAGGCTAAGATATCTAAATCCACTATTAGATGTTAAATAAGTCACAACTAGCCCTAGGATAGCAATTCCTCCTAATATAAAGCAACTAAGTCAATTTTACATAAGACGAGGCAATTTGGATAAGTTTCATCTTAAACTCAAGTAACCAAGGAAATCTCCTCATTAATGGTGTACCTAAGGTATTTCCACCCTAACAAGAGCTACCAAGCTTAATTTCACCTAAGATAGGAATAACTAGGCTAATCTTGCCCAAAATAGCCTAAATGATCCAGCTAATCTCAAGTATTTCAACTTATCACACAAACACCTAAAACCCATCTCAAATCTAACATAATATCATAAACATAATATGAAGTGACTCAATCTAACAAGGGATAAAACCTATCCTACTTGGATGTCGAAGAAAGCTCACAAGATCTGCTAAATCACCATTTTTCCTTTCCAAGAAGCTTTCGTAAGATGCCAAGCTATCAAAATCACATTCTACTTATCAATACAAGAATAATGATACCTATATTGCACTATTATTCTCTGGGTCCAAAAATCACATCAAAACCCCTTGTGGTCCCACTCACGAAAATCAAGTTTTCAAAACCAACCCAACTTAATCATATGCTCAAGGAATTATGACACTAAAAAATGGATAAAATCTGAGCTAAATTAGGCTAAAATTAATCCCTCAAGGTTTTGGGGGAGTTAACATGAAATCAAGAAAATCTACCAAGAAAAAGGTGAATTCTTACCTTAAATTTGAAGAAGAATTAAGAAATAAGTGTTAATCAAGCTTCCCAAATCACCCACAAGCTTGAATCCCTAGTTATCTTACTATTTAGGGTTTTAGTCTCAAGATAATGGGTGAAGAATAAGAAAATCAGGCCAAAATATAATATTTAAACCCTTACCAGCTTCTCAAGTCTTGTAGTCGCGACCTGACGTTCGCGATCGCAGTATAGGGCATTAAACAGAGAAGTTGCTATCGAGATATTTCCCTTTGAAGATCGGGAACTGGTCGACTAGAAAGAAAGTTGCATTCATGACTTGATGTGCCATGATCTAGACACTTACTGGTTCTGCCAGATCACGATGGCAATAAAAGGCCCACGATTGTGGGTGCACCAGATCACAACTGTGACTTGGAATTTTTCAAGTCTTCGCTAACCCCTCGAGATTCATTTGGGATATTGTATATGCAAACGAACTATAAAACTATACCAAATTTGGTATTCTGTTCTTAATAGCACAGTCAAAGTTTCCATTAGAGGTCATTTTGATGAAATACGGGTCCTACACCCAATTTTCAATTTCTCAATTTTCCAACCAATAGGTCAAAATAAGCTCGAGTGCCTCAAAACCCAAACCAAGAGTCCACCTAGCCTAAAATGATATTTTGAAGCTGCTGGAATAGTCAAAATTTGCATTTAAGGTTGTTTGATTAAAGTTTTTGCTTATTTTTCATTTGAATCAACAAAGACTTTAAAATAGAGAAATGGCTCTAAAAAATAAATGAATTGCCTGGTAATTGAATTGTCAGTTCCAGCAAGTCATAAATGACTTGAGGCAACTAAAGAGAAGCTCCAACGTCAAAAATAAGCGGTAATAGGGAAAATGACCTAAAGGGTCATTACAGTTATTTCGTTCCACCACACTATTTTATTAAGGGGATCGAGGAAATAAGAAGTTTCAAAAATAATCATTTTGAGCATAGTACTACTTGAATGCTTTGTTTTCAAATTCTCCTTTATGATTACTATGAACTTAGGCAATGAAATATCCTGCTTCTTTTTGTACTCTACTTCAGGCTTGTGAACAAGAAATATTACCCAAGTAAAATGAGAATAATCTTCAACAATGACAAATACATATTCTTTTTCACCAATACTTGCGGTCTTAGTGGGGCCAAACAAATCTAATAGATTGTTTGAAGGGGCTTGATAGTACTGATGATGTTATTGACTTTAAAAAATGTTTGAGTCTATTTACCAAGTTGACAAGCATCACAGACGTGGTTCTTTTCAAACTTTAGTTTTTTCAAAGCATTCATCAATTCAAGTCTACGAATTTTTTCGATGGTATGCACTCTAGCATTCCCAAGCTTCCTATGCCATAACCATGTGTCATTGGTTTGCATAGTAAGACATGTCAGTGTAGAAAAATCAAGATTATTTATAATATAAATATTATCAACGCGATCACCGATAAGAGAGATATTTCTTTTTTCATGCTTAATGAACAACTTTCAGCTGTGAAGGCTATGTCGAATCTTGCATCATATAGTTGGCTAATACTCAGCAAATTATGTTTGAGTCCATCTATGAGATATACTTTAATGAGTTCGTAGGAGGAGATGATCTTCATAGAGCCAACTTTGATGACTTTACCTTTGGCATTATCCCCAAATCTACTTGATCTACCTTCGATTTTCTTTAGTGAGCAAAAATTTTAATTTTTTGATCATGTTTCTGGAACATCCGTTATACCTATATTCCCTTCTTGTAGTTCTTGTGGACATGTTCCTACAAAAAAGAAAATTAATTTTATTTAGTTACCTAAGTGGTCTTGGGTCCTTGAGGTTTAGATGTTATTCCTTTGGGTCTCCAAACCCATACTCTTTTAGACCTCTATCTATAGTTGTATGATTTGTGCCTTTTGTTAGCATAGGTGTATCAGACTAGTCCATGAAAAAAGAAGGAATTTTTAGTAGAGCTGAAAGAGTTTGATGAGGAGCTTGATTTAGCCTTAAATAAAATTAACTTTATAAAACTGTGACTTGGTGAGTTTTTATATTGTTTAACTGTATTTTCACATCATCGAGTTCTTCTTAAAGTAAGTCAATTTCAATTTAACTTGCTTCGAGTTTAATTTTCCAGTTCCTTCTTTCTTCTTCAATCTTTCGCTTTAACTAAGCTTGCTAATATTTCTTTTCTTGAGCAATTTTATTATAATCATCAATGATCTTTTGAAGCTCATTAGTGATCATATCAAGATTTGACTAAAGAAGGTTACAATTATGATAATTAAAAGGTCTTACCTTACTAGATTCACCCATTGCCATGAAGCACATATTTGTTATTTTTGCAACGTCTTTAGTCTCGTCTTCATCACTATAGGCTCCAAAGTATTTATTCTTCTTTGATGATCTTTTCCATAATTCTGGACAGTTTTGTTTGACATGACCTTGTTTACCACAATGATAGCAGTAATCATCATTCCTTATGAATTCATTATTCTTATAAACTTGAGTCTCTGCTGCCTTTGTCTTAAGATTTTACTTACTCTGCGATTTATAAGAGTCATTCCTTCATTGTTATCTTTTTCTATGCGCACTTCTTCTCCTGGTGTTACGGCATTAAAGGATATAGGTTTTTCTTCTCTTCCTTGTTGTACCTGTTTATATGATTTTGTTCATAGGAAATAAGGTTACCTCATAGATCATCATAGGTAATGTTGTGAAGATCTCCATTTTTTAGAATAGAAATTTTGGTTTCCCATGCTTTTGGGAGACTCCTTATAAAATTGTTAACCTGAAGGTTATTTGAGTAGATCATCCCTAAGGATTTAATCTTACAAATAATTTTGCTAAATCATGCAAACATTGAGTCCATGCCTTTACTTTCTTCTATTTTGAAAAGATCATATTCATTGACTAGAGCACTGATCCTTACCTCTTTTACCTTGGTAGTACCTTCGTAGGTAGCTTCTAATTTATCTCACATTTCTTTTACCTTTTCATAAGTTGATATCTTGTCATATTTTACCCCGTTAACTGCACAATAAAGTAGCTTTATAGAACTTGTGTTAGTTTTAATTGCCTCTTGTTGTTCTTTGGTAATTTCAAAGTTTTCAAAATCGTCCAAGTCAAGGCTGCTTGATTCGTTTTCCTTCTATTTGGCCTTATCTTTGAGCCCTGGTATAGGTTTTGGTCCCTTTTTTATGACCACTCAGCTTGAAAGTCGTTTTACTGTATGAGGATTTTGAATTTGTTCTTCCAGTATAAGTAGTATTGTTTATTGAAGTATAGTGGTCTTGTTGAAGAATGTCCATCTTGAAGAAGTGCTCCGGGAATCTGATAGTTGGCCATTTGATATTTATTTACGTGTGGTTAAGCAGGAATTTTGTGAGACTTGCCCTGATATCAATTGAAATTCAAGAGGGGGTGAATTGAAAACTTTTTTTGAGTTGATTGATCAACCTTCACAGTCAACTCACCTACAATTTAATATACAAAATAAAACAGAATAAAAACTTAAAGCATAAATAAATAAGGAAAAACGTGGAGATTTATCCTTGTTTGGATCACCATTGTGGTGCCTACTCTAGTCCCGTTAGGTTATAAGGGCTTTCTTTAGAGCTTTCAATGTGATAATGGAATTACATAGGGGTTGTATAATTTTTGAATCTTATTTTTTTATTTAGATTTTGTGACACAACCTCAACTAGTATAACTAAACTAACTCAATATTTTCTCTTTTTGTAACTATTGTAAATTGAGAATTACAAAGCTTTATGAAGACTAAAGATTGAGACACACGCACTGAGAGTTTGTTGTGAAGTTGTTTGAGTTGTCTTCCATCATCTATCATCTTTATATAGTCTTCATGTTCAGCAGCTTCTTTGCTCTAAAAGAAAAACCCAAGAGATTTCTTCTCAATTAAGGATTTGATTAGATTCCTTGATTGGGGCCTTATACCGATAGTACATCCATATCAGATATGTATGTGTATTGAGGTGTGTTATTTTATCTGGTGAAGCAAGGATCCATATCTCTATATGTCCATATCAGATAAGTCCATATAATTAAAATGATTTTTCCTTATTTAAATACCTGACATCTGCCATGATGCTGATTTATGCTCCATAACTTGCTTCTTCTATATAGATCTTTTTGCTTCTATATCTTAAGGATCTTTTCCATGCTTTGATTTGATTTGTTCCATATGTGCACTCTTTCATGCTTTGATTTGATTCCTTCCATATACAGCCATGATCTCCACGAATTATATTTGACCTTGAGACCTCCAGATTTGGACCTATATGTTTATTTTGTTTATAAGTCATTATTAAAATATTAAGTTCTTTTTAGGAGGCTAACAAAGTTGACTATTATGGGGAGCTTAGCTCATCTCATAACCCAAGAATGACCTTTAGCCTTGGAGGTTTAGTCTTTAGATAACCAGATGATTAGACTTGATATTTCGACACCCGAGTGTGTTTTAGCCTTTTTTAATGCTAGATCTTCCTCAATGGAGTAGATTTGAGTTCACTAGTTTGATGAAGAGAGTTTAAGGGTAATTTCAGATAAGGTGTTAATTGGGGGGCTTGGGCAGCATCTCTTGATTCTGATGAAGTTAAGGATTGGAGGCCGAGTTTTTATACCAAGAATTGGTGGATGGGTGAGACTGATTTGGGAGGAGGCACATTATTTCAAATATTTTATCCATTCATATGTGACTAAGATGTATCGTAATTTGAAGTAGCTTTACTAGTGGGGTGGTATAAAGAAGGATATAGTTGATTTTGTAGCTCATTACTTGTATTGTCAACAGGTAAAGACAATGCATCAGAGACCAAGTGGTTTGCTTCAGAGATTACCCATTTCTAAGTGAAAGTAGGAGCAAATCACTATGTACTTCATGAGTAGGTTGTGTCATACTTCTCATAGTTCTGATAGTAGTTGGGCCATCGTGGATCGATTTACCAAATTAGCCCATTTCACCCTATTTAGATCTCATCTAATGCAGAGAAGTTAGCCTGTATCTATGTTCGTGAGATATTTCATATTCATAGGGTACCCATGTTTATAATTTCAAATAAAGGCTCAGTGTTCACTTCAACCTTCTGGCAGATATTTTAGAAAGAGTTGGGTACTCGAGTTGACCTTAGCATAGCTTCCCACCCCCAGATTTATTGTCAGTCAGAGCACATTATTTAGGTTTTGAAGGATATATTCCATGCATCTTCTATAGACTACAGAGGTCAATGGGAGCAGAAATGGAGTTTAATTATAATAATAACTACTATTCGAGTATTGAGATGGCCCTTTTTGAGGCATTGAATGGTAGGAATTGTCAATCATCTATTAGTTAGTTTGAGAATTTAAAGGTTAGAGCCTGTGGCACTGAATTGCTTCGCTAGTCTTTGGATGGGGTTTGGGTGATTTAGGAGAGACATTGGGCAGCTAGAGTAGAAAAAAGAGTTATGCAGCATATGCTTCATTCCTTGAAGTTTGAGATTAATGATTGAGTCTTCCTTCGTATATCATCCATGAAGGGCGTGATGAGGTTTGGAAAGAGGGGCAAGCTCAGCCTGAGGCACATTAAACTATTTGAGATTCTTCAGGCATTAGGAAGGTTTCTTATAAGTTGGACTTATCTTAAGACTTTTCAGCTATTCATCTAGATTTTCATATATCTATAATTCAACGCTATATTTCAGATGAGTCACCTGTGCTTCACTTGAATTCAGTTCAGCTGGATGAAAAGTTGATCTTTGTTGTGGAGCCAATCTTTATTTTAGTAAGAAATGTTAGATGATTGTATTCCAGAGATATTTTATGGTTAAGATTCAGTGGAGACACCATCATATTAAGGAGGCTACTTGGGAGGTCGAGTCCTACATCATAGTAGTTACCTTCAACTTCTTACTAACTCAAGTGTTTTCTTAACTTTTAATTTGAGGAAGAATTAGAGTTTTAGATATGGATGTTGTAATGACCTGGATTTGTGTGTTTCTAATTTTATATGTTTTGACCATTTTTTACTTTCCTGTAGTTGCTACTTGTTAACTTTGGGGTTTGGGGATGGTTGGCATAGTTGGCAATATGATAAAAAAAATGATTTGTGCAAGTTTGTGGTCTTTTAGAGGCTTAGAAGCCATATAGTTGACTTCAATTAACATTTTATGACCAGAGTGTTGGGTGGCAATTTGGATTATGCCAGTAGATCCAAAATGTCGAATTTGGGCTAGTAGTGTGGTTGGTTCCATCTTAGGACCTTTATCTTGCATTTTGATCTTTTGTTTGAAAAATAATGAAAAAGGGATCTGGGGGGTTAATTTCTTAGGAACAATCCTTTTTCAAAAATCTGATATTGCCATTGAGACTAAAATATCGAAAATAGTCTTATAGCATATATAGTTTATATCTGTGGGGTTCCAAACAAATCTCAAAGGTTCGTTCGAAGATATTTCTATGTTTGGAAAATCTGCTAGATTGGCACTATCTGGTGTATTAGGACCTTCATTGCGGTTGCATGGACGCATATCACGATATAGACCAGATGATGAAATACATCACCGATCACGTAGTGACGGTACCACAATCGCAATGGGTTAAATGGTGAACCGAGTTGAATTGACTTATTGTTATCTCAAGGCCAAGTTATGTGACCACGATGACCCACTTAATTGTTAGTCAAAGTTGACCCTCATGATCGTGAGGTTAGATCCAGGATCGCGAGACACTGTTCACTGAATAGTATAAATAACTTAATATAGTGAATTTCGCCATTTTGGTCCTCAAGCTTCAATTTTGGGCAATTTTTTTAGGCTTAATCACCACTCTTAGTTGGGTAAACTCCTAAATCATATTTTCATTATTTTCCATTGAATACACCTTCAGAAACACCTTTTTAGTCATGATTCCTAAAAAGATTTTGGGGTGGGGGGGTGTTTACCAGTAAAACTTAAAAGTGGTTTTTCTTCAATATGGACCTCATTTTTAACCCTTTTCTGTGAGGGTTTTCAACTGCAGACTCATATAACCTTGGAGAATGTGTTTTTAAAATAAAATTTTAGTTTTACCCTTTTTATTTTCAAACTTATTTTTTGAATTCTTTTTGGACCCGACCTAAATATAGGCAATATAGGTATCATTAACTTTCTTTTAATACATAGATGCTATGTTTGAATGTTCTAGTTCATTCTAAGGTTTTTTATAAGGAAAGCTCCATGTTGAAGAACTTTAGACTAAGATTCATCATTTCGAGATAAGTTATGGCTTAACTTCTTTCAAATTGAGCTGGATACTTAATAAATAAGTAAAGGATGTTATAGGTTGGGGAAAATAACTACTGAGCTTTTATTTTGAGATTATTTTTACTGTTGTGTGCCCGTATAAGGGCTTATATTTTGTTGTGGTTGGTTTATGATATATAATATTATGTGTTGCCTGTGTAGGGGCTTTATTTGATATCATTGGCTTTATCTGTGCATTTAAATGGCTTTATTCTAGATATGATGCTCTGTAAGGGCTTATTTTGCTAGTACAGGCTTTATTTGAGCATTGATTGCCTTAATAATTATAAAAGTACCTGAGTTAGGGGTTTATATAATATCAATGATGTCTTACATTCATAATTCTTCTGATGGTGCCTAATTGGAGTTGATAATCATGAATTGTGGACATAATGAGTTGATTTCTTGGCTTACTTTTATATATATACGTGTTGGATGAATTAAATATCATCATATTGAGTTGATTGTGAACATTGCATCCTCATTTCATATATATACATTCGTGAGACACTGTTGTTATTGAGGAACATTATTTTTGAAAAAAAATGAGACATTTTATACAACTCTCTCCTCTAACATGAGCTGGAGAGTTGAGTTAAGATATTGATATATAAGTTGTGAATCCTCTATGGGAGTTACGAGCTCAGTGGATGTATATAGAAAGTCATACGATGACTTTTATTATTTATCTCATCAACATTGCATTTGCATAGCATCTTTCATGATTTTTGTAGTTTTCTTGACTTGTGTTAGTTTCAGTATATTCTTTGTGTATGTTTGTGCTATCTTTATTTCTATTTATATATATTCGAATTGTTAGTGGAGATGGTGTGATCTATCGTTTGAGACTTTTCTTCCTGTAGGTGACGTACTCATAGTATATTTTACTTATCTTATTTTCTACTTTGCTAAGTCAATCTATGATACCTGTTGAGTATAGGTGGACCGTACTCACTCCTACATGCCCTTTTGGTGCAGATCTGAATACCAGTACATGATGCGGGAGATGATTTCATGCAGATTGTGGAGGTGTTTGAGATACTGGGTGCTCTATGGACTTCAGAGCCGACTCCAGGCCTCTTCTTATTTTACTTTATGTCTCTATTTCAGTTACAAAGACAGACATATATTTTTAGATTTCTGGCATTAGATGCTCTTACACTACGACATCAGATTTTGGGGACTTATGGTATTTAGAATTCTGTTTTAAATATGTTTTATATATGCTTGGTGTTGTTCTATAAGTCTCGCTTTGGTTTATACTATTGTCAGTTTTATTTTTTTGTATCAGTTTAGGTGATTGGCTTACTTATTAAGGCTAAGCCGTGATAAGTCCCATCATTACTTATTTTAGGGTCGTGACAGTAGATTAAGAGTAAAGAAGTTGTTGAAGATATTAGAATTAGCAAGAATCTTGATGGTAATTATTTTTAGAAAATAAAAAGAAAGGAGAAAATTAAAGAGATATACTTGAAGAAGAATTGAAAAAGGACATGTATTACTTTAAATGCAAAAGCATTCTTCGTCACATTGTCTTAGATATGGGGCATAACTTATTGTTTTGATATTCTAAGGCTAAGCTTTGCATCTAAGGCAAAAGTTATAGAGAACTTATTGTTTTGGAGTTCATAAGATAGGCAAAAGTTATAGAACATCTCATAAATCATGACACAATGAGATAGTTTCAACTCTTGCACATGAGATGTAATTGTTGTTTTGAATCCCTTGGGTAAAGTTTTACCTCTAAAGCAAGTGTTACAGAATACTTCATAAATTAAGACAAAATGACCTAGTGACAACTCTTGCCTATGGAGCGTAACTTGTTGTGCTGAATGTCTTTGTGCGAAGTTTTGCCTCTAAGACATGAGTTATAGAGTACTTCATGCATTAAGATACAATGAGATAATGTCAACTCGTTCTCATAAAGCGTAACTTGTTGTTTGGAAGTTAGTGAAGTAAGTTTTGTCTCTACGACAAAAATAATAAATTTCAAATTTTATCTATCAAATTACACAAATTTAATTGTTCAACAAAATCAACTTTAAATTTCCATATATCTCTTCACGGTAAGAGTTGTGTATCACATGATTATGATAAATATAATATGTATTTCTTTTCTTAATTGAAATTCTAAGATATATTATAAAGAGTTCTTTCTATTGTATTGTAAGTTTTGGATATATATTTAGTTCTATCGAAATTTGTCGATTATGATAGCCCTTAGATGTTCAGATAACCGAAATAAATGGAATCATATTGAAACCACAATGTTTGAAATGGTTTTAAAAAATCTAATTTTGGTTATACATCAAAGAGTAACTGAAATAATCTTATGATACTATTTTTTTTAAAAAAAAACTACAAAATCAAACCATTAACACCCTACGTATACCAGTGTGGTGTAACTTGTTCTGGAAAGTCCTTGGACTAAGTGTTGTTTCTAAGTCAGGACTTATAGAACATTTCATAAATCATAACATGATAAGGTAATGTCAACTCTTACCCATGGGGTGTAATATGTTGATTAGAAGTTAGACTTCCTTTGGGGCTAAATTTTGCTCCTAAGGCAAGAGTTATACAATATATGTTAAATGAATACACAATACGGCGTTGTCAACTCTTGCACATGGGGCATAACTTGTTCCTTTGGGGTTAAATCTTTCCCTTAAGGCAAAAGTTATTGAACATATGCTAAATCAATACACAATGTAGTAGTGTCAACCCTTGTTCATGAGGCATAAGTTATTCCTCTAGGGGGAGGGGGCTAAGTCTCGTCCCTAAGGCAAGGGTTATAAAGCATCTACTAAATCAATACACAATATAGTAGCATCAACTTTTGTCCATGAGCGTCACTTATTAATTTGAAGTCTATGGGCTAACTCTTGCCATGAACAATTACAATGTAGCAGTGTCTTTATTCAAACATCAGACTTAGTACAACATATGAAACAAATTCACCATAATAGCAATTGATAAAAAAACATAGCTTGACGATACATCTTTATCATTTGAAAACTCCTAACTGACAAAAGTTCACCATTTTTCTTTGAGAAAATTAACTAATAAAAAGAAAAAGATATGTAGGATCAACAATCCATTGTTGGATTTGGGACTCTGATAATCGAACGTCAGTGACATCGTCGGTATTAAGCTTGTTCAACGTTCATTTGAAATTTAGAAATTTGATTGAGAGTTTTCACATGCTCATGATATTGTCAGTGTGAAGCTTAATTCGGTGTTCTCTACAAATTTGGAAATCTAATTAGGAGCTATCCGCCGCTGCCAACCTTGCCGGTGTCAAGCTCGCACCCGCGGCTAGGATTTGGAGAATTTTGACCGCTCAATTTCATGACTTCTATATTGAAAGAAAATCATGAAAAAAGTAGCGACAAAATAAAAAGATAATTGTGTCCTCTAAAATATTAGTAAATAAGTGAAGGATATTTTTATAACACTCTTTTTATGAGAGACAAAAATGCAAAGCCATAACTTTTGAGGGACATTTGTATAGTTCGCCCATAATTATGATCCATAATAACATTTTAGGATAATTATCAAGCACAACAAAAATAGCAATATTTCGGTGGATACTTATCCGTTCTTATTTTTCTGTTTCTTTTATTTCTAGCTTTTATTTCTCTTTTTTTTTTCTTCTTTTAGAGTTTCATCTTTTTTAAATTCATTTTCATTTTGTACTTTTCACTTTTTCTCTCTTCTATCTCTAGCTTTATTTCTCTTATTTTTTTCTTTTTCTTTTTTCTTTTTGCTTTTTTGCTCTCTTCTATTTTTAGCCTTTATTTTTTGTCTTTTTTATTTTTTTTCATTTTTGTCTTTTTTTTTTCTTCTTCCTTTTTTTTTTCTTTTAAATTTATTTCTTTTCACTTTTTATTTTCCTTTCCTTTTCTCTTCTATCTCCAGTTTATAGTTCTCTTTCTTTTTTTTCCTTCCTTTTTCATGTTTTTATATATTTTTTCTTTTTTCTTTTGGTTCTATTTATATTCTTTTGCATTTTCGAGAAACATAGGTACGTCGATCACAAGTTGTGAATGATAACAAAAATATCACAATCAATTATTATTTTTGTATTTGTTGATACAATTGCAATTGTTGATACAAATGGAACCATCCAAATACAAATAATATATTTTTATACAATTCTATTTTCGTTGATACACTTGTATTCTAAAAAAAACTATTTCGTATTTATATTTTATAGTTGACTGTATATTGTACTTGTATTATGTGATTCATTTTATTTGTATTAGTATTCTATTTTCGTTGATGCATTTGTATTTTTAAAGAACTATTTTGTATTTGTATATGTAATTTCATCGCATATGTATTTGTATTTGCAATTTCATTTGTTTGTATTTGAATTTGTAGTTGACTGCATCATTTTTATTTTTAAATAATTAAAAGAAATTACTATTTTTCTTTTTATGAACACTTGTTTTTATAGTCGTTTATACGAATTGTATTTTATTGATACAAATTGAACAATATAAATACAACTTATAATGCTCCTTCGGATCACTAAGTAAAATCTTGACTCACACATACCGCGGTGTAATGCAAATACAAATAGTGGATTTGTATCAAATAATCATATTTATACAACTTAAATCATAAGCATACAAATGATATTCGTTTATATACAAATATAAATAATAAATTTAATGTACAACTACTGCATTTATTCTAAATGGTACATTGCCTAATTGTATATTTTAGATTCAAATAAATATAATTAATCCATATACTTGTTTATATAGAAATACAAATGATAAATTGTACATATTCATGACTAAATTATTCAAATAATAAATTTTATTAGAATATACAATTTGGTAAAATGAGTATAAAATACTAAAAACATATAAAATATTAAATACAACAAATAAGAAATAAGAAAAAGAACGAGAAAGAAATACAAAACAAATAGAAAAAAAAGGGAAAAAATGACAAAATAGAAAAAATAAAACAAAAATTCAAAAAAAATTAAATAAAAATGGCATAAACAAATAAAAATGTAAAAGAAAAAAATGAAAAAAAAAAAGAGATATAAAAAACATGAAAAAAATGAAAAAGGGAAAAAATAAAAAAGAAGAAATAGAAGATTAAGGGAAGGGATCAAATTTACCTCTCAAGTTTAGAAAATTGGCTAAATATGTCTGTTCATCAAATTTTGGGGTCACATATTCACTTGATATTGTACTTTAGGGCCAATTCTAGTCTCATACTTGGAAAAAATGGCTAAATATATATTCTTCGTCATATTTTGAGGCTAAATTTAAGAAACTTTTCATATGTATTCTTTCTTTAATAGAAATTTTCAAATCAATGTTTAATGCCCTTTTTTTTAAAAAAAATAAAAACCCTAATTCAATTCGAGCCATAAAAAAAAAATCACAAACAACTATACCTCCCTCAGTTTTGTTGATCAAAATTTTTCAATGAAATTAAGTCACTAGATATTTATTAGTGCATAACTCATGAAAAATGGATCTACATCAGTGCAAACTTACACAAATATACCCTCCCCACTTCATGGATCTGCATTAGTGTAGAGCTCATGAAAATGACACTTAGCGGTCAAATTCAACAAACTAGGTCTACTAATATTTTTTCTGGATGATTGAGTTATGAGGTCTCGTTACGTGTCAATCGTGACAACTCTTTATTCTTAGGTCTTTATATACAATTTGGATCTATATATCATGTCATTTGCTTAGAAAACTTATCAACTAATTTTAGAATCTAGATGCACATAAAATTGCATACCAAATTTTGAAAGTTGAAAATAATTATAACATGAGCAAAGTTTGTAATAGACATTTTCTCTAGTTCCATGCTTCTGCTTTATCACATTTCATTCTACCTTTTGTTCATTTATAAACAACCTACTAATGTAACACGTTGAAGAGAAATATAATTATTCGTTGAGAAAATTCGACCAAGAAAACTGAGAGAGGGGTATATTTATTTGTGTATTTTTTGTGGGTCAGATCTGGGAGGGTTAAATTACGATACGTTTTATTTTTAAAAAATGGACCATTTAGCTTTGATTTGATCTTTTTTGTTGAAAGAAGTGCACATGTTAAAAATTTTTTAACAGTGAGGATAAATTTGACCCAAAACATGACGTTGAGAGTAAATTGATTCCAAAGTATGACAAAGGATACATTTAGTTAATTTTTTAAAATAAAAGAGTAAATTTGATCCCAAAATATAACATTAAGGATATATTTAATTGTAAAGTAAGACAAATAATATATTTGATAATTTTTTAAAATAGAGGGGTAAATTTGACCCCTTTCCCATATATAGATGATTCTACCTTTTTTTCCTAGTTAAATTTATGAATTGCTATTTCAAAAAACCTTTTTTTTTTTTTTTTTTTTTTTTAAATTTTAACAAAAAGAAAAAGCTAAAGGCTATATTGGGTATTCCATCAACTTAGGGGACCCTTACAGGTAGCTATTTCCTTCGCCGGGCGCTCGCCTTATCCATTATTCCTTAGTACTTTCTTTCTCGTGCCCTCGCTCTATTTCTCTCTCTCTCAGCATCCCAAAATCTAACCCTAATTGCCAGATCTACCACGCTGTTTCAGGTTCATCTCTTTCTTTTCTTTCTCCGTCTTTCTATTTCTATTTTTCCTTCTAGGATTAGCTTTGTGATTTATTTTTACTCTTTAATGAATGACCTTGTATTTATATTGTATTTTTTTTACTACCGTGGTTTCTGAGCTACGTTGTGTGTAACTCACTAATTCCACGGAATAATTGCCAGCTCCAACCACCATTTTCTATTTTAGCCGGCTGTTATATGTTTCTAAGTTTTTATTGTTCTATGTCGCCCTACTTTGAAATTGATATGAGGTTTTATTGTTCTAGTCGGTTGATTGGTTTAGGTTTTATTGGTGGATACTAGCTGTACTGGTTCTTAACTCGGAGTTTTTTGGTCATGTTGGAACTCAAATATTGATTGGAATACTTTATCAGCTAGTAGAACTATATCTTTATATATAATTATTCATTTTATTTTTTGTCACATTTATTCTAGTATTCCTAGTAGTTCCCCGTTTTTGTGTGTTTCTTTAGTGATTGTTCTTGCATAGTGTTTTTCTATCCAAAATTATCTGGGAAAGAACAAGTGATATATCTAACCACTATTATAAATTGGGGAGGAAGCTGTGTGTACAAGTGCTTTCTTTGTTGCTTTTGAATAGGTGGAAAGAAGGATGTAAAAGATTAATGAGAATGCGAGAAGCTGAGAGATTTTGTGTTTTAATGCACGGGTCATTCTACTAAGGGTTGGTGTGTGGTGATGGGCTGTTTTACTATTCTGCTTATTGATTCCAATTGATTTCTTGATGAATGAAATTGAAGATATCTGAACATATTTCAGCTCTTTATCCATCCTATCCCAACTAAAAAGAAAAAGAAAACGAGAACTTTTGAAACTAAAGGTGATTGAAGGCTGAAATAAATCTAAACCCCATTTAACTTTTCGAACCTGGATAATTGGAAAAAAGCAGTTGTTTTCTCTGTTGTTCTTCATTTTCTGTGGCCCGGGGGGGGTTGCAGAGTGTATCTGTTGGTCAGATCTTACACCTTGTTGGTCTGGGTGCGCTTGTTGTGAATATACTGATAGATTATAGTAAGGAGGAATGGTGATGCGAGGATTGAAGTTGATAACATGGGGAGAAAGGATGTAACTGGGGAGGCACGGTACAGTCATTGTTTAGCTACATGATGAAAATGCTTGACTTGTACCATGAATCTTCCTTTTTGATTCAACAAAGTCTGTTACCTTTTGTAAAGTTAAAGACTTAAAGATATGTATGTATTGTACTCTGTAACACGTTGAACATTTCTTGCAGTTCAACAAATTATTTTTTTGCTTAAAAGTTTTGTATACATATAGTTATAATATTATAACCTCTATTTTTGGGAGGTGAATTATTTGCTGCCAATCACACACTGAATATTGATCATTGGCAAGTGAACGTGATTCTGTCTGAGATAGAGAGAGTAACTATTTATTTATTTATTTTACAAAATTGAAAAGTATGAAATAAATAATTTGGTACTTACGAGAAATAGAAAAGGAACTCTTCAAACTGGTATCAGATTGATGTAATGGATCCATTCTATTTCTCATTTAAAAAAAGGAAAAAAGAAGAGCAATGAGTCCATTCAGATTTCCTTTCAAGTTTTAAGAGATGATAAAGTTGTGAAGAGCTTTGGTTTCGAAGAATGTAAACTGATAGTAGAAAATATCCAAGGGTAGGAATCGGTTGCCTTTTTACTAGCATCAACTATCATTGCTCATGGCTTATACTGGTTAAGTCAAGGTGTTGTCTGATGTCTCTTTGAATTGAGATGGGGTAGGGTGTCTGGAAGATTTATAGGACTGTAGGAACCTGTGTTAATCATCATTAGAGGAAAAGTATTAGGATGAGAATGGTGCTGTTGCAGTCATGCAGATAGTTGATTCATAAGCTGTTGTATGTTAAGAAGTAGATCTGCATACTTCTGTGAGGCCGCTATGGTAAAGTGTGTGGATATTCTTGATGCTTTCTTTTAGCAGTGGTTTCATTTCCTGTCTATCATTAGCTCTCTGGAAAATATACGAGCTTAACTCGGGCTGATATTCTTAAAATTTTAATACTTGGTGAGAAAGCCGAACACTAGCAGGTCTTTTATCTGAAAAAAGGCAAATACTAGTAGGTAAAAACTAACATTCTCTCCGTGTTAGTTTATGTATCTGTATCTTACTTTCTTTCTTTAGTCTATTTAAAAAAGAATGACTCCTATATTTCGTAACTTTTTAATTTCAACATTCCCTTTTACCATCCCCTTATTGAAATGGCATGGCAAGTTTAATACTACAAGATTCAAAAGGTATCTTTTGTATGTTACACACATTTAGTCTTAAGACTGGAAGATTCAAGAGTTTTCTCAAACTTCTTACTTCATGCCTAGTCAAATTAAGACACATAAAATGAAGCTAAGGGAGTAGCATCTTTATTGCTTGAGGTTAGGACTACATTGAGAAAAAGGAATTGCTGGAGATATTCATTTGGGACTGGGTTTTGTCTTGACACCGAGTTTCTTAATATTATCAGCAATCTAAGGGCCCATTTATGGCAAAAAATGTTTCTTTTTTAATTTTTGTGGGACACATGTTGTTGCTTGTCTTAACTGCAGCTGGAACAGAGGGAGGATGGCATTTGATTTATTTTAAAAAAGAAGTAGAAATGGCATTTAATTGAGAAAATAAAAATCTAGTTTCATAACTCTAATTTCCGCAATATTTCTTTGAATTTAACTCGTCTATACTCCAAAATTAATTGCTGTTTCTGGTAAAAGATTCTGCTTCTATCAGTAGTTATTTCTGTTTGAGCTTTCTGTCAGCTGGGGAAAGCTGGGGAAACCATCTCCATATGTCTTTGAAGTTGGGACTTTGTCAGCTGTTGTATGATAACTAGCGGTTAATGATTATGTGCTGGTGCTGGCATGTGTTTTTCACAATGGATATGCACTATACTTTACTTTGGAGGATGTAGCTGGTGATGATGTTTCATGAATCAAGAAGCTTTTGGTGCTTGTATATTGAATAATATCTCTGTAGTGGTGTTTGGATTTGGTATTTAAAAATCAAAGGAGTATAGTAAAAAGGTTTATTTGGACTGATGTGGTTTTGGATGTGTGGTTGTGGTGGACAGGGAGGAGGCAGCAGCTGGGTGGTGGTGTAGTCATATTTTTGCTGGTCATTTGGTGGTTTATTTGTGGTAGTTTTGAATATGAAATCTGCCAGCAGAAGCCGAAGCAGGAGCAGGAGCCGAAGCAGAAGCAGGAGCCCAATGGATCGCAAAATTCGTACACAACGGTTCTCCTACCGTGATGCACCATATAGGCGGGAGCCACGTCGGGGTTTCAGGTTTTCTGGTTTTAGTCATTTGCCTGTTTAGCAATTCTCATTCTAGCACCTGTTGGCTGGAAGCAAAGATATTTGGATCTGTTTGACTTGGAATGGAGGCTAATTACTATATTGCATGGATGGGTGTTTCAATATGCATGTTTGGATTGTAGAAATGAATTTACACTTCTGTTCAAAGATGTTTTCCTGTGATTGCACTGCTACCTTATCCTAAAAAAGGGGAAGGGGGTAATGTTGTTCCATAATTGTTACTTAATTGGTCTACACTTGATGTGGCTGTTTGGGGAGCTGATTTGGCAGTCTAATTTAGACTTCCTAAGACCCTGATGTTCAAGTGTGAAGTTGGAACAATCAGTATCCCTCGACTGATTAGTGCTTTTTTGTAATTATTCCTGACCGATTGTGACCATTTTTTTACCTTGTTTGACATTTAATCAGCTAAAGTGGATTTTGTTCAATAATGGGGTTTCTCATTTAAAAATAGTATGTACTTTTATAGTACTAATTACTTCATTTAGGGATCTTATGTAGCCAGAGTCTAAAAGAAATTTAGCCTGCTGACCTCATACCTCAAATTTCATTTGCATATGCTCCTCCTATGAGTTCAAAAGAAACATGGATACAAAGTATGTTATAATACCCCAATCTCTCTCTAACATCCGGAATACTATTTTTGGCTCTTTGGTGGAAACGTTTCTTCTTTTTCTCATGGTTTCTTCCATTACTTTCTTATTTTTTTAGCAGTCAGAGTCAGAACAGTCTCTGCAAGAACTGTAAGCGGCCTGGCCATTTTGCTCGGGAATGCCCTAATGTTGCCATATGTCACAATTGTGGTCTCCCAGGGTAAGTATTAGAATATTCTGTGTTAATTAACTACTTGTTCCCCTGGAAAGCTTAAGTATTGCTACTGCATTTACTTAGAGTACTCTGGAGAAACTGTGTGCGAAGATTAAAAATGAATCAGGCTGCAAATGATGCTGTTATATTGCCGTTCTGTATTGCTTGCACATTCCATTTTGTATTCATCGGCAGTCGGATCTTGATATCTGATGCAGGTAACTAAGGAGCAAGATATGCCCTGACATCCTTTAAGGGCAGCATGCCGAATAGTCTTAGCTTGCAGGTAATTAAAGGGAAAAGATATCCTGAAATCGAATGCACAGACCCGGGCATGCTTTGTTGAAAATTTAGGACATTGACATCGTGAGGAAGCAACATATAGAACAACAACAACAACAACAACAAACCCAGTATATTCCCACATAGTGGGGTCTGGGGTGGTAAGATGTTCCACTACCTCCGGAGAAGTAGAAAGACTGTTTCCGATAGACCCCCGGCTCAAGACACGGAATAATACACAAATCCTTAATAAAGCATGGAACAAGATGACAGTACATACCTACACCACCCACAAGGAATAATAATCAAAGAGCAGTAAACAAACTCGTAATAAAGCATGCAACAAAGTGTCATAACAAGAATAATACCCTACCAAGTGATGCCCTAACCCAGCGACCCAAAATGGCACTAGCCTTCTATCCTAATCCGCGTCCTCCAGATCTTCCTAAGCAACATATAAAAATGAGATAATAATATGTAATTTTTAGTGCATAGCTTGTAAAATATCCAAACAATCAGACAATCAGATTTAGCAAGTATGTCCGAGCTGCCAGTGTATACTAGTTGCTTGCCGAGGATTTCACTAGTATAACATGAAACACCACGTAAACCCAAGATCGTTTACTTGGTGCCAACAATATCCACACTCGAGCTCAAGTGTTGTCTTAAAGGGAATGGACATGCGTATGAAAATATTCATGAAGTGTATGTGCAACGTATTGCTGATATTTACAAGTTGCTTGATAAATGACTTTCTTCTTATTACTTATTCATTCACGTATTCTTTTTTTTTTTTGGTGTATTTATTTTATTTTATCTTTGCTCCCAACCATGCTTATTCCTGAGAATTCCGGTAGTAAGGTTGGTGAAACAAGTGATATTTTTTGCTCCTTCAATTCTGATTTTGCCTCCAATATTTGAACAGGCATATTGCCTCAGAGTGTACCACAAAATCTCTTTGTTGGAATTGCCGAGAACCAGGCCATATGGCTGGAAACTGTCCAAATGAAGGAATCTGCCACACCTGTGGAAAGGCAGGGCATCGTGCTAGAGACTGCACAGCTCCTCCACTTCCTCCTGGTGACCTGAAGCTGTGCAATAACTGCTTCAAGCAAGGCCACATTGCAGTCGACTGCACCAATGACAAGGCGTGCAAAAACTGTAGGAAAACTGGTCACCTGGCACGTGATTGTCAGAATGATCCCGTGTGCAATTTATGCAATATATCAGGTCATCTAGCTAGAGAGTGCCCCAAGGCCAGTGCTCTTGATGAGAGGGGTGGTGGATTTCGTCCTATGGGTGGAGGTGGAGGATATCGGGACATTGTATGTCGAAACTGCCAGCAAGTAGGCCATGTGAGCCGAGATTGCATGGCATTGATGATCTGTCACAACTGCGGGGGAAGAGGACACCAAGCATATGAGTGCCCCTCTGGAAGGTTTATGGACCGTTTTCCCAGGAGGTACTGACAGATGAAAGCTATGCCATATCAATAGGGTGACTATTGATGACATCCTGTTCTGTTACCTCCTTGAATTGGAATTGACATTTTTTTTCTAGAAAATATCTTATTTTGGATTTAGTCGCTTTAATGTGCGTCTTTACATCTTTTGAACGGATATGATGAGACTAATATTATGAACATGGATTAATGTGACTATTGTGAGGTATTTGCATTTTATTTGGTGATTCTGCTAGCTGATTTGAAGGTTGACTCTGTCCATTGTTTTTTCGTGGTATTTGTGCTGCTTGCTTTTTACAGAGCCTGGATTTAGGCTCTTGCTGGTTAAGTATTTGCTTATACTAGCGATTCTTTGGTGACCTTGTTGGAGCTTACTGCATATTCATCTGGGAGTGCTCTTTGCGTCATGGTAGAATCTTCAGGCAAATTCTGAATATTCGCTGCTTATTGGTGATAATATAAGTGGTACAAATGTGCTAGTCCCAGTGCATTTAACTTCAAATTGATGTGCTGGGGGCACCAACTGGTGTGATTTTACTGGATGTTCTGATTGTTGCTTTGTTTCAGTTCGTGCACCATCACCCCTGGTGCACAAGCTCCTGTTAGAGTTCTGGAACTCAAATTAAATAGCCATCATTTTTGTAAATGCAATTTCTGTTATTTGAAAATGTTTGTTCTCTCTCGAAAAAAAAAAATGTTCTCAGCAATTTTAATTGCCAGTAAAAGTTTCTTCGTCCCATTTTATCAGTCTCTGGGAGGGTAGTGATTAAGGTGAAGCGGTTAGTGCTTGATGAGTTCTGCACCTTGTAGAGTATCTGTTGCCCTTAGAGGAGCCAAGGTGGTAAATTAAACTACTTTTGGCAGGGTTGTGCATCGGTCAGTTTGGTTTGATTTTATATATTCTCGGTTCGGTTTATTGGGTTTTGATTTTTAAATATGTTAAATCAATAACCAAATTAACAAGATATTTTTTATCTGCTTTTAGTCCTTAACGGTTCATTTTCAGTTTAACCGATAAGAAAATATTCATAATATAGAAATTGTAGTAACTAACATGAAAAAAAAAAAAGAATCTTAGTTGCAATCAAAAATTCTACATGATATGTTTTAATTTACAAGAATCTTTAAGTTTGGGCTAAATGTTGTTAGGAGAAATTAACAGTTTGTATAATTGAAATAATATGTTTAAATTGTAGAAATTAAAAAGAAATATATAAGTAAAATTTGAACCGAATTAATAACTCAATAATTTTTTTTTTATAAATCATTAAAACAACGTTAACCCAATAATTCAATAACAATAAACTAATAACATTTTTATCGGTCGGTTTGATTTTCACACTCATAACTTTTGGGGCATAATTGTGGATGAAAGGAGAAAGAGGAAGAAAGTATAAAGATTTAGAGCTCCTGTGGACTAGTTGAATTTAAGTAGCTTTTGCACGGTAAGTGTTAGAGTTGGTTTGATTAGTTAGTTATGAGTTTGCATGAAAGTGTCGGAAGTTTAAAATACTAAAAATTACATAAATACACAACTTATGTTTTCAATATTATAAAAAATCTTAATTCTTTAAATATATTACAAAAATTCCAACATATACACAGAATGTTTTGTATATGTCGGCTATGTTATGTATATTAATAGGAAGAGAGAGTAAAGTAATTAAAAAAGTGGGAGAGAGTGTCATTACTTTCAAAAAGGTTACTTTAAAAAAGGTTGATATTTATGTTATTTATACTTTAAAATAAGTTATTGATGTATTTGATTAAAAATCTTGATGTTCTATTAAAATGGTTAGATATGCTTAGATTTTATTGATATTGTAAGTGAACTAATTACTAGCATGAATTTTAATTCTAAATTAGTTCATTTACTTTTCTCCCTTTGAAATTTTTTTGCTTCAGTGTTTCCTTGGTCCCTTTTTGGTTGAGCTTTTTTAATCGTTTGTACAGAAAATCATTAAAGATCCAATGATTTGGTGAAACGGGATTAAAGACGGGTCCAAAGCGATTTCAAATCACGATGTAACTAATTTGATGATAATAAAAATTTTTGTCCAACTACATGTGAAGAAAAAGTGTTAGTAATACTTTTAACATTCTTGCAACATTTTTATAAATAAAAATAAAAATTAATTTTTAACTCATTTTAATCATGATATTTTAAATATTAGTTTTAACCATGGCAAATAACAATGATGAAATTATGTGAAGGACGAAGATCATGTATGTGAAGAAGGTGGATCAAGTGAAGAAAATCAAATAAAAAAGGAGAGATATATTAGGTTTTTTATTTTGATTTTTTTTTACCAAATTTAAGTTTTACTTTTTCTTGAAAAAAAAGTAATACCATAATTACTTTTACTTTTCTTAAAAGAAAAATACAAAACTCTTTCAGATTTGGCTAACCTCTTTCTTGGAGTAAAGATTTTGGACCTCTATAAATAGAAACCCTCTTTTCATACAACAATACAATAACATCCACAATATAATCCTTTAAAGAGTCTTGTTTTGAGGGAGATTTCTCCCAAACATGTTTTATGCTTTCTCAATAGTATTAATTTTTAATATATAGGCCAATTGGCAAATCACATCAATAATATGTCTTTTTAGTATTATTTTATGTGTTGTCTGAATTATTATCTTTATGATTTACAAACTATTAGCTTCCGCATAATGCCCTCTTGATTTCGAACCCAACACTCCCAACTGTGTTTTTGCACAAAAATGTTAATATTCTCGAAGTTTTAAGCTACAATTCTTTAATTCATGAAATTTGATAAATATAATTCGTTCCATACTCGGCTTAGAGAAGAGTGGACTTCTCCAGTAAAAATCATAATTGATGATTGCCTTTTTTTTTTTTTTTAATTTAAAAGGCGGGATAGACCAAATAATACAATGCAAGCAAAAGTTCCTAGATTCACGAAGATATAGAACAACATATAAGTTATCATGCTTGTATATCCATCATTTGAGTGCCCAATAATTATTCCAATAATTACATATCCGATTTGGACTATGGACAAATATGCAAACATACGTTTCATGCTTGTTTGAGTAATAGCATTGATATTTTCCAATATCATGCTACGAATAGCTAGGATTTCCAGAAGAAGATGTCATTCGTTTGATGAAAAATAAAAAGAAATATAAAAAATTCTAGTGACTGGAGCTGCTCAAAGACTTTTTATTAAAGCAAAAATAAGTGATATTTACATAACCGGGTCCAAAAATGACTTGGTCCAAATGATGAAATGGCTTCTTAGTACAAAGGTAACAACCAGATTAGGAAGCAAAGTACAATGAAGCTTTGAGAAACAAACGTGATGCTTAATCTTCCTCCATCACAACTCAAATCCAATTGCCGATGTTGGTGCTATGATATCGATATCATTGAGCTTCTCAGGTGACCAGCTAGAAAACATTATTCATGATCTTCAATAAGCTGATCACTTCTTTTCTTTCTCAGCTAAGATTTTGAAAATATGAAAGTATCAAAGCATTGTTTGATCTTGTTGCACGAGCCACTAGGTTAGCTCATAATCTTGCTATTAACATTGATATTGACTTCTTTCCACTCCAGAAATAGATTCAATGGTATGACTTCAATCTTTAGAAACCAGTCTTATCTCACTAAGCTAGCTGATGTGGCGTGGAAACACAACACTTCAATGCTTAAAATTGAGAATTTATGCATGAACTTAGGGTGTTTTGTTAGATATGATGCACTTTGATGTGAATTGCAGGTAAAACAGGTCAACAACAGTACTTGAACGAAAAGAGAAGAAAAAAACCTAAAAAAGACCAACTTTGATCAGTATATGAGTTAACACCTAAGTCGTAACAAACCAATACGACTCGTATGCTGAATCGTAAGTACAACAAAACCAAAATAGAAATTAAAGAACCAAATCTGAGGAAGATACGATTACAGTATCTCAGCCGTAAGGCAGGATACGAGTCGTAAGCTGAAGCCGTAAGCATAACAGAATCCAACATACTATCCAGGAATTGAAGTGTCAGAAGTATACGAGTCAGAAGTTTGAGTACGACTCATATCAAGAGGTTGTATGCAAATCAGTGATCAAGATCAGAAAAGATAAATATCCCAGGAGGATACGGATAAAGAATCCAAGTCGTACACATAGTTATGATTCGTGAGCTGGATTCGTAAGCTAAGAAGGGAATTCAAGTCGTGGGAAGATTAGATACTGAACTGGTTACGACAAGGCAGGATACAACTCGTAAGCTGAGGATACGAGTGACGATTGAGTCATACCGACGGCCGACTTAACTTTACCTTTTCCATTTTTAATAGGAATTTACTATTATTTTGAGATACTATAAAAATCCTAGGGTTTATATTTTATTAGGTTAACTTCTATTATATTCTACAACATACTTTGACATACTTTACAATTGTTCTTAAGATTTTAGGGTTTTATTCAATTCAAGACTTTGGAGTTTATTCATCTTATTGTTGTGCGATTGATTTTATGTATTCTTCATTGATAATCATGATTTCTTGCACAAACATGAGCAGCTAATCTCCTTAGCTAGGCTTGTGGGAAACCTGGCGGATTAGCAACATTGCAGAAATGTGAAACACATCTATTCTAAGGTTATGCATGTATTCTAATTCTTTTTTATTACAACTGATTTCAAGTATCTGCATCCTCTTGAGACAAAAGCCTATATTCGCAATCTTTCGATAACCAAGAAAGCTTGTGATTGGGAAAAGAAGATTAGGACAGTAGTTTGGGATTCCTACCTCCATCTTATAGTCCTCACATTCCATCTTATCACTTAGTCTGATAACCAAAGATCAAGTGAACTGGGGCTGTAGTAAGGGGAAACTAGGCAACATCCGGTGATAATAACTAAGTCAAAAGGTGAGATTTATCTTTGCACTCAAAAGGTGGCTGATAAAAAATAGATTGTAGGCTTTGCATGCATAGCAACAAAACAGAGGGTTGATCACGGGAAAACTATGAAGTTAAGATGTCAGGGAGAACACAGACCTAGCATTTGTCTCTGATTGATTACAACTCAAAAGCACTCAAGAATTGCTTACTCTTTGATCTTGATAATAAAATCGCCCCATTTACTTTTCTGCACTTCTCAAGGATTAAATCAAAACAAGCAACTGCTCACGTTTTCCTTGTGGTATCGACCCCAACTTAGTTGGGTTACTATATTTGCATCGACCGTATTATACTTCTGATTGAGGTATAGTTTTGGGTGAAATCAAATTTTGGTGCCACTACCGGGGATACGGTTTGAGACGTACTTGGAATTGGTGAAGTTCTTGAGCATTTTACTTTTTTGTTTTTGATTTGGCATACACTAGTGTATGCCAAGCACTAGGATTAGAGGCAATCCCCTACTCTCTTTTGTTCCAGAGCTAGAAAGTATCCTTCAAACATTGAGAAGGATGCTAGTCCAAGTTTGTAAAAGGGTGCAAGATCCCCCATCTATGGATCCGAATGCGACAATCCCGTATGATTCATTAGACATGTAGAATCTTATAGACATTTAAACGCAACAACTATTGAAGAAAGAATCGAGAGAAGTCAAAGAAGCTAGACTGGTTGCTAAAATCAAAACAGCACAGTGAGGTGGACTAGCCAAACCGAGATAGTTTGTTGATCATCAAGTTCAGAGGGACAGAGTTCCATATGTTCCAGCATATCCACATTTAGATCCATATGATGAGGATAATGAAAATATGGGTTATGTTGACCCTGCTGAGCAAGAGCTATTGTTTCTCTTGCAGTAACCCCTAATGTGAAGTTCGATATTACTAATGCTATGATCCCGTGTAAATCTAAAAAGTGTGTTTTTGGGAGTAGCTAAGGATGACGCAAACATGCACCTTACTAATTTTCTTGGGATCTGTACAAATTATAACCTCCCAGGGGTTGATCAGGAAGCATTGAGATTGAGGTTGTTCCTATTTTCTCTAACTGGAGAAGGATCTCTATGGATAGGAAAACTACCAAGAGGATCTATCACGACGTGGAATGAGTTAAAGAAATAGTTTCTGAGTAGATTATTCCCTCCTACACAGATGTTACAACTGAAGGATGAAATTTATAATTTTAGACAATTACCTGCAAAATCGATGTATGAGGCATAGTTTAGATTTAAGAAGAAGTTGAGATCAGTGCCAAACCATAGAATCAGAGGTTACCGTAGCTTATCTTGGCTAGAAAGCTTCCTTCCTCTATAAAAGGAAGCATAGATCATTTGCTATAGATCACTAAGTAATAGTTCGAAAGCCATGATATATCCTATCTTGAAGGTTCATTTATGTGTCTTCGTTGGGATGTTGCACAGGAATTTCTTGATGATATTGTAGTCACCAATAGAGGATGGTATACCAGAGATTCTGACCATGGTAGTGGTACATATGTTATTGGAGCGACAAACACATATAGAGCAGGTAATAATATGGTTGTACAAAAGGTAGCATAACTTCATACTGATATTGGTCTGCTCACAAAATAGTTTGCTTCATTAAATGTTGAGAAAGTAAACTCAATAGCAGCATAGGGAGCCACACCCAAACTATTTGAGATTGCATCTGAAGAAGAGGCAAACTATCTTGATCGTAGATTGGCAAATTTTTGAGCCCAAGGGCAAGGGAATCAAGGTCGGAACTATTATAATGATAGATATAGAGATAGGAGCAGAGATAAAGATAGTGATTGGCCAAGCAAGTATGATTATAAGGATAAGAGTGACAAATACATTCCACCAGGCATCTGAGATGCAGAGTCTAGAGTTGAGGCTCTCTTATCTAAACTAGTGAAAGGGTAAGAAAGTCGAGAAAATTATCTGAAAGTCGAGAAAATTATCTGAAAGATATCAAAGTAGATCTGTCTGGACTCAATCAAAAAGTTGAATCATATGCACAACAATCAGGCAATTGGAGAAATATTTTGGGAAGATGTCGGCCACAGTAATTAGAGACAACCTGGCACTCTTCCACGTAAAATAATAGTAAATACCCAAAATGACAGCCAATTCCATGCCATTACGACTCAGAGCGGTAAGGTTACTACAAATCCACTTGCACCTACTATTGATAACCAAAATCATAATGATGATGAGCCAACTAATGTGGAAAGTAGTAGCAAGCAGAGGATAGGAGATGAGAGGGTTGTAGGTCCTGTGTTAAAACCTATTCCAAGGTCTCTTTCTCCCTATCCGCAGAGACTGCAAAAGAGACAAAAAGAAGATGAGAATAAAAAATTTCTATCCATGTTAAAAGAGCTGCCAGTCAACATATTGTTGGTCAAAGCATTGGAATAGATGCCTGGATATGCAAAGTTCATGAAGGACCTTATCTCAAAGAAAAGAGTAGTCAGTTATGAGCCGTTTGATAATGTCCATCATTATAGTGCTGTAGCCAGTTGGTCATTGGTGGATAAGAAGGAAGATCCTAGTGTAGTCACTATACCTTGTGCCATTGTATATTTCCACTTTGCATGAGCTTTATATGATTTGGGTGCTAGTATCAACCTCATATTGTTTGCAGTGTTTAATTAGTTGGGGTTGGATGCTCCAAAACCCACCACCATGAGGCTAGCGTTGCAGATAGAAGTGTGAAGAAGCCACTTAGTATCCTTTGTGATGTTCTAGTCAAAGTAGTTTTTTTTATTTTTCCTGTTGACTTTGTTGTTTTAGATTGTAAAGTGGACTTTCAAGTCCCAATTTTTCTTAGCAGACCTTTTATAGATACAGGTTGAACATTGATTGATCTGGAGCTTGGCTATCTGATGTTGAGATTCAATGACGAATAGGTGATATTCGACATATGCAAAACCATGAAGCAACCTGATTAGTTGAGGGTGATATTTGTGATTAATGTGGATGGTGAAGAAATAAACTCATTCTATGACGTTGATGCGGTGACTTTGTAGGATGATGGTTCTTATGAAGTTGTTCCTATTGAAGAAATACTAGATGTTGAGGCACTTGCAGCTGTGATCATGAATTTTAACTTTGAAGGTATAGAAGAATATGAGGAGATTGTTGGTGCATTGCATGGTACTGGTTATAATTTTGCACCAAAGAATCTTGATCTATATTTAAAGAATAGAACAATTTCACCCGCTCGACCATCTATTGAGGAACCACTGGTGTTAGAGTTGAAGGCTTTCCTATCTCACTTGCAATATGTATTCTTCGGGGCCAACAACACTTTTTCTATCATTATTGCTGCGGACTTAAAACAGTCAGATGTGGAAACATTGTTATCAGTTTTACAGAATTTCAAAAGGTTCATTGGATGGTCCATTGTAGATATTGTGGGCATTCCACCCGGTTTATGTACTCACAAAATTTAGCTTAAGATGGATTCTGTTCCATCTATTGAGCACTAGAGCTACTTTAATCCTACTATGTAAGAGGTGGTTAAGAAGGAGATCATAAAGTAGTTAGATACTGGTGTGGTTTTTCCCATCGTGGATAGCAAGTGGGTTAGACCGATTCATTGCGTTCCAAAGAAGGGTGGAACAACTGTTGTGCCTAATGAGAAGAATAAGATGGTGCCTATGAGACCAGTCACTGGATGGAGAGTTTGCATAGACTATAGGAAGTTGAATGCATGGAATAAGAAGTACTATTTTCCCATGTCGTAGATGGATCAGATGCTAGACATGTTAGCAGGCAGAGGATAGTATTGTTTTCTTGATGGGTACTCGAGTTATAATCAGATTACTATTGCACTGGAGGATCAAGAGAAGGCCATTTTTACATGTCCTTATGGGACCTTTACATTCAAATGAATGACATTTGGGCTATGCAATGCCCCATCCACATTTCAGAGATGTATGATGTTGATTTTCTCTGATATGGTGGAAAACACCATTGAAGTTTTTATGGATGATTTTTTATTGTGGATGAATCCTTTGATGATTGTCTCATTCACTTAGCAAAGGCTCTACAAATATGTGAATAATGTAACTTGGTACTCAATTGGGAGAAGTGTCATTTCATGGTTAAAGAAGGAATTGTACTTGGGCACAAGATTTTAAAGAGAGGCATAGAGGTTGATCGAGCAAAGATTGAGGTGATTGAGAAATTACCTTAGCCAAATTATGTGAAGAGGATTAGAAATTTTCTTGTTCATGTAGGTTTTTATAGAAGATTTATCAAGGATTTCTCAAAGACTGCAAGTCCTCTTTGCAAGCTTCTTGAGAAGGAGGTAAAATTTAATTTTGATGATGCAAGCATGAAGGTTTTTGAAAGACTTAAAGAGAATTTGGTGACTTCTCCAGTAATTGTGTCTCCTGATTGGTTTGCACCCTTTGAGATTATGTGTGATGATAGCGAATTGGCCTTAGGGGCTGTACTAGGCCAACGAAAAAAAAAGATCCTTCATCCCATCTACTATGCTAGTAAGGCAATAAATCCTGCTCAAAAGAATTATACTATCACGGAGAAAGATTTATGACTGTGGTTTTGGCCTTTGAAAAGTTTAGATCTTACTTGATTGGGACCAAAGTGACAGTACACACGGATTATATAGTATTACGGTTCCTAATATCTAAGAAGGATGCAAAGACGAGGCTGATTCGATGGGTGCTGTTGTTACAAGAATTTAACTTCAAAGTAAAGGATAGAAAGGGAAGAGACAATCAAGATGCAAATCACTTGTCTAGACTAGAGGAGGAAGCTATATAGAAGGTTGCTACTGGAGTGGAGATTGATGATAGTTTCTCGGATGAGTAGATATTAGCAGCCTCCCAAGATCTTATTCCATTAACTACCTAGCTATCGATCTAGTTCCAAAAGATATTTTATATCAGGAAAGACGAAAATTCATGCATGATGTGAGAAAGTTTTTCTGGGATGAACCTTATCTTTTCAAAATTTATGCATATGGAATCATTCGTAGGTGAATACCTAAGGAGGAGATGATGAGAATACTTGAGGCTTATTATTCATCACTAGTTGGGGGTCATCATGGAGGGGCCTGCACAACTCATAAGATCCTACAATGCAGCTAGTATTGGCCAACAATATACAAGATGCTCATGACTATGCAACTGCTTGTAATCAATGCCAATAACAAGGTACTATTTCTTGAAGACATGAATTACCTATGACTCCCATTCTTGAATTAGAAGTGTTTGATGTATGGGGCATATATTTCATAGGACCTTTTATGAGTTTGGGTGGTATGAAGTACATACTTGTGGCTGTTGACTGTGTTTCAAAGTGGGTGGAAGTAATTGCGCTTCCCACTAATGAAGCTAGGAGTGTCATGATATTTTTGAGAAAAAAAATCTTTCTGTGATTTGGTATGCCACGTTCTATTATTAGTAATGGAGGGTCATATTTTTGCAATTATCTATTCAAGAGTCTACTTGACAAATATATAGTGAATCACAAGGTGGCAACACCTTATCATCCACAGACAAGTGGACACGCCGAAGTATCCAACAAATAAATCAAGTCCATATTGGCAAAGACTGTTAATTCCTATAGGACTTGATACAAGACAAACAAGAAGGCACGAAAACACCCCAAATTAGTGCAAAAATCTTAAGGATTCGAGGACCAAGATGGAGACCACTCTCGGATTCATTACAACAACAAGAATGCAAGAATACAAGGGTGTTTTCGATACCAAAACAGCCACCAAAACGTGATGAACACAAGAATCTAGACAATAATATGATAAGAACAATAACAAAAACAAATGGCTTGCGCTAAACAAGAGGAAATACTATAAGATTACAATAAAGGAAAAGGGATAGATAGATAGACCAATGTTTGGTATAATCTTAATAACCCAAGAGCCTATTCCACTCTTGGACCCTTAGAACTACACACAACAAAAACCTATCTGTTATGTTGGTACAAGAGTGATCTTGATCTCCCAAGCATCCAATGTTTCCAAGCTCGAATCCAACCCGAGTGAATCCACACTCAATGTTGAAAACCCTAGTTATAAGTTTTGGCTATGAGGGCCTTTGTCTTAAGAGAAATGTTTCTAAGTCCAACAAAAACTAATGACTAAAATCCTACATCATTCTATTTATAGTGCATTACAAATAATAGGTAAAATGACCAAAAGATCCCTTTAATGAAATATGACCAAAGGCGCCCTTGGAGTGCAAGTTTAGGGTCAGTTTTAGTGTTATCCAAGGCCTTCTTCACACTTCACTTGGATGCTTTATTGGAAGGGTCCAATGCATTCTCACATATGAGCATCCTCGTGGTTGTACCCATATCATCCTCCCCTTCTTGAAAAAGAATTCGACCTCGAATCCTCTCCTTGCCAAATTAAAGAAGGACAAACAAAAAAAACATCCTCATGACATGAGGGTTAGGATTAGAAAAATACACATATCACATGCTATGCCAAAGTGGGACAAACTTGGAGTATACCCACGGGACCTTTGTGTTGAACATGAAAACCTTAGTATAAATAGCACAAAGAAAGAGGCCATCATCAACAAAAAGAGACAAGGAAGAACCTTGCCTTCCTTCATTAGCACCCATTTTCAAACATTGCTTGTCGTCTTGACTAAGCATCAAGAGCGAAAAGTAGAAATTCCCACATTCCGGTAGGGTGCTGGGGTCAAATAGGAGAAGTATCCAAGGGTCTAAGCCGGGGTTAGATCTTCCTTCCCATAGAATGTCACTCCCACAACCACACATGAAATTTGCCTTTAAGAGAAGACTAACATTCAAGAATAGAGAGACACGGCCAAGAAGTCTTACCTCAAAAAGACATGCCATCATTTACAACATTTCCATACACATGATCTCTATGTACAAAACTACTAGCAAGGCTTTTACCACACAAGATGTTCAAAGATTCATGTGCACCATCAAGATCAACTCTGTAAACACCATCACTAACTTTAGAATTTTTAAGCACGCCACACACATATGCTCAAGTAGTGGAATACATTCATGAGTAAGTTGATCTTCATTCACATCATCACTAGTTGTTGGCAACTCGCATACCAACGTAGACTCACCTTGGTTCACACAAGGGTCAACTAGTGTGTGAGTACTCTTGTCAATTGGTAATAGAACCTTGTTCCAGTTATAAGGGCTAGCACTAGATGGACATAAATCATTCTTACGAGAAGAATCAATTTTGTCATCTAAAGGATCAACTAGTTCTTGCGTACTTACAACAAGAGTTTGGTCCTCACGTAACCTAACATCACCAAGAGTATCACCATAGGGAGACTTGAACACCTCTACTCTAGGTAAATCTACAACTATATCCAATTTGCCACTACTAGCCACAACACAATATTCTAAGTTCATAGGAGTGTAGGAAATAGTATTTTTACCTTATAGTTCACATAAGCTATGACCTTCCTCTTGATGTGTGCCCGGGAAACCCACTTGCTTCCTTTGACCTACCATATGATCGAACCTTTCATTTGCCATAGCTAGATCTCGGGACATAGTGTCAAGGTAGGCTAAAATGACATTGGTGGCATTGTTGTCCATGGGTTGAGAGGTGGAAGCTGTGGGTTACCTTGTAATTATACCTAAAAAAAGAAAGAAAAGAACACACCTACAAAAAAAACACAAGTTAGTTTGAAACAACCTCACCACACTCTCTTGCACTTGATCGTCTCACACTTGGTTTCACAAGTGTTGAAAGCCGGCTTGTATTCGCGAGTGATTGAGGGTCGAGTCTACTCTTGCTCAAAATATATTTTTGTTTGAGTTGAATCAAGAAAAAATTGTTTCCGGACTTGAACGAACAAGATACAATGAATTTACAAGAGAGAAAACCACACAACAACGCTTAACACGAATGAACGAACAAAAAGACTAACTAACAATCTAGTACATGAGTACTAGTTTGCCAATTAGTATTGGAACCAATTAAAGTGAAACTAAGGAACAACAAAAGGAAACTAAGAGATCAAAATTTTGAGCCAAAATTGTTGCGTGAACAGTAACAATGATGACGTGGCAACATATAATTGGTTGTGATTTCTAACAATTTTTGTTGTCCAATCTTAAGTCTTTGGTTAATTTATAATTTAGGAATTGGAATTTGATTAATAGAGGGAGATACAAGTCTTGGATCCCTTTTGATATTTAAATACCAAAAGTCTTGACTTGACTTGCACTTTTCCTCAAAACATGGGTACTTGTTTTATGGAAAATGGTTGAGATGTGATTGACTAGTTGGTGAGTGATGGTAAGTTTTTCAAGACTAATAAAGTTCACACCTTTTTTTCACCTTTTTGGATCGAACTTTCACTTTATTTTAACAAGCTTTAAAGGTTGTGAAGAACTTCAAGAACAACATCAACAATCGCCAAGAACAACCAACAACAATCTCCAAGACACCAACAATTTTCACACGGCCAACTTTCAATTTTCACAATACAATATCTTTAACACTTGGTCAAGACAACTACAACTTCAAAAAAATGGTTCTTAGGCTACCAATGAATAATAATATCACGTGGAAAAACTTAGAACAACAACAATATAAGGACCAAAACGCCAAAATAGTCCACCACAATAATGTTTCAACAACAATTCGGCCAAGCCTTATGTTCACAATAACAACTCCAACAATGTAAGCTCAAACTTACATTTAGACTTAAGAGTTTTAGATGAAGAAAACTAACACTAGAAACAACAAAACGAGTAAAAAAATCTCGTCTAAGACATAACATAACACAATTTCGGCCAAGAATACAAAATGAACAGATTTGCTTCTTTTTGATTTTTCAGTTTTCTAACACATTTTTTCTTTAATTTTCTATCAAACAAGCCCAAGATTGATCTTGTAGGAACAAGATCAAGCCATGCTTTGATACCAAATGATAAAAGACAAACAAGAAAGGCACAAAAACACCCAAAATTAGTCCACAAATCTTAAGGATCCAAGGACCAAGATGGAGACCACTCTCGGATTCACTACAACAACAAGAATACAAGAATACAAGGGTATTTTTGACACCAAAACAGCCACCAAAATGTGATGAACAAAAGAATCTAGACAAAAATATGATAAGAACAATAACAAAAATAAATGACTTGCACTAAACAAGAGAAAACACCACAATATTACAATAAAGGAAAAGGGATAGATAGATAGACCAATGGTTGGTATAATCTTAAGAACCCAAGATCCTATTCCACTCTTAGACCCTTTACACACAACAAAAACCTTTCTCTTACGTTGGTAAAAGAGTGATCTTGATCTCTCAAGAATCCAATGTTTCCAAGGTTGAATCCAACCTGAGTGAATTCTCACTCAATGTTAAGAACCCTTGTTACAAGTTTTGGCCATGGGGGCCTCTCTTAAGATAAATGTTTCTAAGTGTTACAACTTCAATATCCAACAAAAACTAATGACTAAAATACTACATCATTCTATTTATAGTACATTGCAAATAATAGGTAAAATAACCAAAAGGCTCTTTAATGAAATGTGACCAAGGGCGCCCTTGGAGTGCAAGTTTAGGGTTGGTTTCTATGTGATTCAAGGCCTTATCCACACTTTAATTGGACACTTTATTGGACGGGTCTAACTCATTCTCAGATACGAGTATCCTTGTGGTCATACCTGTATCAGGACTGATTGGGCAAAGATGTTAGATGATGCATTATGGGCTTATCGTATAACTTAGAAAACCCCTATAGGTGCTTTACCTTATCAGCTTGTGTATGAAAATACTTTCCATTTACTAATTGAGCTTGAACATAGGGCACTATGGGCATTAAAGAAGCTGAATTTTGAGTGAAAAAATGCAACTAAGTCAAGATTGAATAACATCAATGGGTTGGATGAATTCCGACTCCAAGCATATGAAAGTTCAGCAATTTATAAGGAGAAGATGAAGTTGTATCACTAAAGAAAAATTGAGATGAGGATATTTGAGAAAGGTGACCAAGTGCTACAATATAGCTCCATGCTTCACTTGTTTCCAGGAAATTTGAGGTCTAGATGACATGGTCCATTCACAGTTTCAAAGGTCTATCCCTATGGCACTTTAGAATTATAGAAGGATGGTTCACAACCATTCAAGGTAAATGGTCATAGAGTAAAACACTATATGGGAAATACAGAAGAGGTAGATGAAATAGCTGATATTGACCTTGATGAAGTCTTGAGTAGTCAAGGCAACTCTGTCATGCCGTGATGTTAAATCAAGCGCTACATGGGAGGAAACCCATGAGGCTAGTTGGTGAAAGTTGAGTATCCAAATTAGCTGCATCATACCGCGATATTTAATCAAGCACCGCGTGAGAGGCAACCTAAGTTTTTGTACTTATTTATTTTATAGGGTAATGTGTTGGTCCAATGTGCAGGACTACAATAGTCCAGACACAAATCCTAAGAAGTTAGAAAGGTCTCATAAGGACTCTTCACAAGTCGTATCTATATGGTATGACTCATAGGTAGGAGTTGTAATGACATGGGAGATAAATCAGAATAAAAAATTAAGTTCTGAAATGCTTACGACTCTTGGTACAAGTCATAGTCTCTAGTTATGAACTGTGACCAGGAGTCGTACCCACTCTAGAGCCCGGGTAAGAATCCCAGGCTATACGAGTCAAGGAAATAACCTGTAAGACTGGGTACGACGAATTGTATCGACAATTTGTACCTCGGCTTACTAGGTCAGTCCTCGGGTTGACCTGATCCAAAATTTAAATAAAAAGAAAAGTGTTGACCCGATAGGACACCCGAGGCTTCTCACTCGGATACGCCCTATTTTCTTCCAAATTTTTAACTCACATCCTAAAGATTAACTTGTTTTTGACTGAATCTAACTACCAACAACTTTAATTTCTCGATTTGGTATGATTTTTAACTTGAATTTGAGGTGTTTTAGATCTAAAATTGGAATCCTCTACTATACACATACCAAGTAAGTTCTCAATTCTACTTTTGCTATGTTTTAAGTTAAAAAATATTGTATGAGGTATTGACAACTTGGTTTAAGTGAAATTTCTTCAAATGTCGATTTTTGGTACCTTATATTTGGATTTTGATTTTGAAAATAGAGAATAGGGATGAACTAGTGTGCTTATGCATTTTGAAATGCTGGATATAGATGAATAAAGTAATAGGTAGATTAGGAATTTCATTGGAGTCAAACTTTGAAAGTGGAACTTCTATGTTGCAGTGGATATCAGACTCCTTACGACTCGTATCCACTGATTCGAGAGTCGTAATGAGACTCGTGCCCACTGACAACATGGAAATTTGACAAATTCATAGTTCTATAATAGATATAACTCAAACTTATGAGTTTTATCTTGACCTTACGATTTGTATCCCGACCTTACGACTCGTACATATATATCGTACCCATATGGGAAGAAAATAAATTAGCCAAAAGGTTTTGACCAGCTTACGACTGTTGGTCACGAGTCATAACCAGTCGGTACGACTGGTGAGGTAGAGTTGTAAGCTAGACAGTAAATAAGGATCATACACTGTCTAGTTTATAACTTGAAGTCATACCTAGTGGATATGACTGATACCTACCACTCGCAACCAACTGAAATCAAGGCACATTGAACTTTCATTTTGAATTTTTTCTTTTCTTTTCTTAGTCACTAACTTTAGTATATTTGCAGTAAAAATGCCTTCAAAGAATGCGTCTACTTCCAAAACTGTGCCAAAGAAAGAAATTAACAAAATCCAGTAGAAAGTGAAGAAATCATTGCATCCGTAAGCTTGACTAAAAGTAGCACAGAGGAGAATACTGGGACATCTTCTAAGAAAGCTGCACAAAAAGCAAAGGAAGCAGCTAAAGCTAAGGAGAAGAATGCCATTCCCTAAGATTTGATACTCCACCATCGAAAGGACCAAGAATAAAGAATGCAACTGTCTCTCCCCTAAGTACACCAGTACCAAGTGACGATGATGATGATGGGGACAATTTTAGTTCAATCAAGGAGACTATAGAGGAAAGCCATGGTCCCGAGATTGATGTACCACCGATAGCTAGATAGGACCCCTATTAGCATAATCCCCTACTCTGGTTCCTATCATTAAATGATGGAGGTACCCCGGCATACAGGCGATATTTACCATATGCTTATCTCAGCTACTAAATGGGAAGGTTAAGAGAGTATTATACGAGGAGCGGAGAATGACGACTACACGGATGGATGAATTGCCTGAGTTCACTGAATGTTTCAGATAATATAGTTTAGACTAGATGATGAGACCACCAGGTAGATATAGTAAGGTTTTTTTTGGGAATTTTATGCAGCTTACAAGGGTAAGCTGATGAGGTTATATCCATAGGGCATGCTGTGGAAGGGAGGTAAAACTATTACCTTTTTAGTTATTAGAGGTATTTGTGTTAAATATTTCTACCCGGACTATCAAGAGATTTCTGTATGGGCCAGAATATTAGGATCCAGCTAATATAACTAATATGGACTACAAAATGACAAAGATAAGAAAAATCACCAATTGGATGTTAGGTGTGAATGACAAAATGGTGATATTTCGATTGGTAGATGAGCAGATTATTTTACATAGCAAGCATAACACTTGGGGTATACATGGTATTGGGGATTCGCAGCAAATCAAGAAGAGTTCCCTTACTTTTGAGGGTAAGGCATGGTGAACTATAGCCTGTCATAGGTTATGTCTGACTACTGGTGATGATATGCTATTCCGTTCTAGGATGCAATGATAGCTGGATTTACACATAAATTTGCATTTGATATTTGTTAGTTCTTGGTGCAAGAGTTAAAAGATAGGGCTATTGCAGAGAGGAAGGCGTTGCTAGCATACCCCTGCATGATCACCCATATATGTTTAACTGCGGGGTTATTGGAGATTTTGGGCATTTGATATCGATCTTATTCATGATGTAGCCAACCCACTGGCCTAACCTATAAGGCAGGCAATAGAGGCTATGGTGGGAGATTTCCCATAAAATGATCAGACAAATACTGTTGCTATTGCTGTGGCCATCGAGACAGGTGCGCTGACTGAGACTGCTCCCATAGATAGAGCAAATACTTTTAGTACTCCACTGCTAGTTCAATATGTTCCACCTGGGACAAGAGGAATCCCTCTTGGTGTTATGATGATTTCACAGGCTGCATGGACAGAGGCAGTGACTCAGTTAGCTACACTTGCTGTGGATGTAAACAATATGGAAGGTGGTGTACAGAGTTAGATGAAATGGTAATTGGAGGTATAGGATAGGTACGTGCAAGATTGCCTTGCTGCATTTAAGTCAAGGATCACTCAATAGTTAGGTAGTGCGCAGATGCTTGATATTGCTGCTATTCGAGCAGAGATTTCTGATATAAAAGGTATAGTTGCTAAGTTGTTTGAGAGTTCAGTAATTGCTCCCCATAGTTGAGGTGTCAAATATTTAGGCAGTCCTGATGGATGAATAGACTGTGCCAACTGAGGCAAAAAGAGTAGAAAAGAATAAAAAGAAGAAAGAAAAAAAAGAAGAAAAGAAAAAGGCAAGAGTTGCCAAGAAGGCCAGACGTCATGATAGCCAGGATGGGCAGGACCAAGAGATGGCTAGCAGATCTGGTAGATTGAGAGATCCAGCTGTTAATGCTGAGGGGGTTGATGCTGTGCCCCCATCTACTATTTATCAATTCTTGATTGGGACAATTACTGATGAGAGTGGGAACCGATCTGAGGGCCCGCATACGAATATTGATGCTCTGATGCCTTGATCGCCTAGGTATGATTCTTTTTTTCCCTACTTTATCTTATTTTTGAAGCACTAAGGACAGTGTAATATTCTTAAGTTGGGGGTGGGGTACCAGATATTTTGGGAGCAATTTTTAATTTCTTATATATAGCTAAAACTAAAAGTCTGTGATGTAGGTAGCTGGGATAGGGAGTAGATCAGCGCTCCTATAGCAGAAGATATTTTGAATTTTAACTATGATTTTTATGGATTTTGAAAATACAGGTTTTAATTAATGATTTTGATATTGATTTTGATTTTGGTGATTGAGTTTGACACTACTGATTGTTGTGAATTTTTGAGCTGTTTTTGTTAAAAGTGGTGTTATCTATGCTGAAGAGTTGAAAATGTTGAGCCACCTCAAAATTTTATTGTTTAAATAATCACATGATTTATATATTTGTGTCGAAACTATTAGGGATAGTACAGGTAGGGACAAAATAGGTACAGAGTTAGATATCTGGCACTTAGTAATATAGCCCTATGCAAGTGTACGTAAGGTTTACCGACTTCCCGGTTGTGTTGGAATCTAGAACTTAACCAGTTGCTTTTACCAAGGTATAGGATAGTTAGGTAGGAAGTGATCATAGGCCTTTTTGTATGAGTTTACTTTAGCCTAAAATGACTACCAATTGAGTAAATCCCCTTGATCCAAATGTTTGAGTCGTAAGAGATCAATTTTTTTCTTACACCTATCACATTCCCATTTAGCTGAAAGGTATCTATTTTTTACCATGATTCTTCCATTGATACTATGTGCCTTAACTCAAGAAAATAGCTTAAGTTGATGGTGGTTATTATGGGGGGTGTGTAATAGCAAATGCGTATGAAAAAAAGGGTAGAAGAAAAATAGTTGAAATATGGACAGGTATGAAAACAAAGAAAATTACCAAGAATTGTAAAAGAAAAAGAAAGATAAGCACTAGAAAATGCCAAACCTGATCCCATTAGAAAATGCTTCAGAGGAAAATAGAGATATAAGGGTGAAAATAAATAAAAAAGTGGAAAGTACCCCAATAATAATATAGTGTCTAGGAGGCGTAGCCACTAAAAGAATCCCAAAAGATATCCTACCATCCCTTGGCCTATGTTACAAGACAAAGAAAGTCCTATAGTGATTTTACCATAACTGTTTGAAAACTTAGTGAAAGAGAATAAGGGCAATCCTATAGTATTCTATGCACACCAGTGATACTTCTTTGTTATAGTAAGACTTATTTGTTAGATCCCAGAAGAAGTCAATATATGAAGAGAGAATGGGATTTGTTTGACGGTGAATGCACATGGGGTATGTTGCTAGGTTGGTAAAGTGTTTGACAACTGTAAAATATATATGTGCCTAATTATCTATTACTAATGTAATACCATTATTGGATCCCTTCATGTTTCTACATGTGTTAAAATTGCTATATGCATGTGTGAGTTTAAGAAGTTGGAAATAAAGGTGGTAACAACAAAAAAAATTGAAATTCAATTCAAAATCACTGCCATGGGTTGCTGTTTGTGATCTTCCTATTTTGACCATCTCCTCGAGGGTAGAAAATAGTATTTGGTTTTGTTTGCCTGAGGAAAAGCAAAATTTTAAGTACAAGGTGTTGATGTGGCATGGAAACACAACACTTTTGATGCTTAAAACCGAGAATTTATGTGTGAACTTAGGGTGTTTTGTTAGATATGATGCACTTTGGTGTGAATTACAGGTAAAATAGGTCAACAACAATACTTGAATAAAAGAAAAGAAAAAGACCTAAAAAAGGACAACTTTGATCGATATACAAGCCATCAGCTAAGTCATAACAAACCAATACGACTCGTATGCTGAATTGTAAGTACAATGGAACCAAAAGAGAAATTGAAAAACTAAATATGAGGAAGATATGACTTAAGTATCTCAGCCGTAAGGCAGGATATGAGTCGTAAGTTGAAGCCGTAAGCATAACAGAATCCAATCTATATCCAGGAATTTAACTGTCAGAAGTATACGAGTTGAAAGTCTGAGTAGAACTCATATTGAGAGGTCATATGCAAACAACTATCAAGATTTGAAAAGACTAAAGTCCCAAGTGGATACGGAAGAAGAATCTGAGTCGTACATATGGTTATGACTCATGAGCTAAATTCGTAAGTTGAGTAGAGAGTTGAATCCATGGGAAGATTAGATACTGGACTGGTTATGACAAGGCAGGGTACGACTCGTAAGCTGAGTATATGAGTGATGACCGAGTCGTACCGATTGCTGAATTAACTTTATCTTTCTTGTTTTTAATAGGAATTTACTGTTATTTTGATATACTATAAGAACCCTAGTTTAGCTTCTTTTATATTCTACAACTTACTTTGACATACTTTATAATTGTTCTTGAGATTTTAGGGTTTTATTCAATTCAAGACTTTGGAGTTTATTGATCTTATTGTTGTGTGATTGATTGTATGTGTACTTCATTAATAATCATGGCTTCTTGCACAAACATGAGCGACTAATCTCCTTAGCTAGAGTTATGGGAATCCTAGCGGATTAGCAATGTAGCGAAAGTGTAAAACACATCAGTTCTAGGGTTATACATGTATTCTAATTCTTTTTCATTACAACTGATTTCATGTACCGACAACATCTTGAGAAGAAAGCCTGTATTCATAATCTTTCAATAACCAAGAAAGGTTGTGATTGGGAAAAGAATATTAGGATAGTAATTTGGGATTTCTTCCTCCATCTTATAGTCCCCGCATTCCTTCTTATCACTTGGTTCGATAACTAAGGATCAAGTAAACTAGGGACGTAGCAAGGTGCAACTAGGCAACATCCGGCGACGATAACCAAGTCAAAGGGTGAGATTTATCTTTGCACTCAAAAAGTGGCTGATAATACATAGCTTGTAGGCTTTGCATGAATAGCAACAGAACAATAGGTCGATCGTGATAAAACTATGGAGTTCAGATATCAGGGGGAACATAGACCTAGCGTTCGTCTCTGATTGATTACAACTCAAAAGCACTAAAGAATTGGTTAGTCTTTGATCTTGATAACAAAATTCGCCTATTTACTTTTTTGCACTGCTCAAGGATTAAATCAAAACAAGCAACTGCTCATGTTTTCCCTGTGGGATCGACCCTAACCTAGTTGGGTTATTATATTTGCATCGATTATATTATACTTCTAATTGAGGTGTAGTTTTTGGAGAAATCACTAGAATATAGGTCTAAGTAGCTTTGGATTGATTACATTTCAAGCCAACTCAATCTCTCACCAAGTGTTGTGTAGTCGATTCCGTTGGAATAGGATTCTGAGTAATTAACAATATATTAGTTCATGTAATCTTCCGATTTAATTATCCCACTAAATTGAAGGTTCCTAATTCTTGGTTTTGTTTATTTCTTTACAAAAGGATGAACCTTGAAGAGATTATTACCACTTTCTTATTAGTTTAAACAACCCTCAATACCCTAGTAACCTTACAACTTTCCCTGCTACTAATGTTGTATTTTGTGTCTAGTAAATATAATACCTAAATTTTATCTGCATTTTATGGTGTGTATGAGCCTCTCCTATGTATCTTTACTGTTTCTTCTTTAATATGGTGCCTATTATCGTATTTTCCTTAACCTAAGTTGTGGTAGTTATTGTTTATCCTGGATTGGAATAGCTCTTGCTCTTGTTGGTAACTCTATGAATATGCTAAAACTTGTTGTACCTACAAAAATAAAACACCAGTTATCTAAAAAATCTATCAGAAAATTTCCTTCTCTACAGATGTGTTGTACTCTAATTCGTCCCATCTCTACTAGCTCCATAATTTTTATTATGATTCCCTCTATACTCCAAGGAACTTCCCATTCCCCTTTCACTATTTTAGCCAAATCTAAAGAATCAGTTTCAAGTACTAGGGGAAGAATCTGATGCTCTACATAGTAGAAGCATCTCTTCTTCATAACCAATGCCTCTGCATAGATACTAGTGTTTTCCTGTATTTGTTTACTTGAGGCATATATAAAGCCATCACCCTCTTCATTTCTTATTCAAAAGGCAATTGAAATTGCATCAGGATTGCCTTGGAAGTTCCATTAGAATTATACTTATACTATCTTTCTTTAAGTTTTCTCCAATTAACTACCATTGTTTTTACCTATAGCTTGCAATTTTGCAAACATTCAACCAAAATAGGCCATCTATTAGGTACATTCTTTAACCATGGATAATATGGTCAGGTGATGAAGATTATTCTCTATTTCATGAATAACCCTATGCATTAACATTGAACCTTTATGATTCACTTTGTTGTTTCTATTACATAACTGTCAGTATATCAAAATTGGTATAACCTGAGCAATAGGATTAATTCTTCCATCAAATTCTGCACTCCACCATTTAGTCAAGGTTTGATGATATTGTAAAAATGGACCTTTAACACATACACTTACAATATATTAGTCCACATTCTAAATGCAAAATTGCTAGATATGAATAAATGATGTACAATTTCTATGTATGGTTGTAGAAAACTGTATCTTGTTTTAATGATCAGAAAATGACTACAAGGGATTGAGTCCCTGGATGTTCAAGGCTATGTATAGCTAGCACGCGTCTGCACAGTTTTATCCTTTTGTGTAACAAACTGCATCGGTGATGCCTGAACTATTTGGGACACCTGGTCTAATTGAATTTCAACCCTAATCATCACTCAACTATAAAAAAATGATGCTTCTCTATCAAGTTGTTTGAAAATACAAAAAGCTAAAGAGTGAAAGAAAGGAAAAAACTCAATTTCAACATTGCTTAAGTTCTTATCTCTTGTGTTCTAAAATAGCAAATGTTCTTAAGTCTAGTTTGTGTCTGTAAATGAATTAACCATTCTATAAGAGTAATGGTGTTTTCTTCTTGGTTTTAGAGTGCTTTAGGTAGAGCTTCCTAAGGTTGAAACTAGTTAGAGTTAACTAGTGTTGAGGAGTCTAGGTAGAGTTGTCAAGTTGAGATTGTAATAGAGTTACTAAAAGTAGGAAAATCCTGGAGTTAGGTTCAAGTTTAAGTCTATAATAAAGAGGTTGATTATAGTGAACTTTTGAGAGCTTGTGAGGGAAAGCCATGGTTTTTTCACCAAGGAGGTTTCCACTTTAAATCCTGTGTTCTATACATTTCCTGTACTATGTTGTGTTCCTGGTTGGTTTACTATTTTATTGCCTATGACTAATTTTGAGGGACCTGGTCCCTCACTATATGGTGCAACCCTAGGATTCCAACAATTGGTATCAGAGCCAGAACACTCTAAAATGTTCACACCTAGAGTGATTTAGTTAGCATGACTTTTTCACTTAACCTGGAAGAAGGGAAATCTATTACTAGGCTACCTAGATTTTTAATGGGTAGTACTATAAGTGGTGGAAAACCAAGATATTTGTCTTCATTATGGCTGAGGATATTAAGCTGATGGACATAATTCTTGATGGTTCTCATGTTTTTGTTAAAGAATTCAAATAAGAAGAATTTACAAGAATGGTTATCAAAAGCAGGAGGGAGTTCAATGATGAAGATAGAAAATTGAGAAAAACTACAAGGCCAAGAAATTGCTAGTGTGTATATTGAACCTGATGAATATAACAGGATCTCAACCTATGAAAATACCAAGCAGATATAGGATTGCTTGAGGACTGATCATAAAGGTACCACTAATGTGAAGGATTCAAAAGTAGACATATTGACTACTCAGTATGAATTTTCACCATGTAAGAAGGAGAAACAATCAAAAAAATGCATACAAGATTCACTTCTATCACAAATGATCTTCATTTCTTGGGAGAAGTAATTCAATTGTATAAGCAGGTGAGAAAGATTCTTGGTGTTCTTCCTAAGTCCTGAGAAAGCAAAGTGGATGCCATAACTGAAGTAAGAAACCTGAAGACCCTCACTATGGATGAACTGATTGGAAATCTAAAAACCCATAAACTCAAGAAGAAACAAGGGCTGGAAAAAATAAAGTAAAAAGGGAAAAATCTATGGCATTGAAGGCTTCCAAACATGATTCAGCAGGAGAGGACACTGATGTTGCCTATTTGGAAAAAAAGGATTGTCAAGGACATGAGAAAGAGTGGTCAGTTCCAAAGAAGAGGAACAACAACAAAGGAGGAAGTAATGTTGAGGCATGGCACAAATATGGAAGTCTTGAGCATTTCATTAAGGTTTTTCCACTGCAAAAGATGGATTACGAGGTATACCTCAAGACTGGAGGTGATAAATAAAAGAATAGGTACCAGGTCCGTAAATAATCAAGAAAGAATACTGCAGCTGAATATGCAGTAAAGCAAGCTCTGGTAGGTTAGGGAGATTCTTCCAGTGAATCAAATAAACATGAAAAATCTAGAGATATTTCTATACTAGCTGTGGAAGATAGTCCAGTTATCTATTATTCCTTATTTTCCTTCATGGTCAACATAGAATATGAAGAATAAAATGAGGTAACTCTCTCTCATATCAAGGAAAACTCTGATAACTACACTACTAAAAAGATAAATAATCTTACAATTGTGTTGGTAGACTCTGTATGTGAACTAACTGCTGAGAAGAATGCCTTAGAAAGGAAAATAGGAAATCAAGAGCATGAGTTATTGCCTTAACTCTTCAGATACCTGAAACTAAAGAAATAGTCTCTAAATTAAAATCTGAAAAGCTGAGTGGTGTGAGTTAACTGAAAAAGGAAAATAGTTTTGAAGGTAAAGAAAATAAGGAAGCTTCAAGGATTCAGATTGATCTTGAGGATAAACTAAGGGATTATTAAAAACACCTTATGTATACACTTTACAAGAATGAAGAATTAGAAAGGGACTTGGTCCATTTGAGAGAAAAGCTCAACAAGTCTCTTAAGTGGACTACTTCTTCATACATTCTTTCTAATTTGACTAGTAAGGGTGTTAATAATGGCAAAGGCCTGGGCTATCAAGGAGAACTACGACCTCCAGGGTATCAAGAGAAGACTGTCAATGATGTTAGAGATAAAGGACACAGACTCCTATGCACTTATTGTGGAAAAGATGGCCTCACTAAGAAAATTTGTCAAAGCTGGTTGAGAGCAAGAATGAATGGTTTTAAATATGTTCTACAAAATAATACACAACCTAAGTGCTTCAAGTCTCTAAAAAAGATAAAAAGGAACTCTTTACCTAGATGGTCTAAGAAGGATTTGACCACACCATTATTCTCTTACTGGGAACTCAAGCTCAAGCGGGTTCCCAAATCCAACAAGTGATCATGATTCCAGGTATGAAAAATGGGATTACAGTCAGGAATGGGCTATTGATAGTATGTGCTCAAAGCTTAATTTTGAAAGGTCTGACTATACTCCCTCTCTCAAGACACTTCACATGGAGGTTTATCATTTTAAAATAGTTTATTTTAAATAACCTGGTGCACTACAAAACATAGCTAAAATTTCCAAGACAAGATGAACTCATTGGAGCAATAATAAAGGGTTGGTGATGCTGAAAATAATGGGAAAAGGCTGAAAGATGCAGATAAGAAGGGGGTCATGATTCTCAAGGACCTGGTCCCTAGAAAACTCATCTCAGAAATAGAAGCTTCAGCAGTTTGAATAAAGCCATGTCTGGGACCTAGTCCCTAGACCTACTTTAGGAATATGTTCTGAGATAAAAAGAGTGTGCAGAGGCTAAAGCATGATACTGACCTGACCTAACATGTGAATTAATGTCTCTCCATAAATTAGGTATGATAGGGAGACAAGTATCCTTGATAAGGTTGGTTTAATTAGTATAACTCAATATCACACCATTAAAAGTATACACCCATGGGAATAGCTTTGAAAGTGGACAAATGTAAAAAATACAAATTTGAAGGTTCACTAAAAAAAAAGAGGGACCTTGTCCCATCTCAGGTTAGTACCTATACAGATGCTCTAATAATCTTTTAATGTTGTCTAAAACGGGCCATGTGTCTTTCTTTCTTTGTAAAAATAGTAAGTTTCTTTACAAAAATGAAGATTCACTCTTATTAAGTTCAAATATGTCGTTTCAAAAGGAACCTCTCTTAAAAGTCAACTGTCACTTCTCTAAATTGCTGATTTAGACCTTTTCCTTTTTTTTTCTTTAACAATTTCAATCCATCTTTCTAAATCAACAATCTTCTTTAACCTAAACGAATTCTATTTCATCTCCTTACTCTAAAAATCAAATGGCTGATAATCCTAATTCCTCAAACCCTGGTGACATTCCTGAAATAGATAAGCCCCTATAAAATCAGGCTAAATATTCCCAATACTCTGATCCTTCAACAACAAAAGCCATAGAAAATATCATCTTGAGTCTCCAATAAGAACCTAAGTCAACTTTAACAAATGAGTCATCCACAAAAAATACAAAAACCTTAAACAAGTCAGTTCCCATTGAATCATCCTCAACCTTAGAAATTTGTGTTCAACCAATCATGGTAAAGGATCTAAATCAAGGATTTGGGTCACCAATTGAATAGGAAATCTTTCAACCCAAAATTCCTTCTTTCTCATAAAGTTCAAAAGCACCTAAAGATTCTCAGATCCCTGGGTTGTCTGAAGAACTCAAAAAAGCTGAAACTTTCAAAAACTTACAAGAACTAGGATCCCTTACTCCCTCTGATTCAAACCCTATATTTTCTTTATTATTTGCAAAAGAAATACCAATAAAAAGAATTGTCTTTCCTATAATGAGAACTGGGTGGCTGAAAATCTACTTTTACTTACATATGATACTAAGGAAAGCCAGTTAATGGAGAAGAATAGGAAGTAGGTGATAAAGATAAAGTGAATGATGGAAAAGATATGTTGTTACCTCTAAATGAGGATGATGAGGATGAATTACCTCTAATATGGTTTGTGAAGAAACTAAGGGGAAGTATAGGTAAGGAGTAAGTGGTGGACTCTGAGGTGAAAGTGACTAGATCCTATTATACAAGAGGATCTGAAAAGAAAATATTAGAAGATTCCATAAAGTATAACAAGACTTCAACCATGAAAAGAAGAAGGCTCAAGAAAACTGTTGCTGTAGAAGAGAAAAAGGATATTAAAGTTGTAGAGGTTGAATGAGGGAAGGGCATAAATTCAGGAGGTTTTGCTGCTATCGAGGAAAGAATAAAGGAGGTTCATATTACTGAGAGGACCAGGTCCTCTAAGTCAAAGTCTGATAGCCTTGCTAGAATAAGGCATAAACACAATTATTTCAAGAAAAGGAAAGACTTTGAGGGACCTAGTCCTAAGAAAAGAACAACCATCGTCAAAAAATTTAGCAGTAGTCCCAAGAGAAGCAAAAAGGAGGAGGAGATGAAGGATGTGGCTAGAGAACAAAGGAATAAAATGCTGATGACATAGAAGCTTCAAATAGGATGAACATTTAATCCTAAGATATATGTAAAACCTGGAATGATAGTGTTGGTTGAGTGTGTTGGACACCAAGGTTGGCTGTACTTATTTAAGGAATCAACTCCCGTAGTGTTTGAGAATGAGGTATGAGAATTTTATTACACAAAGTATTTCTCAAAAGAAGGGCTAAGTTTGAATTCCAAAGTACAGGGAAAGCCTATCAAATCAAATAAAGAGACATTAGGGAGGATCTTGGATGAACCTATTATAGGTGTGAGAAATATGGTAAAGCAATAACCTACAACTGAGTTTATGATTAATTTCTCAATAGCTGCAGTGAAAAAAAAGTTTTTAATTAGTGAGTTTTAGCTGATATTTGAGTTTATTAACAAGATTTTGTTGCCAAGATTTTTAAAAAGAACCATAACATCAGTTGTTAACCTATTTTTGATTGAGTGCTTGAGTAAATTTGAACTATTTAGTCTGTCTGCCCTAATGATGGTAGTTTAAGAAAAATAAGAAAGACATGGGATGCCATATGGTTATCTCTTGAATGAAGTGTTTGAGCATTTTGGTGTGCTTCAAACTAAGGGAACACCATGAACAATCAAGCAGATGTTCAGTTTGGCAACTCTAGTGGAAAATGAATGTGTTGAAGGCAAGGTTTGAACAGTGTCTCAAGTGTTTAAGTTACTGGATGCTCAAGAAACGCTAGTCAAGAAAATGGAGGAATTAAGAATCAAGTTAGCTGCAACGGATGTTGAAATAGCTCACCTGAAGATACAAAATCAAAGTTTCTCTTCTAAGGGACCGGTGACATTGAAGAACTGGCCGTATAAAATGCAAAGCTCTATTCTAATGTGGTAGAATTGACTGGTGAAGTTTATAGTCTTAGTATTAAAGTGAAGTTCCATATTAAATAGTTGCTGGATGCCCATGCTGCTGAAAATACAATAATGGAGATGCTGATTAAGTCCTTTTCCCTAAAGCCTCTCTCTACCTAAACATTATTATCCCTATTCCCTCGTTAACCTTGTATCGGTTTCATGTCTTGGTTATCTTAATGGCCTTTAAAGGATGTTATTTTTATGTGTTATTTTAGTATGATTATAATGGTACTGACTTCTATTTTATGAATAAATCTCGATTTATGTGTTACATCTATCTACTTTATTTTAAAACAGTTCTTCATGATAGTGTTGCCACAGTGGCCATTAGTTAAATAATATGTGCTTATCTTTTCTCTTGGTTTACTGTTTTCACTTTTCAATGATGCCAAAAGGGGGGATATTGACTTCATGTGTTGAGGACCAGGTGTGTTAAAGTACCAGATGAGTATGGCATATGGATAGGGAAAGTGTGATGAGGCACATTGTAATACCCCAATCGTTTCTTAAGCCTAAATCCATCTTTTGAGTGAATATGGATGACTTACAAAGTGATTATTGTTTATATCATGTTGTATTTCCCTAAATTCCACTTTCTATCATGTGGATAATTGGATAAACTTCTCATCGACATAAGATTCCCCCGAATTGGACACCCGGTGAGGAGTTAGAGCCATTTTGTAATACCCCGAGACTCTTACCAATAGTGCAACCATGAATCAAGCTCATGAGAAATAAATTATAGTGATTTGGTTGTTTTATAATCAATGGTGATGTGTATTAATGCCTCAAAGATGTCCTAGCTATTAGGTGAATCAAAACATTCCTTACCGATTGAATTCTTATGAAGGATTTTTCTATATCCAACTTCAAACGATCATACATCTTGTTATACTACGAATCATTGCTCCCATGACCTACCAAAAGATACATAATTTAATTATATTTCTAAGGATATTAATTTTGTCAAAATCTGATATCGGAGCAAAGAGTTATGCTTATTTTACTCCAGTGTGTCAGCCTGGAACCTCCGTGACGACCTTTTGTGATGACTTGTCACAAGCCTGACGGCTTGTCACAAAATGTCATCACCTTAAGACAGAAAGTCACAAAATCCAACCTTTTGTGACGGCTTGTCCTAAGTTTGACGGCTTGTCACAAAATGTCATCAAGCTTAAGACGAAAATCATAAAATCCACCCTTTTTGTGATGACAATTTGTGACGGCCTATCATGGGCCTGATGGCTTATTACGGATGTCGTCAACTATTTTTTTTCCATCAATTAAGGGACGTTTTTTCAAGGGCATTTTGATCATTTCTGCCCATTTTGGTCCTATATATATATATATCCAAGTAGAGAAGAGAGATTCATTTTCGCTCATATTTTCTTCCAAGAAAGATCTAGAACTAGGGTTTCTTCCAAAATTCTAAATTAGATCTTCTACAAAAAAATTCAAGAATCTTCTAAAGATTTCACCAAGTTGTTCAAGAATCAAGTTCTCCAAGTTAAAGGCATCAGGAACTTAGCTTTAAAGTATGAAGAAGAGTTTCCAATCAAGCTTGCTCATCTTAAATTCATAATCCAAGGTATGCGGGATTTGAATAAGAACACTTATTTCATTCTTGTGCCCAAAGATTTAATTTTTACTATTGAAATTCATGATTTTACAAAGTGTGTTTACACCCAAATTATTTTATTGAATATATATATTGATATTTGAGCTTGACAGTCAAGAATGAGTTCTATGATGTTTTCTTGAAGTTTTTGATACATGATTATTTTACAATTTCTAAATTATGACTTGATATTTAATATTTTGAATTTCATGGTTCTCCAATGAGTTGGTATTTCAAGTGCTTTCAAGACATGTGTCAAACTTTAACCTTCCTTATGACAAATTGGATTATTGAGTATATTGATTCATGAGATTGAGTTGTTACAATGAGTCTTGATATTTTCTCACAGTTATTGATGTTTCCATGACTTAATGAATTGATAAATTTTGATATTGAGAAAGATTGATTTGATTTGCATCGAGTTAGGAATCCACAAATTGATTATGATTTGATAAATGAGAAAAAGATTTAATTCGGTCTTCATGATAGACCCTTGTAATGTTTGTGGTGGATTTCCTAATGCATTTTGACTTGTGTCTGGGAGTAGTATTTAGCACTGAGCAGGAAATATGGTATTTCCCCCGAAACTACCTGCAACCGTAGGATTGATATTGATAATTATAGGCCGAAGGCCGAGTATGAGATTGTGATCACTAAATTTAGGTTATACTCTCTGGCAAGAGTACGATGCTACCACCAATGTAGGGTTCTCTCCTTAGGAGGGCAAAATGTTGGACTCCATGTAGCTCACATGGTTTATGTCAGTTATAAGAACCTCTCAAGTCCATAAGAGTTCCAGTTTCATGAGTTACTGAGTCACTCTAAGTCATGAGTTAAAGAGTTTGAGTTAAATATAATGATTTATGAGATTTATATTGCTTGCATTACTATTGATGATTTACAAGGAATATATTTCAGTTAATTCAAGCAAAGAAAGTCGTTATCGTCAGCATACATGATTTTTATAATCATTTATGATATTATATATAATGTTGCATTGCACCCCCCACATACTCAGTATATTTCTTAAAGTACTGACCCTTATATATTTCTATGTGCTATAGTAACTTATAATATAGGTACAAATTGTAGCGCAGATACTACATTCAGTCAGTCTTCCACTCCCAGTCAGTAAGTGACGAGTCCTTTTGATTCGAGGGCTTGAGTTGGTTATACAGTTTGAGGAGTATTATATTTTCTTATTTAGTCATATTGAGCTTAGATATTTGGAAATCATGACCCAGCTATCTAAAGTCAGTACCAGTAGAGGCTTCATAGACAGTCAGTTGAAGTTGATGTATTTAGATTCAGTTTTGTTTGGTAAATGTAAAGTTATAATCTTGTAAAGTTCATGTTTATATTGATCGAGTTTAGAGAAGTTCTATGATTTTGCTGATTTTATATAAATTTAAGAATTTTATCCAGTTACTTATGAGTTATGCCAGTAGGAGGGTTATCTTGGGGTCACTTATGCCCCTAAGCATCGTGTGACGTCTCGAGACCTAATTTTGGAGCGTTATAAACTTGGTATCGAAGCACAAAGTACAAGTGTCCTAGGGTATCTATGAAGCTGTGTCTAGTGGAGTCTTGCGAAATGGTACAGAGACGTCTATACTTTTCTTCATGAGGCTACAAGACATTTAGAAAGGTCTCCATTCTTCATGTCTTAGATTGTGCTATACAAAGGTTCTTTGATAAACTTATGCAGATTCTCATCTTCCTCTATTCAGGGCATCCACGCCTTATTTTTGAGGTATTAGAGATAGTCAAGCTCAACTCTTTGCAGATAGTACTTTCTTAAGTAGTCTCTATAGATAGTTACGGAGTTTTAAATGAGCTAGAAAGTATCCTTTTAGTGTCTTATCATGCCTTGATTATGAATCGTGCAATAAGCCCAAGTCAGTTATGCTTTTAGATTCCTTCTCAGAATCCATAATGATAATCTATACTTCTTTATCTATATACTATTCTTGAGGTAATATGATCTACAAGTTTTAATTTCCTTCCCTAACAATGCCCTTAGACTTGTAAGTGTGAAGTTTCAGAAGTCTCACAAAGCGGCTTGAGAAGAGCTTACCAACGTGTTATAAGTTTCTAAAGTTCAATGTTGTGCCCTCTCCCTTATGATTTGTTCAGTTAAGACAGAGTAAGATATGTATTCTTACATTATCGAATATTGTATGGCGTTCTACCTCTCGTAACCTTGTTATCATCACGATGTTAGAACTGAAAGTCTAGTAAAGCTGTGTGGGGCTCTTTCGATTCACTAGCATAATTGCTCTGTTATCCATCTTAAATTCTTTTGGAAATGCAAAATCAAAGACTAGTGAAGTTAGGTGAGTCTTATTTTGATTCACTAGCAACTCTTTGTGTATCTTATTTCCTTGTGCTAGTTAGAACTGGGTTTAGAGGTGTAGTGGCAATAAAGGTGGAAAGTGTGATTTATTGGAAATATGTATAGCCGAGCTTATTTCATGTGATCAAGTTAGTGATGAAGTGATATTGTTCTTGTGTATCAGCTCATGGAAGAAAGAGAAGGAGTTATTGGTAGAGGTAAATAATAGTTTGTTTAGGGTATGAAAAGAGTTGTTGAAGGTGTGTTGCACAAGATAATTATGTTATGGATGAGGATACTTCGTGGATGAGTATTGTTAACTTACGTGCTCCTGAGATTGTAAGGGGAAGTTAAGTTGAGGCTTAGAAAGTTATGAACTAAGTTAAGTTATGTATGAAGGATAGATAGTAATAATGGGTAGAAAGGGGGCGTGTTGATGGATTATAAATGAGAGAGGCCATATAATTATGACCAATTATTGTTATTAGGGGGTTTAAGTGGGCTAGTATTTATTGACGTGTTGTTTTAAAGTTTCCAAGTGAGAATTATGTGTGTGAGGTGGAGTTATAAGTTATGTTGAGCGTTAGGCATTAATCTTGGATGATTGGTGGCTACGAAGGTAGATGTGATGATTTTTTGGTTAATGGTGCTAGTTATAGAGAAGTGATCTAATGGGCTTGGACATTTATGCAAGAGCTTGAGTCTGATCAACTTGTAATTAAGTATGATTTTGTGTTCTCGATGAGAAATCTTGGCCAAGGTGCTATGGTGCTGCTTTATTTTCTAGGGTCATTGTATGTGGCGTAATTAGTAAGTATCGTGGAGTTGCTAGGTGTAGCAAGACTAGTTAGGTAATGAACGATGTTCCTAATAATTTAGTTAAGGAGTGTGATGTCTTTAGTCTAAGGGGGAGATAGAATAACGAGTAACCAGGTTAGGTTGTTAGGTTTGTGCTAATAAGTTATGGAAGAACTGTGAGAATGAATACTGCTCGACCTATTTTATTTTAGTATTTTCAGTCATTCCAGTATTCATTCATGCTTTGCCTTTTGATTCCGTGATCATGATTCATGTCCAGGCATACCATAAAGAATCATGTCCTCACTTAGTTACCGAAATGCGGAGTTTCAGACCTTTCACTAGTTGGAATCATATTTCATAGTTACGAATTCCCAATTTAGGTCATGCAACGCATGACTTATGTTATCAAGTTTTGTGACATGTTCAGTTCCAATGTTCAAGTGCTAATTTTAATGGTCAGCAAAGAAAAGAATTCAGATTTATATCGTGCATGTCCCCGGGCCGTATTTCTTTGATGGGTTTATGATGTTAAATCCTTTATTCCTCAAGCCTCACTTGAGTGTCAAGTTATTCATAGCATCTATTCATGTGTCAAATCCTCATGCTCTAATCTTTTAGTTATCTTTCCTTACCCAAGATAGTGGTGGAGAATAGTTATTTAGTTGGGAGAGAGGAGATATTTCCTTATCAACAGTAGAGGGTGGCATGCCTACTTTGGCTTGGCAGTAATGTGAAGTAAGATTGAGGCTAAGTCTTGGATACATGTTATGGTTAGTTAAAGTTTAATGAGTTATGATTGGGAAGATTATGGTGTATTCATTTTGTGTAATTTCATTAGTTGGAAGGAATATTGGAGTGAAATGTTTGTGTAGGACTTGATGAGCTAGGAGTATGTCAGGTTTTCTTGAGCTGAGTGCATGGAAAATTTTCTTGATAAGAGGTGTGTCGGGTATGAACATAGGCTTGAATATCGTGTTTGTGTGCATACGGATGGGTACCTTGCGCCTTAGTAAATGGATAGTACTAGGTGGATTGGAGTTGTCAAAGTGGTAATGAATTACTCTTGAAGTGAGAGGTTGTAAGAATATAGATGTGTGGGTGCTCACTATTCAGAATGGGGTTTTGTGGCGAATCTTGTGGTTCTAGGTTAGGCATGAAGATGATGAGGTGGTTTGGTTCGAGGGGATATGAGTAGATAGAAGTATCGGTGTCATGTGAGAATTGTAAGTTGAATCGATCAAGTATAGTATCAGAAGGGTATAGTATAGTTGAGAAAGTGTTTGAAAAGTGTGGTTGAGTTTGAGAGTAAGGAGTTGCCTTGCTTGAAGCTTAGTACTTTTATCCTGACTTAAGATTCATAGGTTTAGGTTTTAAGTTATGGGATTATGGTAATTCTATGATCTCTGATTCAGATGTCTTGTTTAGATCTACCTAGAGTTCTTTGCTCCTTCAAACCATTAGAATTCCTTGGGAGGGTATTGAAGAAATCCTCTACTTAAGTATAAGTATCTAGTACGATTCAGTTTGTATAGTTAGCAACCCAGTTTTTAAAATTTGGCAGATTGATTTCTATGGTCTTCCATTTTTTTCGAACTAGTCTAGTCTTACGACTCAAAGTTTCATAAGTATGGGCAATCCAGTAAGTAATTGGTCGCACCCAAAATCTATGAATTCAATTCAGTATGTCTATCAGGCATCAGTTTCAGATTCGAATATATAATTGTGATTCAGTCTATAAGCATTCATTGAACAATCCTTGTTTTCCAAGTATTCTAATCCAGACAATGTAATACCCATTGTGTAGTCTTATCCTTGTTTGTCATGACCTATGCCTGCATAAATTATCTCTTCGCCGTCTATGAGTACGATTGCACCCTTATCACATCAAGTGAATTCTAAACTCTCAGCATGAGCCCGCTCTTTAATATAAGTAGAAGGCAAATCAGCTAAAATTCAGTCGAGAATTATAGTTGTCCTCTATCTAATCTTTTCCAGTCTCGGATCCAGCGGTATAGCTATTCTCATCATGAGTTTATACATTCAATGAAGTACTTAAAAGTTTACAAAGATATAGATTTAGATTAGCAAGTTGTTTCAGCTGTATGTCTTTAGTTTTCTCTGTATTCTTGGCCAAACAGCAACATTCGAGGACGAATATTTCCAAGGGGGAGATATTGTAATACCCCAATTGTTTCTTAAGCCTAAATCCGTCTTTTGAGTGAATATGGATGACTTCCAAAGTTATTGTTGTTTATATCGTATTGTATTTCCCTAAATTCCACTTTCTATCATGTGACGAATTGGATAAGCTTTCCATCGACATAAGATTCACCCGAATCAGACACCCGGTGAGGGAGTTAGAGCCATTTCGTAATACCCCGAGACTCTAACCAATAGAGCAACCATAAATTCATGAGAAATAAATTATAGTGCTTTGGTTGTTTTCTAATCAAGGGTGATGTGTATTAAGGCCTCAAAGATGTCCTAACGATTAGGTGAATCAAAACATTCCTGACCGATTAAATTCTTGGGAAGGATTTTTTCATATCCAACTTCAAATGATCATATATCTCGTTATACTATTAATCATTGAGACCATGACCTACCAAAAGATATACAATTGAATTAACTTTCCAAGATACCAATTTTGTCAAAATCTAATATCTGAGCATAGAGTTATGCTTATTTTACTCCAGCATGTCAGCCTGGAACCTCCGTGACAACCTTTTGTGACGACTTGTCACAAGCCTGATGGTTTGTCACAAAATGTCGTCACCTTAAGGAAGAAAGTCTCAAAATCCAACCTTTTGTGACGACATTTTGTGATGGCTTGTCACAAAATATCGTCAACCTTAAGCCGAAAATCATAAAATCCACCCTTTTTGTGACGACAATTAATGACGGCCTATGATGGGCCTGACGGCTTGTCACGGATGTCGCCAGCTATTTTTTTTCCAGTAATTAAGGGACGTTTTTGCAAGAGCATTTTGGTCATTTTTGCCCATTTTGGTCCTATATATATCCAAGTAGAGAAGAGACGTTCATTTTCTTTCATTTCTCTTCCAAGAAAGATGTAGAACTAGGGTTTCCTCCAAAATTCTAAATCAAATCTTCTACAAGAAAATTCAAGAATCTTCCAAAGATTTCACCAAGTTGTTCAAGAATCAAGTTCTCCAAGTCAAATGCATCAAGAACTTAGCTCAAAAGTGTGAAGAAGATTTTCCAATCAAGCTTGCTCATCTTAAAATCATAATCCAAGGTATTAGGGGTTTGAACAAGAACACTTCTTCCGTTCTTGTGCCCAAAGATTTAATTTCTACTATTGAAATTCATGATTTTGCAAAGTGGGTTTACACCCAAATTACTTTATTGAATATATATATTGATATTTGAGCTTGAGAGTCAAGAATGAGTTCTATGATGTTTTCTTGAAGTTTTTGATACATGATTATCTTATAATTTCCAAATTATGACTTGATATTTAATATTGTGAATTTCATGTTTCTACTATGAGTTGGTATTTCAAGTGCTTTCAAGACATGTGTCAAGCTTTAAGCTTCCTTATGACAAATTGGATTATTGAGTATATTGATTCATGAGATTGAGTTGTTACAATGAGTCTTGATATTTCCTCATAGTTATTGATGTTTCCATGACTTAATGAATTGATAAATTTTGATATTGAGAAAGATTGATTTGATTTGAGTCAAGTTAGGAATCCACACATTTATTATGATTTGATAAATGAGAAAGAGATTTGATTTGGTCTTCTTGATAGACCCTTGTGATATTTGTGGTGGATTCCTAACACGTTCTGAGCTTGTGTCTGGGAGTAGTATTTAGCATTGAGCGGTAAATGTTGTATTTCCCTAAAAACTACGTGCCATCATAGGATTGATATTGATAATTGTAGGCCGGAGGACGAGTATGAGATTATTATCACTAAATTTAGGTTGTACTCCCTGGCAAGAATATGATGCTCCCGCCAATGTGAGATTCTCTTCTTAGGAGGGCAAAACGTTGGACTCCATATAGCTCACATGGTTTAGTTGGTTATAAGAACCTCCCAAGTCCATAAGAGTTCAAGTTTCATGAGTTAACGAGTCACTCTAAGTCATGAGTTAAAGAGTTTGAGTTGATTATAATGATTTATGAGATATATAATTCTGCATTACTATTGATGATTTACAAGGAATATATTTAATTCAAGCAAAGAAAGTCGTTATCGTCAGCATACATGATTTTCATAATCATTTATGATATTATTTATAATGTTGCATTGCACCCCCAAATACTCAGTACATTCCTTAAAGTACTAACCCCCCATATATTTCTATGTACTACAGTGTCTTATTATGTAGGTACAAATTATAGCGCGGATACCGCATTCTGTCAGTCTACCGCTCCTAGTCAGCAGGTGATGAGTCCTTTTGATTCGAGGGCTTGAGTTGGTTATACAGTTTGAGAAGTATTGTATTTTCTTATTTAGTCATATTGAGCTTAGATAGTTGCGAGTCATGACCCGGCTATCTAAAGTCTGTACTAGTAGAGGCTTCATAGACAGTCAGTACAAGTTGATGTATTCAGTTTCAGTTTCATTTGGTAATAGTAGAGTTGTCATCTTGTGAAGTTCATGTTTATGTTGATCAAGTTCAGAAAAGTTCTATGTTTTCGCTGATTTTATATAGATTTAAGCATTTTATCCAGTTGGTTATGAGTTATGCCAGTAGGAGAGTTAGTTTGGGGTCACTTGTGCCCCTAAGCATTGTGTGACATCTCAGGACTATCATGCCTCAAATCCAATTAGGGCGGACTAGCACCTATAACCGAGGAGGCCCGGGAGAACCAGCTCATAACCTTATACTTCCCATGCATACCTCCATGACAATCCAAAATTCGGACAGCATCATATCGCATATAAAAGAAAATAATCACCTGTATAAGGTCGAGCAGACATATATATGTATATACAATACTTGGCCGTTGGAGCCATCACGTCTATTAACAAAATACCACCTTGACTGTACATTAGGTCTACAAAGCCTCTAGACAATACAAAGAGTTTAACTAAGGTCGGGACACACCCCGCCATATTACTAACTTCTATACAATACCAAAAGTTACTGGATATGAAACGAAAAGCCCCAAAGCAAACTGGAGCTCACCAAAAGCAGCTAGGTATCCTGGCTTCTACTTATGCAGTGTATGAGCTGAGGTACCTGTGCCTGCAGCATGAAATGCAGGTCCTCCGTGGGGGACGTCAGTACGAAATATGTACTGAGTATGTAAAGCTGTAGATAATCACATATGATATAGGAGCTTAATAGAAATCAGAAACAAGTGAATAAATCGTAATAGGAGTGGACCACACTTACTAGAACTTGTGACAATCGGTAAATTGTATTTATTCAATCACTTTACCCTCGTTCTTACCATATTTGTAATCATTACTATACTGTACAGTGACCATTAGGCTGCCTCCAGTACATATCAACTGGGATCGACCCATGCTAGGCTTATGCCCCTGGGATACCACCCATAAACACATAAATAGGGATCGACCCATGAAAGGCTTATGCCCTTGGGATACCACCCGATAAGAGAAAACTTCCATCACTTAGTTCAATTAATCTTTGAGATTGTTATTTTGGTCACCACCATATTTTTGATACTTTGAAACAATTATACATCAATAAGAGACATATAAATAGACCATCAATGCATTAACAGTGAAGTAAGAACTCATTGGGACATCAATAAAGTGTTTTGGAGTCATCAATGCCATAACAATGAAGTAGGAACTTATTGGTATATCAATGAAACATTTTGGAGTCATTAATAGCACATGGATATTGTTCGAGTAACCGGATACCTTCTGACATTCATCAGTAAAATAAAGATGTAAGATTTGGAAAACAAGTAAGTATTGGAATGTCTTGACATCTTGTAGGGTGGAAACAAGTTCATTGGTAACGTAGGACATCATACAAAATCATTATGGATCACATGTTACTGAATAACTTTGGAAACTTTCTTAATAGAACAATTGTTCACTTTCATGCCAAAGATATGATATAGAGTATACTTTACATACCTGACTGTCAACCTTCAATACTAGTCCCAAATGGATTTCTCGTCTTTTCGGATTACTTATCTACAATGAACATATATAGCAATCTAGTATTAGCGACCAAATGTCACAATTCAATTATTTGAATTCAACAAACTAGTGGTTAAGTATTAATCCTTAATTACACCATAAAGGGTGTCACTTTAACCCTCTTATACTCCAATGACATTCACATGCCATGCATATTCATACAACATCCTCCAATATCAAGTTTGGATTCATTTATCCTTCCAACCAATCCATTAAACCAAATTGAGCCATAGAAATAAATAATCGTCAATTCAATAGTATATCACCATATCCACCTTCCATAACTTAATTACCATATCCACCTTCCACAATTCAATACGACCAAACCATGCAAAATAGTCCATAACCCTATTTCCATCACTTTTCTATAACAACCAATACATATAATGCTCTATCACACATATACATATGGAAGAGAACAAAGGAAAACAATATTCATACCTTAGAATTCACCTCTTGATTATGCAAACCTATTTGCACAAATAATAGGTGCCGTTCGAAGCTCTCGAGATGACAAATGCAGTTATCGGATTACTTTGGAATTTCTACGGTTGAATCAAAAGTAATTTAAAGGTCAAATTTGGCTAGGGTTTGTTCTTTCTCAATGATTGATGATGAAAATGAGATTTTGAACTCATATACATGTATATATACATATATTCCCGTCCATAATATCATAAGGCATGACCAAAATGCCTTTAAAATTTAAACAATGTCAAATCTGTCCTTTGGTGGACTGTTTTGTTAAGCTAAAGTAGATTGACCATAACTCTTTGCTCCGATATCTGATTTGGGTGAAATTGGTATCGTTCTAAAGATAATTCAAAGTTATTTCATTTCATATAAAGTAGGCCACCCAGTTCATCCTGTACAAGTAGTTATGGTCGTTTGAAGTTGACCCTAAAAATCTGTTTTGAGAGGCTGAAGTAAAACGAGTATAACTCCTTACTTAGACGTTGGATTTGGATGAAACCAATTGCATTGGAAATAGGACTCAAATATATTTCTTTTAATAGGTTGAAGCTCTCCCAGTTCATTATATTAAGGGAGTTATGATCGTTCAAAGTTGACCCAAAAAATTGGCTGGCCTCAGTAGTTTGTATGCAGGAAATTTTCCTGCACATTTACTATTCGCTATATCCCGGCCACTGTTTTATAGTTTCGAACGTGCTCGATTATATCCGAAACCTATCCGTTTTTGAAAATCTTTATATCGTTGGAAATCTTATTCAATAACCTTCGTATGGAACCATCGACGAGAAAATTCCGGTATAAATAAAATAAAATAAAATTAATTGCATATAAATAAGACCAGTACACGTACTTGAATACACCAATACACGTACTTGAATACGGGGTGTTACATACTTTCCCCCTTTAGGACATTCGTCCTAGAATGTTAGCGTAGTTATTCAACCAAAACAAGTTCAACTCCACCATTAACATTCACATCATCACATAAATACTATGCATATATAAACAAAAACTTACTTGTTAATGTTCTAACTCCGTTTCTTGAACTTCCTCTTCATCTTTGAACAAATGAGGGTACTTAGATTTCATTGCTTCCTCAGCTTCCCATGTAATCTCTTCCCTTTGATGATTCCTCCAACGTACTTTCACCGATGCTATCTCTTTATTTCTTATCTTCTTAACTTGGCGATCTAGAATAGCAATACGTACTTCCTCATAGGTAAGATCTTCCGTAATTTGGACATCCTCAGTAGAAGTGATATGTGATGGATCTCCGATGCACTTTCAAAGCATTGACACATGAAATACCAGATGTACTAATGAGAGCTCTTGGGGTAGCTCTAATTCATATGCAACTTGTCCAAACCTTCAAGTGATCTTATATGGGCCTATATAACGTGGACTCAACTTCCCTTTCTTGCCGAATCTCATTACCCCTTTTATTGGTGATACCTTTAAAAATACCCAATCACCTATAGAAAACTCTAGCCCTATCCTTCTACTATCCGCATATGACTTGTGTCGACTTTGGGATGTTTTCAGTCGTTGCTGAATTACTTTAACCTTCTCTATGGCTTGATAAACAAGATCCGGTCCGAAAAAAAGAGTTTCACCCATTTCGAACCATCCTATTGGTGATCTACATTTCCTTCCATATACAGCTTCATATGGTGCCATTTTGATACATGAATGATAGCTATTATTGTAGGAAAACTCAATAAGAGGTAAATGATCATCCCAGTTACCCTTAAAATCTATTACACAAGCTCGTAGCATATCTTCAAGTATTTGGATGGTACGTTCTGCTTGTCCATCTATTTGAGGGTGAAAAGCTGTACTCAACTTCATTTGTGTTCCCAAACACCTCTGAAAAGAATTCCAAAAGTTTGCGGTAAATTAGGTTCCCCGATCTGATATAATAGAGATTATCACTCCAGGTAATCGGACTATCTCTTTAATGTACAGCTTCACATACTCTTCAACTGTGTAAGTGGTCCTAACTGGTAGGAAATGTGCGGATTTGGTAAGCCTATCAACAATTAACATATAGAATCAAACTTACGGGATGTACGAGGTAAACCAATAATGAAATCCATGTTGATCATGTCCAATTCCAGCTTGGAAGATCAATGCATTGCATATAACCTCCGGGTTTTTGGTGCTCAACTTTAACTCTTTGACAACTTGGACATTCAGCTACAAATTCTGTAATGCTCTTCTTCATGTCATTCCACCAATACATATCTTTCAAATCTTGATACATTTTGGTTAATCCTGGAAGAATGGAATACCTTGAAAAATGTGCCTCTGTCATAATCTTCTTTCTTAGCCCGTCTACATCCGGCACACACAATCGGTTTTGGCACTGAAGTACTCCTTCTCGCGTAAGCTCAAATGCCTTGGTCGCACCACTCTGAACGTTCCCCTTAAGCTGTAATAAAATAGGATCTGCATATTGCTTCTCTTTCACTTCAGCTACTAATGAAGATTCTGCAGCATTATGTACGATAAGCTCTTTGTCTGGAGTTTCAAGAAGGCAAACTCCCAAACTAGCTAACTGGTGAAGATCTTTAATCATCCCTTGCTTTTCTATAGGCGCCATCATAGCCTTACGACTTAACGCATCAGATACCACATTTGCTTTCCCTGGATGGTACAAGATATCAACATCATAGTCCTTTAATAGTTTAAGCCATCTCCGCTGCCTTAAATTTAGATCCTTCTGATTAAAAATATATTGCAAGCTCTTATGGTCAGTATATATATCAACATGAACCCCATATAAGTAGTGGCGCCATATCTTTAAAGCAAAAATAACTACTACCAGCTTAAGATCATGTGTAGGATAATTTTTCTCATGTGGTCGCAATTGTCTAGAAGCATATGCTATTACCTTACCATGCTGCATCAATACACATCCTAAACCAATTCTGGAAGAATTACAATACACTGTATACCCTTCGGTGCCTTCTGGAAGTACCAACACGGGTGTAGAAATCAACTTGTTCTTTAAATCTTGAAAACTCTTCTCACAGGAATAATTCCATTGGAATTTGGATGCTTTATGGGTTAGCTTGGTTAAGGGTGCTGAAATGGAAGAAAAGTCTTTAACAAACCTTCTATAATAACCGGCCAACCCGAGAAAACTATGAATCTCCATAGGCGTTGTGGGCCTTGGCTAGTTCTTCACAGCTTCTATCTTTTGAGCATCAACCTTTATCCCTTCACTAGATACAATATGACCCAAAAATGCCACCGACTTTAACCAAAACTCACATTTAGAGAACTTTGCATAAAGCTTACAATCACGAAGAGTCTGCAATGCATGTCGTAAGTGATTGGCATGGTCCTCTTCTGATCTAGAATAAACTAGAATATCATCTATCAAAACTATCACAAATACATCCAGGAATCGCTTAAAAACCCTATTAATCAAATCCATAAAAGTTTCGGGTGCATTTGTTAGCCTAAATGACATAACTAGAAACTCATAGTGACCATACCGTGTTCGGAAAGCCGTCTTAGGTATATCCTTCTCTTTGACCCTCACTTGGTGGTAACCTGACCTCAAATCAATCTTAGAAAAGCACTTGGCGCCCTGTAACTGATCAAATAAATCATCAATTCTTGGTAGATGATATTTATTCTTAATAGTCACCTTATTCAATTGTCGATAATCAATACACATCCTCAGCAAGCCATCCTTTTTGCGCACAAATAACACTGGTGCTCCCCAGGGGGACATACTAGCCCTTATGAATCCCTTCTCTAGCAAATCTTTCAATTTCTCTTTCAATTCTCATAATTTTTCCGGGGCCATTCTATACGGAGGAATGGAGATTGGTTGCGTTCCTGGTATTACATCAATACCAAACTCTACTTCTCGTTCAGGAGGCAAACCTGGAAGATCCTCAGGAAATACATCAGAAAATTCATTTACCACCGGAACAACGTAAAGAGTTGGTGGCTCTGCTTCTGTATCCCTTACTCTAACAAAATGATATATGTATCCCTTGAAAATCATTCTTCTTGCCTTAAAATAAGAAATAAATCTACGTCTTGGCGCGCTAATTTTACCTTTCTATTCAAAGACTGATTCATTTGGAAAATAGAATTATACCTTTTTTGTGCAGCAATCAATTGTGGAATAACAAGACGCCAACTAGTCCATACCCATTATAACATCAAAATCTACCATTTCTAACTCTACAAGATCAGCCATCGTATCACGACCATAAACAGTTACTATGCAGTTTCGATAAACCCTTTTAGCTATAATAGATTCCCCAACCGGTATGGATACTTCAAATGGCTTAAGTAACAGTTCGGGTATTCTTTCAAACTTTCCAGCAACCAATGGAGTAGCATAAGATAATGTAGAACCGGAATCAATTAAGGTATATAAATCAAATGAAAAGATAGATAACGTACTCATAACCACATCTGGGGAAGCCTCTAAATTCTGTCGATCCGCTAGAGCATATGTAAGATTTTGAGCCCCGCTAGAACTCGTGGCTCCTCTATCACCTCTAACACGACCCATTGGTTATGCACCCCTTACTGAATAAGGCATTGATGCTGATGATGCAATAAATGACCCCGTAGGTCATGCCATACCCCCTATGCCCCTTTGTGGGTATTCTCTCATCATATGCCCCGACATACCGCACCAAAAGCAAACATTGGTCCCCAGCCAACATGCTCCCAAATAATACCTTCCACATTTATTGCATGGCTCTCGAGGCGGTCTCAATTAGCTCATATTCCCTTTACCTTGGTATCCCACTATCCGCGAACTCTGACTCTCACTTCTATGCCCAAATTGATTTCCTCTGGAACCTTGGAACTATGGTCGGGCACTAGCTGTAGAATAAGAAGATAATGGCCTACGTGGTCTAGCAGAAAACTATGTTCTGAACCCTCCTTGAGATGCCATGAACTGCCCTGTAGATCTGGCCCTCTTGGAATATCCTCTTTCTGATTCCTGTGTTCTTCTCCTCTGCCTCTGATCTTCCATTTTCTGGGCAAAAGTTTGGATCTTCGCTATGTCCATATCTTTGTTCAAACCGGCAATAGTACAATCTCTAACCAGATATGGATCTAGCCTATCCACATATTGATGAACTCTGTCATCCATAGTAACTACAATATTAGGAGCATATCTCGACAAGGAATTAAATCGGAGATTGTACTCCCTCACGCTCATATTCCCCTGACGAAGATTTAAAAACTGATCTGCATGGGCCTGACGAATCTTGAATGGAAGATAATGATCAAGAAATGCCTCTTTGAACTCTTTCCAAGTAGCTGGGGCTGCATCAATACCCTTAGATCATTTCCAGTCTTCATACTAATATATATCCTCCCCTTTAAATCTATACGCCACTAACTCCACTGTCTCTCTACCTGTTATATCAATAATATCAAAGGCCCTTTAAATTTGATCAATAAAGTCCTGTGGGTCCTCGTTAAGATCTGATCCAGTAAAAGTGGGAGGATCCATATTAAGAAAATCCTGTGTTCGAAGGCTAGCCGCCCTATCTATACCACTAGGACCCGTGGTAAGAGTGGCTTGCCCTTGAGCTTGCCCAGCAACTATACGTGTCAAAAGTTTCACTGCAATTCTAAGATCTTGATCAACAACATTAATAGGTGGCTTTGCGGATATAGTTCTCATCCCCCTTATTTCTTTCGGACTGGAGGAAGTTTCTGATGCATGCTCAGCTGGAGCCTCACTTTGATTAGCTGGTATAGTGGGTGACTTACTAGTCCCCTCTCCGACAGCCAGATCTACTTGCTTACCGGTATTCTTGCTTCTGGTAACCGGCATCATTAGTATAATAAGAGAAACAAATGGATTCAGTGGTCAACTATGACTTCATATACAATATAGGCTCTATTGCACGATCTAAGACATGAAGAAAAGAAACAATTCCTAAATGTCCATAGCCTCCTGTTTATAGATACGGTGCACGACACACCGATAAACAAGATTCTACATAGACACAGATTTGTAGACTCACTAGGACGAACTTCTCTGATACCACTTTTGTCACGCCTCAAATCCTATTGGGGCGGACTATCACCTATAAACGAGGAGGCCAGGGAGAACCAGCTCATAAACTTATACTTCCCATGCATACCTCTATGAAAATCCAAAATTCGGATAGCATCATGTCATATATAAAAGGAAATAATCACCTGTATAAGCTCGAGCACACATATATATGTATATACAATACTTGGCCGTTGGATCCATCACGTCTATTAACAAAATACCACCTTGACTGTACATTATGTCTACAAAGCCTCTAGATAATACACAGAGTTTAACTAAGGTCGGGACATACCCTGCTATATAACTAACTTCTATACAATACCAAAAGTGACTAGATATGACACGGAAAGCCCCAAAGCAAACTGGAGCTCACCAAAAGCAGTTGGGTATCCTGGCTCCTACTTGTGCGGTGCATGAGCTGAGGTACCTGTGCCTGCAGCATGAAATGCAGGTCTCCCGTGGGGGACGTAAGTACGAAATATATACTGAGTATGTAAAGATGTAGATAATCACATATAATATAGGATCTCAATAGAAATCAGAAATAAGTGAATAAATCGTAATAGGAGTGGACCACACTTACTAGAACTTGTGACAACCTGTACATTGTATTTATTCAATCACTTTACCTTTGTTCTTATCATCTTTGTAATCATTATTGTACTGTACTGTTACCATTAGACTGCCTCCAGTACATATCAACTAGGATCGACCCATGCTATGCTTATGCCCCTGGGATACTACCCATAAACACATAAATAGGGATCGACCCATGATAGGTTTATGCCCCTGGGATACCACCCGATAAGAGAGAACTTCCATCACTTAGTTCAATTAATCTTTGAGATTGTTATTTCGGTCGCCACCATATTTTTGATACTTTGAAACAATGATACATCAATAAGAGACATATAAATAGACCATCAATGCAATAACAATGAAGTAAGAACTCATTGGCACATCAATAAAGTGTTTTGGAGTCATCAATGCTATAACAATGAAGTAGGAACTTATTGGTATATCAATAAAACGTTTTGGAGTCATTAATAGCACATGGATATTGTTTGAGTAACCGAATACCTTCTGACATTCATTAGTGCAATAAATATGTAAGATTTGGAAAACAAGTAAGTATTGTAATGTCTTGACATCTTGTAGGGTGGAAACAAGTTCATTGGTAACGTAGGACATCATACAAAATCATTATGGATCACATGTTACTGAAAACTTTGGAAACTTTCTTAATAGAACAATTGTTCACTTTCATGCCAAATATATGGTATAGAGTATGCTTTACATACCTGACTATCAAACTTCAATACTAGTCCCAAATGGACTTCTCATCTTTTCTGATTACTTATCTACAATGAACATATATAACAATCTAGTATTAGCGACCAAATGTCACAATTCAATTATTTGAATTCACCAAACTAGTGGTTAAGTAGTAAGCCTTAATTACACCATAAAGGGTGTCACTTTAACCCTCTTATACTCCAATGACATTCACATGTCATGCATATTCTGACAACATCCTCCAATATAAAGTTTGGATTCATTTATCCTTCCAGCCAATCCATCAAACCAAATTGAGCCATAGAAATAAATAATCATCAATTCAATAGTATATCACCATGTCCACCTTCCATAACTCAATTACCATATCCACCTTCCACAATTCAATACAACCAAATTATGCAAAATAGTCCATAACCCTATTTTCATCACTTTTCTATAACAACCAATACATATAATCCTCTATCACACATATACATATGGAAGAGAACAAAGTCAAACAATATTCATGCCTTAGAATTCACCTCTTGATTATGCAATCCTATTTCCACAAATAATAGGTGCCATTCGAAGCTCTCGATATGACAAACGCAGTTATCGGATTACTTTAGAATTTCTACTGTTGAATCAAAAGTAATTTAAAGGTCAAATTAGGCTAGGGTTTGTTCTTTCTCAATGATTGATGATGAAAATGATTTTTTGAACTCATATACATGTATATATACATATTTTCCCGTCCATAATATCATAGGGAATGACCAAAATGCCTTTAAAATTTAAAGAATGTCAAATCTATCATTTGGTGGACTGTTTCGATAAGCTAAAGTAGATTGACCATAACTCTTTTCTCCGATATTGGATTTGGGTGAAATTGGTATAGTTCGAAAGATAATTCAAAGATATTTCATTTCATATAAAGTAGGCCACCCAGTTCGTCCTGTACAAGGAGTTATGGTCATTTGAAGTTGACCCTAAAAATCTGTTTTGAGAGGCTGAAGTAAAACGAGTATAACTCCTTACTCAGACGTTGGATTTGGATGAAACCAATTGCATTGGAAATAGGACTCAAAGATCTTTCTTTTCATAGGACGTAGATCTCCTAGTTCATTATATTAAGGGAGTTATGATCATTCAAAGTTGACCCGAAAAATTGGTTGGCCTCAGTAGTTTGTGTGCAGGAAATTTTCCTGCACTTTTACTATTCCCAATATCGCGGCCACCGTTTTATAGTTTTGAACGTTATTGATTATATCCGAAACCTATCCATTTTTGAAAATCTTTATATCGTTTGGAAAGCTTATTCCATAACCTTCGTATGGAACCATCGACGGGCAAACTCTAGTATAAATAAAATAAAATAAAATTAATTCCATATAAATAAGACCATTATATGTACTTGAATACGCCAATACACATACTTGAATACGGGGTGTTACAGGGACCCAATTTTGGGGTGTTACACACATAAAAGGTGAAAACATTGAAATTTGTAGCAATAAGTAGAGTTTTTAAATCAATTGACAACAAGGGACCCGATCTCTTAGTTGCATGATGATGGAAGCATGGTGTTGCATGATAGGATGAACATTCATCTTCAATAGTGGTAATCATACTGATTAAATGTGATGAGTGAGTATTAATAATCAAAACTCTGTGATTGGTTTGTCATCATTATAAAGGGGCAAAATTATTGTATCTTGTTTTGATGATGAGCAATTGACAACAAAAGACTAGGTCCCTGGAGGTTCAAGGCTATAGTACAGCTGGCACGCGTTAGCACAGTTTTTTCCTCTTGTGTAACAAACTATGCAGGTGATGCTTGAACTATTTGGGATACCTGGTCTAATTGCATTTCAACCCTAATCATCACTCAACTATAAAAGGAAAAGAATGCTTCTATATCATGTGGTTTTTGCAAACACGAAAAGATAAAGAGTAAAAGAAAGGCAAAAACTCAGTTTCAACATTGCTCAAGTTCTTATATCTTGTGTGCTAAAATAGCAAATGTTATTTAGTAGAGTTTGAGTTTGTAAATGAAATACTCATTCAATAAGAGTTATGATCTTTTCTTATTATTTTGAGACTGCTTTAGGTAGAGTTGCCTATGGTTGAAACTGGTTAAAGTTAACCAGTGTTGAGGAGTTTTGTAAGAGTTGTCAAGATGAGATTATAGTCGAGTTACTACAAGTAGGAGAAGCCTAGAGTTAGGTTCAAGTTTGAGTATGTAATCAAGAGGTTGATTATAGTGAACTTTTGAGATCTTGTGAGGGTAAGACATGATATTTCCTCCCTTGAGCAAGAAGGTTTCCACGTTAAATCCTGTGTTCTTTACATTTACTGTACTATGTTATATTCCTGGTTAGTTTACTGTTTTATTGCTTGTGGTTGATTTTGAAGGACCTGGTCCCTCATTATGTGGTGTAACCCTTAGGGTACCAATAAAACCTACATCTAGAAACCAAGTTGATACCACACCTTGCAAAATGTCATCATATAGGAATTTAAAATTTCATAACCTTCATAAAAAGAAATTAATCTTGTATGGTATCCCTTTACACCATATATACCTCCATTGTTCCTTTATTTCTCTTCAATGTCTTACCAACTGATATGCACTTGTGTCATACCCCAAATCCCATTGGAGCGGACTGGCACCCGTAGCCGAGGAGGCCCGGGAGAACCCGTTCATAACCGATACTTTCACATTTACATTACTTATGAAAATTAGAAATTTGGGCAGCACTTCGTTGTAAATAGAAGAAAACAGTACCTGTATAAGCCCAGCAAACACGCATAAATATATATATGAACAGTAATTGGCCGTCAGAGCCATCACGTCTATCAATCAAACACTCCTATGGCTGTACAATATGTCTACAAAAGCCTCTACATAGATACACAACTGAGTTAGGGTCGGGACAAACTCCCTCCCACAAAAGACTTTTATACCAATACCAAAAAGTACATATAGAAACGACTTGGGATGCCCCGAAACAACTGGAGCTCACCACTAACAACAGAATGTCCTAGCTCTTACTGCGGAGGTGTACGACCTGAAGTACCTGTTCCTGCAGGCATGAATATAGGTCCCCCGTGAGGGACGTCAGTACGGAAATATTTACTGAGTATGTAAGGCAGAGAGTATCAAGATGAGATACAAAAGATCAACAGAACCCAGATACCAGTGAATAAATAGTATGAGTAGACCACACTTAAAAGAGCTGATGGGATACCTGCATATTACTTTCATATCATTACTTCCCGTAATCTTTATCAATACGTAACATATGTCATACAATGGCCAACTGATCAGTGGTACTAATACAATACATCAGGGACCACCCCTGGAGTAGCATATATACATAAACTTTATAATACGATGGCCAACTGATCAGTGGTACTAATACAATACATCATATCATCAATTTAAAATAAAGACATTCCATTTCCTTAATTCAATTAATCTTTGCGATTGGTTACTTTGTGGTCACACCTTATGGAACTTGAAACCATGATACCTCAATAGGAAAACATGTAAATAGGTAATAAATATCATGAAAATGAGGTAGAGAATCATGGATACCTCATTAAACCATTTCGGAGTCAACAATAGTATATGGACATTTTTTTTTTACTAGCCGGACATCTTAAAAGTGAAAACAAGTTCAATTGGTAGTGTCGAAGATCATATGATGTTATTATGTGTCATGTGTCGTAGGACAATGTTGGAAGCTTACTTGAGAGTGCCATGGATCATTATTCATGCCAAAGATTAGATAGAGTATGTCTTACATACCTTGATATAACCACTTCAATACAAGTCCAACTTGACTTCCCGTACTCTTCGAACACTTATCTACAATAAGTCATTTGTGGCAAACTAGTATTAGCACCCAAACCTTACCATTTAGGTATTAACTTCACCAAATAATGTCTAGAAAGTAATCCTTTAACTCATCAATAAGAGTGCTACATACATCCTCTTATACTCTTGTTACATTCAAATATCATGAATTTTCATGAAATATCCCTCAACATCACTCTTAGCCTTTATTTCCCTTCTTAGTCACCATCCAATACCAACATGATCACTAGGCATACATAACCACTAATATAATGATATATCACCACAATTCATCCTCCATAATCCAATACAACAACTTCCATAATTTACTACTAACAATGTATACAAAACAATTCATAACTATGTTTCTAGTTATCTTCCAACATCACGACAATACTCATAATCCTTTATCAATACTTATTCATGGATAAGAATCAAGAATAAAAAATATTCATACCTTAACAATGAATTCTTGTATTTAGAATCCTCCTTACATAACCATGGGGTGCTTCTCGAAGCTTTCGAGATGGTGAACACAACTACGGAACCAATTCGAATTTTATACGGTTGAATCACAAAATATTTGAAGTTGAAATTAGGCTAGGGTTTCACCTTCTCTTAATAATTGGATGATATATGATATATATGAGGCTAAGTTTATGTTTATAAAGACCAATTTTCGTCCAATAGGTAATAAAAAATGACCATTTTGTCCTAAAAATTTAAATAAATCCCGAATCTGTCCCCAGTGGATAGTTTTGACAGGCTGAAGTAAATCGATCATAACTCTTTGCTCCGGTATCGTATTTGGGTGAAACCAATTTCATTGGAAATGTAATTCAAAGGAATTTCATTTTCATATAAAGTATACCACCCAGTTCTTCCTGTACAAGGCGTTATGGTCGTTTAAAGTTTACCCAAAAATCTGTCCCACAATTCTGTTTTTTTTTTGATAGGCTGCAGTAAAACGGGTATATCTCCTTACTTAGACATTGGATTTGGATGAAACCAATTTCATCGGAAAGAAGACTCTTGGAGATTTTCGTTGATATATGGAAGCTCACACAGTTCTTTTTGTACAAGGAGTTAGGATCATCTAAAGTTGATCCAAAAAATAATTGCCTAGCTGCAGAAATTTTACTGCAGATTTACTGTTCACAGGCTTCCCGGCCACCGATTTGAAATTTCGAATGTGCTCGCTTATATGAAATACTCCTCTGTTTTGGGCAAACTTTATATCGTTCGAAATCTTATTCCCATACCTACACATACAACTATTGACGGGATACTTCCGAACACCATACACTTAATTTAACCCATACGCAATCATTTAGGACTCCATATAATCGCGGTAAGTGTACGAAAAAGAATTTACGGGGTGTTACATTCTCTCCCCCTTAATAACATTCATCCTCGAATGTTAGCATAGTTACTCAATTAAGACATGTTCAAGTTTACAATTAACATATTCATCATCATAACATACTTGCATAAAAATAAACACTTACTTGTTATTGTTCTTTTTCCGTCTCATGAACTTGCTCCTCATCGTTGAATAGGTAAGGGTACTTAATCTTCATCGCTTCCTCAGCTTCCCATGTGATCTACTCAACTTGTTGATTCCTCCAAAGTACTTTTACCGATGCTATCTCTTTATTTCTTATCTTTTTAATTTGGCGATCAAGAATAGCAATAGGCATTTCTTCAAAAGTGAGATCTTGTGTAACTTGTACATTTTCCGTAGTAGTGATGTGCGATAGATCTCCGATGTACTTGCGAAGCATCGAAACATGAAATACGGGATGAACTGCTGAGAGCTCTTGAGGTAGCTCTAACTCATAAGCAACTTGTCCAAATCTTTGAATGATCTTGTACGGACCTATGTATCGTGGACTTAACTTTCCTTTCTTGCCAAACCTCATCACTCCTTTCATTGGTGATACTTTCAAGAATACCCAATCGTCGATAGAAAACTCAAGTCCTCTTCTTCTAACATCCGCATAAGATTTGTGTCGACTTTGAGCTATTGCAAGCCGTTGTTGGATCACTTTAACCTTCTCCATTGCTTGATAAACAAGATCCGGTCCAAACAAGACCGCATCACCTGCTTCAAACCATCCTATTGGCGATCTACACTTTCTTCCATACAATGCTTCATATGGTGACATTTTGATACTTGAATGATAGCTATTATTGTAGGCAAACTCGATAAGAGGTAGGTGATCATCCCAGTTGCCTTTGAAATCTAATACACATGATCGTAGCATATCTTCAAGTGTCTGGATGGTACGTTCCTCTTGTCCGTCCATTTGAGGATGAAAAGCCGTACTTAGATTTACTTGTGTCCCCAAACTCCTTTGAAAAGACTTCCAGAAATTTGCGGTAAATTGGGCTTCTCGATCGGATATAATGGAAATTGGAACTCCATGTAACCGAACGATCTCCTTAATATACAACTTCGCATACTCCTCCGCCGTATAAGTTGTCTTAACTGGTAAGAAGTGCGCAGATTTGGTAAGCCTATCAATGATCACCCATATGGAATCAAACTTCCGATATGTACGAGGCAAACCCGTGATGAAATCCATATTGATCTTGTCCCACTTCCAGACTGGAAGATCTATACATTGCATGTAACCACCGGGTTTCTGGTGTTCTACTTTGACTCTTTGACAATTCGGACATTCAGCTACAAATTCGGCAATATTCTTCTTCATGTCATTCCACCAATATATTGCTTTCAAATCTTGATACATCTTAGTCGACCCTGGATGGATGGAATACCTTGAACAATGTGCTTCTGTCATAATTCTCTTTCTTAGCTCCACTACATCAGGTACACATAAACGATTCTGACACTAAAGCACTCCTTTTTGCGTAAGCTCAAATGCCTTTGTCGCGCCACTCTGCACATCCTCCTTAAGCTGCAATAAAATTGGATCTACATACTGCTTCTCTTTCACTTCAGCTATCAATGAATATTCCGCTGCATTATGTACAATAACCTCTTCATCTGGAGTTTTGAGAAGTCGAACTCCCAAATTAGCTAGTTGGTGAAGATCCTTAATCATCCCCTGCTTTTCTATAGATGCCATTTTAGACTTACGACTCAGTGCATCCGCTACCACATTCGCTTTCCCTGGATGATACAAGATATCAACATCGTAATCTTTCAATAATTCAAGCCATCTCCGTTGCCTCATGTTTAGATCTTTCTGACTGAAGATATATTGCAGGCTCTTATGATCGGTATATATGTCAACATGAACCCCATATAAGTAGTGGCGCCATATCCTCAAAGCAAATACAACTGCAGCTAGCTCAAGATCATGTGTGGGATAATTCCTCTCATATGGTCGCAACTGTCTAGAGCCATAGGCTATTACTCTACCATGCTGCATTAATACGCATCCTAAGCCAATTCTCGAAGCATCACAGTACACTGCATACCCTTCTGTGCCTTCAGGAAGTACCAATACTGGTGTAGAAGTCAACTTGCTCTTCAGATCTTGGAAACTCTTTTCACAGGCACCATTCCATTGAAACTTGGAGGCTTTATGCGTCAACTTAGTCAAGGGTGCAGAAATAGAAGAAAAACCTTCAACAAACCTTCTATAATAACCTGCCAACCCGAGAAAACTACGAATCTCCGTAAGCGTCGTGGGTCTTGGCCAATTCTTCACAGCATCAATCTTTTGAGTGTCAACTTTTATGCCTTCACTGGATACAATATGGCCCAAAAATGCCATTGACTTGAGCCAAAACTCACATTTAGAAAACTTCGCATACAACTTACGATCACGAAGAATCTGCAACGCTTGCCTTAAGTGATTAACATGGTCCTCTTCTGATCTAGAGTAGACCAGAATATCATCTATGAAAACTATCACGAACACATCTAGAAACGACTTAAACAGCCTATTCATCAGATCCATAAAAACTGCGGGTGCATTTGTCAGCCCAAATGACATAACCAGGAATTCATAATGACCATACCGTGTTCGGAAAGCTGTCTTGGGTATATCTTTATCCTTGACTCTCACTTGATGATAGCCTAATCTCAAGTCAATCTTGGAAAAACACTGGGCACCCTGCAACTGGTCAAATAAATCATCAATTTGGGGAAGAGGGTATTTATTCTTGATAGTCACCTTATTCAATTGCCGATAGTCAATACACATCCTCAGCGAACCATCTTTCTTACGCACAAACAATACTGGTGCTCCCCAAGGGGACATACTAGGCCTGATGAATCCCTTCTCTAGCAAGTCTTTTAGTTGCTCTTTCAATTCTCGCAACTCTGCTGGTGCCATTCTATAAGGAGGAATTGAGATTGGCTGTGTGTCTGGCAATATATCAATACCAAACTCCACTTCTCGTTCAGGAGGTAAACCTGGTAGTTCTTCAGGAAATTCATTCACAACCAGAACGGTCTGAAAAGTTGGCGGCTCTGCCTCTGTATCCCTTACTCTAACCAAATGGTATATGTACCCCTTGGAAATCATTTTTCTTGCCTTAAAGTAAGAAATAAATCTACCTCTCGGCGCGCCAACATTACCCATCCATTCAAGGACTGCCTCATTTGGGAAATGGAAATATATCTTCTTAGAACGACAATCTACTGTAGCATAACAAGACGCTAACCAATCCATGCCCATAATAACATCAAAATCTACCATTTCTAACTCAACAAGATCGGCCATCTTATCACGACCACAAATATTCACAACATAATTTCGATAAACATTCCTAGCTATAAGAGATTCCCCCACTGGCGTTGATACTTCAAATGGCTTCGCTAATAATTCGAGTGGTCTTCCAAACCTTCCCGCAACCATAGGAGTAGCATACGATAATGTAGAACCAGGATCAATTAAGGCATACACATCAAATGCAAAGATGGATAACGTACCTGTAACCACGTCTGGAGAAGCCTCTAAATTTTGCCGATCTGCTAGGGCATACACACGGTTCTGAGCTCCGCTAAAACTAGCTGCTCCTCTATCACCTCTACCGTGACCCATAGGTTGTGCACCCCTACTCAAAGGAGGCACCGATGATGATGCAACAACTGATCCGGTAGGTCGTGTTATACCACCTGCGGTCCTGCGTGGGAAATCTCTAGCCATATGCCCCGGCTTACCGCACCAAAAGCAATTGTTCGTCCCAAGCCGACATTCGCCAAAGTGAAATTTTCTACATATGGGGCACGGGTGTCGTGGAGGTCTCAATTGACTCACACTCCCTTGCCCTTGATACCCCACTGTTCGCGAACTCTGATTTTCACTGCTTTGCCCGAACTGATTACCTCTGAACCTTTGAAATTGCGTTGGAGCACTAATTGCAGGATAAGAAGATAACGGGCTAGGCAATCTATGAGAGAACGAAGGCCTAAAACCTCCCTGAGATGCCATAAACTGCCCTATAGCTCTGGACCGCTTAGAATATCCTTTTTCTAATTCCTGGGTTCTTCTTCTTTGCCTCTGATCTTCTATCTTCTGAGCGAAAGCTTGTATCCTCGCTATATCTATGTCCTTGTTCAAAGAAGCAATGGTACAATCTCTAACCAAGTATGGTTCCAATCTATCCACATAGTGATGAACTCTGTCATCCATAGTAGCTACCACATTAGAAGCATATCGAGACAAGGAGTTAAATCAAAGACTATACTCCCTTACACTCATATTACCCTGACGAAGATTTAAGAATTGATCTGCACGGGCCTGACGAGTCTCAAATGGAAGATAATTATCAATAAATGCATCTTTGAACTCTCCCCATGTAGTTGGAGGTGCATCAATACCCCTAGATCGTTTCCAATCCTCGTACCACAATATAGCCTCTCCTTTCAGTCTATATGCTGCTAGCTCAACCATCTCTTTACCGGATATGTGAATAACATCTAGAGCCCTTTGGGTTTGATCGACAAAGTCCTGCGGGTCTTCGTTAATATCTGATCCGGTAAAAGTAAGAGGATCCAGTTTCAGAAAATCCTGTGTCCGAAGGCTAGCTGCTCTATCCGTACCACTAGAACCTGTGGTAGGAATAACTTGTCCTTGAACTTGACCGGCAACTATACACGTCAGAAGTTGTACTGTATCCCTTAAATCTCGATCAACAGCATTAATAGATGGCCCTTCCGGAGGAGAAGAAGCTCTTGATATATGCTCAGCTTGAGACTCACTTTGTTCAGCATGTACCGGTGGTGACTTACTAGTACCTTCTCCGGCCACTACATCTACTCGCTTCCACTTATTCTTTCTCCTTGTAACCGACATCGTTACTGTAATAAATAAAAAAAACAATTGGATTAAGTGATCGATTATGACTTTATCTCTAATATGGGCTCTATTGCACGATCTAAGAAATGGAGAGTGGAAACAACCCCTGAATGTCCAATAGCCTCCTGTTTATAGATGTGGTGCACAACACACCGATAAACGAGATTCTATGTAGACACGGTTTTGTAGACTCACTAGAACGAACTTCTCTGATACCACATCTGTCATACCCCAAATCCCATTGGAGCGGACTGGCACCCGTAGCCGAGGAGGCCCGGGAGAACCCGTTCATAACCTATACTTTCACATTTACATTACTTATGAAAATTAGAAATTTGGGCAGCACTTCGTTGTAAATAGAAGAAAACAGTACCAGTATCAGCCCAGCAAACACGCATAAATATATATATGAACAGTAATTGGCCGTCAGAGCCATCACGTCTATCAACCAAACACTCCTATGGCTGTACAATATGTCTACAAAAGCCTCTACATAGATACACAACTGAGTTAGGGTCGGGACAAACTCCCGCCCACAAAAGACTTTTATACCAATACCAAAAAGTACATATAGAAACGACTTGGGATGCCCCGAAACAACTGGAGCTCACCACTAACAACAGAATGTCCTAGCTCTTACTGCGGAGGTGTACGACCTGAAGTACCTGTTCCTGCAGGCATGAATATAGGTCCCCCGTGAGGGACGTCAGTATGGAAATATGTACTGAGTATGTAAGGCAGAGAGTATCAAGATGAGATACAAAAGATCAACAGAACCCAGATACCAGTGAATAAATAGTATGAGTAGACCACACTTAAAAGAGCTGATGGGATACCTGCATATTACTTTCATATCATTACTTCCCGTAATCCTTATCAATACATAACATATGTCATACAATGACCAACTGATCAGTGGTACTAATACAATACATCAGGGACAACCCCTGGAATAGCATATATACATAAACTTTATAATACGATGGCCAACTGATCAGTGGTACTAATACAATACATCATATCATCAATTTAAAATAAAGACATTCCATTTCCTTAATTCAATTAATCTTTGCGATTGGTTACTTTGTGGTCACACCTTATGGAACTTGAAACCATGATACCTCAATAGGAAAACATGTAAATAGGTAATAAATATCATGAAAATGAGGTAGAGAATCATGGATACCTCATTAAACCATTTCGGAGTCAACAATAGTATATGGACATTTTTTTTTACTAGCCGAACATCTTAAAAGTGAAAACAAGTTCAATTGGTAGTGTCGAAGATCATATGATGTTATTATGTGTCATGTGTCGTAGGACAATGTTGGAAGCTTACTTGAGAGTGCCATGGGTCATTATTCATGCCAAAGATTAGATAGAGTATGTCTTACATACCTTGATATAACCACTTCAATACAAGTCCAACTTGACTTCCCGTACTCTTCGAACACTTATCTACAATAAGTCATTTGTGGCAAACTAGTATTAGCACCCAAACCTTACCATTTAGGTATTAACTTCACCAAATAATGTCTAGGAAGTAATCCTTTAACTCATCAATAAGAGTGCTACATACATCCTCTTATACTCTAGTTACATTCACATATCATGCATTTTCATGAAATATCCCTCAACATTACTCTTAGCCTTTATTTCCTTTCTTAGTCACCATCCAATACCAAAATGATCACTAGGCATACATAACCACTAATATAATGATATATCACCACAATTCATCCTCCATAATCCAATACAACAACTTCCATAATTTACTACTAACAATGTATACAAAACAATTCATAACTATGTTTCTAGTTATCTTCCAACATCACGACAATACTCATAATACTTTATCAATACTTATTCATGGATAAGAATCAAGAATAAACAATATTCATACCTTAACAATGAACTCTTGTATTTAGAATCCTCCTTACATAACCATGGGGTGCTTCTCGAAGCTTTCGAGATGGTGAACACAACTACGGAACCAATTCGAATTTTCTACGGTTGAATCACAAAATATTTGAAGTTGAAATTAGGCTAGGGTTTCACCTTCTCTTAATAATTGGATGATATATGATATATATGAGGCTAAGTGTATGTTTATAAAGACCAATTTTCGTCCAAGAGGTAATAGAAAATGACCATTTTGCCCTAAAAATTTAAATAAATCCCGAATCTGTCCCCAGTGGACAGTTTTGACAGGCTGAAGTAAATCGATCATAACTCTTTGCTCCGGTATCGTATTTGGGTGAAACCAATTTCATTGGAAATATAATTAAAAGGACTTTCATTTTCATATAAAGTATACCACCCAGTTCTTCCTGTACAAGGCGTTATGGTCATTTAAATTTGACCCAAAAATCTGTCCCACAATTCTTTTTTTTTTTGATAGGCTGCAGTAAAACGGGTATAGCTCCTTACTCAGACATTGGATTTGGATGAAACCAATTTCATCGGAAAGAAGACTCTCGGAGATTTTCGTTGATATATAGAAGCTCACACAGTTCTTTTTGTACAAGGAGTTAGGATCGTCTAAAGTTGATCCAAAAAATAATTGCCTAGCTGCAGAAATTTTCCTGCAGATTTACTGTTCACAGGCTTCCCGACCACCGATTTGAAATTTCGAATGTGCTCTCTTATATGAAATACTCCTCTGTTTTGGGAAAACTTTATATCGTTCGAAAGCTTATTCCAATACCTACACATACAACTATTGATGGGATACTTCCGAACACCATACACTTAATTTAACCCATACGCAAGCATTTAGGACTCCATATAATCGCAATAAGTGTACGAAAAAAATTTTACGGGGTGTTACAACTTGATATTGTAAACTTTTGATTTATGGTTGGCATTCACCTGGACAAATCCCATAGTGATGCCTTTTGACTGATTGTAATGTTTTCCATAATGTGATGAATAATATCAGAAGGTAATACCCCTACATCTATTGAGTATCCCACCTGTATCCTATCATCCGTTTTTCAATGTCACCTCTATCTTCATTAATTGGAAACTCAGAATCAACCACATAATACAGTGCAACTAACATGGACCAATTATCAAATCATATATTGGATGAGCCCACAGTTGGCTCCCATTAGATTTCTTATTCAATAGCATCTTTATCTTTTTGCATTTTCCTCCAAAATTGAGATCCACCCTTCTACTACACTACTATTAGGATAAGTTTCTTGCAATACTTATTCCATATGTAGTTAGTAGGGCTGGGCATATTTTGGTTTAAACCAAAAAAATCAAAAAACTAAACCAAAATTTAATTTTTGTTTGGTTTTTCAATTTTTTGGATTGGTTTAGGTTTTAAATTTTAGAAATTTGGTTAAACGGTTTGGTTTTTTGATTTAAAAAAGTGGATAAATTGAAAAACCAAAGTTATATAAATAATATATTATAATATATATATATATATATATATTATTATTATTTTTGTAAATATACTAAAACTATAATATAATCTGACATAAAATATAGAGTTATTTCAACAATATAGAGTACCGGTTATTTCCAATCAACCTGAACACCATATCAATTATTTCTTCACAAAATCCTATCCTTCCCAGGACTTCTGTAAGAAACAACCACTCTGCCCTATCATAAGCGTTTATCATGTCCAACTTTATAAATATATTAGGAGGTTTTCCTCTTTTTCTTATTTAAGCTATATTCTGAACCACTAATATATTTTTAATAATACTTCTTCTTTTAACAAAACCAAGTTGTTCTTCAAAACAAATATCAGGTAGAATTCCCTTAATTATTTCATGAATAATTCTAGAAAAGATTTTATTCACAAAGTTACTAAGAGAAATAGGTCTCATGTCTGGAAAAGTACTCACTACTAACTTTTTTGGTAACAATACCAAATTAGTATGTGTAATGAATCATGGTAGGTCATACCCACAGAAAAAGCTATTATCATTTGAGGAAGATCCTTACCAACAATATCCTATGCATCTTGATAAAAAGCTCCAGTCATTCCATCAGGACCTCCAACACTATTTCTATTCAATCCCATCATTGTAGCTTTAACTTTCTCTATAGTTGGGACGTTCTTTAACACAACATTATGTTCTTCCTATATTACAATAGAAAATTCCTCCACTATTGAGGAATCACTTCCATCCTTATGTCTAGCAAATTATTTCTAAAAGAATTCTGTAGTAGATTCTGTTATCTCATCTTGTTCTTCCAGGAAAATTCCTTCTTCATTCTGAATTCTCCTAATCTTCAATCACGATCTTGTACCTTTCACTAATGTATGAAAAAATCTAATATTTCTTTCTCCATACTTGAGCTATCCAAATCGTGCTTACTGCCTCCAAATTTTTTTTTCTTCTTAACTACAAACTTAACGCTGTTTGTGCCTTTATTAAGCTTTCTCTATTGGTCCCTAAAGGATCTTCTTCAAATTTCTTCTCTCTCACCTTTATCACCTTCTCTAAAGTAGCTATCTCTTGAAAAATATTCTAAATTTCTATTTACTCTATGTAGTTAAAGCATCTTTTGTCCTTTTCAATTTTTGATGAATGATAATAAAAGGACTGCCCTCTATCTCAGCTTGCCAGTTCAACCTTATTACTTCCATGCACGATTCTTCTTTCAACCAAAAATTAAGAAATCTAAAGGACTGGACTATTTTCTCACTTATATTACTAAAATGAATTAACATTGGAGTATGATCAAAACCACTTCTAACCAAATACTCAACCTCCATCATAGGAAATATATCCTGTATATTATCATTCTACGTCACCCTGTCCAATCTCTTAAAAATACATTCCTCATCAGTTCTCCTATTCCACCAGGTGTATTTGTTGCCCTTATAAACATATTCCTCCAAGTTACATATGCTTATACAATGATTAAAGTCTTCATTCTTAGCTATAATGACTGGTAACCCTCCAAGATTTTCTCATTCACTTCTTATAATATTGAAATCACCCCCACTAGCCATGATTCTTGAATACCATTAGCCATATCTCCCAAATATTCCCATAATGCTAATCTCTTATTTTAGTTACAGTTTGCATATACCAGTGTAACAAACACTGATATTCCAGTATGCTGATTCTCCAATTTCAAAGTAAGTTATTGTTCCTTATCTCTAACCACACTATACTCTATTACTGAATCCATGAAAGTCTATATCTTGCCTGATACATTTACTGCTGCATGTTGCATCCCTAATCTTGTTTTGTATTTATTAATATTTTAACTTTTCTGAAATGGTTCCATGAGTCCTATGAAACAAAATTGATGCCTTTTGTGTAGTGTTATCAATCTTGTAAATTCTTTCTGAGTATTCACTAATCTAATGTTCTATATCAAAGCATTCATTTTGATGTTAATTTTGAAGTGTGACTCCTTGTCTGCATTGTACTTCCACTTGAAATTTTGCCCCTCCTATGTTGCTTTCCATGCTTTGCACTTAATCCTTGTATTTGCTTTGGAGACAAATTACCTTCTAATGCAACCTTATCTATGTTATCCTCCAAGTCTTCCTCATCCATATCCTCTTTCTTTTTATTTGTAAATATCATTTGATTCCCTGCTTCTATCACTAAAGGAACTATTCCTTCTAACACCATGACCTTCTTGACATATTTCTCTTATTCCATCATGATCAATTTTCTTGTTGTGCTTCGTTTATCAGAAACTAGTTGTTGTCCTTGTTCTATCTGCTCTGTGTGAGCTTCTTCCTACTTTGATTATTCATCTACCTGCTCCTTATGATTATCAACTCTGGATTTATCAACTGGGTTTTCTTCTTTACCCTTCTTCTCCAGATTTTACTTTACTATTTGCAAATCTAATTTTGACTTGCCAAAACTTTTGTTCACCCAATCTTTTGTGGTCTCCTTATTTCAATCAATCTTGTTTCTTTATTCTGACACCCTCTTCCTCATTTAAAACATCAAAGGTGGTTGAAGTAGCAATTCCTTCTTAATTTTTCTCTTCCACTTCTCCTAAAATATGACCATACCTATCCCCCCTGTATTTGTTTCTTCTTTGTAACCATTGCTGCTTGTTTATGTTTTCAGTATTACCCTAATATCTTTTATTTTATTTTTCCTTGTGTTTTTTCATTATCAGTTTCTCCTTTTTGCTCTTGTACCTTATCATACAAATCATGATGAGTATTTCAGTAGCTTTCTTTATTATGTCCGGGTAAACAACATTCTTTCCAATATTTAGGCATGTAGTCATATTTTATTTGAACCCATTTTGACCTTATTTCCCCTGTAGTATCATTTTCCTCATTGATTTTCATCCTATGAGGTGGTTTAGCAGTTATATCCACCTCAACTTTTACCCTTGCACAACTTGGTCTCATTTGATTCCTAGTAGCCATATCCACAGTTAACAACTACAACGACCCAAAATCGCCTCCCGGGATATCACATAGTGCTTAAGGCTACAAGTAGCCCCAAGCTAACTTTTTGAGCCTACTTCTACCAATAATACTCATTTCAAGATAAAATAATTCAAACACTAGCATAGTCATATCATACGAAGGGGAAATACAGAGAAAATAATCGGTTCAAATGACCACAATACTAGAATTCTCAACACAATCACAATCTAACAACTAGTGTGACAAAGCCTCTAGTAATCCATGAACTAGAGAGTCGTTGGGACAGGTCCCCAACTGACTTGAAATGAACTGAAAATGATAACATAGTCTCTCAAAAGCTGAAATGTCTGAAGATAGGTCCTCAAACCATGAGGACTCACCACTGTAGGAATGTAGACAGAGGTACTCGAAAGTCACTGACGACGCTGGGACTGAGCACCTGAACCTACATTATAAGAAAGTGTAGCACATAGACATATATGTGGATCAGCACTTGGGAATGTACAGAGTATGTGGAGATGCATGCATTTATATAAAACAACATCAATACTCTTCAATCAAATCATGCATGCAATAAGTGATGACTCACATGGCTTGAATAAGTATCAAATATAAAGCTCATGAATCATGTAAAATGGAGTATGTAACACAAATCTCGTGAGTCATCATAGGTTAACTTTGAAGTTGGACATCTTCTCTTATTCTCATTACCCATAGGCTAAAGTAAACTTAAATCAATACTTTCAACTCATTCATATGTCTCATGGAGAGTAAAAATTCTTTAATACTCAAGAATTCACATCTCTTTTGAACTCAAGTACTTAAAATTCAGAATCATATAACTTTGAAACATACTTGAAGGCATTTCATTCACGTTAGAAAAATATCTCATTTCAAGCTTTAGGGAAAAATACTCATATCAAGGAAAAGTATTTTTATTTTAAAAGAATATATCTTATCTCAATGGAAAATACTTTAGTTTAGGGAGTTTCTCTTAACCAACATAAACCATGCGAGCTAAATGGAGTCCAACATTTTGTCCTCCTAAGGAAGAGACCTCACGTTAGGGAGAGGCGTCATACTCTTGTCAGGAAGTATATCCTAGGTCGAATGATCACTAAACAAACTCGGCCTTGGGCCCAATATCAATCGCCCTTAGGCCCAATGATAATCATAAACTCGACCTCAGGACCAATCTATGGTGGCATGTAGTTTTGGGGTAAGAAACCGTAGTAACTTACCCGCTCGGTGCTAAATACTACTCCCTTTAGTTTATCTTGCTCATCTCATAAAAAATCACTTTAAAATAATCTCATGGTTCAAAAAGAACCCAATGATCAAATCTGTAATCTCATGTAGTAGAGTGGATTTCAAAACTCAATGACCATTAGGTCAAAACATTTCTCAACAATCTAAGAATACTCAAATCATGGATGCTTATAGCATAAGAGTTCATAAAATTACAAATCTTAAGTAGGGCTCAATAACCCATAATTCATTCTCAAGTTATAACTCATCAAAAGCATAATAGATAGCATATAGATTCATAACTCATGTAGAAATCTGGAAATTTAAGCAATTTTCTCAAAATCTCAACATACTCATATACTTTAGTATCTCAAACATTTCAACTCTTAACTCCTCAAGGATTAAGATCATGGGGTATAGACACAGCTGCAATTTCTTAAGAAAACATGTAAAATAATGCCATTAGACTCTCAATTCAAGGGAAACATCAAAAGCTTCCAACCAATAACAATAGGTGAAAAACTTCAATTTAATGTAAAATCTCATAAATTACAGAGAATTATAGTTTAAATAGACCTTTGGGCACAAGGGTGAAACGATTACCCTTGTTCAAAACCCCACATACCTTAAATTATGAAAATGAACAAGCTTGCTCTAAACTCTTCTTCTTACTCTTGAGAGAGGGTTCTTGCAACCTTTGAACTCAGGAAACTCAAATCTCAACTCAATTTGTTGAATCTATGGTGAGTTTTTGGATTTCTTGGAGAAGGGTTTTAGATTTGATCTTGAGGGAGAAACCCTAGCTCTCTTGTGTTTTTCATGATGAATAAAGCCCTTTTATTCACTTAGAATATATCTTGTTGATAAAAGAGTGGAAAGACTAAAAATCCCCTTCTTAAAACGAGTTAAAAACACTGAACGGGGCCTACGACGGTCGAAGTGACAATCCGTTGCAAGCCTGATGGTCCGTCCAGTCGTCCGTCACACGTTAGCCAGAAAATGATCACACTGCCTCGATGTGACGCTCGAACCAATGGTACGTCGCAAGTCTGGTGGTCCGTTGGATCATCCGTCGCACGTTGGCCAGGAGGAGGCCATACTGCCTAAGCACGACGGTCCCAGCGATGGTCTGTCGCAGCCTTGGCGGTCCTTTATTTTGGATGTTACACTTAGGTCAGAAAAGGGAGTTACTACCTTGGTTGCGACGGTCCGTTGGATCGTCCTTCGCACCAGGGCGGCTCCCAAGACTTTTAGTAAAACGGCCATAACTTATCACCCCGATATTGGATTTGGATAAAATTGATATCGTTGGAAAGCTAATTCAATTCTATATATGACCAAAAGTCAAATTTAAGAAAATTCAATATGGTTTAAACACCAACCACTTGGGAACTCACTTCCCAATCACTTTAGGGATGAAATTAGACTTCGCGTGACACGCTCTAAGGCTCAAACTACGAGGGAACTTTGTGGGTTCTTACAATATCCCCCTTGGAAACATTTGTCCTTGAATGTCGCTAGTTAGACTAGGAACACAGGAAAAATAGAGTACATATAGCTAAGCAATTTGCTAAAAGACTCAAAATCTCTCTAAACTCTTGAATATCTTAGAAATTGCAAGAACTCATGCAAGAATAGATATATACAGCCAAACTTTAGATTAGAAGGGATGAATAAAGGAAGAATAATACCTTCAGATTGATCTGAACTTGCGGAAAAGAGATGTGGATACTTGGCTCGCATATCTGCTTCTGCCTCCCAAGTAGCACCCTCAACTGACTGGTTCCGCCACAAAACTTTGACTAAGGGAACCTCTTTGTTCCTCAGTCCACAGATCTAAAAATCTAGGATCTCAACAGAAATCTCATCGAATGAAAAACTGTTCTGAATATTAGCACTCTCTGAGGGATCTACTACAACAGAATCACCAATATGCTTTTTAAGCATGGAGACATGAAAAATAGGATGAACAGCTGACAACTCTGCGGGAAACTCAACCTCAAAGGCTACTTTACCAACACGGATTGATACTCTATATAGGACAACATAACGGGGACTAAGATTCCCCCTTTTACCAAATCTCTTCACCCCTTTCATAGGTGAAATCTTTAAGTATAACAAATCACCCACTTCAAACACAAGATCTCTTCTCCTCACATCGGCATAAGACCTTTGATGACTATTGGCGGTCTTCAATCTCTCTCTAATCAACTTAGATTTCTTTCTCCATAGCTTCAAACATTACATCAGGCCCAATCACAATAGCTTCACCAACTTTAAACCAACCTATAGGTGATCTACATCTCCTACCATACAAGGCCTCAAATGGTGCCATCCCGATGCTAGCATGGTAGCTATTGTTATAGGAAAACTCTATCAATGGGAAATGCTCATCCCAAACTTGAGAAGTAAATTGAATACCCCTATCCAAAATGATTGATAAGGGAACTCCATGTAGCCTGACTAAATCCCGAATATAAAGCTGTATAAGATGTATGCACGGGCAAGAAATGTGTGGACTTAGTCAGCCTATCCACAACAACCCAAATCGAATCATGATGACGACGTGAATGAGGCAACCTGGTCACGAAGTCCATATTCACCACCTCCCACTTCCAAGTGGGTATACCAAACTCTTGTATCACATCACCAGGTCTTTGGTGATCTGCCTTAACCTTTTGGCACGTTTCACACTTTGCTACGAACACAGCTATATCCTTCTTCATACCATTTTACCAATAGATTTCCCGCAAGTCGCAGTACATCTTAGTAGCGCCGGGATGAATAGAATACTGCGACCATGGACTTCAGCCAAAATACTCTGCCTCAGATCATCAACACACAGAACACACAATCTACCTTTCAATATCAACACGCCATCTGCCCCTTGGGAGAAAACCTCTACCTTTTGTTCCTAAGCTGACTCCTTCAATCTGACCAAACTAGGATCCTTATCTTGCTTCTCCTTCACTTTCGAAACTAATGAGGATTCGAAACTACTCTACACCAACGTGCTTCCCTCAGCTGAATCAAGCAACCTAACACCTAATCTAGCCAGAAAATGCATATCACGAGCTAACTCTTTCTTACCTTCCTCTACATGAGCAACACTACCCATAGACAACCTGCTAAGGGCATCCGCCACTATATTGGCCTTGTCGGGTGATACAACACACTCATATCAGTCTTTTAACAACTCCAACCACCTCCTCTACCTAAGATTCAACTCCCTCTAGGTAAACACATACTGCAGGCTCTTATGATCAGTAAACACATCAACATGAACACCATAAAGATAGTGTCTCCAGATTTTTAAAGCGAAGACCACAACAGCTAACTTAGGATCATGGGTTGGATAGTTTTTTTTATGTGGCTTCAACTGTCTAGAGGCATAGGCTATAAACATACCTTTTTGTATCAACACACAACCCAAACCAACTCTAGAGGCATCATAATACACCATAAAAACATTTGTACCATTAGGCAAAGTCAACACAGGGGCTAAAGTAAGTCGAGTCTTCAATTCCTGAAAACTCTTCTCATAGAAATCTGACCACTGGAACGTATCTTTTTTTTTGTTCAAATGAGTCAAGGGAGATGCAATAGAAGAGAAACCTTCAACAAAACGACCGTAGTAGCTTGCTAGACCTAAGAAACTTCTAATGTCAAATGGAGAGATAGGTCTGGGCTAATTTCTTATAGCTTCTGTCTTTTGGGGATCAACTCTGATACCTTCGACTGAAATAACATGACCCAGAAAGGCTATAGACCTTAGCCAAAATTAGCACTTACTGAATTTAGCGAACAAATGGTGATCTCTAAGATTTTCAAGACAACTCTAAGGTGATTCACATGGTCATTCTCATTAACGGAGTACACAAGGATGTCATCTATGAAGACAATGACAAACATATCGAGATATTGCTTAAATAATCGGTTCATGAGGTCTATAAGGCTATCGGGGCATTGGTTATCCCGAACAACATGACTAGAAATTCAAAGTGACCATAGAGGGTTCGGAAGGCTGTCTTTGGAATATCACATTCCTTGACTTTAAGCTGGTGATAGCTGGATCTAAGATCTGTCCTGGAGAAATAACTTGCACCTTGCAACTGATCAAACAGGTCATCAATTCTTAGAAGAGGATACTTATTTTTTGTTGTGACCTTGTTAAGCTAATGATAGTCAATGCACATAGGCAAAGAACCGTCTTTCTTTTGCATGAATAAGACAGGTGCGCCCCAAGGAGAAATACTGGGCCTAATGAAACCTCTAAAAGATCTTTGAGTTGCTCTTTTAACTCCTTAAGATCTATAGGTGCCATACAGTATGGAAGAATAGAAATGGGATGAGTGTCGAAGAGAAGGTCAATCTGAATTCTATCTCTCTATCGGGAGGTACCCCTGGGAAGTCTTCCAAAAAAACATCTGGAAACTCATTAACAATATCGACTGACTGAATAGTAAGAGCCTCGAACTTAGTGTCTTTGACTCTAACTAGGTGATAGATGTAACCCTTGGATATTAGCTTTCTGGCTTTGAGATAGGAGATAAAATAACTCTTGGGAGATACCAAAATCCCGGACCACTCAAAAGCTAGTTCATCAGGAAGTTGAAACTTGACCATATAGGTACGATAATCTATAGATACATAACAAGAACCAAGCCAATCCATACCCAGAATAAGGTTAAAATCCACCAAGTCTAACTCTATCAAATCCGCAAGTATGACCCTATGAAGAACAGTTATAGGACAATATTTATATATTTATTTAGCAACAACTCCCCTAATTGTAGAAACTAGGAAGGGCTCAAAAATCTTTTCGGGATTCATTTTGAAATTCATAGCTACAAGTGGGGTCACATAAGAGAGACTTAACCTGGGGTCCAACAACACATAAACATCAAGGCAAAATACACGGAGCATACCGATAACAACATAGGGAGAGTTCTCCTGCTTCTGACGGGATGGTAAGTCATAGAATCTATTGTGCAGCTGATTGCCAGCAGTGTTAGATGAAGCGCCCTGAGCAGGGGCAGGATGGGGTACAAAAACTGGTGCACTAGTAGCCTGTGCCTGAGGTCGGGCAACTCTATTCCCCTGTCTAGCATGCGGACAATCTCTAAGTCTGTTGCCCTACTTGCCACAACCAAAACAACCCCTCAAATCTACAAAGCACTTATCGGGATGATCCCTTCCACATTTAGCTCAAGGGGATAACAGGGCCTGTTACCAACACTGTTCTGTGATATAGACATAAAATACCTACCCCCTTGCTACTGTCTGCCTCTAGGAATTGGAGCACTAGATGATAAAGTAAATGGCATAGACGGACACCTCTAAAAATGAGGGCGGTTCCCTTCATGGAACCTAGGCTAGATATACTTATGTTGCACAGATCTAGCCCTCTTGTTACCCCTCACTTGATCTCTCTCCCTAATCTTATCTGCCTCTATCTGCTGGGCATGCGTCATCAACCTACATCTATATCCCTATGCAGCATCATAGTCCTGCACTCCTTTAGTACCAACATAGAGACACCAGTCACGAACTTGCTCTTACTAGCCCGAGTGTCAGAAATTAAATCAAGAGCATACTTGGTCAACTAATTGAACTTCAAGCAGAACTCCTTAATAGTCATGAAGCCCTACCTCAAGTTCATAAACGCCTCAATCTTTGACTCCCTCATCTTAAGTGGAAAGAACTTATCCAAGAATGCATCTTGGAACACCTGCCAAGTCATAGGAGCGACATTCTCAACTCTACCCTTCCTCCACGATACAACCTAGTCATAAGCAATGCCTTTCAGCCTGTAGGATGCCAACTCAATACTTTCTTCCTAAAAAATATGCATCACCTGTGTGATCTTTCTCACCTCCTTAAGGTATAACTATGGGTCCTCATCTGCCTTAGACCCATAAAACTCTAGCGGATTTATCTGTATGAAATCACGGATTTTAGCTGCGACTACATCACCTCCTTGCTGATTAGCAACTGCGGCCTGATTATTGGCCCAAACATTGATGGTGACTGCTTAGGATAACTCCTAAAAGGCCACTCGAAACTCAATATGAGATATCATCTCATTTAAAGGATCAATAGGTGGGGGTTGGTCATCATCATTTCTGCGGGAATTCGCTCTTCGAAAAGGAAGTTTTTGCAATAGAAGAGCATGACTTATTAGATGAGAGGGATAATTGTAGGCACGATAGAATCTGAAAGAAGAAACAAATTTTTCCTAAAATGTCTTGTAGCCTCTTGCTCATAGATATGGCGTGCTACACATCGATGGTCAAGACTATACTCAACGTGGCTTGTCAGACTCCCTAGGACTCCTTAAAAACCTTAGGCTCTGATACCAAGTTTGTATTGACCCAAAATTGCCTCCTGAGACAACATACGGTGCTTAAGGCTACAAGTAGCCCCAAGCTAACCCTTTGAGCCTGCTTCTACCAATAATACTCATTTAAAGATGAAATAATTCAAACACTAGCATAGTCATATCATATGACGGGGAAATGCGGAGAAAATACTTGGTCCAAATGCCCACAATACTGGAATTCTAAACACAATCACAATCTGACAACTAGTCTAACAAATCCTCTACTAATCCATGAACTGAAAAGCCATTGGGACAGGTCCCCAACTAACTCGAAATAAACTAAAAGTAATAACATAGTCTCTGAAATATCTGAAGATAGGTCCTCAAATCATGAGGACTCACCACTATAGGAATGTAGATAGAGGTACTCAGAAGTCACTGACGAGGCTGTGACTGAGCACCTGAACCTACATTATTAAAAAGTATAGCACAGACGTATATATGGATTAGAACTTGGGAATGTACTAAGTATGTGGGGGTGAATGCATTTATATAAAACAACATCAATACTCTTCAATCAAATCATACATGCAATAAGTGATGACTCACATGGCTTGAATAAGTATCAAATATAAATCACATGAATCATGTAAAATGGAACATGTAACACAAATCTCGTGAGTCATCATAGGTTAACTTTGAAGTCGGAAACCTTCTCTTATTCTCATTACCCATAGGCTAAAGGTAACTTTAATCAATACTTTCAACTCATTCATATGTCACATGGAGAGTAAAACTTCTTTAATGCTCAAGAACTCATAACTCTTTTGAACTCAAGTACTTAAAAATTCAGAATCATATAACTTTGAAACATACTTGAAGGCATTTCATTCACATTGGGAAAATATTTTATTTCAAGCTTTAGGGGAAAATACTCATATCAAGGGAAAATGTTTTCGTTTTAAAAGAAAATATCTTATCTCAATGGAAAATACTTTAGTTTAGGGAGTTTCTCTTAACCGACATAAACCATGCGAGCTACTTGGAGTCCAACGTTTTGTCCTCCTAAGGAAGAGACCTCACGTTGGGGGGAGGCGCCATACTATTTCCAGGGAGTATAACCTAGGTCTAGTGATCACTAAACAAACTCATTATCAGGCTCAATATCAACTCGGCCTTGGGCCCAATGATAATCATAAACTCGGCCTCAGGCCTAACCTACGGTGGCATGTAGTTTTGGGGTAAGAAACTGTAGTAACTTACCCGCTCGGTGCTAAATACTGCTCCCTTTAGTCTATCTCGCTCATCTCATGAAAATACACTTTAGAATAATCTCATGGTTCAATAAGAACCCAATAATCAAATCTGTAATCTCATGTAGTAGAGTGGATTTTAAAACTCAATGACCATTAGGTCAAAACATTTATCAACAATATCAGAATACTCAAATTATGGGTGCTTATAACATAAGAGTTCATAAAATGGTAAATCTAATGTAGGGCTCAATAACCCATAATTCATTCTCAAGTTACAACTCATCAAAAGCATAATAGATAGATAGAAATCTGGAAATTTCAGCAATTTATCTCAAAATCTCAACATACTCATATACTTTAATATCTCAAACATTTCAACTATTAACTTCTCAAGGATTAGAATCGGGGGTATAGACCCAGCTGTAATTTCTCAAAAAAATATGTAAAAATCATGTCATTAGACTCTCAATTCAAGGGAAACATCAAAAGCTTGCAACCAATAACAATGGGTGAAAACCCCCAATTCAATTTCATATAAAATCTCATAAATTGTAGAGAATTATAGTTTAAATAAGCCTTTAGGCACAAGGGTGAAAGGGTTACCCTTGTTCAAAACCCCATATACTTTGGATTATGAAATTGGAAGAACAAGTTTTCTATAAACTCTTCTTCTTACTCTTGAGAGAGGGTTCTTATAATCCTTGAGCTTGGAGAACTCAAATCTCAACTCAATTTATTGAATCTATAGTGAGTTCTTGGATTTCGTGAAGAAGGGTTTTAGATTTGATCTTGAGAGAAAAACCCTAGCTCTCTTGTGTTTTGAATGATGAATGAAGCCCTTTTATTCGCTTGGAATATATCTGATTGATATAAGAGTGGAAAGACCAAAAATCCCCTTGTTAAAGTGATTTTAAAACACTGAATGGGGCCTGCGACGGTCCGTCGGATCATCCATCGCACATTGGTCAGAAAATGATCATACGGAATCAATGCAACGGTCTAAGCGATGGTCCATCTCAAGTCTAGTGGTCCTTCGGATAATCCATCGTACGTTGGCCAAGAGGAGGCCACATTGCCTGAGCGTGACGGTCCAGTGACGATCTGTCGCAGCCTTAGCGGTCCATCATTTTGGCCATCGCACTTGGGTCAGAAAAAGGGAGTTACTGCCTTGGTTTTGATGGTCTGTCACAGACTCGAAGGTCCGTCGGATCATCCGTCGCACTTGGGAGGCTCCGGCAACTTTTAGTAAAACGGCCATAACTTCTCACCCGGATATCAGATTTGGATGAAATTGTTATCATTGGAAAGATAATTCAATTCTCTATATGACAAAAAGTCAAATTTAAGAAAATTCAATATGGTTTAAACACCAACCACTTGAGAAGTCACTTCCCAATCCCTTTAAGGCCGGAATTACACTTTGCTTGACACACTCTAAGGCTTAGACTATGAGGAAACTTTGTAGGGTCTTATAACGACTTCCCTACTGCTGAAGTAATAAATAAAATTGCTTCCTTCGCAAAGAAATTTGATGGTAAATCAGACATTGATATCCATGCTATGCCAATTATAGTTTCAATATCAGGCTCAAACAATGGATCCCATTTTAAAGTTCTTATCTGCCAATCATATCTTTGACCTTAATGTAATACACTGATGTTGAAATCAATTAGACATAGTCCTCTAGTACCCTCAATCTAATCAGTATGTGTCTTGCATCCATCACTCCTATAGTATATTCACCCTTTATTCCACATTGTAAAGGGATGGATTTTCATAATTTTGTAATATCAGATTTTTCATATGAAAATTTACCAATAATGGCATATTATAAATTCTCTTGGATGATCAGACTTTTCACCTCAGATGATTTCCATGTAACACTAGGTTCCCCATGCATCATAGCAATTGGTTTTGGGGGAATCCTAATAGTATTATACATACACTTTTGGTTTTAAAAGATTAGCATATTTTGGTCCCGTACAATCCAAACTCTTTTTCTCTTCATTATTCTGTATCACTGATTCATCTAGTGGGTTAGTCCCACCGAACGTAGTAGGCACAATGACCGGAAAATTAACTTTCTATTAGGATTTTTTGCATGCGCCGCTTAGGGGTTTTGTGCCTATTATTATTGAGATAAATCTATTTTAATTACTGAGATACATCTATTTTTGAAACTATTTGACCGAGATACATAATACATTAACTAGACTAAAGGGAGACATATAATTAAAATTGTGTATCCAAAAATTTATGAGTTTGTGAATGTATCCGACTGTTTTTCTAAATAAAAGATTTAGGAAATTAATAAAAAGGATATGAATTTTATGTAATTTAGTAAAGATAAGTTGTAGTGTTATGTAATTTTTCCTAGAATAAATAGAGAAAGGGATTCAAAGTTCCAACACATCTACAACAAAGATAAAAGAAATTCTAACTTAATGCGACAAAATAATCTAAGAGCAATTATAAAAAAGGGATATTTCTAACTATATACGATAAAGTAATTAATTTACAAAAAAAATATAGTCATGTTTTTATTTTTTTAGAAAATAGTTATGAAGTCAAAAAAAAAATACTTCGTGTTTTCTACCATGGTAAATGATATCATAAACATGGTTAAATGTTCTTTTTTTGATAACTAATAATTTATTTAATCACCAAGAAAATTTCATAATAACTTCGCAAACGTTATACATGTAATGTATATATAATTTATATGTCATGTATCAATATTGTATAATAGTTATATAGAGTATATGTAATCAATATTACATAAATAGTGCACAAACGTGTGTTGATATTGTATAAATGGTGTATAAACGTTTATGGATATTGTATAAATGTATATCGATATTGTATAAATGTTATGTAATGTATTGGTATTGTATAAATAATGTATAGACGTATATCGATATTGTATAAATGGTATATAAACATGTATTGATATCTATCAATATTATATAAACAATTATGTAATGCATCGAAATTAATATTAACTTGACTATATTGCATTCCAAACTAAGAAATAGAGGGATAAACAAAAAATAATAAATAACATAAATGTTCCTTTTTTTTTTTCATAAAATAAATGAAACAACTGGAAGAGATTTTTTTTTTTTTAAAAAGGGAAATAATTTTTTTTCTTAAAAAAAACAGAGGAAAAACATAGTAAAAAAATAGCAATAATTTTTTTGGAAAAAATTATTGCAGCAAAAAAAGTTTTTTTTTTAAAAAAAATAAGAAAGTTTCTTTTTTTCTTGAAAAGGACAGAAAAAATATTTTCTTTTTTTAAAGAACAAAGCAAAAGAAAACAACAAAATATTGAAATGGAGGGCAATTGGCTGACTGACCATTTTTGTCGTAAATAATTTGGCTAAACCACCATATTTGGTAAAAATATTGGTCGAAAGGCAATTTTAGGTAAGGAATGATAAAGTGAGTTATGAGTTATTTTTATGTAAAAAAATTAACACAAGGGACATTTTGTATAATTTTTCGGTAAAAAATAAGTTGGGGCTGACCACCTTATCATTTTAGTCTTATTTTAGCTTAAAAATACTCAGTTTAAAGCATTTTTGGTGTTTGTTAAACATCAAAATGAGCCAAAAAGTATTTTTTAAGCACTATTTGACCAACTTTTAAATCAATTCAAACAATTTAGTTAAGCAAGTTAATACGATTTTCTGACCCTAGAAAATAATAAAATGTTATTTGGTCTAGCATATCCTACAATTAAGTGACAGATCTAGAATTTAACTACACAAATTTGTTGTATATCTTTTGCTAGCTAGACTTGCTTTAACGTAAATACAAAACTTAACCTATAACATAAATACAAAACATAACCTTGAAAAACTGAATTTTATGAAACTCGTAATTGACTAAGCCATTGCTGAAAGTTTGAAAGAAAATGAGAACCACGACCTTTGATTACTAACAGGGTGGCCCAACGAAGGACTGCTAATCAGAGCCTCATGTTTGAGCATTGGTGTTAATTTGAGCCAACCAACTTAATCGTACTCGAGAAGTATATCATGATTGCGATATCACTTTCAACTGTCAAATAACTCCAATTAAGCAAGCAAAAAAAAAATAAAAAATCAGGTTTAAAACCTTGAAAAAGTACGTGATAGCATTGTGGGAAATCTATTATAAGATGCAAACAATTCCATATATTATAACCACTTAGATTACACCAAAAAAATAAATAAATAAATCACGCTTAGATAGCAAGTGAACATTATATAGAGCATGACAACCTCAGTTTTCTTTCTGTTTCAATTTGTTTGTCCTATTTTTCTTTTTTGTCCATTTATAAAGAATGCCCTTTTTTGACAACTCTTTGATTTGTGTTTCCACGTGAGATAATTATGACCATAAGATTAAAATACATTTTGGTACATTCTAGATTTCTTTAATTTAAGATTAAAAAACTCAATTTCTTAAAATTTGTTTCAAGTCAAAATAGACAACCAAATTTAAACGGAGGGAGTAAAGCACTTGTAGTAAGGGTTCTTAGCGTAATTGTTATAAATTCGTTTTTGGCAAGTAGAGACTTGTAGAGTGAGATAAGGTAATTGTTGTAAAACTACTCTTGATTTGAGGAGAAAATAACAAATAACGACCAAAGAAAATAGGCTCGACATCTCTTCTTATTATAAAGTCATATCTCCTGTAGTTGAAAAGTCTGAGTTTGTTGAGGGGCAAAGTCTTCGCCAATCTTCTACCTCATTAATCCGCTGCCATCCTATATCCGCCCCTTTGCTCATTATCCATGCTACTTCTTCTTATGCTGACGAGCTTGTTAAGATCGATGTAAATTTCATTGTGCTGTTAATTGACTTTTGTATACCGACATGTCAAAAATACAATTTATTAAACTATCAAGTTAGTGTACCTCACAACATGACGTGTAACCGTTAATCTAAAGATGTGATTAATAAGTTTCTAATAGTTAAAATACATTGATGATGTTGTAGTTTTTACATTGTAAGTGAAAATATGTTAACTCGATCAATAATTGGCCATCCAGTCCTTGAGTTTAGCTCTCACACTACAAAGATTTTTATGGCATCATATCGCTTAAAAGATAATAAAATTAGATCGGGTTCCCCATGTGGATCAATCCAGATCTATGTCTCTCCCTCTCTCTCTCTCTCTCTATATATATATATATAGAAGTTTGTTCTTGATTTCAGGGAAGAATCTTCAATAGAATCTTTCACAAGATCTTGAGAGAGCAAGAAGGAGAAATCCTTTGGTTCAATATTCAAAATTTCATATGCGACATCTTCAAGTATCTGAACTGCAAATCAAATAAGTTTTACACTTACCAAGATGCATCCTTTTATATCACTTGATAAATATTTCTACATCAGCATGCTTAAATAAAAATAGAATTTGGATCCTCGTAATCTTTCATGATATTGCACCAATATTGTATCAAAGATATTAATGATATATCATTCTGTATTGGTTCACAATGCGACATAACATTTTGAGATCTCATCACTTTATTATTTTCAGGTATCTAAACCTTTTATAATGTTTCGTGAAGTGTTATGTCGTAGGCTCTGCAAGATCACATTGCCTGGTTATCATGATTATTTGCTCCTTATCCTTTTCAAGGATTATTTCATTTGAAACCTATCGGTCTATCACGCTTCACGTATTCATAGACTTTGTCCTTCAGGGATATAAAATAGGAGCATTTGCAGCTTAAATATGAGATTAAATTTGAGTCAACAGATGCTTTCGGCATTTGACTTAAATTATCTTTTGAATGAGGATCTATAATAATTCCTAACATATTTCATAGCTGCATTATAATCTCCCCCTTATGTTAGAAAAACTAATAGACATCCTTCATCTTCTTTGAGGCATCCATCTTTGTGCATCATGGTATATTCATTAATCACATCCCGCACATCAAACTATTAATGGAATAGTTGGTTCCTGATCTTGAACCAAGTGAGATGGAAGAAATAATCATAATTTATTAGTTTAATGCATACAAGTGCTATTGTATGCAATATATCATATTTCAGATCAACACATGAATCTTTGTTCTCCTTAGTAATGGTTTAGCTATTTATCGAAGGCATTCAATTAGAAACCATCATCATCAAGATGAATTATCTTGATTATATAATCTAAAAATTATGTTCTTAACTCAATTTCATTGAGCAAGAAACTTTATGAATGTCAAACTGTAGGTTGACAATAAACGTACAAGTGATCATCTTATATCGATTCATCTTAATAGATCACATGATATGTGAACGTGCCTATATTCACCAATCATGTTTTTTAGATTTTAAGGGATCCAATCCCAATGTTAGTTGGTCCAACCAACTTATCATGAGAACAAGAAAATAAACAATCCTTGAAGAAACTTCTATTTCTTCAATATATGTCAATACTCAATATGCACATTTTGAAAATGTAGTAATCGTCATGTTAATTTATGAACTTTTATACTAGTAAACTCAAAGTTTACCATGATATGTGCCTTTTTGCTTTAGTAAATTTTATATTTACTATTACATGAAAAAATTTTCAGATTTACTACTTTAGAAGTAGATTTCAAAATGACTCTTCTCAATTATTCTTCCTTATTCAGAGGTGAGTTGTGATACCATCACAATCCAGTACCCGTTTGCAGTAATAAGTTTCTCATTCTTTAGGAATGAAATATAATCGGGCCTTAAGCCTATCAAATTCTAATAGCTTATAACCTCTTTCATGATATTTCTACTTCAAAAGAAAATCGAGGCATATATCATATATTGCTACCATATTTACTTCAAGAATGGAGCAAATTGTCATCTATCAGACACATTCACTTCATGAAATGGAGAAAATTCAATAGGATATGTTTCACAACTTTTCATGAAATACCCACTATTTTTTCTTAGCTATCATTATATCATCAATATGGTACATTAAGATTCAAACTCAACGTTTTATCCATATATAGGAATCTTAGGCATAAATCGATGGGGCTTGAACCCAACATCTTATAATCATGGTGCATCAGGACTTTAACTCAATGTCTTATATTTTTGGTATGATAGAACTTGAATCCATCATCTTACCCTTTAGCCAATGATATAATATGACAAAAGGGGACCAAACTTGATCTTCATAAATGTATTTTATCTTTCACAAGATTTGAGGGAATAATACCATGGCTAAGTTTTTAAATAAAAGATACCCCATAGAAAAGTGATAGTAACAAGAGTCTAACGTTAAAGTAAATAAGAAAACTTACCTATTCACTGTGACTAATTTCTAAATAAATCACAAAGTTGAGGCATGATAATAACTTTTAAATCACCAAACAAAAGTTTTGTGTAATCAAACCTCTCAAATCACTAAACAAACGGAAAAATCTTATGCGCTCATTATTAATTAGGCAAAGATCAATTTTTTTTGTTAGGACTAATAAATTTTTAAGATGAGTCTTCTTTTATTCCTCATAAGTAATTCTTGAGGGGTGAATTACAATGAAGTAAAGTCCCTTTATTTATAAGGAAAAAGTAAACCTGGGGTTTCTAACTTTTTCATAAATAAACATTCACTATATATGGTAAAGTAGACATCCACTATATATGGTAAAGTAGACATTCACTATATATGGTAATATATTTATAATAGTACATGTTTAGTCTTGAATTTTATGTGATTTAAGATAAGTGGTTCTTAGATGATTGATTGTGTTAGTTTATGACATATTAGAATTCGGATGCTGATTGAGAACTTAGTAAACTTTTAAATCTGAACTTATGTGAAATGAATATTGACATAGTTGATTATCTTAAGAAATATTATGTATATGAATTTAGGCTAAAATAATATACGAAATTGTCTCACTATATTTTATACTTGTTTAACTTAGTATGTCAATTGCTGGAAAGAACATTGTCGCCATTCTTAAAAAAGGTGATAAGCTTAATAGTGATAACTATGAAATATGGAGCATGAAAATTCAATATGTCCTTGAAGAACAAGAGGCTCTTGAAGCTCTTAATGTGACTATGACACTTCCTAAAAATGGTGATACCTCACAACATGTGAAAGATCTTGAGACAAATCAAGCATGGAAAAAGAAGAATTCTCTAACTCGCATAACATTGCTGAGAAACATGCATAACAATAACATGAGAGAATATCGAAGGTATTACAATGCTAAGATATGTGGTCTAAATTAAAAGAAAAATTCAGTCATACATCAATGCTAAGTTAAAAGACTCTTACTATTAAGTTTGATACTTATAAGAAATGTCCTAATCATACTATGCATAAGCATCCCCACTATATGTCAAATTTGATAAATGAACTAAAAGATGTCGATCATATGTTAACTAAAGAGAAACAACTCTAAGCTGTGATTCGCTGCGTACCCCAAAGTTGAGAAAATATGTAAATTCACTTACCCATAATGTTAGCATTGATGTCGGCCAAATTACATCTCCTAAAAAGTATAATGCGGTCTCTGTCAAATAAAGAACCTAACAAAGATTGGGATCAAACCCATAGGGAATAGGATGAATCTCTGTCAAGAACTTACTGATGTAGTCAGAAAGTGCAGAAACTAAATGAGGGGATTTCATAAGAATAGTAGTAGAAGTAACCAAGTTTGAACATACTAGGTTGAAATCAATATGAGATGAACTCTAGGATTCTGTTCCCCCTGACTTCCCAACTCTGTAGACTTGTCGTGTTCATCAAACTATCTCAGTACCTTGTATGCATAATCTAACAAGTTATGCATCACTAACCACCTGTCTAAACCTTTACGTGAATTTCACTCATCTTCTCTTTGTCTCAGAGTATCGCATTACTAACCCTTTTCCTGGATCTCTGATTAATTATCTCCTATCACTCTCAAGTTAATTAGATCAAGGTCAGTAGCTTTAAATTACTATTGTGATCTTCTTTTCCTAATGTCAACCTCTCCCTTAAGTTGGTATCAAATAAAAGTGGGTTCTTAGCATCTTTAGTTGCTAAGAAGGAAATAAATACAATGAAAATTACAATACATGTAAGAACACCAATCAAGAAAGATTTTTCACTTCCTCTACTTTGTTATTCCATCAAGGTTCTCACAATCCCACTTAAGAGGTTTAGCCACTCATTTTTGCAATAATACCCATACAATTCATAATTGAAAACATATAATAATCTCATAATGAATTAAGAATGAAATAGCAATGGGGTACTTATAGGATACATAGAAAATTTAAAAATCCTAACCAAAATAAAATAGGAAAACTATGTCAACACTTACCTACAACCGTACTTACAGGCCTTAGGTATGTTCTATGGGCCATAGGTAGGTTCGTAGGTCTCAGAGAAAATTAGCAGCCTTCAGAACTCAACTTGCATGGGGTACCTACGGGGGCCATAGCCATCATCTATGCCTCATAAGTAGGCCTTCGTAGGTCTCAAATCAAAATAACAACTTTCAAAATTTCCATCTGCTACTTACGGGACCATCTATGGGGGGCATAAGTGCTTACGGCCCATAAATGGGACCGTATGTAGCCGTCTGCCACATTTTATAATCTTTTCTCCATTTTTTCTCTAAAACCTATTCTTTTTGCAAAACCAACATAAAAACACATCACATCTAACAAAAAGACCTAAGTACTTGCATAATTTCCGTGTTTTAAGCATCAAAAGTGCCATAAAACTATGGAACATCAACACCTTCAACTTAAAATATTTGTATGTCATCAGGACACTAACACATAATAAAAAACACACGATGCTTAACCAAGAGGGGCCTAAGGCACCTACAGCAGTCAACTCAATTTTATCTTAAAATTCTTACCTCCTCTTATTTCCATCTTTTCAAAACCACTTTATGGATTCATGTAGCACAATAGTATGACATAAAGGAATCAAGTAATAGTATTACATTAGCAAAAAAAACTAAGAAAATGTGCAACTTACACTATCCAAAAAGATAAGCAGTTAATAACATAACCCATGTACACTCAATGAAAAAAAGTCACAACACTCTCAATATCATCATGCATGTAAACAAAAAGGTCTAAGTGTAAGATCCCGTAAAATCTGAAAGCTCAATTCAGTCCTTTAAGCTTGTCAAGTTGTCCAAGACTTAGAAAATTCTAGCTAGGTTCCAGACTTAGCCTGTTATTGGCCTTCAAAAGTTGGCAATCTTATTTTGCCACCTTAACAACCTTTAATAGTCCGTATTTTTATTAATTCATGATCAGGAAGGTCAATAGGTGTTCCCGGATAAGTTTTAGATTTTTCAAAACACGTTTAGATCGTGTTTGGAGTCCCAAAAAAGTAGACCAACGCAATTTCACATTGCCAATTATGTTGGTCAACATTTGTGCTAGCTGCCAGAGCCAAATATTTTTGTAGATCGACACGATCATGGAACGATACATCGAGTATCACATCGTAGCCATCAACATATCGATCGCTTATAGTGTCGGTACCCAGTTTTTAGTCATTAAATGACTGCATCCTCAAGGGTAAAATCATCAATTTTTCACCCCTATATAAGTGTAAAACACGGTATTATGCCCCAATTCAATCTAAATTTATCTCTCTCAAAATCCATTAAGAATAAGGTTAGGGTTTTCAACTGAGGGTCCAATTTCCAGAATTTCACAATTTATTTTTAAGAATCTTCCATCCAAGGTATGCATAGTACTGATTTATGAATTTCTTTCATCCATAAAGCTCAAGAACCCTATTTCAAATTATAAATCATGATGTTTATATTGTGGGTTATTTTGTAACCATGTTTATGTTGTTGTACAATGCCCAAGTTGGAATCTTTATATGTTTTTCATGAAAATACGTTAGCATGCAAGTTGAAATCCATGAATTGAGTTGTTTATGATGTGTAATTTAATGATTACACCTATGCTCTAAATTGTGCATGTATGGTGTTTGGTAAAGTGCTTAAGAGGATAGAAATTGTGTATTATAGCTCAATTGTGACCGATATGATAAATGTGTGTTTTACCCTTATTTTCAAATGACTTCTATGCTATTGTGGTGCAATGTAGATGTTTATTGGAATGCTCATGATGTTAGAGTATGAAATTATGACATCAATTATATGAATTCCTACCATGTACAAGATTATGATAACTATGCACTTCATTAAATCCAAAATTTATTATATTATGGATTGTTGGTCACGTATTTAAGAATGTTATGCCTTGTTAGTTTCCTTCTATCGAGTCTTGGGGGTACTTATACCCAAAAATTTAGCTGTGTGCCTAGAGACAGTGTTATGTTTTCAAGATACTCTCAGTCAAGCCATGATTCATAGAACTCAGTCAGTCATGTGACTCAAAAAAACTCAGTAATTCCAGAAACCTCAAAAAGCTCAGCAATTCAGTCATATCAGTAGTATTCCATCAGTCAACAAAACTCAATGAAATCAGTCCAATTTAGTTAAAATAATCATATTCAGTGTCTATTTAGACGGGTATAAGATTTATCATTGAGTGAACCCAAGGATGGGAACTCACCTGCCAGTTGAGGGTATGATTCTTAGAAGCAATCCTTGCATTTCAGTACTACGTAGCCAGCGTAGGTTAAGACATCAACCTTTCTACCGAGGGTTGATGAGGTGGCTTAACCCGTTAGATGAGGGTCACACCATTCTCATTAGAGTACCTTCCAGATGAGGGTCACTCACAGCTTGTCCTTACTAGTGGCGCAGTATTGCCACCCTTCTAATTGGGGTTACAGATTAGACCCTAATTTAGCTATATTGCTTTATTTGGGGTATATCAGTTAGATGACTACTTCTTGCAGTTACGGTTTTAGTCTCTTTCTTAGTAATAGAACTCAGATAGTTTTACCAAACTTAGTATTGTCAGATACAATCACTCATATTAGTACGAAACTCAGCTAGTTCTATCAGAACTTAGACCGTCAGACACAGTCGCTCAGTATCAGTTATATCAGTTACTAGTAACTCATGTTATCAGTATTCAGGCTCAGTAGTCAGTATCATTACGAATTCAGTTACAGTCACTTATTTATGCATGTATTCTCATATTTATGTTATGCAATTAGTTAATATCGTTTATGCATTTGAACCCTTTGCATTCAACCTACCTTACTTGCATACCTGTACATTCAATCGTACTGATGCATTTGTGCTATGGTATTTTATATAATAGGTTTGGAATTACAAACTCTAGAGCATCCTTAGTAGATCAGGCGTTTAGTACCCAAACTAGTAGTGAGTCTTTATCATTCGAGGATAGCATGATTATTTTATTACTTTATTATTTTAGTAGTTCAGAGTTAGTTTGGGACATGTCCCATCAACTCTACAACTATTAGAAAATTTAGAGGCTTCTAGACTACCATATGTTCAGATAGTTTATTTTAGTTTTCATTTTGGTATTGATATACTGTACTCCCAGATGTTATGTTTTATCAGATATTTGAACCTTATGGCCTCTCAACCTTTATTTCTGTATTTATATAGTATATTATGCAGTGTTCAGATATAGATATAAGTCATAGGTTAGCTTGTGGCCTTTCGGGGTCTGAGCATTGTGTTGCATTCCAGGTACCAGATTCGGGGCATTACAAACTTGGTATCAGAGCCTAAGGTTCAATAGTCTCCTAGGAAGTCTGAAAGCCATATCTAGTAGAGTCTTGTATATGGGTGTGTTGTACACCATATTTATGTACACGGGGCTATAAGATGTTTTAGGAATAGTTTCCCTTCTTTCAGTATTCATGTTGTGCCAGTGATCATAATCTCAAGTTAGTCTCTCAGTCTAATCCTTTTCTCTTTTATTTACAGAACATGCCTTCCAAGAAGAGAACTGGAAATTAGCCAGCCTCTCAGCCCGAAGATCCTTTGGGTGAACATGTATCTCATGCAGAGTTCAGAGTTGCATTCACTACTCTTGCTCATTCATTTGCTGCTTAGAATGAACGACCATCTGTCATTCCGGCCTACCTAGTGGATAATTTAACAGTAGCCAGGATTCAGGACTTCACCCAAATGAATCCTCCATCCTTTTTTGGGTCTAAGTCAGAAGAGGATCCTCAGGAATTTTTTGACCAAGTTTAGAAAGTTATGGATATCATGGGGGTTAATTCTAGTAAGAGTGCTGAGCTTTCTGCATATTAGTTACAGGACGTTGCTTATACTTGGTTTAAATATTAGATGTTAGAGAGGTCAGTTGATGCAGGACCTGTAAAGTGGGAGGAGTTTCTTACCGCATTCTTAGATATATTCTTTCCCCTAGAGCTAAGAGAAGCTAAGGTGTTAGAATTTATCAACCTCAGGCAGGGCAATATGATGGTGAAAGATTATTCTCTTAAGTTTGGTCAATTAGCCAGATATTCTCCTCATGTGGTTGCAGATACTAGGGCCAAGATGAGTAAGTTTGTTTCTGGGGTAAACGGTAGTGTGTTCAATGAGTGTAGGTCCGCGATATTGAATAGTGATGTGAACGTAGCCAAGCTTATGAACCATGCTCAGCAGATATAAGAGAAAAAGATTAAGGTGAGAGAGAAGAAGAATAAGAGAGCAAGGACAGGTAGTTTCAACTTTGCTTAGCCAAAGTCAGAGGGAGGACACCGTTCTTAGTTTCATCCTAAGTCATCAATTCCAGCGTTTTCTTCATCTAAAGCTCCATTACCAAAATTTAGGGGCAGTAGTAGAGATAGGGCGCCAGGATTTAAGTCTCAGGGCAGTGTAAGCAGTTCCTGAACTAATTCTCTTTGTTAGACTTATGGCAAACACCATAAGGGTATTTGCAGAGTTGGCAATCATATTTGTTTTGAATGTGGCAAGCCAGACCACATATTCAGAGATTTCCCTCAGATAGGTACCCAGAGTCAGCAGAACTATTCCTTAGCTCAGATTAGTTGCCCAAATTAGTAGGGTTTCATTTCAAGTGCTACTAGTGGGAAATGCACAAAAAGACATAATGGTCTTCAGTCCCGACAAGATCAGGAAAATTCTCCTAATGTGGTTACTAGTACGTTATAGATTTTTTCACTTGCATGTTTATGGTTTGATAGATCCAGGAGCCTCTTTGAATTTTTTTACTCCTTATATAGTAGTTGATTTTAGAGTCAGATCCGAAATTCTAGCAGATTCCTTTTCAGTCTTTACCCCAGTAGGTAAAACCATCATAGCCCAGCAGGTATACAGGAACTTCCCGGTTATGATATCCCAGGAAGTCATTTCAGCAAACTTAGTCGAATTAGAGATAACCAATTTTGATGTCATTATTAGCATGGATTGGATTCATTCTTGCTATGCCACAGACGACTATAGAAACAGAGTTTTCCAGTTTCAATTTCCAAATAAACCAGTCCTAGAATGGAGGGGTAGTACTTTAGCTTTCAGAGGTCATCTTATTTCCTACCTTCGGGCAAGGAAAATGATATCTAAAGGATGTGTCTATCATCTTGTTTGAGTTAAGGACACTAGTTCTGAAACTCCTAGTCTTGAATCAGTCCTAGTTATGAATGAATATTTAGATATCTTTCCTAAAGATCTTCCAGGAATTCCTCCTGAAAGGAAAATAGACTTTAACATTGATCTCCTTCTAGATACTCAGCCTATATCTATTTCGTCATACAGAATGGCACCAACAGAATTCATAGAATTGAAAGAACAGTTGAAGGATCTCTTAGATAAGGGATTCATCAAACCCAGTGTTTTCCTTTAGGGTGCACCAGTCTTATTCATGCGAAAGAAAGATGGTTCTCTCAGAATGTGCATTGATTACCGTTAACTCAATAAAGTTACAATCAAGAACAAGTATCTATTTCCCAGAATCGATGATTTGTTTGATCAACTTTAGAGTGCCAGCTATTTCTATAAGATAGACCTCAGATTGAGCTATCATCAGCCCAGAGTCAGAGAATGTAATATTCTAAAAATAGCCTTCCAAACTCGGTATGGTCATTTCGAATTCTTAGTCATGTCCTTTGGTCTTACCAATGCCCTAGCAACTTTTATAGACTTGATGAACCGGGTGTTTAAGTAATACTTGGACATGTTCAGCGTAGTCTTCATAGATAACATCCTTGTCTATTCCTGTAGTGAGCATGATGATGTATACCATCTCAAAACAGTTTTTTAGACTCTGACAAATCATTAGTTATTTGCTAAATTTAGTAAGTGTGAATTTTGGCTAAGGTCAGTAGCATTCCTTGGCCATATAATTTTTGGGGATGGAATTAGAGTAGATCCTCAAAAGATCAAAGCAGTAAGAAACTGGCCTAGACCTATCTCTCCATCAGATATCAAGAGTTTCTTAGGTTTAGCTGGCTATTACAGATGGTTTGTTAAGGGATTCTCTTGTATTGCATTCCCTATGTCTAGATTGACTCATAATAAAGTCAAGTTTCAGTGGTCAGATCCATGCGAGAAGAGTTTTTAGGAGTTGAAGACTCGACTCACCTTAGCTCCAATTTTGGCTCTTCCAGATATTTCAGATGGGTTCGTAGTGTATTATGGTGCATCCAGAGTATTTTTGGGTTGTGTCCTCATGCAACTTGGTAAGGTCATAGCCTATGCCTCTAGAAATCTTAAACCCCATGAGAAGAATTATCCAACTGACGATCTTGAGTTAGCAGCCTTAGTATTTGCCTTACAGATTTGGAGGCATTACTTATACGGTGTTCATGTAGATGTGTTCATAAATCATAAAAGCCTTTAGCATGTATTCTCTCAAAAATATCTTAACCTCCACTAGAGAAGGTGGTTAGAGCTCTTAAAAGACTACGACATGAGTGTTCTTTATCATCCCAGCAAGGCCAATATAGTGGCCGACGCTCTCAGTAGACTGTCTATGGATAGTGTTACTCATGTTGAGGATAGTAAGAAGAAGCTAGTTCAGGATGTCCATCAGCTTGCCAGACTAGGTGTTCGCTTAGTTGATACAGAAGAGGGTGATATATGGGTTTAGAGTAGTTCAGAATCATCTCTAGTTTCCGAGGTGAAAACAAATCAAGGTAGAGATCCCTGTCTAGTCAGGTTGAAAGAGTCAGTCAAGGATAAAAAAGTAGAGGTTTCTCCTAAGAGGGAGATGGTGTATTGCATTGTCAGGGTCATCTGTGTGTTCCTAGTGTAGATAAATTGAGGCAATAAATTCTTACAGAAGCACATAGGGTACGTTACTCTATTCATTTAGGGGCCACAAAGATGTACCATGGCTTGCAGGAGATCTATTGGTGGAGTGGGATGAAGAGAGATGTTGTAGAGTTTATGGCTAAGTGCTCTACATGTCAGCAAGTTAAGATAAAGCATCAGAAGCCTAGTGGTTCCATGCATGAATTTAATAGTCCTACTTGGAAGTGGAAAAAAGTGAACATAGACTTCGTGATGGGTTTTCCTCATACTCGTCATCAACATGATTCAGTTTGGGTCATTGTAGATAGGATGACCAAATCAACTCATTTTCTTCCAGTCCATGCCTCCTATTCAGCCGAGGATTACGCCAAACTCTATTTTAGGGAGTTGGTCAGATTACATGGTGTTCCATTGTCTATTATCTCAGATAGAGGTATCCAGTTCAGCTCTCATTTTTGGAAAGCATTCCAAAAGGGTCTTGGTACCCATGTTCATCTCAGTACAACCTTTTATCCTCAGATAAATGGTCAAGTAGAAAGGACCATTCAGACTTTAGAAGATATGCTAAGGGCGTATGAAATTGATTTCAAGGGTAGTTGGGATGACCACTTGCCTTTGATTGCATTTGCATACAACAACAACTATTATTCCAGCATTCGGATAGCTCCATTCAAAGCTCTCTATGGTAGGATGTGCAGATCTCTAGTCGGTTGGTTTGAAGTTAGTAAGACCTCAGTCATAGGGCCTTACTTAGTATTCGATGCCTTATAAAAAGTCCAGTTGATCAGAGAAAGACTCCAAGGTGCTCAGAGTTGATAGAAGTCTTATACAGATCTGTGCAGAAAGAATATCAACTTCGAGATTGCTAACTATGTCTATCTAAAGATCTCTCCCATTAAAGGAGTGTAGAGATTTGGTAAGAAGGGAAATCTCAGTCCCTGATATGTTGGTCCCTTTAAAATTCTTAGTTGCTTTGGAAAAGTAGCTTATGAGCTCAAGTTGCCTTCAGATCTAGCCTCAGTTCATCCAGTTTTCCATGTCTCTTTGCTCAAGAAGTGCATAGGCGACCCAACAGTTGTAGCCCTTATTCAGAGCATAGATGTTCAAAATAGTCTCTCTTATGAGGAGATTCCAGTCGAAATCCTTGACTATCAGACTTGTAGACTGAGGAACAAAGAAGATCCTCTTATTAAAGTTCTTTGGCGGAATTAGTAAGTTGAGGGAGCTACTTGGGAAGAAGAAATGGACATGCGTACAAAGTATCATCACCTCTTCTCTGCTAACTCAGAGTCAGCCCAAGGTAACGGTTCTCCTTAAGCTTTAAGTTTCATGTTTAGGTTTCAGTCACAAGTTGGTATCCAGTTCATGATCAGAATTCCATTAAACTCAATATCGATTACCATTGCATATTCAGTCATGCATTCATGTATCAGTTCAGTCATATAATCACGCATCAGATATACATTCTCATTGTGAGAAACTCATTTCATAAGAACACTCAGTCATGTATTCATAAATCAGTCACACATGCATCAGATATGTATGCTCAGTATGATGTATTCAGTTATCAGACATGTCAGTCATGGAATCATACTTCAGTTGTTCATGTTTAGTATGTACGTCAGTTTATCTTTTCTCCCCTCCCAGTCAGTCTCATTTGAGGATGAATATTCTCAAGGAGGAGATATTGTAAGACCCCGTTAAATACTAAATCTTTATTCAGTCCTTTAAGCTTGTCAAGGGGTCCCAGACATAGAAAATTTTAGCTAGGTTCCCAGACTTAGCCTATTATTGTCCTTGGAAAGTTGGTAATATCATTTTGCCACCTTAACGTCCTTTAATGGTCCGTATTTTTTATTAATTTATGATCAGGAAGGTCAATAGGTGTTCTTGGATAAGTTTCAGATTTTTCAAAACACGTTTAGATCGTGTTCAGAGTCCCAAAATAGTGGACCAACGCAATCATGGCGCGTGGCATCGCCAATCGTATTGGTCAACATTTGTGTAGGCTTCCAGAGCCAAAACTTCTAAGGCTCAATGCAATCATGGAACGATGCATTGATTATAGCATCGCATCCATCAACACGCCGCATTGCTTATAGCGTCGACACCCAGTTTTTAGTCATTAAATGACCGTGTCCACAAGAGAAAAAGTGTCAATTTCCCACGCTTATATAAGTCTAAAACACGTGATTAAGCCCCAATTCAACCTAAATACACTTATCTCTCTCAAAATCCATCAAGAACAAGATTAGGGTTTTCAACTGAGAATCCAATTTCCAGAATTTCACCATTTGTTTTCAAGAATCTTTCGTCCAAGTTGGAACTTTTACGTGTTTTTCATGAAACTACGTTAGCATGCAAGTTGAAATCCATTAATTGAGTTATTTATGATGTGTAATTTGATGATTACACCTATGGCCTAAATTTTTCATGTAAGGTGTTTGATAAAATTCCTAAGAGGATAGAAATTGTGTATTATAGCTCAATTCTGACCCAGATTATAAATGTATGTTTTACCCTTATGTTCAAATGACTCCCATGCTATTGTGGTGCAATGTAGATGTTTGTTGGAATTCTCATGATGTTAGAGTATGAAATTATGACATTGATTATATGCATTCCTACCATGTACAAGATTATGATAACTATTTACTTCATGAAATCCCCAATTTATTGTATTATGGATTGTTGGTCACGTATTCAAGAATGTCATGCCTTGTCAGTTTCCTTCTATTGAGTCCTAGGGGTACTTGTACCCGACAATTTAGCTGTGTGCCTAGTGTCAGTTTCATGTTTCATAGATACTCTTATTCAATCCATGATCCATAGAACTCAGTCAGTCATGTGACTCAAGAAAACTCAGTAAACTCAATAATTCCAAAAACCTCAGAAAGCTTAGTAATTCAGTAATCTTAGTAGTATTCCGTTAGTCAATGGAACTCAATGAACTCAGTCTTGTTCAGTTCAAATAATCATGTTTAATGTCTATTCAGGTGGGAGTAGGATTTAGCACCGAGTGAACCCAAGGATGGGAACTCACCTGTCAGTTGAGGGTGTGATTCTTAGAAGCAATCCTTGCATTCCAAAACTACCTAGCTAGCGTAGGTTGAGAAATCAACCTGCCAATCGATGGTTGATGAGCTATCTTAACCTTTCAGATGAGGGTCCCACCATTCTCATCAGAGTACTTTCTAGATGAGGGTCAATCACAGCTTATCCTTACCAGTGGCGCGGTATTGACATCTTTCCAATTGGGGTTACCGATTGGACCCCAACTCAGCTATATTGATTTATTTGGGGCATGTCGGTTAGATGACTACTTCCTGCAGTTACAGTTTTAGTCTCAATATTAGTAATAAAACTCAGATAGTTCTACAGAACTCAGGACTATCAGATACTGTAGCTCGACTCAGTATGGAACTTAGCTAGTTCCATCAGAACGTAGACTGTCAGACACAGTCACTCAGCTCAGTACATAACTCAGCTAGTTCCATCAGAACTTGGACTGTCAGACACAGTCACTCAGTATCAGCTATATTAGTTACCAGTAACTCATGTTATTAGCATTCAGACACAGTAGTCAGTTTTATCACGAATTCAGTTACAGTCACTTATTCATACATGTATTATCACGTTCATGTTATGCATTAGTTAGCATTGTTCATGCAGTTAAAACTTTTGCATTCAGCCTACCTCACTTGCATACCTGTACATTCAATCATATTGACGCATTTGCGCTATGGTGTTTTATAACATAGGTTCAGAAGTACGTGCTCCAGAGTATCCTTAGTCGATCAGACGTTCAGTAGCCAGACTAAAAGTAAGTCCTCATCATTCAAGGATAACATGATTATTTATTACTTTATTATTTTAGTAGTTCTGATTTAGTTGGGGGCATGTCCCATCAACTCCACAGTTTTTAGACAGTTTAGAGGCTTCCAGACACAGTATGCTCAGATAATTTATTTCAGTTTTCATTTTGGTGTTGATATACCATACTCTCAGATGTTATATTTTATTAGTTATTTGAACCTTATGTCCTCTTAATATTTATTTCCGTATTTATACAGTATATTATGCAGTGTTCAGGTAAAAATATCAGTCATGGGTTAGTTTGTGGTATTTTGGGGTCATGAGAATCGTGTATTATTCCAGGTACTAGATTTGGTGCATTACACTATGTCAAGATACTCACTCTCACAAAAGAAATTCCAATCAATGTACATAAAATACCATAGGCTTTCCCTTATTTTCTATACCTTAGTTTTTTGGACAGTTGGACTAGGTTCATTATAGGATTTTTCTCGGCTTGTAATGTAGGCTTCGGGGAACGTATGGTACATTTGGCATATAGTAACTTAGCCTTCTTGACACTACACTTATATGTTGACTCCACTTCTTAACCATTCTCCTTTTATTTATTCTTTTTCTCCTCTTTATTGATTATTTCGATTAGGTGTGGTTCCTTTCTTGCTTTTTATTTATTTTTTTCTCTTTTTTCTTTTCCTTTTCAAGTTTTCCACTTTTCTCTTTCTTCTCTTTTTAATACTACACCCAACCTTACTTTCTTTTTTCTTTTATATTAACTAAGTTGAGGTGCACAGTGTCCAAAGAGGGACCAATGCCAAAATAGATTTATTGTAATTAATTGAGAAGGTAAAAAGATGAAAACAAGAAAATAGGTCAATGTAGGCTCAAATCAGGGATCAAGGGATACTAATTACCATTTTGGATGGTTATTTAGGCTAAGAGTGGATTAAGTACAAAAAGGCCTATGATCATGTCCCAACCAACTATCCTATAATCTAGGTAAGACTATCTGGAAAAGTTCTGGATTAAATGTACGCATAAAACTGGGAAAGTATCTCACACACCCATGGTACAGGGTTGTATCACCAACTACTACCTATCTAGTTCATGCAATGCTAAGCTTCCGGTTCTATTATCCCTAATACTAATGCCACAATAAGATTTACAATGGCCATAAATATTTACTTTACACATTTCACAAAATTATTGTAGATGTATCATTTTTCATAAAATACATAAGAATAAACAAAAAATATCAACTAATATTAGGTTCATTATTTTTCTCCTAATTAAACACAAAAAAAACATAACACATATAATGACACAAACACAACCTAAGCATGCCGATTCTACTAGGATACTATAGTTTCTAGAAAAAGAATCACGACAAGAAAAATCGTCAATTGTGGTACACCCCTACCCCCAAATAAAAAATGATACACTATCCCTAGTGCATCCTTGGAAATAAATACAACAGGGTGTAGGGAAATAAATGGGATGCTCTAGGCATCCGAAGGTGATTCGTCCTCTTTTGGGGTATCATGTGGCTCAACTAGAGGAGGTGGTGGTGGGGCGCGACTAGAGGAGGCGTTAGATTCCATCTTGATATGTCTCAACTCATCAATCGAATGCTGAAAAACCAACTCATGTGTGACCCTTTTCATGGCCTACTGATAATATATCCCAGGGTCCTATAAGTCCTCCTTATGACCTTTCTTGGCCCCAATAATTGGGGCTACATCATCCTTTATAAGTAAATAAAATACCATATTAGGAGGTTGGGTAATAGCTATGTAAAAGATGGAATGATTGGAGGAATGACCTAAATATCTCCCAAATAATGACCGTGCTTCTAAGCTCAATGTGGCTATCTCCTTGGGTAGGCCCAAAAAGTCAGGCACCTGGACCCCGCACAGTCATGCACTCATCAGAGTCTTAAAAGTGTCTATATGGGAATGCAACTCTCTACCGTTACCTTCTATTGTTGTCATCATCCTCACCTCAAATCTATCCTTAAAGGCCTCTAATACGGTCTGGACCCATGGCTAGATCAGACCAAGGAATATGGCTAACTGAGTCTCTATCTGGGTGAGGTGATCAATCACCTCCTACTTCTGGTCAACCATCTACTACAAAAACTCATACAAAACACTAATAAACCCAATAGCTATCAGATGAGAGGGAGAAATAGAAACCTTAACTGGTGCTGAAGTAGAAGTCAGGGCTAGTGTGGATGTGCCCGTGCCCCTCACCGCCTGTGGTCATAGTGGTATCAATTCCCTGATTTCTCATGTATATATCAATGCTCACACTCAACTTCTTAATAGGCTTAGATAGAATAAAATACCCCTCAAAATTTGCCATACCAGAATAAGTTGGTGGATACACTTGATGTGCAAGGATTGGGTTAGCCACATCCTTAATCATGCAAATTTCTACCATATGAGTAACCTCAATACATTAATCCACATATGGAGTAGGCGATGCTCTAGATATATCACATAGCTGCTATGTCAAACATGGAAAGGGGAGGGTGGTGAGCTTACTAAATACTCTCTCATAGATCTCAAGCTCAATCCATCTTGTGAAATCAATATCATAACCAACTATCAAGATGGCAATCAATACTGCTCTATCTCAGGTGAGAATGTTATGTACAGAAGTCAGACTCACACGATGTATCACCACTGTCCACCAAAGCTTTACTACAAAATTCAATAATGCCTTCTTGATCTCATCCTTTTTCTCAACCTAAAGGGAGTCAGTGCCCAACTCTGCTATCTGTGTGGCTACCCATCTAGCCAAGTCCACTCTCAACGCTTTATGCTCAGTTTCCTTCATTATGCTCCTACTTTGTGCTTTTTTCATATGATAGACGAACTCAGTTGTGGTGGCTGGTCCCATATACTCTAGTCCATAAACACCCATCTAACTACCTCCACATAAATAACAACCCTTACCTCGACTAATATGTGGGTTAATTATGGTTGGTGAACTGCTCTACCTTCAGCTGGGGTAAGAAAGTATAGTGATTATGTATAGGAGGCATAGAACTCCCAAATAATTATCAGTCTGTATGAACCAGAATACTAGGTCATCCACCCAAGCTGATATTTATCAAATAAAGTCTAAAGTCTACAGGTCTAGAGCTCCTGATAATCTAGGCAACTCTATCCTGACCTCCCCCACAATACTGCATCATGGTCGAACCTACTCACTGATAAAACTATCCCCTCACAAATCTGCTTCATATACTCCACAAACCATCTTAAATGAATTAGAGCAATGAGCATTATAGAGACATGTGTGGAGTTTAACCCCTGAACAGCATGTGCTGAAGCTGTAGCCTGAGTACCCTAAGAAGTGCCTTGAATACCCTTAGCCGAAGATGACAAGGTCTTCTATGGAACCTGAGCTGTATATCAGCACCCTCATCAGACTGGGTACAATTGAGCCTAATGTAGACTCACTCTCTACTAATTTAGATGCAAACTCCAACCCCTCCTCAGATTGGGAGTTGGATGCATCCTCTTCCTTTCCAGACCCTAAACCTGACTAAACCTCTTAATTAGAACCAATAGTTGAATTATCCCTCACTTACTAGATTGGTAAGAGTGTTGTGGTGAAGTAGTGGTTGACTTCATTCGGGGCCTAGTTCGATCAAAGCATGCTGGTGAAGTCTGTGGTGCTACCTTTGGGGACTATGGTAAATTTGGTGGTGCGGGATGAGATCCTAGCATACTAACAACTGCTGCAACTTCAACCTTCCTCTGTGACATACCCTGTGTCTAGTTTGGGACTAATGTTTCTGCCCAAGCTCACAGGATACTCCTCAACAAAACCACTCTACTCAAGAGACTCATCATTCAACCTGGACTAAAATCCTTTCTTTTGATTATCCTTGGGTTACTTCGTACCTAAAAAAGGAGTTGTTAGTGATTGAAACATAATATCAAAGTAAAAATTTGATAAAAAATGACTAATCAAGGCAAGGGTACCTAGGACCCATACCACCAGGCCGTAGATAGTACCTACAGGTTGTAGGTAGTACTTACATAGGCTATAGATGGCCATCGTAGGTACCAAACAAAGAATTGAAGCTTCAGGCCTTCAAGTCTGATACCTACAAGGCCACTTACAGGCACTAATGAGCTTCATAAGTACTACCTATTAGCTTGTATGTAGCTTTGTAAGTGCCATTCTAAGAGTGAGTTAGTCTTTCCTCAGAATTGTCATTCCCCATAGATATAGTTTCAATTTTTAGACCAAGTTTGAATCACAACACATGCAACATAGGTATTTCATAGGAATTTTGATATTTCCTCTTATTATTTAACTTCTACTTCTATTTATCAGGTGATCACAAGTTTCCCAAATAATTAATCATGCAACAAATTAAATTTACCAGTTTAGGCTCTATAAATTTCATGAACTATGAGAACTTAACAACTTTAGGGATATATCAAGCCCTATCTCAAGTTCATTGATAAAGAACAAGTTTTTAACCAAGTTGGAGCTAAGAATTTTTACCTGAATTTGTGAGAATGTCGTTCAAGTGATGAGAGGGGTAATAGGTTAGCCTTTTATAGTTTTAGAAGGAAGTTGGAGAGTTTGAAGGGAAAAATAGAGTTTTAAAACTAAAGAATTTAGGGGTTAATGGTCGGTTTCTAAGGTTTGATAGTGTAGGGGCTGTTTGATTGGGTCGGGTCACATTGGACCGACCAGATTTTGAAAATTAGGACCAAAATATTTTGACCCTCTTATAGCCCCACGTACGGCTTGTAAGTACCACATACGTCTTAGTAGGTAGGGTCATAAGTTGGTGTTGCTCCTTGTTTTTTTCTAATTTCTATGACCCCAACCTATGGGGTTGTAGGTTGTACTTACGTCCCTTATCGTAGGGTCTGTAAGTACAACTTCAGAGACCCAAAAGTTCTTTTGATTCCCACGACTTCAAATTATATATCGTGGGTTGGACCTACGACCCTGTAAATAGGGTCGTAGTCCACTTATCGAGACTTGTTTGAAATTTTGCAATTTTTATCATTCTTCTGGTGTTTCTCCTTGCTTTTAACCTATAAAACAGAAACAAAGTAAACACTAACACCTTAGGTTTACTCTCAAACAACACTTGATTTAACTTTGTGGAACACATAACTATGTTGGATACTCATACTTCACCAATAAGCCCATGAGTTACCTCCTATGAAGCGCCTGATATAATGTGTAGGACTCAGTTTCTTTGGCTACGCAGACTTCACCAAGTCTTACATCATCACAAGCCTTCAACTCCTTCATCCTTCCTATATAATGCTTAACCCGATGTCCGTTCACCTTGAATAGGGAATATCCATCATGTTTTAGCTCAACTGCAATACTCTAACCACAGTGAATGGTCCAGACCACCTAAACTTCAACTTGCCAAGAATCAAGCGAAGTCTTGAATTATATAACATGACTATATCACCAGGCTGAAATACCTTTTTCTCAATCTTATTCTAATGGTAAAATTTTATCTTGTCATTGTATAAGGAATAATTATCATAAGAATGGATACGAAATTTATATAAATCATTCACCTTACTCATCCTTCAGTTTGCAACATTGATCCACTCTAAATTTAGCTTTTTCAATGCCCATAGTGCCTTGTGCTCAAGTTCAACCGGCACATGGCATGCCTTTCCGTACACAATATGATATGGAAAGGCACCTATGGAGTTTTAAAAACTATTTGTTAGGCCCAAAGTGTATCATCAAGCTTTCTTGAGCAATTAGTCCAGTTGGCATTTGTAGTCTTTGCTAAAATAGACTTGATCTCACGATTGGAGACCTCAAACTATGCACTTATCTGTGGATGATAAGGTGTTGCCACCATATGTTTCATACCATACATATCAAGTAGGACCTTGAATAGATAATTGCAAAAATGGGATCCACCTTCACTAATAATAGTACATGGAAAACCAAACTGAGAGAATATATTCTTCTTAGAAATGCTGTAACACTGCGACCCTCATTATTCGGAAGCACAACCACTTTCACCCACTTAGACACATAGTCAAATACCACCAATATATACTGCATACTCTAAGAAGTCACAAATGGACCCATGAAATCAATACAAGACACATAAAAAAAATCTAGCTCAAGAATAAGTGTCATGGAGAGCTTATGCTTTCCAGAGATATTTTCTTGGAGCCGACATTAGTCATGACCAGGCATAGTTATGTGTATCTTTATAAATCACCACCCAATAATAACCATATTGTAGAATTTTATGGGTCAGGCGAGTACCTCCATGGTGACCCCTAAATGGAGAGAAGTGACAGGTCTCAAGTAAGCTCAATATCTCAACTTTATAAATACACCCCCTAATCACACTATCTACACACACTTAAAATAAGTAAGGCTCATCCCATTAAACCTTTCATACCTCATGCATAAATTATTTTCTCTCCTGAAATGATATATCTTTCGAGATGAGATCACTTACAAAATAATTGGCAAAATCAGCAAACCAGGGGATTAAGTCTTATGATGATACCAACACCCGCTTATCTGGAAAAGTATAATTAATATCAATATCATCCATAATTTGAGAATCACCTCCTCTTCTAGTTGAGATAGATGGTTTGCAACCTAATTTTCTATACCCTTTCATTCCTTGACCTTAAAGTCATACTGCTGTAGCAATAGTACCCATGAATCAACCTAAGATTTACATATTTCTCCGCCATAAGGTACCTTAGAGCTCATGATCAATATGCACAATGACTTTGGTCCAAATTAAAGAGGATCAAAATTTCTCTAAAGAAAACACCACCGCAAGTAACTCCTGTTTAGTAATCGTGTAATTTTTCTATGCAGGATCAAGTGCTTTGCTATCATAATAAATAGGATGAAGTATTTTATCGTGTTTTTGGACTAGGACAACTCCTAGGGCCATACCATTAGTGTCATACATCACCTTAAATTCTAATTTGGAGACACAATGGTAGGAGTAGAAATCAACCACTCTTTTAGGCACTTAAAGGCCTTGAGAAAAGCATCATCAAACACAAACATCACTTATTCTCTAATAATTTTCACAATGGATTTGGAATTTTAGAGAAGTCCTTGATGAACCAACTATAGAACTCTGCATGACCCAAAAAGCTCTGAATACCTTTCACAAAAATTAGTGGAGGCAATTTTTCAATCACCTTAATTTCAGATCTGTCAACCTCTATTCTCTTCTTTGAAATCTTGTGCCCCAAAACTATCCCCTCTTTAACTATGAAATGATACTTCTCCCAATTCAACACCAATTTCACTCCTTACATCTCTAAAGTGCATTAGCCAAGTAGGACAAACAATTATCAAAAGACTCACCCATAATCAAGAAATCACCCATAATGACCTCTATAATATCCTCCACCATATAAAAATATGGTCATTATATAACAATGAAAGGTTGTGGGAGCATTATGAAGTTTGAAAGACATCCTTTTGAATGTGAACATACCAAATCGACATGTGGAAGTGGGTTTCTCTTGGTCTTTGGTGGTGATATAAATCTGATTATACCCCAAATAACCATTAAGAAAAAAAATACCATCCTCTGTCTTTAAAGTGGTCTAATATCTAGTCCATTAATGGCACAGAAAAGTGATCCTTATGTGTCCAAGTTTTCAACTTTTGATAATCCTACAATCTCTCTATCCCATCATTGGTATCATGGGCACTAACTCATTCTTCTCACCATAGTGATCCCACCTTTATTTGGCACATGCTAAACTGTGGTCACCTACTTGCTGTTGGTAATAGGGTAAACCACACGTGAATCTAACCACTTTATGATCTCTTTATTCTCCAATTCTTGCATAGGTGGATTTAGATGACGCTGATGCTAAATTCTAGGCATGAACCCTAGTTCTAGTTGAATCTTATGAGTACAAATTTTGGGTGGAATTCCAATAATATCTATGGTCCACCTAATGGTTGATTTAAACCTCTACAATATCGAGATCAAGGCCTTAACCTATGTAACAACTAAATCTACAACAATGATAACCGACAAGGTATTATTGGCTTCAAAAAATGTATAACATAAGTGAGAAGGGAGGTTCTTCAATTCTAAGACTGGTGGCTCCTCAATAAATGGCCGAACTGGTGGAGTCACTCTATTCTTCAAATAAAGATCCAACTTATTTGGCACATAAGAATAGGAACCTTTGCCAATAAGAGCACTCATCTTCTTATCTTACTCATTGATACCATCATTATCAATGTTCATAATCACCGTTGCTAATTATTCTACACTAAGTGTCTTAGGAACACTCACAACATCATCCTCTATAGTGTCTATCACAAACACCATATGTATATATTTCAATTGTCGTATTGATTGACCTACATTGAATATAACCTATTTATCATTTAGCTTGAATTTCTTATGTACCATATCCATGTTAACCAATTTCTTACCCATGGCTAGGAAGGGCCTTTCCAAAATAATGGGGGCATCAAAATCCACCTCACAGTTAAGAATTACAAAATCAGCTGGGAATATAAAGGAAGATACCTTCACCAAAACATCATATAAAATACTGACCAATTTATTCACAGTTCGATAAACCATTAATAATCTCACTAACATTGGATTAGGTGACCCTAACCCCAACTTCTTGTACACAGCTAGGGACATAGATTAATACTAGCTCCCAAGTCAGATAATGTTGATGCAAAATTCAGGGACCCAATAGTGAAAGCTCCAACATTTTTTTTCTCAACCAAATATCAAGAAGCAATATCACTACAGTGGTGCCTATTATCAGCGGGCTCAAAAATCATCGTCCTCTTATTGTTCATAAAATTCATCATAACCTTTCCATAACCATACGTTTGCTCTAATATTTTTACAAGAGGGATATTCATAGATAATTCTTTAAAATCGACACTCCTTCTTCTTCTTCAACCTTTGAGAAAAAGGTAGGCAAGGTAGTGTAATAGTCTTCTACACTATTTTACCTTCTTACCCTTTTCTTTATCAGTATCAACTCGTTTTTCAACACTCATTGATTTTTGTGACATCTCATCATCATTCACTAACTTCTCAGTTTTAACTTTAGGTGCATCATAAATCAACAGTATCACCCCTTAGTTTAATATCTATTAGTATAAGAGGATCAATAGTAGCCTTACCACTTGACTAGTGATTGCTAAGTAGTGGCTATTATTTTTTAGATTCTGAATGGTGTCACTCTGAATAGTTCCCATTTGATGCTGATTTAAAGTAGACGATATCTGACCAAATTACTTCTCTAGCTTTTTAATTGCAGTACCATGTGATTCAACATTTTGGCTCAGTATTGAAATATCTTCATTAATCTCCTAAAGGCACCTGTCTTGTCTCTTTGAAACCTTAACCAACTTCTTAAGCTATTCTTCCATCCTCAAATCAGTATTATGATTTCTCAATGGAACATATGCACTACACTTCTTATTATAATCATTCTTTCTTCTCCAATCACCATCTCTCTCTACTTATATCCCTATCTCTATCCCTATAATATTTTCGATCTTGATTCCATTGACTCGAGTTACAAGTGTCTTTATTAGACCCTTGACCCTTGGCTCAAAAACTCGTCATCTCATTGTCTAAATACATAGCCTCCTTCTCAGAGTCAAATTCATCATGTGTAACGTATTTACCTCTTGCACCTGCTACATTTACTTTTTCTTCATTCATAGGTGCAAACTATTTATTAAGTAACCCGATCTCTATTCTCACTTGTGATACCACTTAAGATACTGTTCATATGGGAATCTCAGCTCACTGGAAACTCCAAAAGAATAAGTATCAACTCCTTTTTCTACCTCTCGAGTATGCCACCCTTTTTTGGTTTTAGAGACTAGTTGAAGATTTCCACAACTAGCTCCTAATGAATGTTCATGAAAGACCCACCAGTATAGTAGCAACAACAACTTTGGTGTTTGCATTCAGGGCTCTATAAAATATCTCGAGTAAATTTCTTCCTAAAATTCTATGATTGGGCATACTCATCAACTTCGTCTTGAACCTTAACCATGTCTCGTTCCATGCCTCTGAATGCAATCGCCTGAATTGTAAATCTGATCCTTCAACTGTAGCATTTTAGAAGGCGAGAAAAATCCATCCAAGAATTATGTCTACAACTCATTCCAAGATATAATGGACCAACTAGGTAGTTTCCCTAACCATAAAATTGCCTCTCCTGTAAGAGAGAATGGAAACAACCTGAGTCTCTAAGCTTCCTAACTCAATCCAACTAAATTATATGAAGTGCAAATCCTAACTAAATTCATGATGAGTATGTTTGTGTAATCAATCTGCAAACTATCAAACACACCATTCAGATTAAGCAACTGAATCTTTGCGCTCGTAATGTCAAACTTCACCCCTTGAGGTAACTCAGGAGGAATGACAACTCCTATATCAATATGCTAAACATAAGCTAAATCTTCTTCCTAATCATCACAGACTGGTAAATACTAATAAGTTGGGGGTGGTTAAGCTTTATCTCTTATAACTCTATTTCTATTGAGTATTGCTTCGTGCTTTTCTTCCTCTTTCCTCTTGAGATGAACGATAGAAAGCTACCAACCTCACATTTACTTCAGCTAATAATCGAGCAATGGCTTACACGTCTATTTTCTCTACACTATTTAGAGGTGGTAGATTTAATATATTTGAGTCATCTTGAATCCCATCTTGTCGAGCTCTATGCTCAAGATCTTTTATTACATGATTCTATCATAAGGTCCCATCTTGCTCCAGATAAAGTGGTATCAAGCGATTGCCTTGATTTTAAGTACTAGGCATACACCGAAGTACGCTATAATAAAAGTAGAAAACCAAAATCTAACAACCTCAACAACATTAATCAATCAATTTGTAATCATATTCCTCGACAATGGTTCCAAAATTTGATGTCACCCAAATTACACCTCCTAAAAAGTATAATGCGGTCGTTGTTAAATAAAGAACCCAACAAAGGTTGGGGTCAAACCGCCAAGGAATAGGACAAATCTCTATCAAGAACTTACTGATGTAGTTGGAAAGTGCAAAAAGTAAATGGGAGAATTTCATAAGAGTAGTGGTAGTAGTAACCAAGATTGAATAATTTAGGTTGAAATCAATATGAGACAAATACTAGAATTATGTTCCCTCTGACTTCTTATCTTCGCAGACTTATCATGCTCATCAAACTATCTAGGTACCTTACTTGCATAATCTAATAAGTTATGTATCACCAACCGTCTCTCAACAACTTTTGGTGAACTTTACTTATCTCTTCTCAGTCTCAGAGTGTCACATTACTAACCCTTGTCCTGGATCCCAGCTTAACTATCTCTTCTCGATCTTAAGTTAATTACTGTTATGATTTTTTTTCCTAATCTCAACCTGTCTCTCTAGTCAGTATTGAATACAGATAGGCTCTTATCTTCTTTAGTTGCTAAGAAAGAAATCAATACGAATAAAATTATAATACATGTAAGAACATCAATCAAGAAAAATGTTGCACTTTCTTTACTTCGTTATTTCATCAAGGTTATCACAACCCTAATTAAGAGGCTTAGTCGCTCATGTTTGCAAGAACGCCCATAGAATTCATAATTGAAAGCACACAAATAATTTCACAATGAATTATGAATGAAAACCAAAATCTCAAATTAATATCAAACCTTACAAGTCAAGAACAAGAATTTCAAGATCAAAATTATATCTTAGAACTCAATATAATATTGTAAGTATGTAAAGTACATAAAAAATAACAAAACATCAATGGGGTATTTATAAGATACTTTAGAAAATTTAAAAATTCTAACTAAGAAAAATAGAATAACTATGTTGGTACATACCTTTGACCCACTAATGGGTCGTAGGTACTGCCTATGGGCCGTAGGTGGGTTTGTAGGTCTTAGAGGAAAGCAACAACCTTCATAACTCAACTTACAAGGGGTACTTACGGGGGCCGTTGGTACCACCTATGCCTTGTACGTAGGCCTTCGTAGGTCTTAGATCAAAATATCAACTCTCAGAACTTCCATTTGCTACTTATGGGACCACCTACGGGGGGCTTAATTGCTACTTACAGCCCGTAAGTATGTCCGTAAGTAGCCTTTTGCTAAATTTCATCATATTTTTCTTCTTTTCTTCTCCAAAACCTATATTTCTGCAAAACCAACATAAGAACACATCACATCTAACAAAAAGACCTATGTACTTGCATAATTTTTGTATTTTAAGTATCAAAAGTGCCATGAAACCATGACACATTAGTCATAAAAACTATGAAAGATGGTAAGTATCTTTTAGAACCCGAGGAAGAGCACTTCAGAGTAGACAAAGCCGCTACAAGTGTGTGTATGACTAGTTCAGATCCAAAATATGGACATGATAAGAAACGCAAGCATGGTGAATTTTCTCAAAAGAAGGGAAAAGAAAGAGTATCAAACAAGCTTAAGAATAATCAACAAGGAGAGAAAAATATTTCTTCTCTAAAGTAAAAGAAAAAGGTGAACATGAATAAGATCAAGTGCTACAACTGTAAGAATAAGAGGCACATTTTTTGTGATTGCCTTGAGCCTAAAGAGGTACACGACTTTATTAATAATTTACATAGTGATTTAAATATTCTTCTTCTTTTAAAACTTAATCACTTCCTATGTAGATTATAGAATCAACAACCATCTGGCACATAACAACAGATCGAGATACTTTCATATATCTTTGATGAATCCCACAAGGATCCAAATGGGTGTATGTAGGAAATAACGCCAGGGAGGAGATAAAAGGAATTGGTACCTTAAAACTTCAAATTTTTGGTGACCAAACTCTATATCTACATGATGTACTATTTAATCTAATAATACGTCAAAATCTAGTCTCTGTCAGAATGCTGATTAAGTTAAGATTTATTTTTTCTTTAATAAACATGGTATGAACTTGTATTTGACCAAGAAAAAGTATGGTGCTGGTTATTTTTATTATCAATTTTTTTATTGAATGTTGTTCAAAGTCCTAATAATAATAATAATAATAATAATAATTTTTCCTTTTTTATGTCTACTTCTAATTTAAATACATGGAATGCTACTTGGCCATACTAATCAACAATGAATCAATTGCTTAGCTAAAGAAGGTCTGCTTGGTACAACAAATAAAGTAGAATTGTCTACTTGTGAATCTTGCCTAGCCTAAAATAACTGCAAGAAAATCATTTGGGGAAGGCACAAGAGCTGACACACTATTGTAATAATTCATTCTGGAATTTGGGGTACAATGAATAAAAGGGAAAGACATGGTTTTATTTACTTCATCACTTTGATTAATGACGTTATTCAATTTAGTTATCTATATTTGATTTCTCCCAAATTTGAAGCTTTAAGTAGCTTCATTAGGTTTATGAACTTAGTTGAAAACCAACTGGATGGAAAAATTAAATCTCCAAGAACTAATTGAGGAAGAGAGTATTTGTCTAATGATCTCTAATCATTATGTGTTGAAAAGAGAATTCGAAGACAATTAACTGCTCCTTATACTCCATATTAAAATGGTGTTGCAGAAAAATAAAATAGAACCTTTATAGAAATGGTTAGATCAATGATGGTGCAAGAAAATTGTCAATAACCTATTGGGGGTAATGCATTGCTTACTATAGTTCTTTTACTTAATATTTTTCTTTCTAAATCAATGATGGTGCAAGAAAATTGTCAATAACCTATTGGGGGTGATGCATTGCTTACTATAGCATTTTTACTTAATATTTTAATTTCTAAATCAATTAGAACTATGCCGTATAAGTTATGGACTAAAGAAAAGAAAATCTTGGGCATTTTAAAGTTTGGGGTTGTGCTGTTTTTTTTCATAACCCTTCTTCCTAATATAGAAAATTAGGTCCAAGGAAAAAGAAGTGTATCTTTATAAGATACTCTAAACAATCCAAGAATTATGTGTTCATAGGTGAACAAGATAGTGACCTGATAACTGAAGTGACGTGATGTTACATTCTTAGAGAATGAATTTTCAAAGAAGAACGAGATAGGCCAAGCTTTATCTGTATATGAAACTATGAATCAAATATTTTTGGTACCGACATTCTAATGGATTTAAGTGGGATTCAAGTTGATGATAATGTAGTAGATCCTATTTCCACAAATCCTTGTGTTATTACTGATCCTAGTTGGAATAACTTATCAATTGATAAATTAATTTGTCAATCTCAACTTTGATGAACAAGTCATCCACAAATTTTCTATTATCGATTTGAGATTAAAGGAGAAGAATTTATACTTGCTCCAGATGATGAAGAGCTGAGAAACACAAATGACGTTCTTACATGCCCTGCTAAAGAAAAAATAATTAAAGGCAGTGGAGGAGGAAATGTAGTCAATGAAATTTAACCAAGTGTGGAAATTGGTTGATCCACCTATAGACCAAAAAGCTATTGAAAATAAATAGATTCTAAAAATCAAGAATAAGGTAGATGATAGTATCAAAAGATTTAAAGCTCACCCAATAGATAAGGAGTACACACAATAGGAAGGAATTGATTATAAAGAAATATTTTCACCTATTGTGTGCTTTACTTTAATAAGAGTAATTTTGTCCATAGTGGTGGCTATGTTGGATCTTGAATTGCATAAAATGGATATGAAAACCAAATTTCTCAATGTAGAACTAGAATAAGAAACCTATATGGAAGAACTTGCAAGTTTTATGTAAAAATACAAAGAAAATAAAGTATGTTGACTTCAAAGATCAATTTAAGGTCTTAAACAATCTTCTAGACAATGGTATTTATACTTCTATAGTGCGATAACATCGTATGACTTTGTTATGATTCATGAAGATTATTGTGTATACATAAAAAGATCCAAAGATAAATTTATGATCTTATCATTGTATGTAGATTATATACTTATAGCTGGAAGTGACATCGAGTATGTAAAAAAAAGTAAAGAGTAGTTATCATCTACATTTGAGATGAAAGATATGAGTGAAGCATCATAGAATTTTGGTTAGAGGAATACATATGTATCCCTCTGAACTTGTTGATTTTGTTCTTGTTGTCACCTCAATTAGGCAATTTTCCTATCAAATCCATAAATCCTTCATAAAGTGTATCAATTAAACACAATAATTTGACATGACATGTGATGTGCAATACACTCTCCTAGAGGAGAATGAGAAGCCTTAATCATTTTTTATTTCTCTTTTATATTTTTTCTCTTATCAATTACGGGTCAATTTCACAAAAACATTAGATGCATCATCGACAAGGAGACTACATACTTAGAATATAAGAGATCAAAAGATTTCTATTTTTGACAATAAGTAGATCTAGAATCTTTAGATTAATCTGAAGCTACAATCATGTCGATTTTCTTTTCTCCGGCAAAATAATTCAAATGGGTGTGTGTATAATCATTATACAGAAAGAAAGAAATGTTTTTTTTTTGTATTTTATGGGAGAAGAAAAAGAGTTGTTATGTAAGGTTTTGTTGACTTCGGTTTAGAAATAAACAATTGAAGGATTTTTTAAAAAGTTTGAATTTTAGATTCCACAGTGGGAATTTGAGTTCTTTCCTCTAGAATGCCGAGATTATGACCCCTAAATTGATGTTTTTAAGCAATGTAGCCATTTCTCTAAGCTCTTCTTGTGTCCTATAATTTTTGGACATTTTTATCAATGGTTTCTCTCTAAAAATTATGTTTGAGAAGTGATAAAAAATTGAAAGAGACAAAACAAATAGGACGGATGTAAGGGGAAATCTGGGTGATAATAGAAGAAGAGGGAAAAAGGTATGAGCTTGCTGCTTCAATGATGGAAAAAGATGAAGACTTCTTGATGAAGAATAAGGTACAAAAAATGGAAAAAAGTTATTTCTTTTAATTTAAACCTTTTCTCCTTTGATAGCATGTATTTTTATCATTGGTTATAGTTTTCATTTCATGACAAGTGATTTTCATGATCTAAATCTTATTGGTATTGTGTAATTTTTGCTCAACTGACATAGTTTGGATATAGCTGAGGTGTTCAATAGGAACAAGACCAAATTGAGGTGCGAACATAAAAAAATTAACAAGTTCAGAGGGCTGCGTAAGTATCCTGCCTCCTTGGAGTTAAGATTTTAAGAGATCATTTGAAGTGATGTTATCTCTATCACAAGAATCATAACTTAAGAAAGTTCTTGATCTCTTTAATATGTAATATAGAAACCCTTAAACACTCCAATTTCTATAAGTGAGGCTTTAAATCAAAGGATGTTCCCTCAGACTCCATAAGAGAAGGAAAAAAAGAGAAATGTTCCTTCTGCCATTGCAGTCATAAGTCTAATGTATGCTATATGTATAGTACAACTAATATTTGTAATGATATTGGGTTATTTAGCATATATCAATCCGACCCTGGACTACAACGCTGAAAATAGTTTAAAGCATATTGAGGTATCTCTAAGGCAGAGTTGACTATTGCTTATGTTATTAAGAAAATGATCTACAACTCAAAGGATGCACTGATACTGATTAGGAAGGAGCTTTAAATAAGGGAAAATCCACAACTATATAATCATTCTTGCTTCACAATGGTGTCATATCATGGAGTAGCAAGAAACAGTTATGTATAGCCTTATCAACGATGGAAGCAGAATTTGTAGCACTTTCATTTGTTGTGGAAAAGGTTTATTGGGTTAAAAACCTTTTTTGGTCCACTTGAGCGTGTAGAACAATGTTTTAAACCTATCATAATCAATTGTGATAGTCAGGTTACAATAGCCTACACAAAGGATTCAAAGTATCAATGAAAGACGAAACATATTGACATAAAGTATAATTTTATAAAAGACATGGCTGTACAAAAAGAAGTGAACATGAAATACATATCCATGCATTAATTAATAGCCGATTCCTTAACAAAATTCATAGCATGTGATGCTTATGAAAGACATCTAAATTCATTGGGTTTACATAGATGCTGATGTATTTATATTTTATTTTTTCCAATAATGTTCATGTATATTTACATTATTGAAGTTAATCTTGATTTATGTCTAATTTTTCATTTTTGTTGGTTTATATACATATATTTTTTTTTGTGGTTTACATAAATTTTTGAGGATAAAAATAAAGTATGTTAAATAGATAGACAAATTGATTGGTCTATTCACATAGGCAATCACCTCTATTGTCTAAGTGACAAATAAGGATCAGACGGTTATAAATTTCTTATTGAAAAAAGTGATGATAAAAGAGAGATGAAAGTTTATAATTAGAATGTCTCATGTTAGATTGTGTTTAATCATATGTGATTAAATTGAGTATGTGATTGAGTAGTGCGTTTCTAATGCCATATGTGAGTTTGAAGAATAAAATGATTGAGTAGATTTGTGAACTCAAAGTTAGAGATGAGTTGTCTGAACTATCATCTGCAGAATATTTAATTTATAAAAGACATAGGCTCCTTGAGAAATGAGTCAGTACTATGACACATGTTTCATACCTTGTATGCATATAGTGACCTATAAAGGCAATACAAGTTTAGTGTCTTCTTGCTATCGCATGAAGCACTGAAAATTATAAATAATTCTTCATATTATACCCTCATGAGTTTAAACAGATTCTTGAGATTCAATTTGGTGTTTGCTATCTTAGTATGTTGCCAGAAGATCATGGTTGATTTGGTTTAGTCAGACATTTCTAAAAAAACATATCATATTGATATTAAGAGATTCATAAGATGAGAAAGATCATTGAATATTATCATATTAATTATGTTCATTGACGTCCTCTATGTTTGTCTATGAGACAAGTACATAATGATAAACTCGAAATTAAGAAAAAGAGATGATGAGAAGTATGAATGTGATAAATGATCTAGGGTACTGCATACTAAAATCTACTCTAAGCTTCATTGATCGAGATATTGCATATTCCTAATAGATATATAGAATTGAAGTTCTCAAAATATGCACGGGTCATACGATCTAGTCGTTAAGTATGATGTTATAAAATAGAAATAAAAGTTCACCCCCTATGTGTGAGTTGGAGAATAACTGCATGTAGTTGTCCACAATGAGAGGAACCAGTTACAAGTAAAATAAAGAATACAAAATGCTTAAAAGATTATATTGCTTACAAAAATTATACTACTGATAGTGATGGCAGAGCCAGGATTTCCACAAAGGGGGTTCAGAAATAAACATACGAACAAACCGAATGGGGTTCAACATCTACTATATACATATAAAATATAATTTTAATCATGTATAATAGTATAATTTTCCACGAAGGGGGTTCGGAAACCCTCACTAAAGGGTAGCTCCGCCCCTGACTGATAGTGCAAAAGTTCTTTGCACTGTCTGTTTATATTAGTTAATCCTTGTTCCTTAATTACAAAGTAAATTTCGTCAAAAGTAATTAAATAAGTTAAGTCAAGAAGGACGTAAATTATGTCGAAGAATTTTGTTAACTTTAGGACTAATATAATTTTCCTAATTAACAAATGTGTATGCTAGTGTACAGAAAATGATTGCATCACTAGGTCGTGGACTATTGGCGATGGACGAGTCAAATGCTACCTGCGGAACGCGTCTGGCACCTATTGGGATTGAGAATACAGAGGCTAATAGCCAAGATTACAGAACACTGCTTATGACAGCTTCAGGTCTAGGATAGTACATATCTGGTGCCATTCTCTTCGAGGAGACCCTCTACCAATCCACAATTGATAGCCACAAAATGGTTGATATCCTTGTAGAATAAAACATTGTTCTTGGTATCAAAGTAGACAAAGTATATTTATTTAAGTTAACCAAGTAAGATCAGACGATAGTAAATTAGCTTGAAACTGTCACGACCCGAATCGGGGCCCTGTCCATGACCAGCATTCTCAAACTCGAAGGCCCGGAACGTCCTCTGTCTATGTGGTAATCATGCACATAATTCATATAATCAAAGTAATACGGAATAGACATAATAATATGGAAACATGGTCAATAATTTAAAATTGTTAAAGGCCTGAAAACATGCCTAACAATATTTTATAAACATCTACAACAGTCTGCAAAATCTCTACTGACATACTATCGGAATAACTGGGACAAGGCCCCAGTAGACCAAAAACCATACTGAAATAAATACCTAAATAACTAGGCCTTCCGAAGCAAAGAAGGCTCACCAACTGAACTCTGAGACAACCCTGTATGTAGACTTTACTGAGGATCTAAACCCCTAGACTTCGCCTCAGTACCTGGGAGGAAAGGGGGTCAGCACAATTATACGGGCACGCGAAGCAATCCAAAATAGAGTAATTGAACATATATATATATATAATACGTAAGAGCAAATGTTGATCAAATATTATGCATAATACAGTTTCTGAAAAACACATGGGCACCTTCTGAACTCAAACCCTCGTTAGGGAACCACCTATCATCTCTGTATGCCCATTTTAAACCTTTTCTGTCATACAACATTCTAAATGTCTAAAATCATGATAGTCTGAAACGTCTATTAGTCTGAGTCTGATATGGCAATGGTCTGAATTGGTATCGTCATACCAAGACTTGCAAGTCATAATTTATGAGCCATAATACATTAATCTAAATCTTTCATATAAAGCATAATTTAGACCTGCAAAAATGTGCAACTAATATAGAAGATTTCGTGTTTCGAAACTCAAGTCAAAATCATGCAAAAACTTCATCAACATATGATGGTCTAGTACTTTTAGCAACTCCATGCACTCTTTCATCACATGCATTATGAACATTAAAAATTTATGCTAGATTCCCTCTTTAGTGATTTAAAACCACTTTTAAATCATAACAAGAGTTTAATCATTTCATATAGTGCTTTTCAAGGTGCATTGCAAAACAATTCATATGCTATGAGAGATATGAAAAATTCATAATAGGAGGGAATTCACCTAAAATCATGCTCTCAACAAGAATTCATTCTTAAATACATGGTTTCATACATTGATATTCTCAAATCAGTTCGGGAAAGGTCAAACGAACAAAATAATAATGTTAAAACATTTAATACATGAATATATACATAGATTCAAAAACCCCATTCTAAAACATGATTTTTCTATGACCATGAGAATTTAGGAAAACCCCACGTACCTCTATTTTAGAAAATAATGGGTGCTTCTTGAAGCCTGTGGATTGGGAATTCCGAATCTCTAATCAATTTTGAAAACCCACGGTTAAATCTTGATATATTTGGATTTTTAGTTTGAAACCCTTGGGAGTGTTCTTGAGAATTTTTAGATGAATGTGGATGTGTTTTGGAGAATTGGGGACTGAATTTCGTGTTTATGGCTGAATAGGGGTGGGAAAAGGACCATTTTACCCCAAAATTGTAGTGTTTAAGTCACTTGAAACCATAAAATATGCGCCGCATATGATATCACATATATTTACATAGGCGCCGCATATGATATCTCCTATATTTACATAGGTGCCACATATGATATCACCTATATTTGCGTAGGCGCCACATATGATATCGCCTATATTTACAGAGGCACTGCATATGCTATCGCATATGCTTTCCAGTGGCCATGTGCGATTGGTTAGGAGATGCATGCTACTTTGAAAGGCCATAACTTATTGCTCGGGTGTCAGATTTTAGCAAAATTGGTATTGTTGGAAAGTTAACTCGAAGACCTATCATTTGACACATAATAGGCTCTTTAATTCGACATATATAGAGAGTTATGATCGATGTAATATGACATAAATTAGAACGTCCACTAAAACTTAATCGATTAAAATAGTTTCAACTCGTCCTTAAGTTGAAGGACCTCTATGGTCTAAATTCATGCTCAAATGGATTCACATACTACATAAATATGCCAAATTGGCATAGGATTTAAGGCTCTGGGATCATCAATGCATCAGAGTCAGGGTTTTTATTCTTATCCAAAATGCGGGGTGTTACATTATCTTCCCCTTGGGATCATTTATCCCCGAATGATGGATAGCATGTCGAAGTTTTAAGGGTATGGGATAACGCGGACATGATATGTTCCCTAAGAAAGTATGCACTGATCAGAAACATGACTATAAGATTGGAACTACTGATGTTTTAAATGCTTATGCCGGACATGATATCTGAGGCATGGAATACACAACTGAAGCTACTCATAGGCTGAATTCTCATAATGAATGATGCATATCTGATGCATGGATCTGTGACCAAGTTGTTCTTATAAATGCAGGACTGAATTCACTGATAAACTGAACTTTTCTATTGAACATGCATTTCTAATGCATGCATATCTGAATGAACTAACGTATGAGCGTATGGCTAAATACGCAATAATAATTGATGTAAAGCTTGTAATAAGAATCTATGCATCTAACTGAATGGGGTATCTCCCCCTTGGTACCCTATGTCCCTCTATGAATGCTCAATTCACTAAGATACTCGGAAACCTGAGGAGATGAATAGGGCACCTACAAATTGAATCATAACTGAACATTTGGAATCTGAATTTAATGCATGATGCATGAACTGGGCTATAATCGTAACTACTGGTATACTCTATCTTGGAATAGTAGCATGTCTGAGATTTTGAGTAGCATGAATAAGTGCAAAGAAGAGAAAACAAGTCATGCGAATCTAACTGTTAAACTGACTTATTGGCCATACAGACTAAATTGTACTACACCCTCATACTTAACTGGAGTATCTCTTCATCACAATTCTCTGAAGAAATTCTAGCAGTAATTGGGAGCCATGAATCTTGGGTATGGATTACATAAGACATCAAACTGAGGAATCACCACATTGACACTACTCTGCAGTCTGGAACATAGGCATATAACTTCTGAATTAGGATAGAATTACCAGGGCTTTGGCATTACAACTTCTCACTTTCAAGCTTAGCACACTTCTCGAATATCACTTAACTATACTATTCTCCTTAAATATCATATTCATTCAACTCAGCTTAAAATTCTCATATGAGAATTGACAAATCTTTCTACTAATGTCGAAAATAACTTAATCCCTTCCCCGTGATCAAGCCTAACTCAAAGTCACAAAAATACAACATTCCAGACCACGCTATTATTCTAAACTATATGATGCAATCTTCTATATCTCCTTTAAAGATCACATCCTAAGTATAACATGCCTTACCACTTCAATGACTACTCTGAACTCTTACTATGAACTCGATAGCGCATATAGCATTCCTTTACAAAAATCTTAACATGTCATTCAAGCCTATCTTTATAACCACATATGAACTTCAAAGAAAACACTCATAAAGGCATACTTCACATATTCTCTAAAACACTATCAATATCACTTCCACGAGCTACCCTAAGAACATACACATAGAAAATTCCACTAACCATCACATAAATAAAAACTTGGCCCCAAATCTTACTTCACACTTATGGCCATATCTAAACAAACGTACTATGATCTTCTATCAATAAGAAATAATTAATCACCACCACTATCATCGCATAAGCAGGAGTCACAAAAAGGTTAGAACATAAGATCTGGAGGCATGGAATGATACTATATGAAGCTTGACACTCATCTGAGGCCTGAGGAATAGAAAAACAACAACAGGGACTCACCAAAGCGCTCTGAATTTAGGGTATTAATGGATATAAACTGAATCTCGCCAATCATTTGGTGTAAAATATGAGTTATGGAAATGGAGCACATTATAAAGCATGAGTACATGACTCTCTATCATATGTATGAACATGAACTGATCATGGAACTAAATCGTAAAGTATGAGTTGGTATTAGGATCACTAAGAAATACTGAGATAGGAATGGGTTGAGATTCACCCTTACTTTTTGATGTTCTATATCATCATGATATCACTATAAGAATTTGAGAGTCTTACTTGGTTATTCGTTTAGTCATCTCCCCCTTAGCTTTAAGCCATCATCTTAAGTTTTTAGGAGATACCTTACTAGACTTTAAACTTAACTGCACTCACTGCACTCTGGGTTCTGAAATATGACAATACATAAAATTAATAAAACTTAACCCAAAAGACCACATATGAGAGTGGAACGCCCACTGCTAATACTACCTCCTGAGGCACACTCTATCATTTTGTAACCCCAATAGTCATCATCTATTACTCAAACACTTACTAACTTCGAATCTTCATGAGTATCCCCAAAGTTGAAGGGCACACCCTATAGTGCCTCTACTCTTATTTCTATTAGCACGACTTTTAAGGACTCGAGATTAAATTATAACACCTAACATGGGTATCACCAAGTCTTCAATGAGCCACTCTATTTCTATCGTAGTCTACTAACATAGCAACTTCAAACTTATTTTTCTCTACCATGAGAATCAAGTTCATATCAAAAGGCTCAACGCTATCAATCAAAGGTCCTTAACTTGGCTATTTAGGACACCATATACCATCTAGCTAGTCTTTTTCCACCTAGCAACTCAACGGTACCAGTAGACACACACAACATGTAATAGCCTTAGAAAATACTACATATTTATACCACCTTGGTCATACTTCTACATCACATATACAATGTTATACTTCATTACGAATCAAATAAACTTAGGCACTTGCATCCATTGTTCAATCCTATAGATCACTTTCATATAACTAGTATCATTAACCAAGAAATCATCACATCCACTTCCATGGCCATCAATTGTTTCAAACTTAATGTCTAGTGCTAAACATGATTTACAACCAACCTTACACACACTCCTCACTTAGAAACTATGAAATAAACATCAAGAAACACTAGTTTACTAGAAATTCATAGCCACAATAATCGATCATGACCTTATGGTTTTCCTTGTCATAATCCATTAGCACGTATTATTTCAACACATCAAGCTTACAAATCTAATCCCACGAAACATGTATCATCAATATCTTACCACTATTCACCGCCACACCATTTAAATTCAAGCCTATAGTTTAGCATCAATCATTTACAACCAATGAAGAGTGCAACATAATATAAATATACTAATCCTTCAAATTGGGATATTCTACCCAAATACTTTAAAAATATACTACATACTTTCTTACAAGTAGTATTAGTTTACAACTACCAATGAGAAGAAGGTTAAGGGGTATGGTCACATAATAGACATGATCAACCTTAAGCTTATATTATAACTATACAATCTTATCTACTTATACGGCTTTCTCACATCACACTTACTTACCCCAATGGGTATTTTGACTGACTTCAGATAACCCATATGACAATGAGTTTATACTAACAACCTACTGGCTAATCTATCCATTTTCATTCATAGCCTATAAGTGGTTTCTATAACCACCATAAGTATCCACTCTGAGCTCTTTTTCTATTTTAAAAGAAAGAAAACAAATAACATTCTGAGTCAACACTTCCTCGATAGACTACCATAAAATTCATAACTGGTACCACCACATTAGTCTAACACCATGAAAGGGTAAATCATTCTCAATCAATGGTTATTCAACTATAAATATTTAATCACAAAAGTCACCCTCACTCTGGCCTCTAACCTTATGACTTTATATCACAAACTTCTTGGTCTAATTTCACTACCAATAGGTCATGACACCGACACTCTAACTTATACTACTACTCGGGTGTAAATACAGTTCCAACAAACACAAGAACAATAAGATAAATAACAAGTTGCTAGTGAATCGAAATAGGCCTCACACGACTTCACTAGACTTTTGTTTTCAACAACACAATGAAATCAAGATTATAAAATATAAAATCTTGATACACAATATTCAATGAATCAAGAATAAACATCTTACTCTTGTCCTAACTTAACACCTCATAAGAACGAGGACACAATTTTACACTAGGGAACTCCTCTCCCATCCTTTGTGGGACTTCTAAAATTTTTGCTAGATAATTGTAGAATATCTGGAAACACCAGAGTGAGGAAGAAATTAGGATAATTTTTATTTTCATATAGGTGAAACGATAGCACGAATTAGAGTATAAAGGGGGAACATTCTGATTCTATAGCATAGACTAGAACATGAAGAAAGAGAGACATTCCTAAATTCCTTGTAGCCTCCTGCTTATAAGTGTGGTGCGCTACACACCTATAAACAAAACTCTACCCAATTCAATTTCACAGACACCCTGGGACCATAAATCATGCTTTGATACCAAGTTTGTCACTACCCAAACCGGGGCCCTAGCCGTGACGAGCATTCTCAAACTCGAAGGCCCAGAACGCCCTTTGTCTATCTGGTAATCATACACATAATTTATATGATCACAGTAATATAGAATAGACATAATAATACAAAAACATGGTAAAATATTTAAAACAGTTAAAGGCCTGAAAACATGCCCATCAATATTAAATAAACATCTGCAACAGTCTGCAAAATCTCTACTGACATACTATCTGAATAACTAGGACAAGGCCCCCAGTAGACCCAAAACCATACTGAAATTAATACCTAAATGACTAGTCCTTCCAAATAAAAGAAGGCTTACCAACTAAACTATGAGAAAACCCTATCTGTAGACTCTACTGAGGATCTAGACCCCTAGACTGTGCCTCAGTACCTGGGAGGAAGGGGGGTCAGCATAATTGTACTGGCACGCGAAGCAATCCAAAATAGAGTAATTCAACATATATATATATATATATATATATAATATGTGAGAGCAAATGTTCATCATACATTATGCATAAAATAGTTTTTGAAAAACACATGGGCACCTTCTGATAACATATAACCTGTCTGTAAATCTCAAACTCTGATCTGTGTATTACTTCTGAGTTAGGTGGTATCCTCTACAATTTTGATATTCCACAGGTGATATGGAATCCGCTATTGACTCGGGGGGAAGTCTCCAACCCGAGTATGCCTCAAGGGTTGGAATTCCTGAATCTGATATGCCACACAACACTTAAGTTAGCGTATAATAATATACCCTGGTCGGCAAACCATAGTTTTAGGCAATGAGTTTCTTGAACTCAAACCCTCTTTAGGGAACCACCTAACATCTCTGTATGCCCATTTTTAACCATTTCTATACATGGAACATTCTGAATGTCTAAAATTATGATAGTCTAAAATATCTATTAGTCTGAGTCTGATATTGCATTGGTCTGAATTGGTATCGTCATACCAAGACTTGCAAGTCATGATTTCTAAGCCACAATACATTAAGGTAAATCTTTTATTTAAAGCATAATTTAGACCACCAAAAATATGCAACTGATATAGAAGATTTCGTATTTCGAAACTCAAGTCAAAATCATGCAAAAACTTCATCAATATATGGTGGTCTAGTGCCTTTAGCAAATCCATGCACTCTTTCATTACATGCATTATGAACATTAAATATTCATGCTAGATTCCTTCTTTAGTGATTTAAAACCACCATTAAATCATAACAAGAGTTCAATCATTTCATATAGTTCTTTTCAAGGATACATTGCAAAATAATTCATATGCTATGAGAAATCTGAAAAATTCATAATAGGAGGGAATTCATCAAAAATCATGCTCTCAACAAGAATTCATTCTTAAATACATGGTTTCATACATTCATATTCTCAAATCACTTTGAGAATGGTCAAAAGACCAAAACAATAATGTTAAAACAATTCATACATGAATATATATATAGATTCAAAAACCCCATTCTAAAATATAATTTTTCTATGCCCATGAGAATTTAGGAAAACCCCACATACCTCTATTTTGGAAACTAATGGGTGCTTCTTGAAGCCTGTGGATTGGGAATTTCGAATCTCTAATCAATTTTGAAAACCCACGATTAAATCTTGATTTATTTGGGTTTTTAGTTTGAAACCCTTAGGAGTGTTTCTGAGAATTTTTAGATGAATGTGGATGTATTTTGTAGAATTGAGGACTGAATTTTGTATTTATGGCTGAATAAGGGTGGGAAAAGGACTATTTTGCCACAAAAATAGAGTGTTTACGTCACTTGAAACCATAAGATATGCACCGCATATGATATCTCCTATATTTACATAGGTGCCGCACATGATATCTCCTATATTTACATAGGCGCCGCATATGATATCGCCTATATTTACATAGGCGCTGTATGTGCTATAACATATGCTTTCCAGTTGCCATGTGCGATTGGTTAGGCGATGCATACTACTATGAACGGCCATAACTTGTTGCTCGGGTGTCAGATTTTAGCAAAATTGGTATTGTTGGTAAGTTAACTCGAAGACCTATCATTTGAAACGTAGTAGGCTCTCTAATTTGACAAATACAGAGATTTATGGTCGATGGAAGATGATGCAAATTACAACATCCACTAAAACTTAATCGATCAAAATAGTTTCAACTCATCCTTGAGTTGAAGGACCTCTATGGTCTAAATTCATGCTCAAATGGATTCACATACTACATAAACATGACAATAGAATTTAAGGCTATGGGATTATCAACGGATCAAAGTAATGGTTTTTATTCTAGCCCGAAATATGGGGTGTTACAGAAACCCTATTTCTGAATAAAAGAGAAAAGTTGTAGGTTGATAGCTAACATAAAATTTTAATTATAATAAATCCTCTGAATTTTTTGTATAACCAATATAACTAGTTCCACATTAAGGCATAGTAGATTGATTGGTACTAGGCTGCAAGCTGAGCTAAAATAGGTTCAGTTTATCTGCAACTAACTAGTCAAGTTTCTTAGAATAAAACTGCATTTGACTATATGTTTCAAGCTCAGGTTTAATAAGCAAAAGAGTTTGATCTTAACAAAATTTACATGAAATTGATCTCCTAATATTATGGCTTGATTAAAACAGGGTATGGGCCCCCTGCTGGTGCAACTGATGAGTCATGGTGCCACGTTCTTGATGGCAGTGCCTCACGCGCTGCTACTTACAGCTAATAAGGATCTCGCTTTGCCAAATGGTAAAAGTTTTAGAAAATCCGAGTTATTGTTATATGCTTTTATTGTATGACCATTGACTATGATGATATGCGTAAAATTTTTGGAAATTTTAGGTGTACTATGGTGAGGATTCCCAATGGACCATCTACATTGGCAGTAAAGGAAGCCGCCTTAGGTTTGGCTCGCTATACTGCCATTTCTCAGGATAGTGGTTTAGTCCCAATTATGGATCCAGAGGTATTTCTTAATGGTGACCATGGCATGTACAGGACCTTTGAGGTTTCGCAAAAGTGACTGGCGGTTTTCTTTTATCTAGCTGAGAACAATGTCATGTTTGAGGGTATTCTCCTCAAGCCTAGTATGGTCACTCCTGGTGCTCAATGGAAAGACAGAGCCACTCTAGAGCAAGTTGCTGATTATGGTCTTAAGATCCTCCAAAGAAGAATTCCCCCAGCTGTACCTGGGATCATGGAAAGTTTCCTCCTCATTTTTACGCTGTTACTTTCTTAACTTCTTTGACCAGATCGTTTGAATAATATTTACAATATCAAATCATTTAGAGATTTAGCTACCCGTTATAAGTGGAACGAGTAACCAGGATAACAATGCAAACTACTTTCTGGCTGCTACAATAGGTTATATTAAACTGATAGCGTAAAGGTTACTAAAACTATAAGTATTTATAAGTTAAATTCAAATTCAAGTTCTACATGGGCTTCGATATACATAAAGATAAATTGATTTTGTAGTCGCTAATGCTTATTATAAAATTTTATCTACTTGCAGAATACTGTTTTTATATAGCAACATACATAATCAAAGCATATAAAAATTACATTAAGAACCATTGAAACTTATTCTTTTGGTGGATTTTGGGATATTGAGTTAAGTTAGTTCCTTAGAAATTCAAAGTGATTATCATCACTATAAAGTTCCAACTTATTGTTAGTGCATGGGCTGTAAATAGACCAAAAATAAAAAATACTAAGCAATTGATATGACAAACAACATATGATTTTAATCAAGATAGGAGATTATTAACTCATGCTAACAAGTTCAATGCTGTTTTGGCTTTGAACAGTTTTTATCGGATGGACACTCAAAAGTTAAGGCTATCTTCAACTTGAATGCCATGAAACTCCAAACCTGTGGCATGTGTCCTTCTACGCTATGGCGCTTCAAAGCACTTACTTAACGACATTAGGAGGGCTCCCTGAGAATGTGAAGGATGCTCAGGATGCACTACTTATCAGGGCTAAGGCCAATTCTCTTGGTCATCTTAGTTAATATACCAGGGAAGGTGAATCCGACGAAGTTGAAAAAGGAATGTTTGTGAAGGTCTACGTGTACTATGGATATCAAAGTTTTGAACAGGAAGAAGTGAAAAAAAATAAAATAATTTGGATGATTATAGTGTAGGGTGTAGCAGAGGAATGCCAAATTGTGAGTCATGGAGAAGAGTCTTTTTGAGATATCTAATATTTGTACTTTTAGCAACTTTGATATATATATTTTCTTGTTGATTGAAACTAGTTAGCAGTAGAATTTTATTTATTAATCATACACTTCTGGTGGAACTGCTTTCTACAATGTTTAAGCCTGAATCTCTTTCCTTTTTCATTTTGATTTCCAGGGAAAATGGAATGAAAAAAAATTAGTAATTTGTTAAACCATGTTCTGTAGGGATGGATATTAAGTAACTGAAACTACAAATATGTTTTAACCAAAATTTTCTCCTTTTATCCAAGGATTAGTGCAGTACCTACTTCATTGAATACAAAGCTTGAAGAACAATCATTTCAGAGAACTTATGAACATTTTCTTTTAAAAAGAGGAATTATATTCCAAGTGAATATTTACCAGCACATGACATTTACATCAAATCAAACAATCTAACCTAGAATAATAAAAATTAAAGTGAAAATACATAATACTAAACCTTGGTTTTAGAGAGAAGTTTGTGAAGGAAAGACGGATATCTTATATTCATTGATTTTGTATAAACACTAAATGAGGATAATTTCTTAGATGAGAGTACAAAGAGTAATAATCACCAATAGGTACTTCATAAATGGAAAAATACAATGTATCTGTATCTATAAAGCTGATGCATAACCAACAATCATATTTACTCCTCTCTTTCAATTTGTTTGGCTGAGTTTGGTTTAACACGAGGATTTTAAAAAGTAAAGAAGGTTTTTAAATTTTATGACCTTAAAATAAAGAATGTAATAATTACTAAATTAACAAAAGCTAAAAATAGTTTCTAGTTTTCAAAGCTCTCATTGCTTTTCGACGAACCCTTTTTCTTGTGCTTGGCCTCTTTATTTGATTAAATCCTTCACTAAATAATTATTAAATAAAAATATAATTAAATATTAATCATATATCAATTAAATTTTGATTAATAAAACCTAGTTTATTGACTTTGAGAGTCTCTTCCTTCATATTTGAATCTGCTTGGTGAAAAATTAAGTCCGTCATTGATCATAAAGTAATCCTTCCTTGCTTGTGGCATTATTCAGCTTTCTGTAATCCATGCAAACTCTTCACCCCTAACACTGTTCTCATCAAAATAAGTTTATCTTTATCATTTGTAACCACTGTCATCGCTTTTTCTTCTAAAAGCACTCGACCAGGCTCACCCAACTACTGCCAAAGATAGGAAGATAATATATGCATCTAGCCAGATAACCTCCTTTTTGACCACTTTGTTCATCATAGGGTTTTGTCATCTCTGGTGACCAATATTTGGATTGTGACCCTCTTACAAGAGTATTTTGAGCATGTAGAATGAGGGATAATACCTAGGTGTTGACCAATTTATGCAATACCTTCAATACCTTACTTTCCTCGATAATAGATAGATAGCCCAAATAATAGGTAGCAAAGTCTTATATTTATGTATATATGAATATTTAAGGTACGATGTCAGTATTTTAAACTCAATTTTTGGGGCTTATATGATCAATACCTTTAGTGGTTGATAGAGGGGTCTGATAAATGGCTTGAGCTTTCCCTCTCGAATATATATACGCTGGCCATGTCTAGTAACTGCACCTATTATGTGGCCTCTACATCTGTAAAGTTTATCACTATAAACTAAATACCTATCCAAAGAGTCATTGGAGGTGATACAAGGCAGCTCATATTCATTATCCACCTTAGTGATCATGGCCAATTCTTCATAAACTGCAAGCACCTTTAAAGCTTTATACCAAGTGAAGTGCCTTGCCTTTTATTCTGGTCTATTATCAACATCTGCCAATCCTATTTTCTTATTTAAAATTTCTCTAACGTCTTCTTGATGTTGCATAACCTTCATCACTATTGTTGTAGCCTATCATATCCGTTCTTTGTTAGTATTAAAGAACAAATGCTCTCTTTATGGTCTCGGTGTTTACCGTAATTACAAAAACAGAGGAGGATCTTCATAAAAGACCTCTTGAAACTATTACACATTATATATATCACAACACGGTCAAGACGTTTGTCAAGTAAATCAAGCACTACTTTTAAGCTAGTTGTACTAGGTCTAGACTTCAGCTGAGTTGCCTTATGAGCGCTAATTGGTTTAACAAAAGATTGTTATTTTCTTCTACGGGTACGTAAAATTTGTATATGCAGAACAATAACCTCAACTTTAGTTCTATGTTTAAAAACAAGAACACAATGAAGTGCAGTAAATACCCTCAACAAAAGATCAAAGTGATATTTCTAAGAGGTGTATTTGAATTTTAGAAATAAAAATGAAAACAGAAATGGCCAAGTCACTCGAATTCATGGACTTTCCTTAAGGAAATAATTCCCCTCACTGTACCCGAGGTTGTGGAATTTTCCTCCCAGTATAAAATGGCCAAACAAACCAATTGTAGCGGTATCTAAAAACAACTAAAATATCTTTGAACATACAGAACATTTTTATTGATCACACAGAGTAATTTTGAAGTCCGGAAGAATTTTGTATTCTAAAAATTTCGTATCTAAACCTGTGAATGAAAGCAGGTTTATATAGCCATAACATGCCTTTTTGAAAAGGTGGCATTGGTTCAATTAAATGGTGTGTCTTTTCTAGAAATTCATGTCCGTTCTTCCAAAGAACATGTCTTTTCCTGAACAGGCATACCAGTTCATGAAACAGTGTACCAATTCACAAAATAGTGGCACCAGTTCACAAAATAGTGGCACCAGTTCGATGAAGTATTGCATCAGTTCAAAACACTGTTTCGAATTCTTCATGCATGTATAAATAGAGATTCAAAACACTGTAGGAAATTTTTTTTACTGAGTTTGTGTTTTCCCTTTTGTATTTTTTGGAATTTAAATAAAGTTTTTCCATAAAGATAGATCTCATCGATCGATCATTTGACAAATCCAAATCCAAAGCCGAGCCGACTGAGCGACGATGCCGATGCCGTGAGACATCTCTATTTTCTTGCCTCACTTATCATGTGGAGTAAGTGTTCATTATTATAAACACTCCAAAGTTCCCTTCTCCCAACAATGTGGGAGACTTAGTGAACTTCCTAATTTCGGGAGTACACTTTCCAAATTGGTGTCTTCTTCACTCCATCATTTTTCACTACATTTTCCAGTCACACTTTCTTCACACTTTGAACCCAAAAATCCCCCACATGAATGGGAAATGACTATGTTTTGTAAAATTTTTACGGACAAGTATGTGGTCATCAATCAAAGACTGATTGCATCTGGATAAGTGGGTTTCCCTTTGAGCTTTCCATAGTGAACATGCATCGGATGCACTCGGTCAATCGGTAGATTTGATATCTTTGAACCATCTAGCTTTAATGTACACCTAGACAATAAATGTCACACAACCAACCTTTTAACATTTATGGTTCTCACGTTTTGTTCTTTTCAGCCATGAACACGTCCTGGTTTCATAAGAGCTAAGAGAATAGGCCTTTACTAACATTCTCCTTGAAGCGGCTTCCACTTCTCCCTCACATAGGTTATTTCTAAATGTTCAATCCTATAAATTAAAATATTTGGTCAAATCTAGCAAATTTAAATAATCATTAAAAGACTTTTCACTTTAAGTTTTATCCTTGATTACTATACATTGTCTATATCATGAGAATGGGTTGGGTAATTAAAAATGTTGAACCTATTAGACAGAAATTTGTTTGATCTCCTTGAACCTTGCTCTTGGGATCTCCAGTTTGCTATATAGAGTTACCGCAATGCTGACTTATCCTAGGCCTTAAACCCATTCCTTTGGATGTCCTTTCCACTCCTTCTCTGGATGAGCCTTTTGTAAGTGGATACGACATATTATCCTTTGAATTTACATAGTCAACAGTGATAATTCCATTAGAGAGAAGTTCCCTAATGATATTATGTCTCCATCGTATGTGACGAGATTTACCATTGTACATTATGCTCCCGGCCCTACCTATTTCTGCTTGGCTATCACAATGTATAAATACTGGTGCCATTGGCTTAGGACAATAAGGAATATCTTTTATGAAATTCTGAATCCATTCTAATTCTTCACCGGCTTTATCCAATGTGATAAATTTATCTTCCATTGTAGAGCGAGCAATACAAGTCTATTTGGATGATTTTCAAGAGACTGCTCCTCCACCGATAGTAAATACATACCCACTTGTGGATTTTACTTCATTCGATCCAGTGATCCAATTTGCATCACTATATCCTTCATGTAATAAAGGATATTTATTATAATGCAAAGCATAATATTGAGTGTATTTAAGATACACCAAAACTCTTTTCATTTCCATCCAATGAGTTTTGTTGGGATTACTCGTGTACCGACTCAATTTACTAATAGAACATGCTATGTCTGGTCGTATACCATTCATTATATATATTAAACATCCAAATACTCTTGAGTACTCCAATTGTGAGTCACTTTCACCTTTATTCTTTTGAAGTGCAAAGTTCACATTTAATGGTGTCTTGGCAATACCAAATTCCATATATTTGAACTTGTCAAGTACTTTTTCGATATAATGAGATGTGACAATGCTAACACTTGCGGAGTTTGATGGATTCTTATACCTGAGATCACATATGCAACTCCAAGGTCTTTCATATCAAACATACTCTCGAGCATTCATTTGGTTGCATTTATGTTAGAAATGTCTCCGCTGATGATCAACATATCATCCACATATAAAAAAACAATGAATTGGTGATTTGAAGTATCTTTAATATATACACATTTATTTGTCTTGAACCTGTTTGCCAACATGGTTTGGTCAAACTTCGCATGCCATTGTTTATGTGCTTGCCTTAGTCCATAAAATGACTTAATAAGTCCACACACCTTATTCTCCTTTCCTGAAACCACAAATCCTCAGGTTGTTCTAAGTAAATTTTGTCCTCCTATTCTCCATTTAGGAAAGCGGTTTTCACATCTATTTGATGGATTTTAAGACCATATACCACAACAAAGGCAATTAACATTCGAATCGATGTTATCCTTATTACTAGCGAGTATATATCGAAGTAATCAAGGCCTTCTTTTTGTATAGAGCCTTTTACTACAAGTCTTGCCTTGTATCTGTCAATAGTACCATCGGCTTTCATCTTCCATTTAAAGATCCATTTAGAACCTAAAGGTTTATTTTCGGGAGGAAGATCAACTAATTCCCATGTATGGTTGCTTAAGATTGAATTAATCTCACTATTGACTGCCTCTTTCCAAAAGGATAAATTCAAAGATGCCATCACTTTCTTAAATATTTGAGGATAATTTTTTAAGAGAAATATTATAAAATCTAATCCAAATAAAGTATACGTTCTTGGACATGTACTATGTCTTGGATTTTCTTCATTATGTACATTCTCACTTGGTTCATCTCGAGGTCATTTAAATCCTCCCCTAGACTGTTCATGTCTAATTTTATACGGGTAAATATTTTCAAAGAATTTAGCATTGTCTAATTCAATTACCATATTTTCAATAATATTCAGATGTTCGGATTTATGAACCAAAAATTGACATGCTTTACTCCTATTATCATATCCTATAAACACACAGTCCACCTTCTTAGGTTCTATCTTAACCCTTTTGGGCATAAGAACTTAGACTTTTGCTAGACACCCCCACACTTTGTAATATTTCAAGTTAGGTTTCCTTCCTTTCCAATTTTCATAAGGAATGAATTATGTCTTACTATGGGGAACTCTGTTGAGTATATGATTGGCTATAAGGATAGCCCCCCCCATAAGTTTTATGATAAACCGAAACTTATAAGTAAGGCATTCATCATTTTCTTTGAAGTTTGTTTTTTTCTTTCCGCAATTCCATCAGATTGAGGTGAATACGGGATTGTAGTTTGATGGATGATTACATTCTCTACACATATTTGCGCAAAGGGAGATTCATATTCTCCGCCTATATCACTTCTTATCATTTTGATATTTTTATCTAACTGATTTTCAACTTCAGTTTTATATTGCCTAAACGCATCTATTGCTTCATCCTTACTATTTAGCAAGTGGACATAATAGTATCTAGTGCAATTGTCAATAAAAGTAATGCAATTCTTTTTCCCACCACGTGATGGTGTTGACTTCATATCACAAATGTCAGTGTGTATTACCTCTAAGGGATTGGAATTCCTTTCAATGGACTTATATGGATGCTTTGCATACTTCGATTCCACACACGTTTGACACTTTAATTTATTGCACTCAAAGTTTGGCAAAACTTCTAAGTTAATCAGTTTTCATAATGTTTTGTAATTAACATAGCCTAAACGTTCATGCCATAAATCATAAGACTCAAGCAAATAAGCAGAATTTGAAATTTTATTTATTTCAACAGTCATTACATTCATCTTATAAAATCCCTTGGTGAGATAGCCTTTTCCTACATATATTTCTACTTTGCTAATTACAATTTTTCCAGAAATGGTTTCACATTGAATCCATTCTTGTATAGAAGTGAAATTCAAATTAAGTTCCTATATAATTCTGGAACATACAAGACATTGTTGTGTTAAGATCTTGCCCGAAGTCATTTTTAAGAACACTTTCCCTGTTCCTTCCACCTTAGCAGTAGCAGAGTTAGCCATGTAGATCATTTCTTCTACTTGAGCTGGAGCAAATAATGAAAACAACTCTTTGTTGATGCATACATGGCGGGTGGAACCAGAATTCATCCACTATTTGTGAGGATTACCCACCAAGTTGCATTCTGAGAACATAGCACACAGATCATCACATTCTTTGTTGGACTCAACCATATTAGCTTGGTCCTTTTCTTGCCTTTCTTAGGGGTACGCCAATCCATGGACTTGTGGTCAATCTTGCCACAATTGAAGCATTTTCCCTTGAATATCTTCTTGGGTTGATTGCTTCCTTGTTCAACTTTCTTCATTTTCTTAGAATTGTTTTGATCATCTTCTACAATATGTCCTCCATTAATTGTAGAATTCCTTTTTGACCTTTCGATCATCATCTACAATATGTGCTCCATTAATTGAAGAATTCCTTTTTGACCTTCTTTCAGCAGCCTTATTATCATCTTTAATACGTAGTCGGATAATAAGATCTTCAACAGTCATCTCCTTGCGTTTATGCTTCAAGTAGTTTTTGAAGTCTTTCCACAAAGGTGGTAGCTTATCAACTATCGCTGCTACTTGAAATGCATCATTCACAATCAAACCTACAAAATAGTTTATGTGAGTATTAAGAAATTTTTTAATTTGTTCAACTAAGGTATTTTTCAAAGATATACCTTCTTCTAGGAGATCATGTATGATGACTTGCAACTCCTGCACTTAAGAGAACCGATTTCCGATCTATCATTTTAATGTCCAGGAACTATGCAATAAGGAATTTCTTAATTCCCGCATCCTCTATTTTATATTTTTGTTCATGTGCCTCCACAATTCCTTCGATGTCTTAGTTCCAATGTAAACATTGTAGAGGTCGTCTTAGAGACCACTGAAAATATAATTCTTGCAAAGGAAGTCTGAATGTTTCCAAGCTTCTACAATTACAAAACGCTCTTTGTTCGAGGTTCCCTCGGGTACCTCAGGAGCATCTTTGCTAGTGAACCATTGTAGACAAAAAGTGGTGAGGTAAAAGAACATCTTTTTCTGCTATTGCTTAACGTCAATGCCCGTAAATGTTTTTAGCTTCTCAACATATGCCATTGTAGGCGGAGCATTTGACTATCGCTTGTCATTTTTCTTGTCACCACAAGAAAAAAATACTTAGTATTTTTAGAATACTACTTATAAAGTTAAGTAACTTTAAACTTTTCTTCTTGTTTCTAGTTGACAATGAAGTTTTTATGGCTTCCAATTGTCAACCGAATGATTTTTAACTTGTGATGAGGTTTTTATGACTTTAAATAACTAGTTAAGTTCAGGCGGAGTAGAAAGTTAAAACTTTAATACCAAAAACAAGTAATAAAGATTCTATAATAATAGATTATTTCCTTAAGATTGTTATTTCCTTCTACGGGTGCGCAGAATCTGTATATGTAGAACAACAACTTCAACTTTAGTTCTATGTTTAAAAACAAGAACACAATGAAGTGTAGTAAATATCCACAACAAAAGATCAAAGTGATCTTTCTAAGAGGTGTATTTGAATTTTAGAAATAAAGATGAAAACAGAAATGGCCAAGTCGCCCGTATTCACGAACTTTTCTTAAGGAAATAATTCCCCTCACTGTACCCGAGGTTGCAGAATTTTCCTCCCAGGATAAATTAGCCAAATAAACCAATTGTAGCAGTAACTCAAATAACTGGAATAGCTTTGAATGCACAGAACATTTTTATTGATCACACAGAGTAATTTTGAAGTCAGTAAGAATTTTGTATTCTAAAAATTTCGTATCTAAACCTGTGAATGAAAGCAGGTTTATATAGCCATAACATGCCTCTTTGAAGAGGTGGCATTGGTTCAATTAAATGGTGTGTCTTTTCTGGAAATTCATGTCCGTTCATCCAAAGAACATGTCTTTTCTAGAACAGGCATACTAGTTCACGAAGTAGTGTACCAGTTCACAAAACAGTGGCACCAGTTAATGAAACAGTGGCACCAGTTTGATGAAGTATTACATCAATTTGAAATACTATTTTGAATTCTGCATGCATGTATAAATAGAGGTTCGAAACACTGCAGGAAAAAGAATAAAATAGATCTCATCGATCGATCCAAATCCAAATCCAAATCCAAAGCTGAAGCCAAAGCCGAAGCTAAAGACGAGCCGAGCGAGCGACGATGAAGACGGCGCAAGGCATCTCTATTTTATTGCATCACTTAATATATGGAGTAAGTTGTCATTATTATAAACACTCCAAAGTTCCCTTCTACCACCAATGTGGGAGACTTAGTGAACTTTCTAATTTTGGGAGTATACTTTACAAATCGGTGTCTCCTTTCCTCCACCATTTCTCTCTCCATTTTCCATTCATACTTTATTCACACCTTGAACCCAACAAAGACTTCTTAGAAAATAGATGAGGTCGTAGATTCGACAAGGATATTCAAGAAAACTGAATTCCTTAGATGTTTCTTTTTTTCAGTTGTTCTGTTGTTAGAAAATATACTAAAGCCATAAAGTGTTTTATACTGCTTCAGGAACTATTTTAGTGTTTTTGGCAATGACACTGAAAAAAGACAAGTTTTGGGTCCTATAGGCACACACATTCTATATAAAGACACAGGATTTGGAGACTATGCAAAGCCAAAGCATGCTGGATATTAACCAGCAAGCTTGCTGGATCTTAAGGAAAATATTTGATGCAAGACATTGGTTGAATGGTGCAAGTAATGGGCAGACTAATCCAGCCATCACAGGTAGTATAAAGAAAGACTAAGTGAACCTAAGACCACCGTATCCTAGAGCTCCTTAGATTAAGCTAGTGATAATTAAAGGTCAAATACCAACACAATAATTCATATGATGGTTAGTGAGACAGGGGTGATTTTTTTTTGCAACACCACTGCTTGACAGTCACACAACACTACACAACTTTAGCCCCACACCCACTGCATAGTCTAAGCATAATAGACTAAGTTTACAGAAACATAAAGCACTCAATAATGTACAGGAAACAAGTTCCCAACATTTATTATTCTCTCAGAATTACAAAGGACAATGTCAAACGAATTATACAAAGACATACAACACTCACTCCAATGTACAATTTCCAACAACACTGTAAATAAACTGCACATAGGTAGCTACAGCAGTTACAAACAATGACACTTGGCAGCATGCCATTGGACATGGATGCATGCTTATCACATGACTCAACAACCTAATCTAAATATTCAAATACATTCTAAAAATCACACATGTTTACAATATTCAAAATTCAAACGTAGAAACTGCCCCCATGAGAAGCACATGGACAACCATGCCCTTTTAGCTAATTTTGCCAATGTTCAACACTTAGCCAATTTCTAGCTTTCTAACACTTGACCATTTCATCTTTGTCTTGTCATGCATCTCAGCCATGCCTTGCCTTTACAGTATCATGATTTACCCATGTTATGTCGTTTCTTGTGCCTACGCCATGCCACTACCCATGCCATGCTGCTGTCTCAGCCATGTCACTTCCTAGGCCACACCACTGCCTATGCTGTGACATTATCTTGACTATGCCAATGCCCATGCCTGTGCTATGCCAGTGCCATGCCATGCCTATGTCACTACCTGTACCTATACCCATATAGGTTCCATGTGCTTGTCATCGCATTATGTGCCCAAGGCTGCCTTGCCATCACTCCAACCACCTTGGTCATCAATAGCTGCCTGCTATCTCATAGCCGTCACGACATCACATTTCTTGTCTTAGCATATGTCAAGGCCAATGTGCAGCTTGATATGGCTTGTCAGTTATCATGTCTTAGATTCAGGGTCTAACACAACACCCCCACCAGATGAACTCGATACCCTTATCGAGGTTGTTTTGAGGTAGTCCTTTATTTGTTTGTCGAACTGCCACAAGTTCTGAACCTTCTCCCAAACATCGTCTTCTTTGCTTGAGCCTTTCTTTTGAATTAAAAATTCTATCTTGGTATTCTTTTTGCTCTTCCCCATGATTTGATGATCCAGTAGCTTCTATATCTTGGATTTATACTGTTTCACAATAAAAGAAGGAGCTCTATTGGATTTGTTCTAGCCTAGGTCTTCAACATCTTTATTATACCTTTTCAAAAAGATGACATGAATGGTAGGGTGAATCTTTAACCTATCTGGAAAGTCCAACTTATAAGCAACTTCCCCAATCTTCTCAATGACTTCGAACAAAACGTCGTACCTTAGGATCAGTCCCCTATGCCTTTTTTTTCTCTCAATCTATTTCCAAATTTTGGGAGTGAGATTTAAAACCACTTTGTCTCCTACATTGAACTCCACCGTACGTCTATTCTTATCAGTATACATCTTCATGTGCTTATGGGAATTTCTCAAGCTATCTTGTGCCTCAACAAGTATCTCATGCTTGTCTTTGGTATATTTGTAAGCAGCAGGGCAAATTCCTTCACTTTTCAGCGTCACCACCTCCAATGGTGTCATAGGTTACATGCTAAGACAAGTTCAAACAAAATCTCTTTTGTTACCAATGATCTGTGCAGATTGTAGTAAAACTGTGCAGTATCAAATAAGTCTGCCCAGTTTCGCTGGCTTGCTGTCACATAGTGCCTTAGGTACTCTTCTAGCAAGTGATTTATTCTCTCAGTTTGAGGAGGATTTTCTGTGGAAAACTTTAGATTAGTTCCCATCATGCTAAATAATGTATGCCAGAACTGACCAGTGAACCGACATCTCTATCACTCACAATATTTCTTGGAAAACCAAAGTACTTCACCACGTTCTTATAAAATAATCCTGCACCAACTTCTGACGAGCAAATAATTAGAGAAGCAACAAAAATAGCATACTTGAAAACCTGCCCACCACCAAAATTATAGATGCATTGCCATACACCTTAGAAAACCCAGAAATGAAGTCCATAGAGACAGATAACCATGGCCTTTCAGGAATAGGCAGAGGCTGCAACAAACCTGCCTCCTTCCTACATTCAGTTTTGTCTCTTTGACACACTTGACAAGTCTTTACATATACTTCAATGTCATTTTCCATCTTTGGCCAGAAATATACACAGGACAGTAGGGCTAACATCCGCTCAACACATGGATGATCAACCTAAGAAGTTTCATGCGCCTCTTTTATCATGACTTTATGCAGTCCACTACCTTGAGGTACCATGATTCTCCCCCTTAATGTAAAGGCGATCATCCTTGATCTAATACCTTCGAATAGTTTTATATTTCACTTGATCCACCCACTTGATGTAGAGTGGGTTGTCTAGAAAATCAGTCTTAAGTCTAGAAATAGAGTATACTGCGGCAAATACCTCTTTCCAACTTAGTGCATCAACAACCTGGTTGTGCTTTCCTAGCTTGTGCTCCTACATGAATTCATACTTAACAAAAACATTCCTGTTATCGGGCCTGATTTCGACTCAGCTTTTTTTTGCATCTTAAATAACGTGTTTGCAACATTGTCTATCCACACCACAAATCGAGTACCCAAAAAGTATACCCTCTAAGTCTATAAACAATGCACCATTGTAACCATCTTTTTTTCATGGGTCGAATCTTTGTTCAACATCCCTCAATTTTCGACTTTTAAAGTCCACAAGATGGTCTTCTTACACCAAAACGCCTCCAACAGCCTCATCTGATGCATCAGTGTGTAGTTCAAAAGGTAACTCAAAGTTTAGCAGCTTTAAAATAGGCTTTGAAGCGAAATCTTTCTTCAACATCTGAAATGCTGCATCGCTCTTATCAGACCAAACCCACTTGACATATTTCGTAAGCAAATATGTCAAGGCCATATCTTTCTTAGTGTAACCTACAATGAACTAGTTATAATAGTTAGCCAGCCCCAAGAATGATCTCAATTCCTTGACCCCACTGGGCATCTTCCATTTAACAATTGTATGCATCTTCTTCGAATCCATCCTCACTTAGTTTTGACTAACCAAATGCCCAAGGAACTTCACTTCCTTTGTAGCAAAATTATATTTTTCCATCTTGACATAAAGTTCGTACTCCCTCAAATGGGACAATACTAACTTTAAATATTTCAAATGTTCATCAAGGGAGCAACGATAAATGACTATGTTATCTAGATATACCCCCATGAAATCATCTAGGTAATCAAATAACACATCATTCATCATGTTGCAGAAAGTTTCCAAGGCATTTGTCAACCCAAATGGCATAAAAAGAAACTCATACGAACCATACCTCATCACACACGTGTATTTTGGTTCATCACCTTCTGCTATTTGAACCTGCCAATAACCTGATTATAGATCAAGCTTCATGTACCAGCATGCCTTGCCTAGCCTTCCCATAAGATCCTGTACCAACGGTATAGGATACTTGTTCTTCACAATCACTTTATTCAATGCCTTACAGTCCACACACATCCTCAAGGAAACATCCTATTTTTTTCTGGAACAAAATAGGAGTAAGGAGCCTTGGAAGGCTGAATCAAGCCCATATCCAACAATTTATTAAATTATTTTCGCAATTTAACCAACTCTTTGGAAGCCATTCTATAAGGAGCTTGTGCAGGGGAAATAGAACCTGGAATCAACTCCATCTTATGATCAATGTCCCTTTTTAACGATGACTCTTTAGGTAACTCGGGAGGTATCACATCAGAAAATTGCTTTAATACTTTAGGAACACAGTCCGGAACCTCCACCATCACATCTGGCTTCACTTCAATCATGGACAAGGAAAATTTCATCACTTTTATTTAATCCTTTCTCAATCAAAATAACAGAAATGATAGGGCCCTTGTTATTCACTTTCTAGTAGCCTTGATAAAACTTGGATTGACTTCGTCCATGATCATCACTCCATCTAAGTGAGGAAAAGGAACAAAGCAAACTTTTCTAAGGAAATATATCCCGAGAATGATTTCAAAATTACGGCATAGCCATCAAGTTATGCCTCCCTACCCAACTTCCAACCGCCATTTACAGATCAAAATCTATGCCTACAATGACTTAAGCCTTTGAACTCATAGTTTGGACAAAGGAAGGATTTTTATTTAACTTTAGTTCATATTTTGTAGCAACTTTGTCATCCACAAAAGTATGAGTGGCCTCGAAATTGATAACGCTCAACTTACATGTCACTTTAGTGCAAGGCGATCGTCATCAATATATTTACCTAATTTTGGAGTCGGGGTTGAATCCACGAGGAAAAATGTGAGAGGAGATTAAACTAATTTGAAAATATCGCTACAAGTTCAATTCAAACAAATGATACAAAAAGATAAAATAGGTTTTTTTTAATGGTTTAACAAAAGTTACTAAACACTTAAATTTAACAATATTATGGGAAACCAGAGTTGTGTTAACTATGAGTATTGGTGCTTGATAAATATTAGCTATGGCTCAAGATTCTTGTGATATATAGGAACAACAGACCATCAATGTTCAAGCATAATCTAAATGTCTCCCGACCTGCTTAGATCTTCAATTCCCCAACTCTTCCAAACATAGGAAAGCTAATGCTTGACTAGATTTTATCTCAAGTTAATTAACCTTGTCATAGCGTTAATCATTTAAATGGAGTTTAGCATTCCTAATCCCCATTGATACTTCACTTCCTATTAGATTGATTTCTTATTCCATGCAAATCAACACTAGGCTAAGCTAATTGTTTGCAACCAATAAACAAAATGTACAACAAAAAAATTATCAAGAAGTTCCTAATGTCTTGCAAACCTTGCTCAACTAATGTTTTATAAGATCAAACTCATAGATCCCACAACTCAAGTAAAGAAAATTAGTTACTCATGCTACAAAAATCAACAATATGTATTGAATTCATAATCAAGAATAAGTAATAAATCATACCAACAATAAATATTCAAATAGAAGATGTTTACAAGAATGTTAAGAACCCTAAATGAGAGGTTTCTATTATTTCCGCCGCTCCTATGCTTCCCCAAAATCAGAAGATACATTTGCTAATTGCGTCAAAATTTTACTTTTATAGCTGGGCTGAAAAACCAATTTCTCGAATCTCGACGCGATTTCTTCGCGTCGTGTCACCTCCTCAAAGTCCATTAAATAATACACACGCCTATGGGACTCAAAATTGGGCCTCTTATTAATCCATTTGTGTTCTGCATCATTCTATTGGACATTTTTACAGCCCACATGCACCCCAGATATTTCAGGGGTCCAAACTGTGTTATTTTTTGTATTGTTCTTCCGTTGAGCCATTTCAAGCCTTTATGAGTTTTTTAAACTTGGTTAAAGCTTGTATATCTTTAATATATCATGATAATCCATTTAAAAAGCATCCTAAAGAATTAAACACCACAAATTAGAGCTCAAAACAACACAAAATCCAAGACGGTGAACTTAAAAGATGAGCTAAACATAGGTTAAATGCACATTGAACTTAAGCTCATTGTTTTGACTCTTGTTTTGATCCAATTGACCTTTGAGGAATATAAATAACTTGTTTAATATATAAATACATAGTAACAACTTTAGTAACTCATTAAAACACATTAGAACCTAACATAATAGACTAGATATGTGTTTACAATGTTTAAACACATATATTATAAGAATCAACCTCAAAATAAGGCTAAAAATGGCTAGAATATTAATGCTAGAATGCATAAATACACCCAACATTAGGTATCTACCATTGCCATCATTCGATTGCCATAAACTTAATATTTATGTGAATTAAAGAAGCATGAGGGTTGAATGAAATTGAGGATTCACCCTCAACATTCAGCAAACTGATATGATTAAGTAACAAACCCTAAGGATTCGCCAAACCATCAACAACTTCATCACCCCAACTTGATTCACATTTCTAGCAAGCATATAATTCACTCTTTCATAATTGGGACAACTCTTGGACAAACATGGTCCACTACAAGTCCAAGAATCCTTAGTATTGCCATCTTTTCCCTTGTTCTTGGTGTTTCTGGTATTCATTGGGGCCTTGCTATTGTCTCCCTTGTCATTTCATCCCTATTTCTTCCCTTCCTATTTTTTCAGCCTTTTTATTTGAATTTGAAGAAGTGGGAATGTTAGAATTAGAATGAGTTGAGCAAAAATACACCAAAGATTTAGCAGCACCGATTACACTAGGCAATTCTTTCGCATTCTGCCCTTTTAATTTGTTTTGGGCCCATGCCCGCAACCCTGATATGAAGTTATGTAACTTGTATTCATAAAACATGTTCTGGATGTCTCATCATAGAAGTAAATTCCTTGATATAGTCATGAATCATTCCATGTTGCCTTAGCCTTTTCAACTTGTCTCTAGGAATCCATGAGTCATTGCTAGGAAGGAATTGGTCCCTCATTTCCTTCTTCAACTTTTCCAAGTATCAATTTTGGGACGTCTAGAACTTTCATCATCCGTATTCCAAGTCCTCAACCATAATTTTGCATCGCCCGTCAAGTACATCATGGTTATGTTCAACTTGTCCATCTCAGCAACTCGGGCAGTAGTGAAATACTGCTCCATGTCCCATAGAAAAATCTCTAACTCCTTGGTACTTCTAGCTCTACCAAAAGGTTTGGGCTCAGGAATTTTAACTTTGGAACTTCCTTTGTGAGACTGCCCTGACACAACCACAGCATGTTGTGGAACCATCATCTTTGTCAGCAAATCTGCCATTACCTTGCCTTGGTCCTGCACCAGTGACATCAAAGCCTCGCATGTGTTCAGAAATTCCATAGACTGTTCATCAAACTGGGCATGCAACAGTTCTAGTTCTTCCTTTAAGGCATTGATTTGACTGATCAAATCCACCAGGCCTTCACTTTGTTCGAGTTCATCAGTAATGCCAATGAAGTTTCAAACTCATGTAACATAATCATTTAGTTGAGCGAAAGTTACCATTTTCATATAGAAATGCTCTGATACCAGTTGAGAAAGAGGCATTTTATTTTTTGCAACACCATTGCTTGGTAATCATACTACACTGCATAACTTTAGCCACAGGCACGATGCACAGTGTAAGTATGATGGACTAAGTTTGTAGAAATATAAAACACTCAACAATATACAGGAAACAAGTTCCCAACCTTTATTATTCTCTCAGAATTAGGAACGATAATGTCACATGAATTATACAAAGGCATACAACACTCACTGCCATGTACAATTTCTAGCAAAAAAATACAGCACATGGACAGTTACAATAGTTACAACCAATGACACCTGGCAGCATGCCATTGGACATGGCTGCATGCTTATCACATAACTCAATAGCCGGATCTAAGTATTCAAATACATTCTAAAAATCACACATGTTTACAACTTTTAAAATTCAAACTTACCAACTACCCCATGTGACAAGCACATGGGCAGCTCTACCCATTTAGCTAATTTTTCTAATGTTTAACACTTAGCCAATTTCCAGCCTTCCAACACTTGACCATTTAATCTTTGTTTTTTCATGCTTCTCAGCCACGCCACGCCTTGCTAGCATTATTCCTTGTCCATGCTGATATCTCAGCCATGGCACTTCCTAGGACACGCCATTGCCTATGCTGTGAAACTGTCTTGACCATGCCAATGCCCACACCTATAACATGCCATTACCTGTGCCATGCCAGTGCCAATTTTATACCAGTGCCATGCCATGCTTATGTCACTGCCTGCACGCATGCTTGCATAGGTGCCATGTATCTGTCATTGCCTCATGTGCCCAAGAATGCCTTGTCATTACTCCAACCACCTTGGTCATCAATAGCTACCGGCTATCTTATAGCCATCATGACATCACATTGTTTTCCTTAGCACATGTCAAGGCCAATGTGCACCTTGACATGGCTTGTCAACCATCATATGTTAGACTGGGGGTCTAACAGCTCGCAATGCAAGGTCGGTTGGCAATAATTAATAAGACTTAGAAAATAAGGGATCGGTGTTATGTGATGATATAATATAAACTATGCGGTTTTGATGTAGTATTATTTATAGAATGATTATTTATTTATTTATTTATTTATTCAACTCAATAAATCATTACATTAAATATATCATTGTCATCTATGTGTCCTCAATTTATATAGTATATGATTTAGTGCATAGAGTTTTAGCTTATACACAGAAAATTAAATCATCGGTTCTTATAAGTTAAAGTTATAGTTCACGATCATCCATGGAAATTTGGGCAAACCATCAGAATGATTGTAGCATAAGATTAAATGTAATTTACCTTAATTATGAGAATGGTGTAGTTCTAACTTTTCGTGCTAGTGCATTTTGTATGTATTGAATAGGATCGAGTCGCGATAGTTGTTTTAGACTAACTAATAAAAAAATATTCTCTAAACTATTAAATATATTTATATTCTCAATCCTAATATAACTATTATGATCTGTATATATTATTATTTATTTTGATATATTTAAAGGTGAGGTTTTCAGATGGGTTAATATTCTTGGTAGATTGGATGATAATAATATATATTGGTGAAATAATAAGTTAGTTAATGAAATCTATGTCTCGGTATAGAGATTGATGATATGCCTTTTATGAGAAGCTTATAATTTTTTCATGTGTAAACCCAGCCGGTGGATTTATGAATTCGACATATGAAATAAGTTAAACATTGCTCTAAAGAAATTAATTATTATATTAAATTTGTCAGTAATTTAATTTATTGATTAGTATCTGTAATCTTAACATGGGGAATTACATAAATGTTTAATGGAAAATTATGAAATAAAAATAAAGGAGTGCAATTACAAATTTTTAGTGAAATAATTTATAATTTATGATGGTACGAAGCATTCAAATTGGTATTTTGAATTATTATCATAATAGAGAGCCTCAATAATTAATTCTATAGTCCATATAGTGCCCACATCATACTAGAACTAGAAATCTAATTTTTTATTACGTTATGACGTTATTCTATTACGTCCTATCAACTAGCTCCCAAGTATTATTTTTATTAATCATGGAAAGCTCCTCATTCGTTGTGAAAATCCAAGCTTCCTGGGTTGCTGCTTCTTCAAAGAAAGATGGTCTGACAAGAGCAAAATTGCGTTGCTCATAAATATCAACTAGTGATCTGGTCTTCAAAATAGGAGAATTTGAAGTTAATTCAACATCTGAATTATGCTTTGTTCCAGTAGTAGGATTAGAGGAAGTATCACTCGTCAGTAGATTTAGAGTTCGAGTGAAGTGCTTCTATGTTCGTCTTTATAACAACATCTCTATCCCAATCATAGTATCTTGACTTGTCCATCACAAGATCTCTACTGATAAGCACCTTCTTCGTGCTAATAGTATACTACCCATTTGAAATAGTGGTATAACCCAAACAAAATAAGGAGTCCTGTCTTGTTGTTTAATCTTCCTCTTTTAGCATCAGGAACATGTGCATAGAGCATCGAACCATAGACTTTTAAGTGTCTTGCAGGCGACTTTAAACCTTTCCATGCTTCAAATGGCATTATATCTTGGACTTTTCTAGTTGGTAATCTAGTAAGTAGATAGAATGAGGTATTGGCTGCCTCGACCCAAAAGTATTTAGGTATATTTTTTTGTTAGAATAAATCTTATACCATTTCCATCACTATTTTATTCTTCCTCTCAGAAACTCTATTTTGTTCTGGAGTGTAAATAATAGTGAATTACCGTTGAATACCCATACACTTACAATGCTTGCTGAACTGAGGTGAAGTATATTCAGTTCTGTTATCAGGCCTGATATACTTCAGTCAAAAACCACTCTCTCTTTCTACCAAAACATTGAGTTTTTTGAAAATAGAAAACACTAGAACTTTTCTAAAATAGACCTATGTCATTCAAGTTAGATCATATACAAAGAGAACAAAGTATTTATTTTCACTCAAAGAAGCCATCTTCAGTGGTCCACATATATTTGTATACACTTACTCTAGCTTTTCTTTCACCCTTCAAAGACTTTCTTTAGAAAAGTAATATCTATACAATTTCCCAACTTGACATGACTTACAAACATTTCTGCACATGTCAATTTTTGGTACATTAATCACCATACCTTTAGATTGCATATAGACAAATGAATTAAGATTGTAATGACCAAACCTTTTGTGCTAAAACCAAGTATCACTTATTTCAACATTGAAAGAACAACTTTCAGCAGAATAGCATGACATTGGCAAGGAATTGTCAATCATGCTTATTTTAGATACTTCACGTCCTTTAGGATCATAAATGACACATTTTTATCCTTAGAATTAGGTGAATAGTTATTACTAAATAACTGAGCAACACTTAATAAGTTTTGAGTCAATTTTTCCACATAAAGAACATCCTTTGTGATTTGCATACCTTCATCTATGGAAAATATCAATGACCCTCTACCTTGAGCTTGCACCAGTACACTATTTCTAAGCTTAACTTTGGTCTTATCAACTATGTCCAAGCCAACAAATAGGTTTTTATTAATTGTCATGTGCCTTGTGCATGGACTATTGACATACCAAATACATCGATCAACGTATGATGTGTGTAAGGTATGGATGCCTCTTTCACTAATTTTTCAACTTGGTGATCTTCTGCAAATTTTCCCATTGATAAGACTGATGACTTTGAGTTTTTGTTTGCCTGGAATAGTTCTCAATATGTCCATACTTCGTACGATATATACATTGAATAGAAGACCTATTTGACTTCTTCCAATAATTCTTCTCTAAATTGTTGGTCTTTTAAAAATACCATAAGGTGGAAATTTTCCTTTCCTCAATGATTCACCTAGGTATCTACTAGATTTCACCTCTCTAGAGTGGTCTAAAGAAACTTTTCTGCCTTTTTTTTTGGTTGAATTTATTCCTTACTTAAAAGGCAAATTCCACTATTCCTTTATTTCTCTTACTTACCCATTGCTTTTGGACTTGTAATTTAGAGTACAACTCATCTATTAAAAGAGCATTGAAGTCACAAGACTCTTTAATAATTGAGAATTTTAATTCAAACTTGTCTAGAAGGCTGACCATGATCTTCTCTACAACTTTTTGATATGGAAAGTTTTCTCCACGTATTCTTATATGGTTGCAATATCCATTAGCTTGGAAGAATATTCTGTAATGATCCTCTAGGTAATTTCCTTGATTTATGAGTATTTCTGGTATTTTGAGCCTTCCCATAGTAGCTACAATTTATTTGTCACTTTCCAAAAATATTAGTTCAGTTATCGTATAATTTGTTAGAATTTTAGGCTCATTATCCTATTTGGGAGCTTTCATTATCTACGACACTGGTTTGCTTAAGCGAAGGGCCAACATAACTGCGGATCACTTAAGCGATCATGTAATCCCTTAAGTGATACCTGATGGTGTTAAATCACCTTATTCACCCAAATTCTCCCCTCATTTTCTCAGTCCATTTTCAATATTTTGAGAGATTTGAAAGAGGGAAAGTGTGGGCAATCATCCATTAAGCTAAAGTGAGTTAGTTCAATACCCCTTGGTTATTTCTCATTAATTTTCCATCCAATTTCCATCGTAATTCATGGTAAATTCTTAGATTTAGGTATTAAAATTCCTAAACTTTAAGGGTTGATTTTAGATCTGATTTTTGCTAAACTTTCGAGCACACATTTCTTGTCTCTAAAGGGACCTCGTGATAGATTCAATTTTAGATTCCATTTGTAGGCCTTATGTGCTCGTTTTTTACCCGAAGTATAGGAATATGGGTCTCATTTTACTCGTAATGACGTGAAAATTACTATTTTAATAGTGTTGAAGTATTTCAGGACCGTGGAGGAAAAATAGATAATTTATGGATAATTCAAGAATTGTGGTTCAATATCGAGGTAGGCATCTGTCTACTCTTATTCACGAGATAGTGTATTATATATGTTATATGTTAGATTGGAATGCTAGGATATGATTATGGTTAAAACTCTAAGACTTAGCCTGTTAGATTGGAATGCTAAGATATGATTATGGTTAGAACGCTATGACTTAGCCCAAATTATAAGTTTGGAAACTTGAAGGATGAATCAACCCCTAAGATGAAATAGTTATTATGCTTCTAGGATACTATTATCCTAGGTTGATTTCAATTTAGGCATAGTTGAGGCTAATAACCATTTAGTATTTGGTTTAATACTTGACTTAGTAGATTATGATGCCTTGATTACGATATTAATAAGATTCGGGGTGAGTAACTTACCTTTGTAAAGGACGTGGTTTAGTTTATTTATCTTTAGACGCTTATAGTTTTATTTTTTGGATACTAGTGATGACATAAATAGATTACATTCATGCTCACTTAATGGTATGGTTCCAACTAAAATATGGTTTTAATATTATTTTCCCAAAAAGGGATTTGTTCCCACTTTTTACTTTTAAAACAAATCTTTTCTTAATGGGAATCATACAACCTTAATGAATGATTTATGAGCTTTTGAGACTAAAAATGATGTTTTAGAGATTTGACCGAGATAGATTTTGATCCATGATTTTACTACTTCTATTTACTTATGTCGAGATAGATTCTATTTACTTATGTCGAGACAGATTTTGATCCTTTTTACACTTTCATGAAGATTTAGTCTTGAAGTTTAACTCAGGCAAAGGATTTATGGACTTATACTCTTTTAGACACAATTCGATTTCGTGTATTTATTATATACGTATCTCTCTGGTACTGGATGAAGTAGATTGATAATGATGATAATTATTGGAAATCCTAGATTGGGACTTGGTCAACGTATGCAAGTACTTTCGAATACCCTAGGGGCCTCTTCATTCGTGAGACATCGTGCCTAAGAAGAGAGGTCATCTTAGATCCTGCCTTTTTGAGTCATCGAGCTAGAGGAGGTGTATACACTGGGTTACATTATGGGACTTAGATCTGTTATGTTATTATGGATTATACTTTACATTAATCCTTGCATGCACATTGCCTATCACTACTATGCTCTGTATCTATCAGCATTATGGAGGTTTCAAAGGTATAGATGATGAGTGCTACTTGCTATATGTTATGTGCTGATTGGACCTTCCGGGATATGGGTCATAATTTTGGTATGATTTGTTCAAGCTATCTGGTTACTTTGTTGTTATTATTGTTATGGTTAATTCATGATAGATTAATTATTGGACTGGTACTGAGTTTTGAGATATGATTCTATTTTCTTTCTCTTGATGTTACTTTATTATGGATATTTATCTCATGTTTAGATGTATGGATAAGGGACCCTGATTAAGTTAGCACTAGTTCCTACTATGATTAGGAGGCCTTAAGATGTTAGTTTGACTACTTTAGGTTGTACCTTTTGAGTTAGCTATGTTTATGCATATATCTATATATCTATATCTCTCTCTCTATATATATTTATATATACATATATATGTAGTTATAGTATTACTGTATATCCCTCTCTTCCTTTATTTATTCATGTTGTATTATCGTTCATCCCTCTTTTCCTTCATTTATTCATGTTGTATATCTATTCCTTACCCTTGTATATTATTGTACATCTTTCTTCTACTCTTTATTTGTTTATTGGCCAGTGATATATTATATAGTGTTGAGATCCCTGAGTATGACTAGAATAGGATAGTTTATCCTTATTGCCTCAGCTTTATTACGTTAGGTTCCTGGAAAATTGGGTGTACTTTACATTCTTGGTTGATAGTTTATCCTTATTCATGTTGCATGTTGTTTGTGTGCACTGTGTGGAATGACTACGGTTTGAAGACTTAGGGTGAGCTCCTGGAATTCAGAGAAGTGCTATTTTCTCTCTTATGTACTAGAGTAATCTCTATGTTGTATTCAGAGATGAGTTGTACCTAGATATTCATTTAGTACTTCATTTTGTAATCTGTTTATTCTTGTATTGATTCCATTAGGTTTTGGGACTGTCTTATATGTATATTAGTCTTTTGTTATATTTATTCCACCCTTTTCCTTTATTTACCTTGGTAGTCCGTGACTAGTAGTTTTGGGCTAAAGGATGGCTTACCTATTGGTAGGTTATAGTAGGTGCCATCATGACATGAGAAATCAAATAGTTACATATTCTTTTACACTATCCGAGTCCTTCATCTTTAAGAGATTAAACTTCCTCTTCAAAGTTAAGACCTTGACAGACTTCACTCTGTTGCTACCTTCAAAATCCTTCTTTAACTTATCCCAGGCCTCTTTATATATTTCACAAGCCATAATCCTTGTAAACATCACTTTCATAAGACTGGAATGTATGCAAGTAAGAGCTATGAGAGATCTAGACATCAACTCATCATACTTGATAATTTCATTTAGAGTTGCCTTGTATGTCAATGGCTGGACAATAGTTTATCCTCTCTCAAAACATCCCATAAGTTGAGAGCCTTCAAAAAAGCCTCCATCTTGATAGCCCAAATATGATAATTTTCTTTGATAAAAATTAGAGGACCCATCATTGGCTGACTTTCAGGTGCCATAACTTTTCAAAAGATAGATCCAAGAAAAAACCAACAAAAAAATGAGTAAATCAACAAGATCAGATTTAGATCCCTTAAGAAATAAGCTCTGATATCATGTTATAAATAAAAGGAACAAGGAGTGTAGAGCTATAGGGTGAAACAATAAGAAAATTGTAGCTATAAATTGCTACAAAAATCTGCAGAGAAAGAACAAAAAATTAAAGGCTCTTGAGTTCTATTTCTCGCTTGATACTTCTTTACAATTGCCTTTTAGATGTATATATAGTGAGGATTACATGACACATAGTAAGAAAAATATCTCACACAAAACTATTGACATAAGGGACTAACTAACCACCACTTATTTTAACTAAAAAGACTTATCTGCTATAAATATATCTACTATCTAGAAGTTTCTAGAGAAATCTTAATTTCCTAACAGAAAGTCTATAGGGGTTGGCGACTCTAATTCCAAAAAGATCTAGCTGGTTTGTAAAGAAATTACTTGGTTGAACAAAAATTTTCTTTGGCCAAAATAAGAAGCGCTTTCACCGAATCTATCTACTGAACTTCGTCAAATCTTCTAAGATGTCAAGTTGCATGTGACACTAAATATAGGGTGACACAAATGATTTAAAATTGAGTGTAGTTAACTCAATCTTAATTATTGCATGTGGGTGACTATTTTTAAATTAAGGATTAAGGGAATAAATTTCATGTCCCCAAGTTTTGAGACTTACACTTTGGTCCATCTATTTGAAATCCTAAATCTAGAAAAAAGGGAAAAACCCATGCTTATTCTTCTCCCTTTTCTCTCTTTTCTTTTTTATTTCTTCCATATTGTTGTTATTGTTGTTTCTTTTCTTCTTCTTTATTTTTTGTAGCTTCTTGTCATTACGTTATTGTTGTTGTTTCTACTGCCTCTATTACTGCTATTAGACTAAATTCTTGGAGCCAATTTTGTCTGTATCTTAGTAGGAATTTCTTATAGGTGATTTTGGTAAATTTAATTAATGAATTTTAGTTTAATTTCTCATCTGGTATATCTGCTGCTTTTAAAGAAATTTTCACTAGCGTATCCAACAATTGTTATACATGAATACAATAGTTGTTGGATTGCTTCCACTATTGTTAAAGTATTAGATGAGTCATCTATTGCAATATATGACCTAGCTATTGCAATTGATGAGTCATCTATTGCAATAGATAACCTAGTTCTTGCAGCAGATGACAACTTTGTTGGATTCATGATATAGTAGCTTAATCCAATAGATAAGTTATTTATTGTAGTAATGACTTACCTATTGGATTGAGCTACTGGTTTGGAACATGCACCTAATATATAGTCTATTTGTTGCCACAAATGAGTCATCTATTGCAATAGATGCTTATCTGTTGGGAATATGATAGTGCATATAATTTTATTGTTGAACATTGCTACTCAACTTTACTATTCTATCATTATCATTATTTTAAATAAATTTCTTTAGGTATCATTAATGGAAGATCCAATAATAATTGGTGTTGATTGTCATAGAGATGTCATGAAAAATAAATATCAAAGTACATCAATTCGGAGAATAAGTATTGGCCCATCAAATAGCCAATTACAAGTTTAGTATCACCGACCATGGTGATGTTGTCATGGTTGATCTTTAGAGAAGAAGTTGTACATGTAGAGTTTTTGACTTGGACAAAATACCTTGTCAACATGCTATGGAAGTACTCTGAGCATAATATAGAGCATAATTTGCAAACAAGATCAATGAGTAATCATCTCTATATTATTTGGTGGAAAAATACATAATTTCATATTGTGAAGATATTAATACGGTGCCTTCTGAAGATTCGTCGATTATTCATGTGGAGTTAATAGAGAGAGAACTACCTCCTCTATATATTGACCCAAGAAAATAGGAAAAAAGGCAAATAAAGAGTTATCAATTGACTAATTTAATGTGAAATGCTTTGTAATAAATTATGATTAGTAACAAAGAAATTAATTTAACTATAATTACCTTTTAATTTATAAGTTCAATTGCACTTTTATTGAATTACTTAGAAATTTTATGATCAACATAAACTGTTGCAACAGATATCTGTACATGTTTTATAATTTCTAATAGATGGGGCATCTGTTACAATAGATTAGTCATCTATTGCAACAATGTCTATATCTGTTTAATAATTTCCTATAAATGAGTCATCTGTTGCAATAAGTTAGACATCTATTATAATAGATGCCTATATCTGTTTGACAATTTCATACCTCTTGAAGACCCTTTTTGATAGCTTTCAATAAATGACCTATCATTTACAATAGTTGGGTCATCTGTTGGAAGAAATCATTCCTCTTGAAGACCTACTTTGATCTCTTTAAACAAATCTATTGATGTTGGGCGTATTTACATGCCTAAGAACCATAATTTACCCATATTTTAGCTAAGTTTGGAGGACAAAATATATAATTCCTACACTTTTAGTCCATTTTCCTTTAAATGAGCTGACCTACGTGATTAGCTTGTTTTCAGGTATTAATGATGAATATTTCAGCACTTTATGGACTGGAGCGCAGCAAAGGAAAACTTCACATTAGAGGGAAGGCAACTTTTGGACTAAGAGTGATGCATGGGAACTTTTTCCCGGGCAAACCTAGTATTTTTAAATACTTAAGGAGGCAGTAGCAACTTAGTGGACAAGGATACTATAAAAACCCTATTGCTGAATTTTTCAGCATTATTACTTATCATTATTCGATTAATATCATTAGACATTATTCAGTTTACTGATTCTGTAAGTTTAGAGAGAGAAAAACGCCAAGTCTTGAGCATCGGATAGGAGAACGAAGTTCTTCCCCTTTTGATGCCAAAAATCAATCCCATCGCTAAGATTGTTCTAAGTTATGGTATGATGATTATGTGTATTGTGATTTCCGTTGTAATCATGAGTAGCTAAACTTCTCTGTTAGGGTTATGGAAGTCTTGTGAGATACTATCTATTACTATGAGTTTGTGAATTCGTGATGTGTATGCTACTTATATCATTACTCTCTTCGTTTTAATTGAATTCTCATGGTTGCAAACATAGGGAATATGGCAGTATAGCATTAACTTGTTCGAGAGAAAAGTTACATGTTTGGAAAAGAGAGTGTGACAAGAAAATAGGGTTTCCAACCCTTGTTTACACGTTAATGCCTTAACCGGATTAACTTTCTTGGAGATTTCATACCCTTAGTTATACACTTTAGGCTCGGGAGAGCTAAAGTGAAATAATACTTGATGGTTGAGAAACACCAGGATTTACCATTAGAATACGAATCTCTATAAGTGCATGCATGTCTAAATTCCGCACTACTCATAGTTAATAGATAAGTAGAACTTACAAGGTGGACATAACGCTAACTTATTATTCTCTGTGATTAAATCTTGGTAAATACATCGTCTCATTCGTTACTTTGATATTAGTAATTCACGCATAATCAAATTGCCCCCTTTCCATGGAATTTTCGACCAACAGTCTACTAATAATTGCAACACTTAGTGACCAAGTATTCCCTGTGGGATTCGACACCCAACCCAGTTAGGTTCTATATTTGACAGCGACCGCTTACACTTTCTAACGAGAGCTGTAGTTTGGGCGTTATCAAATTTTGGCGCCGTTGCCGGGGAATACGGTTGTCAACTAAGTTTGTGATAGTTACTAGACCCTTTGGTCAAAGATTCTTGAATTTTACTTTTTGTTTGTTGTTTTTGTTTTGTTCAGGTTTGGTAGAGTGCATGCCAAATACGCGATGTTCTGGTCGGCCATTATTACCCATAAATCCTGAACCACAACTTATTGGCAGAATGGATGTACAAAGAGACATTGAAAGAAGGGTTGCGCAATAGGAGCAGACTAGATTAGCTGCATTAGCAGCTGCTCAAGTGCATCAATAGAATATTGATAACCCAGGTCGGGCAACAAATTTGGATGATGAGGATCTGGGTGATGATAAGCTACTAAATCCAACGCATGCAGATGAGGTGGCAGCGCTTGTGAATAGGAGAGATCGTCAAGCTAGAATGAGACCTGAACGCCGAGCTGTGCAGGTTCCTTTTGATAATGATGATGACGATTTGGATGGAGCTGGTGCCACAGGGGCTATTATTCCTCCACCCTTGGAACCTGGAGCCAAGTTCAATATCACTAGCACCATAATTCAGTTATTGCAGCTCAAGGCGCTATTTGGTGGACATGCAGGTGATGATCCGAATATGCATCTGATCAATTTTATCTCAACATGCAAGTCGTTTTACAATCAAGGAGTTGGACAGAATGCAATTCGACTGCGCTTATTCCCATTGTCTCTATCTGGAGAGGCAACTCTATGGTTAAATGGGCTAACTCCTGACTATATTACTAATTGGAGGCAACTGAAAGACGCTTTCCTAGAAAGATTCTCTTTGCCATCCAAGAGAGCACAATTAAGAGATGAGATCTGCAATTTTTGACAGCTTCAAACTGAAGCTCTCCACGAAACTTGGGAGAGGTTCAAGAAGAAGCTTATGCGGTGCCCAAACCATCAGATGACCAATATCCACTTGATGGAAATATTATATAGGGCTTTGAACTCGGTGACAAAGCCAGTGGTTGATAATGCTGCAGGAGGGTCATTCATGGACCTTACTTTTATTGAGGCAAGTGATATGCTGGATCGTATGACAAAACAGAGTAGAGCTTGGCATACTAGGAATTCTGAGGTAGCGAGCTCTACTGTAGCTATTGGCATGACAGCATAACAGAGGCAAAGATAAGAGGAATGCGACCAAGATATGGCTCATATGAAAATGCAGATGGATCTTCTTACCAAGCATTTATTATCAGGGAAGACCGAAAAGGTTAAGGCTATTGTATCACAGGGAAGAGATGAATTCGATTCTGAGGAGGAAGCGAACTACTTGAATAATTAGGGGGGTTTCCGAGGCAGTGACCAAGGAAACCAAGGTCGGAACTATTATGATAAATCCGGATACAAGGACCGTGATCATGGTAGTTGGAAGAACAAGACTGACAAGAGTGGTTTGTATGTTCCTCCTGGAAATAGTGAGGCTGTGGCATCTGGCTTTGGGAAGATGTCCATGGAAGATATGATGGCTAAGCTGTTGAAAGGAGTGGAGGCAACCAACATGGGCGTAACTAAGGTAAAGAATGATTTGTCATCAATAAATCAATTGTTTGACTCACATTGTACTGTAATAAAACAGCTGGAGCAACAATTGAGTCAACTATCAGTGGCATTCAATCAAAGAAAAGCTGGCACCTTACCTAGCGACACTGTGCAAAATCTAAGGAATGATGGATCATGTATGGTTATTACTACCAGGACTGGTAAGGTGTTGGAAAATCTTTCCAAAGGCAAGCAGGTGGTTGATAATACAGAAGAGAATATGATTGAAGCAGATTGAGAGGATTCTGTAGAAGCTAAAAATTAGAATGAGAACGTTCATGACACTACACCTAGACGTCACTAGACTGAAAAGGTTGATAATCGGAAGCAAGATAAAAAGGAAATGGTGGAGAAAACTATTCCCCTTCCACCACCACCTTTATCTTAGAGACTGAAGAAGAAAGCTGATGACACCAGGTTCAGTAAATTCATGACTATGTTGAAGAAGGTGACTATTAATGTTCCTTTGGTGGAGGCGCTGGAACAGATGCCTGGGTACGCTAAATTCATGAAGGACCTTTTGACAAAGAAGCGGGCAGCAAGCTATGAGCTGACAGATAATGGTCATCATTGTAGTGCAATTGCCACGAGGTCTTTAGTATAGAAGAAGGCAGATCCTGGTGCTTTCATTATTCCTTGCATGGTTGGATCTTTGGAGTTTGCTAAGGTATTGTGCGATTTGGGGGATAGCATCAATTTGATGCCGCTATCCGTCTACAGAAAGTTGGGGTTGGGCAATCTGACACCAACCAATATACGGCTCGTGATGGCAGATAGGTCGGTAAAACGACCTTTTGGTATCTTATATGATGTACTGGTGAAGGTTTCTACCTTTATTTTTCCTGCAGACTTTGTTATTTTGGATTGCGAGGTGGATTCTGAAGTTCCCATAATCTTGGGATGCCCTTTTCTCGCAACTGGACGTGTGCTTATTGATTTAAGAGCTAATGAGCTTTTATTTCGGCTGAATGACGAAGTGGTCCGTTTTGATGTATACAAATTGATGAAGCAGCCTAGAGATATGAATGTGTTCTTTGTAGTTGATGTTTATTATGAGGATGAGAAAGAATTATCTGTAGAGAAGCAACTTACTGTTGAGCCATTGTCTGCTGTGCTTTTGAATTTTGAGCGTGAGGATTTAGAAGAATATGAAGAAACTATCGGTGCTCTAACAGGAATGGGGTCCTATTCTCATGCTTCTAAGAAGCTGTACCTTGATCTTAAGAATCGACCCTCACCACCAGCGAAACTATCCATGGAAGAGCCACCAGTGCTAGAATTGAAGGAGCTGCCCAGTCATCTAAAGTATGCGTTCTTGGGAAATGGAAATACACTTCCAGTTATTGTTGCGGTTGATTTAGGTGAACAACAAGTAGTGGCTCTCATCTCTGTTCTGAAGAGATACAAGAGAGCTATTGATTGGACTATTGATGATATAATTGGTATCCCTCCTGGGATATGTATGCACAAGATTCATCTCGAAGAAGATTGTATGCCCACAATTAAGCATCAGCGTCATCTGAATCCATTCAGAAAATGATACACCATATATCTCGATGAAGTCTAAGTAATCGAGATAACTATGTCGTGCCGCGATAATAAATCAAGCGCTATATGGGAGGCAACCCATCGTTTTTAATCGTTTTGTTTTACTAGGAGTTTGTTTTTGTTAAATAAAAATCCAAAAAGAAGAGTCGAGCCATGACCAAAACTAAGGCGCTTGGTGGGAGGCAACCCATCCTTCTAATCATTTTTGTTGTTTTTGGTTAAGTGTAGGTGCAAGACGTACAAAGGAGGGGATTAGTCCCAAATTTTGATTTGAAAGTGAGACATGTTTAAGGTGGTAAGTTAAGAATGAAGGAGAAAAGGCTATCGGTTAGGCATTGCCTATGCTAATATAGGAAATGGACAAGGCAAGGCCTATGCTAATCTAGGTAATGGACAAGGAAAGGCCTATGCCATTGCCTATGTTCACTGCTTCACATAGGCAATGAACAAGGCAAGGCCTATGCTAATCTAGGCAGCGGACAAGGCAAGGCCTATGCTAATCTAGGCAATGGACAAGGCAAGGCCTATGTCATTGCCTATGCTCACTGCCTCACATAGGCAATAGCATAGGCGCCGCCTATGCCCAACTAGGCATTGACAAAGGCACTGCCTATGCCCAACTAGGCTTTGAGAAAAGCGCCGCCTATGCTAAGCATAGGCAAAGCATTAGGCGCCACCTACTTATGCATTTTTGTCTCCTAACCCAATTTTACATGGATAAAACCCGACCCATGTCTTAGTCTATAAATAGATCTTCAACCTTAGAACAAAATGCAATTGTTTGCCCCATATAGGCGCCGCCCAAGCTTCCCCATTCTCTCAAAAATTTTCTTTTTGCTCATCCAATCTTGCAAACTCATCTTTCGGATCCATCACCAAGTAAGTTATTCTTTTATATTCCGTAGTTGTTGAAATGCTACGTTTATAATGATTTATTAGATTTTGAAGTTGTGTTGGTGATTAGAATGTGGTTGGTTTGTTATGATACATCTAGTTGAGTGAAAGAATACGTGTGGGTGTTCTTGACTTTGTTATGACTTGTACTTAATTGTTATACACTGTCATATTTTTATGGAATCAAAATTGTGAAGTTAATGCATAATCTTGAAAGTTGAAAGCTTGAATGTTTGCATAACTCGTTCATCGAGATACCGATCATTATTGACTACAAGCATAAGATGTTATGATTATTTCTATGCAATAACATGATACGATTTTTATGTGGTGGTCTTGTTCAACAAGTGCATTAATCCAAACATGAAAGTATAGTCAAGATTACATGAAAAAGAGTTGGAAAGGATAGTCAAGACTACATGAAAGTATGACTGTGCTAAACTTATTGTTGGAACATATCTCCTAATTGTATGTCGATGAAGTCTGAGTAATCGACATCACTCACTTAATTAGTTTGTGCAAACAAATTAAGTGTGGGGCGGTGCCATTACTGTTTGTTTTTCAATTGAATCTTCTGAGATGAAGCTAACATGACTCTATTTTAATCTCAGGTAGAATGGCCCCAAAAGAAAGACAAGGAAAAGAAAAAGTGTCCACCTCACAGAAAGGTCAGAAAAGGGGAAGAAAAGAGCAAGCCGAGTCCTCCTCTCTGCAAATACGTCGACGCACTTTTGGAATAAAGTGGGTCCTAGAGGAGGAAAGAAAGGAGTGGTACAAGAACAACAAAGTGAAAAATATATGTTCACGTGGATTTGATGCAGTAGGAGAGTCTAGCAAAGAGAGAGCCCCGCATTTTGGCTAAAATCATGGCGCTAAATCTTGATTTCTTTTTCCAAGATATGGGGGAATGCAATCTTGATCTAACGCGAGAGTTTTATGCCAATTGGTCCCCAAAGACCTCCGGAAGTGAAGTAAAGATTCGGGGCCAAGTCTTGCAACTGAATGTGGAGTTCTTCAACTCTTTTATGGGACTTTCATCTGTGGATCCATCACCGCTCAAGGAGCTTTATCATAGACCTCCCTACAGGGCAATCAGACACACACTGTGTGGAACAAGGTCAATGGCACGGTGGATTCGTCACAAGGATAACGGTCGGCACAATACCTTCCCGTATGCTTCCTTGAACAGAGAAGCTCGTATATGGTTCAGGATAGTCAACTCTTGCTTGATTCCTGGGACTTAGTACACAAAGATCACACGTGATCGAGTAGGCTTGGTGTACGCTTTGATGAAAAATATTCCCATCAACATTGGTGCATTTATTTGATCGTCAATGCGGAAAGCAAGGCTACACAAGAGGTCCCATTTCAGCATTGGCAATTTGTTGACTGTGCTATTAAGGAAGGAACACATTGCAGAGGAACCTGCAGATCATAAGCTTCTACACAACCCGAAGAAGATTGATCTCACAAAGGTTAAAGAGCCTGAAACTGGTCAGGGCATCAACCTTACCACTGTAGAAAGACATTCTCGGGATGAAAGTTTCTTTCGCCATCTATATGGCATGACTCAGTTTACCATGATGAGTGGGGGTCGTGTTCCAACTGATGCAGAACTTCAGCAGCTGGACTATGACTACCCAATGAATGAGCATGCAAGGCAAATGTGTGGAGTAGGTGTGTATTTTGAGGAACCTCTTGATGACGATGTGCCAACCGATGATGATTGTCGAATGCCAGACTCCAACGTGGAGGAGAACTCTAATGGCGACGACTCTGATGATTATTCCGATGAAGGGGGTATGACCCCAGACATAGAGGAGGAGTCCGACTAACCAGGTTCTTCTTATTTATTTTTCACTGAGGGCACTGTGTCTTGTCTAAGTGTGGGGTGATGGTATTTGTATGCTATATTATACTTCTTTGCCTACATTTATTCTTGTTTTTGTTAATTAGTCATAGTTAGTTAGTTAAATTTTTGAATTTTTTTTTAGATTTTGCATGAAATTGTTCTGATAGATGGCATGGTAGTATAACAAGAGTTTGTGCAAAATCATTGCTATTGAGACGTTTAGGCTCTAAGTGTGACTCACTGTGTGATAATTGTGTGGTTTAATTGATTCATCTGTTGGGTCAAGAGTCTATAATGCTCCCAATTAAGTTGACCATGTGCCTTGTGTGTGTGAGGTTATAGAATATTCTGTGTTGTGACTGATGCTAGAACTTGCCTGGTGTGTGTGTAAAGTGAAATAAAGAGTGTGAGTTTAGGAGATGATTTAGGCATTTCTTTAGCAGCCCTGAATTTGTTGACCTTCTTTTTACCTACCCTTATACATTGTCCTAGTTAACCCCTTTTGAGCCTTTAGCTATTTTCTTTGACAGCCTCATATGTAGCCTAATCCATTTTTTTCAAGACCATGATTTGATCCAAATTCCTAAGCGCTTTAAATTGTAGAGTCATGTGACAAAATAGGAGGAAAATGGTGAGAGTTTTGCCTTAGAGTGTATTGGTACTTGAAATTGTTGTGAAAAAGAGTGGCTATCATAGAGATGCTTTATATATAAAAATAAATAAATAAATAAAACAGAGAAAAAAAAGAAAAGAAAAAAGAAATAAAAAAATAAAAAGATAGTTGTGTTTATAATTGAATAACAAAATAGGTGAAAAGGGGTGGTAGATGAAAGAAAGGTAGAGGGTTTTTTAAAAGATGTTGTAAATGGCATAACGTAGTGTATTAAAGCGCTTGGAGAACATAGTCACTATTTCTAGCCAAAATAGTCCTACCTGTCCCCTAGCCTACATTACAACCTGTAAAAGACCTATTTGATCCTAAGCTTAGCATTCTGATATTAGTGGAGCATTACACTAAGGGCAAGCCTATGGTCATCAGTTGCAACATATGAATTCTTTGTGAGAGTGAGAGCAAGGAGAATCTTATACCCATGTTTCGAAAAATGCAAACTTGTGAGTGATTATGGGTGATATCTTGTGTGAGACACACATGGTTGATGATTGTTGGATAGTTTTGTATGATTCTTTGTGGCTTAACTTGTGGACACGAATTAAACATCCTCACGAGTCTATGTTGGAGGTTGAATTGTTTCTAGTAGTGATCAAGAAACCTACTCTTTGTTAATTATTGTCGTGCATGTCTTGAGGATAAATTTTGTGTTGCTATTTTGAAATTCTAGTTAGGTGTTGCTATTGTGAAATTCTAGTTAGGTGTTTACATGTATACTATAATTTGTTCGAGGACGAACAAAGCTTTATGTGTGGCGTGGTGATGTTGGGCGTATTTACACGCCTAAGAACCATAATTTACCCATATTTTAGCTAAGTTTGGAGGACAAAATATATAATTCCTGCACTTTTAGTCCATTTTCCTTTAAATGAGCTAACCTACGTGATTAGAATGTTTTCAGGTATTAATGATGAAGATTTCAGCACTTTATGGACTCGAGCGCAGCAAAGGAAAACTTCACATTAGAGGGAAGGCATCTTTTGGACTAAAAGTGATGCATGGGAACTTTTTCCCGGGCAAACCCAGTATTTTTAAATACTTAAGGAGGCAGTAGCAACTTAGTGGACAAGGATACTATAAAAACCCTATTGTTGAATTTTTCAGGATTATTATTCTTGTCATTATTCGATTATTATCATTAGACATTATTCAGTTTACAGATTCAGTAAGTTTAGACAGAGAAAAACGCTAAGGCTTGAGCATCGGATAGGAGAACGACGTTCTTCCCCTTTTGATGCCAAAAATCATTCCCATCTCTAAGATTATTCTAAGTTGTGGTATGATGATTATGTCTATTGTGATTTCCGTTGTAATCATGAGTAGCTAAACTTCTCTGTTAGGGTTATGGAAGCCTTGTGAGATACTATCTATTTCTATGAGTTTGTGAATTCGTGATGTGTATGCTACTTATATCATTACTCTCTTCGTTTTAATTGAATTCTTATGGTTGCAAACATAGGGAATATTCCAGTATAGCATTAACTTGTTCGAGAGAAAAGTTACATGTTTGGAAAAGAGAGTGTGACAAGAAAATAGGGTTTCCAACCCCTGTTTACACGTTAATGCCTTAACCGGATTAACTTTCTTAGAGAGTTCGTACCATTAGTTATACACTTTAGGCTCGGGAGAGCTAAAGTGAAATAATCCTTTATAGTTGAGAAACACTAGGATTTACCATAAGAATACGAATCTCTATAAGTGCATGCATGTCTAAATTCCGCACTACTCATAGTTAATAGATAAGTAGAACTTACAAGGTGGACATAACCCTAACTTATTATTCTCTGTGATTAAATCTTGCTAAATACATCGTCTCATTCGTTACTTTGATATTAGTAATTCACGCATAATCAAATTCCCCCCTTTCCGTGGAATTTTCGACCAACACTTAGTGACAAAGTATTCCATGTGGGATTCGATACCCAACCCAGTTGGGTTCTATATTTGACAGCGACCGCTTACACTTTCTAACGAGAGCTGCAGTTTGGGCGTTATAATCTATCTATTGCAAAAGATAAGTCATCTGTTAGAAGAAATTAAACCTCTTGAAGACCTATTTTGATTTCTTCCAATATATTAGTCATCTATTACAACAAATGGTTCATATTTTAGAAGAAATCAAATAATAAGCAAAACCTATTTTGATTTCTTTCGAAAGGTTACTCATTAGTTACAACAAATGAGTCATCTGTTAGAACAAATCAAACAATTAGCATGACTTATTTTGATAACTTCCAAAAGTTTAGTCATCTGTTGCAACATATGTCTAAATTTATTTGATTATTTCAAAAAATAAAAACATAAGTGTTTCATATGTAAGATGGTTGTCCACAAAAGAACGATATTCCTGAATGGAAATACACAATAATTATTGCAATAGTAAATCTTCTTGTTGTTAACTTAGTTATGAAATTGATAATTTTAACTCATTGTCAGTAATGTAAGTTATTTATTATATAAAATATATTCTTATTTATGACCCAACAATTAATTTATTCATTAACAAAAAAAAAGAACTGGAAATTAAATCAATATAATAATGGACAAAAATATTTCCAACAGTTGAGACATCTGTTGCAACAGGTGACTCATCTATTGGAAGAAATCAAAATAGTTATTGCTACTAGATTGAGTTCTTCCAATAGATAACCCATCTATTGCAAACCCATCTATTACAAAAGATGGATCATTTGTTTGAAGAAATCAAACTACTTGAAGATATATTTGATCTTTGTCCCATCAGTTGCAATAGATGAGTCATCTATTGGAAGAAATTAAATCTCTTGAAAACCAGTCATCATTCAATGAAATCCCAGGAAAGGGAAATCAAATGTAAATAACAATAACAAGCAGACATTCTGCACAATACTAAAGATAGATATATGTAGTCAATAATAAAAATAAGGCATAAATCCATTAATAAACTATTCCAGAAGGAGACATTATATATGTGAGAATAAAAGCTAGGACTATATGCTCTATCTACCCAAAAACTTCACCAAAAAAAGGGGTAGGGGGTGAGAGTCAGTAGAGCTATGAAGATCAGGAACCTAGAGCAAAGATAATCTCATTTTTTTCAGTGGGTTAAAAGAAGTTGGTACTATGCCTGCAGTACCCGCAGTTCAACAAACTACTATTGTAGCTTCTTTAATAGAAGAGGTATTAGTATTGAATGTTTTCTTGAGACAGGTAGGGGGTCTAGTGATGACTAAAGATGAGTATGATCTATTTTGTTTGTCACGATGAAGCCATCAATTTTTCATGACATCGAGTCTGAGGGTGCCTATTAAAGTATTATTGATTGTCATGAGAGACTTCACAAGATAGATGTGGTTGAACGGTATGATGTGGAATTGGTCGCTTTTAGGTTTCAGGAAGATTCCAAGATATGATGTAGAGCTTCTATAGAGTATAGGGCTATAGGTTTGGCTCAGTTGACTTTGACTCAGTTTTTGTAATACCCCATACTTTTATTAGCTTAGTTTAGCTCCTAGTGTGTCAAGGGTTAACTTCAAAAGCATATAACTCTTGATGCGTATATATTTTTACAACTCTAGACCCACCAATGTATTGATAATTAAATCAAATTTTCAATGATACCAATTTCGCCTCTATCCGATACTCGCTTAAGAAGTTATGGCGATTTTAGTGAAAATAGTAGAACACCGAGATAAGCACCGCATTGTGGTGAAGGATAAATTCATAATTGTCCAATATCCAGTAGAGCACCACGATTAGCCTACGTGATAGAGAAGTTCCAATTCCTGTTCATCCCTTTTCAATAGCTCAACATGATTTAACTATATTGCATCAAAATTCCTAATTGGACAGACACCGCACTGTGGTGGAGTGCAGAAAGGCACTCTTCTTTTTTTAGTAATGCAATGCGATTACCTCACATCAAGCCAGAGCCCAAATCACATGCGTCCTTTTTCCAGTGAGCCACTGCGATTGTACCGCATTGCGGTGGGGCTCAAAATTAGAATTTCCAATTTTGTGTAAAATTTTAAAAAGGTCAATTTAGTCATTCCCCAAGCCCCTAATTCATGAGAAAGAAGGAATTTAACCTATCCTAAGCACATTATGCATACTTTTCATCAAATTTACTCTCCAAGAATACGCTAGAACTCAAATCATAAACCTCAAGATATCCAAATTCCACCATTTTTTCTAAGATAATTCAAAATTCAAGATTTTCAATTCAAGATATTCAAAAAATCATCTTTAAAAGAACAAATAGAAATTCAAGTTCAAGCTTCTTTATCAATTTCATCAATTAAGGTATGTAGGTTTTTTCAACAAGGATAATTCTTTCATTCTTGTGCCTAAAATTAGTTTTAAAGTTGAATTCTATATGAAATTATATGAATTAAAGTTCAGGGTTTATACTCACTTATTACTATTTGAAGATTATGAGATTTTGAGAGATTTAGATGTTGAATTGCATGTCTACTATCATATTTTTATGTGTATTGCTAAAATTTTCAGATTTTAAATTGAATTATCAATATTTTCATTATCAAGCATGAACTTTATGATGATTTGACATGAATTTGATGCATGGTGCTATTAATCCCTAGTTGAACATTGATATTTTAAGAATGAAAATGCTTTAAGCATCCTATAATTATTTATTTTCATATTGTTGTAAACTTGTGATCTTTGATCCTCTGTTAAGATATGGAATCCATATTATAGCTTTATTATAATTTACCAACATATATTTATCTTTGGTTATAGTTGGAAATGATAGATACATAATTGGTTTTTATTATAAACCCTTATTCTAGTTTTAAAAGTGGATTTCCAACAGAATGAGCACACATATTAAAAGGAGTAGTATTTAGCACCAAGCTGGGTATGTTCTCATGCCCCAGAACTACAAGCCAATATAGTTTCAGATTATCATATTATTCCCCTTTCTATATGGATGACAGTTACACATATGATTACTTAGATTAGGTTATACTCCATGGAAAGATTCTGACACCTCTCCCCAATGTGAGGTTTTCCCATGAGAAAACTAGATGTTGGACTCCATGTTAGGTTACATGGTTTATGTTGGTTAGAAGAACCTCCCTACAACCTAATAGAAAAGACTACAGAAAAAGAATAATAGAAGAACTTATAGAATCTAGTTGTAAGGCTCACAACTTTATTCAGATATTGCTTTACAAAAGACATTAGCTATGAGATTTCAGCTTTCAGTTTATAGATTTAAAAGTGAGTCCTTTCTACACTTAGACTGTAAGATTTTAATATAGAATGCAAGTACAACTCTTACAACCAAGTGTTATGACTCACTAGATTTATACAACATGCTTTATCACCCATGATCATGATTTTTAGTTTTCCGTTATTCAATCTATTATGAATCATCTACAACTAGTATGCACTTCTTTTACAAATTTACACTAATGTTGAAATATGGTTTTACTTATGTATTCACCCCTGTATACTCAATACATTCTAGAAGAACTGATCCATATATAAGTCCATGTGATTCATTGTCTCATAATGTACATTTATGTGCTTAGTTTTATCAACACGAGTGATTTTGAGCATCTCCTTCTACATCCCAATAGTTGGTAAGTCCTCATAGTTCTGGGACCCAGTCATTTAGATTTTCTAGTAGTTTTTAGTAGTTGGTTCAGTATTTTTTAGTTAGTTTGAGTCAGCTGGGGACTTGTCCCAGTGGCTCTCTAGTTTTAGTAGTAGAGGCTTGTTAGACTACTAGATTTAATTCAGATTTTTCAGTATTGATTGTCCAAACTTTTTGAGACAAATACTTTTAGATATTATGTTTAGATGATTTTATATTAGATCAGATAGAATTCTGCATTAATATTATGTTCATATTTCTCTATTTATGAATATTCAGATTTAGTAAAAGACTTACAAGGTTAGCTTGAGGCTACTCATAGTCTTGAGCATTGTGTGATGTCTTAGGACCCATTTATGAGGTATTACAAACTTGGTATCAGAGACTAAGCTTATAAGAGTCCTATGGAGTTAGAGAAGCCACATTACGTTGCGTCTTGATCATGGATGTGAAGCGCGCCACATTTATGAGCAAGAGCCTCTGCGATATTTTTAAGAAATTATCTCTTTCTTTCATGATCTATCATTCTTACAGAGTCTCTATCTACTTTTAACTTGTGTTCTTATGTGATAGTTGAATATGCCTCCTGACTGAGCTAATGCATATAGAAATGATAACCAGCCACCCCAGCCTACCGACCCTCTGAATGAAAATATATCCCATGCTAAATTTTGGGCTGCCTTTCAAGTATTAGCCCAAGATGTGACTGCTAATGTTTAGGGAAACCATCAGGCGATAGTCCCAATTTAGTAGAATGGGGATTTAGCAGTAGCCAAAATTTATGACTTTATCTATATAAATCTACATGAGTTCTTTGGGTCAAAAGTAGGTGAGGACCCACAACTTTACTTAGAGGAGATAAGAAAGATCACCGAGGTTATGCATGTTACTGAGGAAAAGAGTGTAGAGTTATCATCCTATAGGATGATGGATGTGGCATATGATTGGGTGGTTATGTGGAAGAATGGTAGAGGTGAGAATACAACTCCTATGAGTTAGTAGGTGTTATAGGATTCATTTCTAGATAGGTTGTTTTCGCATAAAATGAGAGAAGCTAAGGTAAAGGAGTGTTTGAAACTAAGGTAGGGCTTTATGATAGTGAAAGAGTACTGCCTTAAGTTTAACTAGTTGTCTAAGTATGCCCCTGATATGATGGATAACCCTAGGGTGAGTATGAGTAAATTTGTTACTAGAGTATCTAGTTTGGTATTTAAAGAGTGTAGGACTTCCATGATTATTGGGGACATAGATCTTGCTTGGTTGATAATTTATGCCTAGCAGATTGAGGCAAAAAAGTTAAAGGAAACCGAGAAGGGAAATAAGAAGGCTAAAACCAGGCAGTTTGAATATGGCAAGACAATGTTTGGAGGGGGAACCATTCATAGTTTCAGAACTGTTCATCTATGCTAGTGCCATCTTTAAGCAGTGCTCCTACCCTAGAGTTAGAAAGGACTAGTGGGGTAAGATTTCCATGTCTAGATCTTAGAATAGCATGAGTGGAAAGCCCAATTATCCTCCATGTGCTAAGTGTGGTAAGAATCATCTTGGTGAGTGCTTGTTGGGATACAAAGGCTGTTATGGTTGTGGTAAGTTGGGTCATAGAATCAAAGATTATCTGCATGCTAAGCAAGTAAATAGGGATGTTCGTCCCCAGGCTCAGGCTACTAGCGCACCAGCTCCTCTAGGTCGCCCAGTCCCTTCTTAGGGCATATCATCTAGTACCGGTGGTAGTCAGTGCCAAAATCAATTTTATACTTTACCATCCTATCAAGAGAAGGAGAGTTCACCAGATGTTTTCACTGGTATGCTTTGTTTCTTTCATCTTGATGTTTATGTGCTATTAGACCCTGGGTCAAATTTTTCTTATGTGACCCCACTAGTTGCAGTAAATTTTGAAATAGGTCCTAAAAAGATCCTTGATCCCTTCTTAGTTTCTACCCAAGTGTGTAAGTCAGTTGTTGCCAAGAAGATCTATATAAATTATCTTTTCACTATCCTACATAAAATCATGTTATCAGATTTAATAGAGTTAGATATAGTTGAATTTGACCTTATTCTTGGTATAGATTGGCTCCATTCTTGTAATACATCCATAGATTGTCGCACCTGGGTAGTAAAGTTTCAGTTTACAGAGGAGCCAGTCTTTAAGTGAAAAGGTAATTAAGTGTCTCCCAAGAGTCATTTCATATCCTATATTAAAGCCAGAAAGTTGATCTTAAAAGAGTGTATCTATCATCTAGTTCGATTCAAAGGCACTAAGTCTGAGACTCAAACAGTTCATTCAGTTCGTATAGTTAATGAGTTTCCTGACGTTTTTCCTACAGATTTGCTAGGGGTACCTCCCGATAGGGAAATAGAATTCGCTATCAACCTTCTTCAAGATACATAGCCTGTCTTTATTCCTCTATATTATATGGCTCCAGCTGAGCTTAAAGAGTAGCTTAAATATCTCTTATATAAAGGTTTCATAAGGCCCAATATCTCTCCATGGGGCATTCCCATCCTATTCATATGAAAGAAAAATGGTTCTTTGTGAATGTGCATTAACTATCGTCAGCTGAATAAAGTCATAGTAAAAAAAATATCCTCTTCCTAGGATTGATGACTTATTTGACCAGCTCCAAGGGGAAAGTTACTTCCCCAAGATAGACCTTAGATCCGGCTATTATCATCTTAGAGTAATGGAATGTGATATTCCAAAAATAGTTTTAAAAACTCGATAAGGTCACTTTGAGTTACTAGTCATGTCAATTTGTCTTACCAATGCCCCAGTAGCCTTTATAGAATTGATGAATCGAGTGTTCGAACAGTATTTGGACATATTTGTCAGTCTATATTGATGAATTTCTTGTTTATTCTCGTAGTAAGGATAATCATGCTGACCACCATAGAATTGTGTTGCAAACTCTTAGGGATCATCTGTTGTTTACCAAATTCAGCAAATGTAAATTTTTGCTAAGATCAGTAGCTTTCCTCGATCATATTATTTCTAGTTATGGCATTAGAGTTGATCCCCAAAATACAGAAATAGTACAAAACTGGCCCTATCCCTCCATAAAAAATTCAAAGTTTCTTGGGTTTACTTGCTATTACATACGTTTTATTAAAGGTTTTTCTTCTATTGGATCTCCTATGTATATATTAACTCAGAAAAAAGTTAAGTTTAAGTGGTCAAATTCCTAGGAGAAGAGTTTTTAGGAGTTAAAGACTCGACTCACTTCATCCCCAGTTTTAGCGCTACCTGATAGTGTAGATGGGTTTGTTGTCTATTGTGATGCCTCTAGAATTAGTATTGGTTGTGTTTTGATGTAAAGAGGTAAGGTTATAACCAATGCCTCTAGACAACTTAAGCCTTAAAAAAAACTACCCAATCCATGAGCTTGAGTTAGCTGTTGTTGTTTTTGCATTGAAAATCTAGAGGAAATACTTTATGGGGTGCATGTTGATGTGTTTACATATCGCAAAAGTTTGCAGTATGTGTTTACTCCGAGGGAGTTAAATCATCACCAGAGAAGGTGGTTAGAATTATTAAAAGTTTATGATATGAGTGTGTTGTATCATATGGGCAAGGCCAATATAGTGGCAGACTCCCTTTGTAGATTTTCTATGGGTAGTGTTTCTCATGTAGAGAATGATAATAGAGAATTAGTTTTAGAAGTTCACTGGTTAGCTAAATTGGGTGTGAGGTTGGTTAACTCAGCTGAAGGGAATATTTGGGTTCAGAGTAATTTAGAATCTTCTCTTGTTTTGGAAGTGAAAGAGAAGTAGGATAGGGATCCTAGCATGGTCAAACTGAAGGGGTCAGTTAAAAACCAAAAGGTAAAGGTTTTCTCCCAAGGGGGAGATGATGTATTGAGATACCAGAGTAGATTGTGTGTGCCATGTGTTTACCATTTGAGGCAGCGAATTATGGAAGAAGCGCATGGTACACATTACTCCATTCATCTAGGATCCACCAAGATATAACGTAATTTAAGGGAAGTCTATTGGTGGAGTGGTATAAATAAATATATAGAAGAATTTATAGCCAAGTATGCGTCTTTTCAACAGGATAAGGTAGAGCACCAAAGACCTGGTGGCATATTGTAGGAGTTTGGTATTCCTACTTGGAAGTAGGAAGAGGTGACTATGGACTTTGTGACTGGATTACCCCACTCGCATCATCAGCATGATTCGATTTGGGTTATTGTAGGCAGATTGACTAAATTAGCCCATTTCTTGCCAGTTCACACTTTCTACAATGTTGAAGATTATGCTAAGTTGTATATCAGAGAGTTGGTTAGATTGCATGGAGGTTCCTTGTCCATGATTTTAGATAGAGGTACTTAGTTTACCTCTTAGTTTAGGAAAGCCTTTTAGAAGGGTCTTAGTACCAAAGTTTATCTCAGTTCAGCTTTTCATCCGTATATTGATGGTCAGGAAGAGAGGACCATTAAGACCTTAGAAGATGAGGGCATGTGTTCTTGATTTAAAAGGCAGTTGGGATGGCCACTTACTATTGATCGAGTTTGCCTACAATAATAATTACCATTCTAGTATTCAGATAGCCCCGTTTGAGGCTCTTTATGGGTGGATATGTAGATTACCATTCACTTGGTTCAAAGTGGGTGAGGCCTCTTTCATTAGGCTAGATACGATGTTTGAAGCCATGGAGAAAGTTCAATTGATTTGAGAAAGCTTGAAAGTAGCTCAGAGTCATCAAAAATCTTATGAAGATGTAAGAAGGAGATATCTTGAGTTTGAAGTAGATGATCTTGTGCATTTGAAGGTTTCACCCATGAAGGGGTGAAGAGATTTGGCAAAAAGGGGAAGCTTAGTCCCCACTATGTAGGCCCCTTTCAGAATTTCGAGTCATGTGGGAAAGGTAGCGTATGAACTCGAGCTACCTATAGACTTGTCAACAGTTCACCCGGAGTTCCATGTGTCCTTATTGAAGAAGTGCATAGACAATATAGATATTGTATTCCCTTCAGAATTCACAGATATTTAGAATAGCCTTTCATACGAAGAGGTTCCAGTAGAGATTCTTGATCATCAGATCCTTAGACTAAGGAACAAAGAAGTTCCCTTGGTTAAAGTTCTGGGGTTAAATTAGTTCGTTGAGGGTGATACTTGGGAAGCAAAATCAGACATGCATACCAAGTATCCTTACCTATTCTCTGAAAACTCAAATTCAGCCGAAGGTAACAATCCTCCTTAATTCAGTTATTTTCCAGTCTCAAATTCTGCTATATAGTTATATTCACATAAATTCATGGACTTAAAAATTAGTTCGATTGCTCAGTATGTTTTAGATTTAGTCATGCAGTTTGTTTCAGTTGTGCATGCCGGCATATATCCTCAATTCCTCAGTATCTTCTGTTTAGTTAGTTTCACTTAAGGACGAATGTTCCCAAGGGGGTAATATTATAATACCCCATACTTTTCTTAGCTCAATTTAGCTCCTAATATGTCAAGGGTTAAATTTAAAAGGGTATAACTCTTGTTATGTATAGAATTTTCCATCTCTATACCTACTAATATGTAGATAATTGAATCAGCTTTCCAACGATACAATTTTGCCTCAATCCGATACTTGGTTAAGAAGTTATGGCTATTTTATTAAAAAGAGTAGAACACTGCGATAAGTACCGAAACACGGTGAGTGACAAATTTGCAATTGTTTGATTTATAATGGAGCACTGTGATTAGCCCATATCACAAAGAAATTCCAGTTCCTATTTGTCCCTTTCTAGTGGCTCAATGCGATTTGCTTGTATTGCGTTAAAATTCCCAATTGGACAGACACTGCATTGTAGTTGAGTGCAAAATGGAGCTCATCCTTTTCCAATGATGCAACGTGATTACGCTGCTTTATGCCAGAGCCTAAAATAGCATTCTTCCTTTTCCAGTGAGCCATCACGATTGTACCACATTGCGGTTGGGCTTAAAATCAAGATTTCCAGATCCTAGCAATATTTTAAAAAGCGCAATTTAGTCATTCTCCAAGTCCCCAAATCATGAGAAACAAGGAATTTAACGTATCCTAAGCACATTATGAAAACTTTTCATAACAATTACTCTCCAATAAAACCTAGAACTCAAATCTAAAACCTCAAGAAATCAAAATTCAACCATTCTTTTTCTAAGATAACCCAAAATTCAAGATTTCCATTTCAAGATATTCAAGAAATCATCTTCAAAAGCACAAATAGGAATTTAAGTTCAAGATTCTTTATCAATTTCATCAATTAAGGTATGTGAGTTTTTTCAACAAGGATAATTCTTTCATCCTTGTACCCAAAATTAGTTTTAAATTTTAATTCTATATGGAATTATATGAATTTTAGTTTAGGATTTATACCCACTTATTACTATTTAAAGATTATGAGATTTTGAGAGATTTAGATATTGAATTGCATGTCCACTTCCGTATTTTTATGTGTATTACTGAAATTTCTAGATGTTGAATTGAATTATCAATATTTTCATTATCAAGCATGAACTTTATGATGATCTGACATGAATTTGATGCATGGGTTGTTAAGCCCTAGTTGAACATTGGTATTTTAAAAATGACAATGCTTTAAGCATCCTATAATTAGTTATTTTTAGATTATTATAAAGATTTGATCTTTGATCCTCTATTAAGATATAGAATCCACTTTACAGTTTTATTACAGTTTACAGAAAACAAATTTAGCTTTTGTTACAGTTGGAAATAGATAGATGCATAGTTGGTTTTAATTACAAATCCTTATGCTAGTTTTAAAAGTGGATTTCAATAGAATTAGTACATATATTAAAGGGAGTAGTATTTAGCACCGAGTTGGGTATGTTCACATGCCCCAGAACTACGAGTCAACATAGGTTCAGGTTATCAAATTATTCCCATTTCTATATGGATGACAGTTACTGATGTGATACCTAGATTTATGCTATGTGGCAAGAGTATGACACTTCTCCCCAATGTGAGGTCTTTCCATGAGGGAACTAGACGTTGGATTCCATGTAAGCTTACATAGTTTATGTTGGTTTGAAGAACCTCCTTATAGCCTTATAGAAAAGCCTACAGAAAAGAATAACTGAACAACTTTTAGAAACTAAGTGTAAAGGCTCACAACTTTATTCAGGTATTTCTTTACAAAATACATTAGCTATGAGATTTCAAATTTTAGTTTATAGATTTAAAAGTGAGTCCTTTCTATACTTAGACAATATAATTTCAAGATAGAATACAAGTACAACTCTTAGAACCACTTTTTATGACTCACTAGATTTATACAACATGCTTTACCACTCATGATCATGATTTTCAGTTTTCAGTTATTCAAGCTATTGTGAGTCATCTACACTTAGCATGCATTTCTTTTACAAATTTACACTGATGTTGAAATATGGTTTTACTTATGTATTCACCCCCATATACTCAGTACATTCTAATAGTACTGATCCAGATATACGTCTATGTGCTATATTGTCACATAATGTAGGTTCAGGTGCTCAGTTTTAGCAATGTGAGTGATTTCAAGCATCTCCATCTACATCCCAACATTTGGTGAATCCTCATAGTTCGAGGACCCAGTTATTCAGATTTTTTATTTTTTTCAGTAGTTGGTTTAGTATTTTTTAGTCAATTCGAGTTAGCTGAGGACTTATCCCAGTGGCTCTCTTGTTTTAGTAGTAGAGGCTTGTCAGACTGCTAGATTTAATTTAGATTTTTAGTACTGATTGTCCATACTTTATAGATAAATACTTTTAGACATTATGTTTAGATGATTTCAGCTTAGATCAGAAAGACTTCTTCATTGACATTATGTTCATATTTATCTATTTATGAGTATTCAGATTTAGCAGAAGGTTTACAGGGTAAGCTTGAGGCTACTCGTAGTCTTGACCATTGTGTGACGTCTTGGGACCTATTTTTTGGGCATTACAATCTTACTCAATTTTTCTTGAGAAATATATGCCTTATAAATTGACAGACAGGAAAACAAATGAGTTCACTAATCTTAAGTAGAGGAGTATGTCAGTTGCGACCTATAAGGACAAATTTCATTCATTATCCTGATATTCATCTCAGTTGCTGAAAACTAGGAAAGAGAATATCCATATATTTGTTCAATTAAGTTTTTTCAAGAGATGGTTGACTTTGTTAAAAAGGTGGAATGTATAAGTCAAGAGGGTTATACTAAGATGATAGAAGAGAAGACAAAAAAAAAGGTTTGAGAGGTTCTTATTCTATTGGTCACAGTTTACAGTGATACTATGCTTTCACCATTCAATCAGTGATACAAGTGTCTGTTGGGAGTCCGCTCAGGGGCTAGCCAGCCATCTTCAAACTTTAGTGGTTACCTCAATTTGTCTTTATCAATTTAGCGACCCACCTTGGATCGTGTATGTTATGAGTGAAGTGGAGTTTGTCACATTAAGAGGTATTGACCTAATTTAAGGTAGAATGGTCAGTCTGGATAACAGTACGCACCTCGAGCTTTGGTTCCAGTAGCTTGAAAAGGTGGTGGTAATAGCATAGGCCATCCATAAGGTGGGAATGATGGTTACTAGACAGGTTAGATTGGTAATCAACCCCGTAGAGCTAGTTCTCAATTTCCCAGGGGTGACACTCAAACTGGTGGTAGGTATCATATCTATGCTTTTCCAAGCAGTCCTGAGGTATAGACGCCCAACATTTTCATTATAGGTACTATTTTTCACTGTGACCGGATGACCACTTTATTATTTGATCCTAGTTCTACTTTGTTATATTTATTTGGCAATTTTGTTGTGGGGTTGGACATAATATGTGATCTACTTGACTTTTGTATTCTTTTGTCTAACTCATTTGGTAGTTCTGTTATTCTTTATAGGGCTTATTGTTATTTTTCTATTGTGTTTATGGGGTATCAAACTTGGGCATATTTTGTAATTCTAGACATGGTATATTTTGACAAAACTTTTGCGATGAATTGTCTATCTCCATATCATGCTATATTAGACTGTTATGCTAAGTAATGACTGTGTTGATGATGTAAATAGATAGGATTAGGTGGAAGGGTGATTATAATTCTGCTCCAATGAAGCTTATTTTCTTTATGCATGTAAAAATGTTACTTAGGAAGGGTTGTTCGACCTTCCTAGCACATCTTTAGGATACCACTGCAGAGGTCGCATTATTGAGTTAGTTCATGTGATGTGTGAGTTTCAGGTAGTGTTTGTTGTATATTTTCTTAGGATGCCACCAAACTATGACATTGATTTTTATATTAATCTAGAGCCAAGTACTCATCTTATTTCTATTTGGCCCTATAGGATGGCTCTAAGTGAGTTGAAGGAGTTAAATGCTCAGTTGGAGGATTTGGTAAGGGATTTATCCGTTAGAATGCATCTTCATGGGGTGCTTCTATCTTATTTATGAAGAAGAAGGATGGTAGTCTATGTATGTGTATAGACTATAGGAATTGGACAATGTTAATATCTATAACAAGTATCCTTTGCCCCATGTAGATGATTTATTTGACCAATTGCATTAGTGTACATCCATAATTTCTAAGATTGATTTATGGTTCGGGTATCATTAACTTAAGATTTAGGCTAACGATATTCCTAGACTGTATTTCAAACCAGGTATTGGCAACATGAGTTTCTTGTGATTTATTTTAGGCTGACTAATGCCTAGATGCTTTTAATAGTTTAATAAATAAGATATTTAGTCCCTACTTGTATTCTTTCATGATTGTCTTTATAGATGATATTTTTAGTTATTCTAAGAGCAAAGATGAATATGATAATCACTTAAGGATCGTTTTGGGTTTGCTAAAAGAGAAAAAACTTTGCTCTAAATGTTGTAAGTGTGAATTCTTGTTGGATTCAATATCCTTTCTAAGGCATGCGGTTTCGAAATAACAGGCGATAGTATACCCATAAGATATTAAAATGGTTAAGAATTGGGGTATACCTACTTCAGTGATGGTGGTTCACAACTTTATAAGGTTAGCAAACTATTTAGTTGGTTTGTGAAAGGGTTTGCTTCTATTGATACTCATATGATGCGGTTGACTCAGAAGGATGTACCTTTTATTTGGTCTGATGAGTGTGAGGAGAGCTTTCAAAATGTTAAGACCTTGTTAACTGCCACTCCTTGATATGTCATGGTTTCATGTCACATTCGATGCTTAAAACGATGAAATTAGGCATTGCCTTAGGTCATTTAATCATAAATGATATGTGTTTTGTATGTATTGGAGGGAAATTTTGTATGAAGTATCCTGAAATGAAAAATAAAATAAAATTCTCTCAAAAATTGAAGTACTGTTAGGCTACAAGTAGTTAAGACACCTTATGACTCGTAGCCAAACTCATAAGAAAAAAAGTGGTAAAAGCTAAAGCTGATAAACCAAGTATAGACTGACCATAACTCATAAGGAGTGACTACGAGTTGTGGTGTGCAACTGTAAAGATAAAAGTGAGCAAAGCTAAAGTCCATAAAAGAAGTAATAGAAGGTTACGAGTCATAAGGTTAGACTGTGACTCTTAGTGAGAAGTTGTATTGTGACTAGTGTATAAAGTTTTGGAGATTGATGCTTTAGTGGTGACAAGTGAAGACCAAGAGCCATAAGGACTGACTACGACTTGTGGTAAGAATTTGTAAAGACAACACGCTCAAGTGCTCCAAAGGTGAAAAGCTATAAGCGTGACTACGATTAACAGTATATAACTCATAAAGTGACTATATGAGTATAACGATTGACGACGAAAGAGAGCTACGACAGCAGGAAGCGAGTCGCAATCAGACATAATGACTCATTGCTAGAGGTGTAACCAGTGATGATTTAATTTTCCTATTTTGTTTTAATGAGGATTTATTTATTATTTTGAGATACAATAAATACCCTTGGGTTATTCTTTTATTACGTTATGCACTGTTTATACCTTTTACATACTTTGAATTCATGATACTCAATATTTTTATTCTTGGGTTTTTGGTTTTGTATTCAATTGGAGAGTTTGTATTTTACTCTATCATTGTTGTGAAATTAATTACATGTCTATTTCATTGATTTCCATAGATTGTTGCATAAGCATGAGCGGCTACATTCCTTAACCATGGTTGCGAGAACCCTGACAGATTAACAATGTAGGAGAAGTGGGAGATTCATCTTGATTATTGTGATAGCATGTATTGTAATCTTCTTCATATTAATGGTCTGCTAAGCTATTACAGAAGCTTAGGAATTTCGTCATTTGAGATCATCCTAGCAAGGAGTTTGAGTTTGGTAAAAGGGATTACGATAGTGATTTGGCGATACGAACCCTCATCTAATCAACTCGAGACCCATAAGATAAGAGTTGTACTTGGGTAAAGGACAAGGGATAGTAAGGTGATGTCCTGAGACTCAAAAGGTGAAGGGTGAGATTTATCAACACATTAACAAGACAATTTATAGTACATAACTTGTGAGACTTTACATGCATAACAGAGAAATATGTGAATTAAACATGAGAATCTTACAGAGGTAGATTCCAGGGGGATCACAGTCCTAGTGTTACTCTTCTATTGCTTTGAATATCAAGTACTCAAGTTTGGTTAGACGTTACTTTGACTTCAAGATCCTCCTAGTTACTTTTCTGTACTGCCCATTGTTTCATCAAGCTTGAAATATAATTCTACTCATTCCCTATGGGTTCGACCCTAACCTGGTTTGGGTTACTATATTTGACATCGACCGCTACCTACTTTTTTGGGGGTTATTTTTGGGCGTTATAAAATTTTAGCTCCTTTTCTGGGGAATACAGTGTTGAGTTGTTGATTGGATTTGTTGAACTCTTTGGTCTTTTATTTTCTATTCTTAGTTAGGTATAGATTGGTATATGCCTCACACTAGGAGTTGAGGTAATCCCTTGCTCCCATTGAATCCTGAACTAGAAAGACTACTATAACATAATCGTATAATGAGTGAACAAATACGGAAAGATGATTTAGAAGGTGTTAGGGATGGACCTTGTTATACCTCCCCTTACTTTAGGTGATCCAAAGAATATTGCTAATAGACATACATAGCTGGTTATCAGAGGCAGCTGAACAACAGAGAAAAGAGGTTGAGGAAGCCCAGTTAGCTTTGCAGGCAGAGCTAGCAAGGCTAAGACTAGTAGCTGATTATCAAGCAACACTCGATGGTGATCGAGATAGAGTGCGTGATGGGAGATCTCGAGTGATCCTATCTTTTTAGTATGTACCGCTAAATATTAAAGATGAGGATTTGGGATATGTTGAGCCTACTGAGACAAGAGCCATTATTCCTCCTACTTTACCCCTAACTTTTAAGTTTGATTTTACCAGTGCAATGATCCAGCCGCTAAATTTATGGGGTATATATTTGGGGTTGTCAATAGATGATGGGAATGTTCATCTTGCTAATTTTACTAGGATATGTACTTTATATATTTTCAGAGATGGATCAGGAAGCATTGAGACTGTGGTTGTTCGCTTTCTCGTTGGTCGGAGAAGAATCTCTGTGGTTGGGGGAACTTCCAAAAGGCTCAATTACTACGTGGAATGAGTTGCGTAGATAGTTTTTGAACTAGTTCTTTCCTCCTGCTAGGATGTACAACTAAAAAAATGTGATTTATAATTTTTGGTATTTGTTTACCGAGTCCATGTATGAGGCATGGTTTCGATTTTAAAAAAAGTTAAGCATGGTACCTAATCACCGAATTCTAGGGTATAATTTGTTAGACATATTCTATATATCCCTGAATATAAGTTTTTAGGGAAATGGAAAATATATATCTGGTAGTGTACTGAAGCACCTTCATTGGGATATGGTGAAATAAATTCTAGACGCGATCTTTGTCACTCACCAAGGAAGGCACACTTGGGAAGGTAATAGAGGTGTTGGTACATTAGCGATTAGAGTTGCTAGTCACTATAGGGGTGGTGATGATATGATAGCACAAGAAGTGGCACAACTCCAAACATATATTGGTTGCTTACGAAATAATTTGCAGCGATAAATTTTGAAAAGTGAATGCAGTAGGAGCATAGGGGTCTAATTCCTGGACTTATGAGTCAAATGTGGATGACAAAGAAAATTATTTGGATTGTGAAATGGACGGTTTTTGAGCCAAAGGGCAACGAAACCCAGGTCGAAACTATTATGGCAATAGGTACCGAGATAGAAGTAAAGAGCGAGATAGTGATTGGAGGCGTAAAGATAACTATAAAGATAAGAGCGACAAATATGTTTCATTAGGCAACCAAGATATTGAGTCGAGAATGGAAATAATGTTATTGAAGCTAGTGAAAGGCAAAGAAAGTCAGGAAAGATTTCTTAAGGAGATTAAGGCAAGCATATCTAGGTTGAATCAGAAAGGTGGGTCGCTTGCCACCGTGATAAAAAAATTGGAGCAATAGTTTGGTGAAATGTCTTCCACATTAAATTAGAGGCAGCCTAACACTCTTCCCAGAAATATAGTGCAAAATATTAAAAATGATAGTCATTGTCATACTATTACTATTTAGAGCGGTAAAACCACCATTGATCACTCCATTTTTGTTTTGGAAGATCCAAGGAACAATGGTGATGAAATTGATGCTGCTGAGACACCTATAGAGGGATTTGAAAAATTAACAGGTCTTAAACATACTGGTGATAAGTATAGAGGGAAAGGAAAAGTTGATGAGTCGGTGTTGAAGGCTATTCTGAGACCTACCCCACCTTTTCCCTATAGGATGGAAAAAAAACAAGAAAAAGGTAAATATCAGAAGTTTCCATTGGTGTTGAAGGAACTATCTTTCAATATTCCCCTTGTTAAGGAATTAGAGCAAATGCTCGATTACACAAAGTTCATTAAAGATTTGGTCACTAGGAAGCGGAAAGTAAGATTTGACCCCACTGACAATGTGCATCATTATAGTGTTGTTGCTTTTTGATCGTTAGTAGAAAAGGAGAACCGAAGATACTTCACTATTCCATGCACTATTCGGCCGTTCAACATTAATCTTATGCCGCCAGTGGTTTATAAGCAGTTGGGATGAAGGTTACCTAAGCCAACATCGATGAGATAGTTGATGGCTGACCGCATAGTGAAATAACCAGTTAATATTATTTGTGATATGTTGGTAAAGGTAGCATCTTTGTAATGTATTGGTGAACGTAGACCCTTTCTATCTAAAGGTTGGGAATTGGTTGATATGGAATTTTGATAGATAAAGTTTAGACTAAACAATGACCAAGTGATATTTAATGTATTCCAGTCAATATAGCATCCTAATGACATACGGGTCATGTTTATGATAGAAACCATTGATGATAGTATTGATGAGGTTGTTATTCCCATTAAATAGAGGCTTGGTATAGAGGCGTTAGCAATAGTGATTATGAATTTTGGTAATGATAGAATTGATGAATATGATGAGATGATGGATTTTTTGTATGGGAGAGATTCTTACATATATGATCCAAAGAAGCTTGATCTGGATCTGAAAAATAGAACCACTCCTCCCGCTCGACAGTTTATTAAGGAGCCACTGGTCTTAGAGTTATAGGCCTTTCCATCTTACTGACACTATGTATTTTTGGGGGCTGACAACACCTTGCTAATAATTATTGAAGCTGACATGATTTAGACTGAGGTAAAGGTATTATTATCAGTGTTCCAAAGGTTCAAAAGAGCTATAGGTTAGACCATTGTAGATATTATGGGTATTCCGCTTGATATTTATACTCATAAGATCCATCTTGAACCAGACTGCATTTCTAGTATTGAGCATTCGTATCGGCTATGTCCTTCTATATAGGAAGTGGTAAACAAAAAAATTATCAAGTGGTTGGATGCTGGTGTAGTTTACCCTATTGAAGATAGCAAATGGGATCAGTCCTATTCAATGCATCCCAAAGAAAGGATGAATTACTGTAGTGCTAAATAAGAAAAATGAGCGCATTCCAATGAGACTATTCATAGGTTGTAGAGTGTGCATGGACTATAGAAAGTTGAATACATGGACTTAGGAGGACCATTTTCCCATGTCGTTTATGGACCAGATGCTGGACAGATTAGTATACAGAGGTTGGTATTATTTTATTGATGGATGTTAAGGATATAATAAGATCAATATTGCACCCAAAGATGAAGAAAATATAACCTTTACCTACCCTTATGGGACTTTTGCATCAAAGAGCATGGTATTTGGGTTGTGCAATGCTTCCCCCACTTTTCAAACATGCATGATGTCGATATTTCTCTGATATAGTGGAAGACACCATCATATGGATTATTTTTCTATGATTGGTGATACTTTTGATGACTATTTGGTTCATTTCGCTAATACTCTTAGTAGATGTGAGGAATGTAATTTGGTTCTAAATTGGGAGTAGTTCTATTTCATGGTGAAAGAAAGAATTGTGCTTGGGCACAAGATCACAAAAAGGGAAATAGAGGTGGATAAGGTAAAAATTAAATTAATTGAGAAGCTACCACCACCAGTCTCGATGAAGGGTATTTGAAGTTTTTGGGCCATGCTAGCTTTTATAGGAGTTTTATTGAAAATTGCAAACCCCCTTTTCAGGATTCTTAAGAAAAAGGTGAAGTTTCATTTTGATGATACATGTTTGAAGGCCTTTGAGCACCTGAAAAAGCAGTTGGTGTCATCTCTTATCGTTGTGTCCCCTGATTGGTCCTTAAAATTTGAGATCATGTGTGATGTCAATGGTGTGTTCTTAGGTGCGGTCCTAGGCAAAAGGCAAGAAAAGATCCTTCACCCAATTTACTATCTCCAGCAAGGCATTAAACCTTACTCAAAAGAACTATACTATCACTGAGTGAGATTCGCTAACAATAGTTTTTGCCTTTGAAAAATTTCGATACTTCTTGATTGGGACTAAGGTCATCGTTCATATAGATCATGGAGCCTTGAGATACCTAATGGCTATGATTTTAAGCCGAGATCGATCCATTGCGTACTCTTGTTATAGGAATTTGATTTTGAGGTGAAGGACCGGAAAGACACAGAAAAATTAAATTACAGATCACTTGTCCAGATTAAGGAAGAAGAAATGTATAAAGCAGGGATGGACTTAAAATCAATGATACTTTTCTAGACGAGCATATTTTGGCAGCATCGCAAGACCTAATCCCTCAGTTTGTTAATTTTGCCAATTACTTAGCACAAGATCTTGTTCTAGAAGACTTTTCCTTCCATCATAGAAAGATATTTATGAATGATGTTAGAATGTTTTCTAGGAAGAGCCTTATTTATTCAGGATTTGTATGGATGGTATGATTCGTAGATACATCCCAAAGGTTGAGATAATGAGTATTCTTAAGGCTTGTCATTCTTCACCTATTGGGGGTCACCATGAAGTAACCCGCACAACCCATAAAATCTTACAATGTGGGTACTACTGGCCTATAATATTCAAGGATGCTCATGAATTTGCATTAGCCTGTGAACAATGTCCACATCTAGGAAATATATCTTAGTGCCATGAACTCCTCATGAAACCTATTGTAGAGCTAGAGCTATTTGATTTATCGGGGATTATCTTCATGGGACCATTTGTGAGCTCCTATGGCATGAAATGGTAGTGCTTCCCAATAATGAAGGTAGAAGTGTCATCACATTCCTAAAGAAACACATCTTTTCTTGGTTTGGAACTCTACATCCAATAATTAGTTATGGTGGGTCGCATTTTTGTAATCGACTATTCAAGAGTCTGCTTGAAAAATATAGTGCGAAGCATAAGGTGGAAACACCGTACCTTCCTCAGACTAGCAAACAAGTTAGGGTATCTAATTGGGAGATCAAGTACATATTGGCGAAGAATATGGATGTCAAGAAGACTGATTGGTCGAGAAAGATAGATGATGCATTGTAGTCCTGCTAGACTGCTTATAAGACACCCATAGATGCCTCTCCGTACCAGCTTGTGTATTGCAAGGCATGCCACTTTCCTATTGAACTTGATCACAAGGCATTATGGGAGCTAAAAAGCCAAATTTTGAGTTGCATTATGCAACAAATTTGAGGATGAGCAAGGTGAATGAATTGGATGAATTCTGACTTTAACCTTAAGAGAGTTCTGCTCTGTACAAAGAAAGGATAAATCTATATCAAGACAAAAAAAATTGAGAAAAGAGTGTTTGAAGATGGTGACCTGGTTTTGCTATATAATTCAAGGCTGCACTTGTTTCCTAGAAAGTTGAAGTCTAGGTGGTATAGATCGTTCACAGTGGTAAGGGTGTTACCACATGGTGCATAGAATTGAAATATGATGATGAAGCCCCGTTCAAGGTGATTGGGAAAAGGGTAAAGCATTTTTTGGTAGATCCCATGAAAGTAAAAGTTCCTGTTGATATGGACCTTGGTGAAGTCTGTGTTACCAAGGAAATTTCATCGTGCTATAACGTTAAACCAAGCTCTGCATGAGAGGTAACCCATGAGGATAGTTGATGAAAATTGACTATCAAAACTAGCCATATTGTTCCACAACTTTGAATCAAATGTTGTGTAGAAGGCAAACTGTCGATGATGCAATTTGAACTAGCCACGTTGTACTAGAGATTCTTAATGTTGATCAATTCATACAATAAAGGAACACTACAAATTTAGGATTGATTTGCGATGCAATAAAACCCATTTCTAAGGCAGCAATGATGGGAGCAGAAATTATTCAAAAGGCATTTAATGACATAGAGCACAAGATTGATACTATAGGGTTCACCAACATAGGTGAAGCCCTGATGGAGAATGCCCTGCCCAATCCTTAGTCCTCTACTAATGCAATTCAAACCTCTCAGACCTATAATCTACCACCTACTATGAAAACATAACCATTCACTGTTAGATTGGTCCCCGGTAATTATGCATTGGTACCACAATCATTCTTATCTGAGGTAAAGAGAATACTGGGTACAATAGAGACAAAAGTCAGGTTGATTGAATTAGGAATAAAGCCTTAGGGTTAAAACAGGATATGGGATAAGACATAAGCACCACAGACATAATTTAATGGGTTTGAGTTATGGATTTGTTAGAGTTTAGAGGGGATTTAGTCACCAAATTTAATTAGAGTACAGGCTGAGCTAGCGGAGCTCAATAAGGCTATTAAGGAGTTGTATGAGAGACCATTCCTATCTACCCCTATTATTAAGGAGATCCACAAGGAGGTGGAAGTCGAGGATATTTGAGGTGTTGGAGATTAGACCTTTGTAAAGGTAATGTTGATGCTAGTAAGAGATAAAGAAGGAAAAAAAAGACAAATAGAGTAGAGAAGAATGATGTTGAGGTTACGAAAGAATCCAATATTCAAAGTGAAAGGGACTGGTAGACAAGGGTCTAATAGATAGTGATGGGGGATGGTAGTTCCTGACCTACAGATGCTATTGATTTAAGCAGTAGACTAGCTCCACCGTCTGATCCAACACTGAGCACACCGGCCATCACTTGTGCTACTATTTATTTGAGCACCCCGGTCACCATTGGATCCACTGATGATTAGAATGGGGCATATACTAAGTCCCCATATACTTATACTAAGTGAGATGGCACCTAGCACACAAAGGTATGTCTTCACCCCTTATTTTACATTATAGATCCATTGGGGGTAATGTATAGTATCTTAGTTAGGGATAGAGGTATACAAAATAGCCACAGGTTGTTGTTTCCATGATTCTTTTTCCTTTGACTGTGGTTTGAATGCAAAACTAGCATGTTTTAATGTAAATGTGTAGTTTGTTTTATGTTTTGTTTTCTTTTGTATGATGTTTAATTTGGAAGAAACTTTGTACCTAAGGCAGTCAGCGTGTTTTGTTGATACCCCTTCTAAAATTTTAAATATAACAATGTGATGTGTCTATGTGTATGATCTCTATAAATCTCATAATAGCATTAGAATTAGGGACGTACTAACTGTAGTGAAATAGTGCATGAAATAGATAGGAAGTAATGAGAAATGTGACCCTATACCATTTGTATGTGAGGCATTACCTGATTCCCAGTGTGTGTAGAATCTATTAGTCTTGCCTAGGTTGTAGGATCGTCAATTAGGAAAGGATCATAGGTCTTTTTTGAAGTAATCCCACTTTACACTAAATAACAAACTAAATGCGAATAAGAATATCTAGATCCAAAATTTGAGTCTTAATGGACCTAAATTTTTTATTACACCGATTCACCTTCCCATATTCATTGTAATAGACCTATTTTGTCCCTGGTCCTCCCTGGACACTATGCACCTCAACTAAAGACAATTTCCTACGTTGAGGGTGGCTATCATTTGGGTACACAAAGAAAAGTGGGTATGAAGAAGGGGTGTGAATTGAAAAGAAAGTAGGGTTGGGTGTGGTAGAAAAAGTAAAATGAGAAAATTTTTTAAAATAAGAAAAAAAATAATAAAAGACTACGCCCATTCTAAATAAGTATATAAAAAAAAAAGAAATAAAGGTGTATGGAAAGAAAAGCTAGAAAATAAGTAAACCCAAAAATAATTATAGTGGAAAGGAGGCTTAGTCACTAAAAGTTCCCAAATATATCATACTAGCCCCAAACATATATTACAAGCCAAACAAATTCCTATAGTGATCCTAACCCGACTATTTGAAAACTAAGGCAAGGAAAATAAGGGCTAGCTTATGGCATTCTACACACACTATGGAACTGTTTTGTGAGTGAGAGCACCTTTTAACCATCCCTGTATTATCATGTAAGATCTGGGTGAGTGAATGGGACTTTTTTGACTGTGAGGGTACATGGGTTGCATTGTTACATTACTTACATGTTCGGGTAGTGTAGCTTATAGATATGCCTGGTTGTTTTTTGCTAATGTAATGCCATCACTTGATTCCCTTGGGTCATGTTGTTGTACTTCATCTGTATGCACAATTGGGTTTGAAAGTCTGAAAATAGGAGAGGGTAATATATTTTGAGCTAAAGTTAATAATTGACTGCCAAAGGTTTCTTAGGATCTTCCTGTTTCAGCATAGTATTTGTTTTTGTTTTGTGTATTTGCCTGAGGACATGCAATTGTTATAAGTTGAATGTGTTGATGTGCAATGGTTTCACGAAACATTCAATGCTTAAAATGGTGAAATTATGCATTGACTTAGGTTATTTAATCAGATTTGATGTGTGTTTTATATGTATTGTAGAGAAATTAGGTAAAAAGTGGCCTGGAATGAAATATGGAAGAAAATACTCTCAATTATTAATGTACTAGTGTAACGCCCCGAGTCTGCACCTCGGACGTCACACAATTAAAATATCAAAGGACCATAAGCTAACCCATGATCGATACTACTGCAATCACTGAATAAAAATAACTCTGTAATAATGCAGAAATTAGGCTGAGTCTAAGGTTCATAACTGAAATCAAACACTAAATACTGATAAATAAATACAGAAAATTAACAACTTTCAAAAATAATCTTGTCTGAAGAGCCTCTAACTGAACTGTCTGAATATAGAGTTGATAAGACAAGCCCCCAACTAACTCCGACTACTGAAGTACTAATAACTGAAATAATACTCTATCTTCAAATTATGAGGACTCACCACTAAATTTGCTGTTGATAATCTAGGTTGCTAGGTACGGTCAGGAGGCTGTGCATCTGAACATATGATATAAGACATCATAGAGAAAAAGAAAGGTATGCGTCAGTACTTTGACTGTACTGGTATGCTAGGAGAAGTAAGGCTGAATGCAAGGGCTCATATGCATGAATAGTAACTGGCTGAGATGTCATGAATATAACTGAGTGCGAGTACTTGTATATCTGAAACTGCTATAAAATGCTGATTATGCCATGCTATACATATAACTACATATACTGTAACTGAGATCACACTAAATACTGGATAATGAGTTTTGGAAACTGAATAACTGATATCTTTGTTTGCTGATACTGTATTACTGCTAACTGAGTGACTATTTCTGATAGTCCTGACTCTGTAGAACTGAACTGAGTTCTAAATAGAGTTGGGTTACTGTATATGACAGTCTTGATTCTGATATAGAACTGAGGTCTTACACCGAGTCAAAAACTAAAACTAAAACTATGGGAGAGTTCATCTAACCGACATACCCCGATTATGAATTGAGTTGGGGTCCATCCTATGAGCCTAGTTGGAAGGGTGTTAACACCTAGTCAAAGGATACTAACAATGGCTATGAGTTAAACCAATCTAGTAGAAAGCACTTTTATCAACCCTCGCTGGCAGGAAAACTCGTACGACATGTATCAACCCTAGATTGGCAGGAAGATATCTCAATCTATGCTAGATGCATAGTTCTATAACACATGTACTGCTACTAAGATTCAAACCCTTTTTACTGATAGGAATGCCCCCATCCCTGGGTTCGCTCAGTGTTGATTCCTACTCCTAACTCAATAGACACTGAACTGATTTCTAAACTATACTAGGCTAGACTGAACTGTTACTGGTCGTTCTGTATAACTGAAGTGGAATGAGTTCTACTAACTGACTCAATATACTTAGTTCTGTTAATGATTTAGTATACTGAGTTCTATTAATGGATGAGTATACTGAGTTCTGTTATTGACTGAGTACTACTGTACGTGACATCATTGAGACTATCCTAAAACTATTGTAATTCTAGGTAGCAGCTAGATTGTCGGGTATTAGATGCCCCTAGGACTCGATAGCATGGATAGTAAAAAACATAGAACAATTTGGAAAGCATAATAACTAGTCACTTTCTCATAATTCATTCATTGAGGTATTTTAGCAAACGCTTGCATGGCATGAACCTGTACACATACTATTATATCATGATTCACTATTCAACTCTCATGAATGTTATATCAAATACCTGGGGGCATAGTTTATGCGCATACTACTAGTCAACATGCAAGCATCATGATCACAATTCCAAACTCACAAATTCAAGGGTTTACAACACAAAACTACATAAAACTACACACATTTTATTTAAATCATCTGAATTTTGTAATTAATCATGGATTAGAACCCAAATAAAATCATAATCATGAATACAACTTAAATCAACATAGAATTAATGAAAGCAATCATCTTGAAATTTTAAAAGAGGTTCGTGAACTCTAAGGGTGGAAGGAAACCCTTTGATGAACACCTCACATACCTTGGTAAGTAAATTAGTGAAGATTGATGGTTTGTTTCTGAAGATTGGCCTTGAAATTTGAATGTACCAAGGTTTGTTCTTGAGTAAATTTGAGAGAGAATAAGAGATTTTTACTTTAGAGTAGGTGAATCTCATGTTTTTGAGGATGATTAAGGGTGGGAGGATGATCCAAATACCCTTCTAGATGCAGAATTTTAATGACTGAAAACGTGCCCAGTGAAGCGGTGAACGATGCGCCGCGTCGTTGGCATTAATATAATGACCAATGTGCCACATTGAGTTTGCATTGATTCACTAGAATTGCATTGAAAGTTGGGGAAAAATTATCGGTCGATGCAATGGGCGATGCAATGCGTCGAGATCGCGTAGACCCACTATTTTGGCCACTTGAATATGATTCGAACAAGGTCCAAAAAATCCAAAACTCTACCGAATTAACCTATTGACATACCTGATCATGATTCAATCCAAGGATTGACATTCTAAGGTCATAAGGGTAGTAAAATAAGATTGCCAAATTTTTAAGGCTAAAATAATTCTAGGTATGAACACTTACCTGAAATTATAAGTCTGGGACCTCTTTTCAAGCTTTAACAGACTGAGTTAAGGTTAGGATTTTGTGAGGTCTTATAATATCTCACCCTTGGAAACATTCATCCTTAAATGAGACTGACTAAGCTTAGAATACTGATAGACTGAATTTACATACTGATCATGCACAACTGAAGTATGATTTCTTGACTGAATCTACTAATATACTTAACTATCATACTGACATGCCTAATTTTTAGCATGACTGTGTTCTGAAGGCATGACACATGACTGAGCTATTTCATGAAGGTATGCATGATATGAGAAAGCTATGCAACTGAACCGATACAGAGTTCTAAAGGTAATCTGAGCATGAAACTAAGTAAATCTAATGAAAAATGTTACCTTTAGCTGAGTCTAAATTTGTGCAGAAGAGGTGAGGATACTTGGTCCATATATCTGATTCTGCTTCCTAGGTAGCTCCCTCAACAAATTGATTCTACCAAAGAACTTTGACTAGAGGAACCTCTTTATTCCTTAGTCTGTAAACCTAAAAGTTGAGAATTTTGACTGGGATTTCCTCATAAGAGAGGCTGTTCTCGACATCAATGCCCTATATCGGGACTACCACTACAGGGTCACCTATGCACTTCTTTAGAAAGGAGACATGAAACACTGGGTGCACTGAAGCTAAGTCTGAAGACAACTCAAGCTTGTAAGATACTTTTCTAAAATGGCTGAGAATTTGGTAAGGACTGAAATATCGCTAACTAAGTTTCCCTTCTTTACAAACCTCTTCACTCCCTTCACAGGAGAAATTTTCCAATACACAAAGTCAGCAATCTTAAACTCGAGATCCTTTCTTCACTTATCGACATACGATTTCTGTCGGTTCTGATGTCTTGAGCCTTTCCCTAATTATCTGAACTTTTTCTAAGGCATCAAATACTAAGTTAGGCCCTACTACTATGGCATCTCCCACTTCAAACCAACCAATGAGGGCTCTATATATCCTCCCATAGAGCGCCTTAAATGGAGCCGTTTGAGTGCTGGAATGGTAACTATTATTATACACAAACTCAATCAAAGGAAAATGGTCATCCCAACTACCCTTAAAGTCAATGGCACAAACTCTTAACGTATCTTCTAGAGTCTGGATGGTCCTTTCTGCTTGACCATCTGTTTAAGGGTAAAAGGCTGTACTGAGGTAAACTTGGGTACCATAAGCCTTTTAGAATTCTTTCCAAAAATGAGAGGTCAACTATGTACCTCTATCTGAAATGACGGACAATGAAACTCCGTGAAATCTAACCAACTCTCTAACATAGAGCTTGGCATAATCCTCGGCTAAATAAGGGGTATGAACTGGTAAACAATAATCTTTTTTGGTCATTATGTCTACTATGACCCAAATCAAATCATGTTGGTGGCGAGTACGGGGAAAACCCGACACAAAATCCATGTTCACTTCCTTCTACTTCCATGTGGTAATATTGAACTCTTGCATAGACCCATTGGGCTTCTACTGCTCAATATAGAGAACTTACCCACAAACTCTGTAATGTCTCTCTTTATCCCACCACCAATAGACCTCCCACAAATTATGGTACATCTTAGTGGCCCCTGGGTGAATTGAGTAACATGCTCTATGTGCCTCTGTAAGAATCTTTTGTCTTACACCATCCATACATGGCACACATAGCCTACCCTGGCAGCGTAACACACCATCTCCCCCTTGGGAGAAAACCTCTACTTTCTAATCTTTGACTGACTCTTTTATTTTAACTAAATTGGGATCTCTGTTCTACTTTTCTTTCACTTCAGAAACCTAAAAGGGTTCTGAATTATTCTGCACCCATACGCTACCCTCAGCTGAATCGACTAAGCGGACACCTAGTCGGACAAGATGATGAACTTTCTCAACTAAATTCTTCTTACCATTCTCCACGTGAGCAACACTACCCATAGATATCCTACTGAGAGTATCAACCACTACATTGTCCTTGCCTGAATAATAAAGAACACTTATGTCATAGTCTTTCAACAACTCTAACCACTTTCTCTGATTAAGGTTCAGGTCATTCTGAGAAAATACATATTGTAGTATCTTGTGGTCTATAAACACATCTACATGTACCCCATATAAATAATGCTTCCAAATTTATAAGGCAAACACGATAGCTGCTAACTCAAGATCATAAGTGGGGTAATTCTTTTTAGGAGTTTTAAGTTGTCTAGAGGTACAGGATATGACCTTACCATCTGCATTAGAACATACCCCAAACGAACTCTAGAAGAATCACAATACATAACAAATTCATTCAAACCATCTGGTAAAGTCAAAATTAGGGCTGTAGCGAGTCGAGTCTTTAACACCTAAAAACTCTTCTCATAAGAATCTGACCACTAAAACTTGACTTTCTTATGAATCAATATGGACATGGGGATACAATGGATAAAAATCCTTCAACAAACCATCTTTAATAGCCAGCTAAACCTAATAAACTTCTGATATCTGATGGAGAGATAGGTCTAGGCCAGTTTCTCACTACTCTGGTCTTTTGAGGATCAACTCTAATTCCATCACCAAAAACAATATGATTAAGGAAAGCTATTGACCTTAGCCAAAATTTGCACTTACTGAATTTGGCGAATAACTAATTGGCTCTGAGAGTTTGTAATACTATTATGAGATGGTTAGATGATTATGTTTACTACGGGAGTAGACAAGAATGTCATCAATGAAGACTATGATGAAAATGTCTAAGTACTGCTTGAACACGCGATTCATCAAATCCATAAAAGCTGCTGGAGCATTAGTAAGACCGAATGACATACCTAGGAATTTGAAGTGACCATATCGAGTTTTGAAAGCTATTTTTGAAAAGTCATATTCTCTAATTCTGAGGTGGTGATAACCTAATCTGAGGTCTATCTTACAAAAGTAGCTCACACCCTAAAGTTGGTCAAACAAGTCATCGATTCTAGGAAGTGGATACTTGTTCTTGACCGTGACTTTATTTAGCTGATGGTAGTCCATACACATTATAAGAGAATCATCTTTCTTATGCATAAATAGAATTGGTGCACCCTACGAGGATACGATGGGTCTTATGAATCCCTTATCTAGGAGATCCTTCAATTTTTCCTTAAATTCTTTGAGTTCTGCTGGGGCCATTCTGTATGATGGGATAGAGATAGGCTGAGTATCGAGAAGAAGGTCGATTCCAAAGTTAATTTCCCACTTGGAGGGGACTCCAGGAATATCTTTGAGAAATATATCTGCGAATTCACATACTACTAGAACTAAATCAAGATTAGGGGTCTCTAAACTAGAGTCTTTAACTTAAACAAGATGATAGTCACACCCCTTAGAGATCCTTTTTCTCGCTCTTAGGTAGGAAACAAGATGACCTTTAATTTCGAAAGTACCACCTCTCCACCAAGGACAGGTTTATTTAAAAACTGGAAATGGACAACTCTATTTCTACAGTCAATTGAAGCATAACATGAATGAAGCCAGTCCATGTCGAGAATGATATCAAAATCTATCATCTCTAATTTTACTAAGTTTGCTGATATGACTTTTTGAGATACCATAACCGAAAAGTTCTTGTATACCCATCGGGCTTTGATAGATTTACCCACTGGGGTAGAGACTGAGAAAGGCTCTGCTAGGATTTTAGGACTAACTCCAAAGTCAACAACTATATAAAGAGTTACAAAGGAGAAAGAAGCTCATAGATCTAGCAAAGCATAAACATACAAATGATAAACTTATAATGTACCAGTGACCACTCATGAGAACTTTTCTGATCCTGTTGGTACTGAAGTGCATAAAGCCTATTTGGGCGTTGCTTACTGGTGGCACAGGAAGTAGCACCCTGCCGATTTAGGCAATCGGATTGAGTTGAAAAATGATTATGTTGACTCTGCAAACCCACTTGAGGACACTCTCGAACCCTGTGTCCTGGTTTGCCACATCCAAATCATACATCACTGCCAACTTTACAGACAGCCTGGTAGTTTCTGCCACACTTCTAGGAAAGGGGAATTGTTCAGGCATTGCTAACACTACCCTGAGGTTTAGGGCCTGGTGCCCTATCTTTATTGCCATCTCTAAATTTTGGCACTGGAGCACTGGCTGACGACGGAGATAAAACTGAAGATTTTAGGCAGAACTGAGAACGATTTCCACCCTCTGTTAGGCTGAGTAAAGTTGAATCTACCTATTCTAGCTCTCTTATATTCCCTCTCCTTCTCCTTATTCTTAGCCTCCTATATCTTTTAAGCATGAACCATGAGCTTGGACATGTCCATCTCCTTAATCAGCATTGTGGACCTACACTTCTTTACCATACTGTTTGACACTCCAAATACAAACTTACTTATGTTAGATCTGCTATTTTCTACCATATGAGGGGCATATCTGGCTAACTGAGTAAACTTGAGAGAATACTCTTTCACTGTCATGTTGCCCTACTTCAGATTAATTAACTCCAAAACCTTTGCTTCCCTTAAATCCAGTGGGAAAAACCTATCCAAAGAAATAGTGGAAAACTTCTCCCATTTTATGAGCCCTATATCTGCGACCCTCTCTGCCTTCCACTTCTTGAACCATAAGTGAGCCATGTCTTTCGATTGATATGTGGCCAACTAATCACTCTCATTCACAGTCACCCCCATAAAATTTGTGACTTTCTATACCTAATCAAGGAACTCCTGTGGGTCCTCATCTGACTTAGACCCAATAAAAGCTGAAGGGTTTATTCGGGTGAAGTCCTAAATTCTAGCTGCAGTATTATTACCCTTTGGGTTGGTGGGAATGGCAGCTGGGTGTTTATTCTAGGCTACCATAGAATGAGCTAGTGTGGTAAATGTTGCTATAATTTCTACGCAAGAGACATGCTCATCCAGAGGATCTGCCTGAAAGGGCGGAGGTGCTGGCTGATTTTCTATTCTCTTTCTGTTGCTCCTTTTAGGAGGCATATTCTATAAATGGAAGGGAAAAAAAATTAGAATAGGAGTTTAACTTGAGATTATGCTCACTCGCATGATATAAATACTAAAAAATGGGAAACTTTTCCTAAAATGCCTCATAGCCTCTTGTTTATAAGTGTTGCATGCTACACACCCATGCACAAGACTCTACTTGATATGAATTTTAGACTTTCTATGAATTTTTTGAACCTTAGGCTTTGATACAAAGTTTTTAATGCCCTGAGTCTAGACCCTGTACGTCACACGGTGCTCATAATCCTAAAGGACCACAACCTAACCCATGACTGGTACCTGCTGCAATCACTAAATAATAATAACTCTGTAATAATGCCAAAATTAGGTTGAATCTTCCATAAGGTTCATAACTGAAATAAAACACTGAATAGTGATAAAGAAATTTTGAAAATTGAACAACTATCTTAAATAATCTAGTCTGAAGAGCCTCTAACTGAACTGTCTAACTATGGAGTTGATGGGACAAGCCCCTAACTAACTCCGACTACTGAAGTACTGATAAATAAAATAATACTCTGTCCTCAAACTATCAGGACTCACCATTAAATCTGTTGTTGATAATCTGGGATGCTAGGTATGGTCAGGAGCCCGTGTGTCTGAACCTATTATATAAGCCATCATAGCGCAAAAGAAAGGTATACATCAGTACTTTGAGGGGTCATTTGGTAGAGTATGTTAACAAAAATGTATTATTTTTGTCTATTATTAATATATTGTTTGGTACAATTTTTTATCTATGTATATGTAATGCCTTGTATTAGTTATACACTATATTTGGTATTAGACTATGTATTACAAATACCCCCTCTTTTCTATGTATTAGTAATACAACATATTTTAATACATGCATTATATTATTAAATTATAAATTTACCCCTCAAAATAACAACTTCTTTCTCACCATTTCTCCACATCTTCTTTCTTCTTAATGAATCATCTTCTTACTTTTCTGATTTCTTTCTTATTATTTTATTCTGATCAAATTCCATTAATTTCATTCTTAGACCCACCTTTTGGATATGGATAATATGTGAAAATTGAGTTTTCAGAGAAAATTGGGTTTAAAGAAGAAGTAAAAATTGAAATTTCAAGATTTCATAACTTAGTTTCTTTAAGCAATGAACATGAGCAAATAGAAATTAAGTATTTGGGTACTATAGTGATGGTTGTAAAGGTGTAACCTCTTCTACAACCACGAACCTGCCATGTCTCCTCAACTATTGCTGAATAAAGGTGTAACCTCTAACTACCTCTTTTTTATCCTTGATCTTATTTATTAAGGCGGTAAATATCAAATTAGACGTGAGAATAATGGATTAATTACATAGTATATTTTTTGCGTCTTTATTTTCTACTAAACTCTATCATGAAAAGAAAGAAAACTCGCATGTGTAGTTTGGTCCACTATAGAGAGCTTCAAAGGGACAAAACATTGAGCTCAAGTAAATCATCAGTAGTAGAGAAGAAGAAGAAAGGATGACAAGGCAAATATGAGTAGCATAGGTTCCACTAGCGTTAACAAATCTCCTTTTTTAAAAAAAAAATTATGTTAGAAAATTTTTTGTTTTAATGTACAATTGAAATAGGCAAATGTGTGTAAAAAGGGTATTTTGGTAAATAAATATTTTTTATAAATATATATTATTTTTAATGCATCAAACCAAACATTGTGTAAGAAATAATGTTTGCATAACTAATGCCAACATTTCTAATAATTGTGTTAGTAATGCAAGTATTATTAATACACCTTTTTCGGCATTATTATTATACACTCTACCAAAAGACCCCTAAATATACTGGTATGCTAGGTGAGGTAGGGATGAATGCAGGGGTTCATATGCATGAGTAGTAACTGGCAGAGAAATCATGAATATAACTTAGTGCGAGTACATGTATATCTGAAAATGCTGTAAAATGATGATTATGCAATGCTTTGCACATAACTATGTATACTGTAACTGAGATCACATTTAATACTAAATAATGAGTTTTGAAAACTGAATGCCTGATATTTGAGTTTATCGATATTGTATTACTGTAAATTGAGTGACTATTTCTGACAGTCCTGATTCTATAGAACTGAACTGAGTTAGGTGACTATATCTGACAGTCTTAATTTCGATACTAAACTGAGGTTTTACACTGAGTCTAAAACTAAAGCTGAAACTATGAGAGTGTTAATCTAACTGACATACCCCAAATATGAACTGAGTTGGGGTCAAATCTGCGATCCCAGTTGGAAGGGTATTAGTACCTTGCCAAGGGATACTACTAATGGTTATGAGTTAAACCTCTCTGGCAGGATACCCTTTTGTCAACCTTTGCTGGCAGGAAAACTCGTACGAGATGTATCAATCCTAGAGTGGCAGAAAGATATCTCAGCCTACACTGGCTACATAGTTCTATAATGCAGGGACTGCTACTAAGAGTCAAACCCTTTTCACTGATAAGAATGCCCCCATCCCTGGGTTTTCTCGATGCTAATTCCTACTCCCAACTTAATAGACACTGAACTAATTTCTAAATTGTACTAGGCTTAACTGAACTTACTGATCGTGCTGTCTAACTGAACTGGATTGAGTTCACTGAGTTCTATTTAACAACTAAATATACTTAGTTCTGTTAATAATTGAGTATACTGAGTTCTATTAATGACTAAGTATACTGAGTTTTGTTACTGACTGAGTACTACTGTATGTGACATCACTGAGACTATCCTGAAACTACTGTAAATCTAGGTAGTAGCTAGATTGTTGGGTATTAGATACTCCAAGGACTCGATAGCATGGATAGTAAAAACATAGGACAATCTTGAAAACATGATAACTAGTCACTTTGTCACAATTCATTCATTGATGCATTTTAGCAAACACTTGCATGATATGAACTTGTACATATACTATTATGTCATGATTCACTATTCAAATCTCATGAACATTATACCAATCACTTGGGGGCATAGTTTATGCACATAATACTAGTCAACATTCAAGCATCATGATCACAATTCCAAACTCATAAATTCAAGGGTTTTCAATATGAAACTACATAAAACTACACACATGCTATTTAATTACATGAATTTTGTAACTAATCATGGATTAGAACCCAAATAAAATCATAATTATGAATAAAATTTAACTCAACATGGAATTCATGAAAACAATCATCTTGAAATTTTAAAAAAGGTTCTTGAACTCCAAGGGTGGAAGGAAACCCTTGGATGAACACCTAATATACCTTGGTAAGTAAATTCGTGAAGATTGATAGGGTGTTCTTAAAGATTGATCTTGAATTTTGAATGCCTTAGGGTTTGTTGTTGAGTATATTTGAGATGGAATAAAAGATTTTGCCTTTAGAGTAGGTTAATCTCGTGTTTTTGGGGTTGATTATGGGTGGGATAATAACCCAAATACCCTTTGGATGCTGAGTTTTAATGACTAAAAACATGCCCAGTGATGCGGTGAGCGACACATCGCAATAATGGCATCAATGTGATGACCAATGCACCACGTTGAGTTCACGTTGGTTCACTATAATTGGATTGAAAGCTGGGGAAAAATTATCCATCGATGTGATGGGTGACGCGAAACTTTGAGATAGCGTTGACCCACTATTTTTTCCACTTGAATATGATTCAAACAAGGTTCAAAAAATACAAAACTCACCCGAAGTAACCTATTGACATACCTGATCATGATTCAAACCAAGGATTAACATTATAATTTCATAAGAGTTGTAATATAATATTGCCAAATTATGAAGGCTAAAATGATTCTAGGTGTAAACACTAATCTAAAATTTCTATGTCTGGGACCTCTTTCAAGCTTTAACAGAATGATTTAAGATTAGGATTTTGCAAGGTCTTACAACTGGTCAGGATACGAGTCACTAAGGCACCTTACAACTCGTAGACAAACTTATAAGGATAAATGTGGCAAAATCTAAAGTTGATAAACCAAGTATAGAATTACCATGAATCATAAGGAGTGACTATCAATCAATTTGTGCAACCGTAAAGAAAATAGTGAGCAAAGCTGAAGCCCAGAAAAAAAGTAATAGAAGGCTATGAGTCGTAAGGTCATACTATAACTCGTAGCATGAAATAATAATATGGCCAGTGTATAATGTTTTAAAGATTAATGCTCCAATGGTGATTAGTCAAGACCATGAATCGTAAGGACTGACTACGACTAACGACAAGAAGTCGTAAAGACATCATGGGATCACTTCTCAAGTTTGCAACCAAGAGATGTCATTATATTGAAGAAGCATTCATGCAGTTGTGATAAATGTTAGAAATCAAATCTACGCATAACCCCAAATAGTTCTCTACATCATGGATCCCATAACCCTAGTTATGGGAGTTTAGCTATTCATATCCATATAAGAAATCAAATATATATTGATCTTCATACATGGCTTCAAGGACACTTACAAAAATCACAATATTGTTCTTCTCAATCTTCAATGGAAAATATAAAAACTAATAGTCAGATCTCAATCTCTAAATTCAAATATCAATGAAAAGTAGTACAAAGCTCTCACTACAGGAGAAAGTATGAAATTGATGATAAAGATGCAGAATAAACCCTAATACTTGGTATTTATATGATTCCAGAACTGGGGTCTTAAAATTCAAACTTAGATTCTTCGTGTTATGGTCGACGGGTCAAGCAACAGTTCATCACAGGTCCGACGATCCATCATATACACCGTCGTTGGGTGTCCAGTGACTCCATGCTCTGCTTCTTAGTGATAGTTAGTGCGATGGCCTATCACAAGGTTGACGGTCCATTGCTTGGATTGTCGTAGGACTTCTAGTGATGATACATTCTGTATCTTTGGACGGTTCATCATGGGGCTGATGTTTCATCTCCTGGACCTTAATATGATGTCCAGATTCTATGCCTTCTATTTTTTGTTGATGGTTTATACCGACGGATCATTGCAAGGTCGATGGTCCATCGCCTAAGCCATCGCTGCTCATTTTACCTTTGTTTTGATCGGATTGTCTACATTATCCTTTACACTCAGTCCTTATCCTGATTGAAGTTAAATACCATGTTAAATACAACAATGGTTGCTTGAAAACACACAATTATCCGAAGAAAAAGGCCTAAAATTTTCCGTCAAAAGCCGGAACATCAACACCCTCAACTTAAGGCAATTACTTGTCCTCAAGTAACTCAACACCCGAATACATATATGAACCTCATCATGATGGGCATTTTACAGTAAAACAAACGTAATTATACAATCATTCCACTACCCATTTGTTTATGCTATCTTAACACACTTGGATCTACTACTGGTATTAACTCACAGCTATGGGTGCAACACCCAAAGAACTAAATAGAATAGATATAACTCAACATGCCCTCGCAGCCAAAGAAGTCCACCTCACATCACATGATTAAATTATTGACAACACTAAGCTTCTTATTCTTAAAAAGGAAGTTTCCAATACAGTGTATAACTATAAGTAGGGGTGTACAAACCGTACCAGTAAGTCAAACTGAACTGATGAATAAAACCAAACTGAGGATAAAAACCGACTTATGGTTTGGTGTTGGAAAGAAAACCGATCATTCTTGGTTTGGTTTGGTATTATCAAAAGTAAAATCAAACTGAACCCAAACCGAACCGACGTAATACATATATTATTTTAATTTTTTATATATAAAAAATACTACTTATAATCTACTTTCTAATTATTTTTTTTTATATTCAGAAAATAGATATACATTCTTGGGCCTTTAATTATATTATTTTTCCATTAATAACAAATTAATACAAAGCCCAATATTAATATAAAAACCTAAAACTCTTTAATTTCTTCACTTGTTACATTTTACTTTCCATGTTTTCAGAGAGTTCTCATTATTTTCTCATCTTACTTTCATCTTAGTTTTCTCATTCGTCAAGTTGTGATTTAGGTTTGTTTCTCTTTTTTTAATGGAATTATGTTATAATTAATTACTTTATGTAGTTAAGTTTTTAATAAGTCGTCTCCAATTCTTCGTTCTTTTGTATGCTCACATTTTATGCGAAAGGAACTTTCAGACAAGCTACTGTGACTAGTGACTTAGAAATTGAACTATTGGGCATCCACATAATATTACTTTGAGATATAGTAGTTTAGACGTCTTAGTAATTTGCCAACTTAATTTTTATTGAAACTACTCTATGACCATTGTTTTTGTTTTTAATCTTATTAGTGAAAACATTTAATTTTATTCTTCAATCACATTATAATTGTAAGACAATCGAGAAAACCAAAAAATTAAAACAATGAAAAAACTTGACTAAAACCAAAATATAAAAACCGATTGTATATTTGTTTGATTTGGTTTATAGATTTAGAAAACCGACATTATTGGTTTGATTATATTTTAATAAAAAATTGAACCAACCCGACCTATGTACACCCCTACCTATAAGCTTTCCCTTATTATGTAATGTTCTCTTATGATTGACTCGCTAAGATCAAGTAGAACTAGCTAAGGGTTGTAATGAGGTTTTAGGCTCGGTGAAGGTTATTCATTTTGGTAAGCGACTTAAAGTACAAGAATTTCACTCTCTTAATCCTTTTTGGTAGCTACTTACCAAAATTAAGGACCCTTTTATTCATTCACAGTTATTTGGCAGTGCTCTAGTCATAACCCCCCTTCCCTTTTATATATTTGAGAACACAACATCAGCCACTCTCAACTTATGCTGATGCAGAATATTGAGGTGCACAATATCTAATTAGATTACTAACTAGACCAGGGACAAATACTACCCTTCAAATTAATTTCAACTCAACCTTTTAGGAATCTAACAATCCAGTAGTCGCCACCTTCAACTCAGGCGATTTGCCTAAGTTAAACTGCATAGTGTCCACAATTGTACCAGGGCCAAAGCAAGGTGCTTAAAACCTTCTAGAGAGTGAATCAAACTTATTTGGACAGGAAAACACTAACATAGCTCAATAGGGTTGACAAAGAGAATAAAATATTTTTGGTGGGTCAATCATTTGGCTAAGTGGAGTAACAACTCCAGAAGGCTTACTATCCTCTCTTATTAAGTCAAAACACATCACAACATCTGATAAACCGGGAAAGTTCTAGGTGTAACACTTATGTCAGAACTACACAAATACTCACCCACACTGGCACTGAGTTAATTTCTACCCTACAAATTTTTGGGATCCAGATCACATAGCTATGCTTTGCTTCAAAACTGCTAATGCTGCTAATAGAATCATACATGGTTGCATATTATTTTACCACTTGGTAAGAGGAATTAATTATACAAAAAATTAAAAATACAATTTTATCACCATCAGTGGTCATCCGCATATGTACACTAAGGTGTTAATAGGAAAGGAACTTTTATTTCATACAACAATATTACCAATACAAAATGATAATGAAAATAGTGAAAATGAAAAAAAAATGAAAATGCAACACCTTAATACACCCCCATGGTTCAAGCACATCCCACCCCCACAGAAAATAATGCTTTGTCCTGAATGCATACAATTTAAGTACAAGGGAATGTAAATACTTGTAGTGCCTCTTATTTATCTGAGGCGTTAGTAAAGTGTGGCAAGGCTCCAGTGTCCTCACCGAGTGAAATATTAGCCCCGATGGTGGTAGGAGAACTGAAAATTACTCTCACCAAAATTAGACATATCACCTGTCTAACAGTGTTTGAAATCCCTCCTGACTAGGGCAGAGCTTGTAGAAACACCTGCAGCTTTATCTTGTATTGTCTTCTTCCTCTTCTACTCTGATTTCTTTGACTTTTTTATTGCTTTCTGCATCTGGTAATCTCTGAGTTCTTTTGGTGTCATGGTTGCACATTTTCTTTTCTTCTCTGCTCTCTTTGCAACTCTCTCACATTTTTAATCTGTTTCATCCACTTTCTTACCTATATCTTTGATTGGTCACCCCATTAAATCAACAATGACTTCATCTTAATTACTTGCAATCTGAACAGGATCAAATATGGTCTACTGTGGCTACTGATTTATCTTATCCATGTCAGCCCAGAGTTTTCTCACTTCCTTAATCAATTCTACAAAATCCAAAATGGACAGGGTATCCAACTTCTTATTAATACACTCCTCCATGTTGTCCATTTGTAGCTGGATTTTCCTGAAAGGCCGATTCAGTTCCTCCATAATTCTCTCAATAAAGGGTTTCAAATCTGCCCCCCATATAGCCAATTGTTTTTCAATTCTTTTTTGTGCTCGTACTTACTTTGAAAAAATTTCCTGAATCAGCCTGTATTTTAAGTATTGGGGTAAAACTGAAGCAGAATCTGTAGTTCCACCCATGGGCATCTAAGATGAACCTATAGAAGTAGCAGGAGGTATGTACGTAGTAAGTGGTAATGACATACTTGAAGGACCCTCTGCTGATTTAGGAACCGGCTCTGACTGAGTTTTCTGAGCTGGAGGCCTGTTGACTCACAAATTGAACTTTGAGTCATCCTTCATCTTTTCAATATCCTTCTTATATGTTGCATGGATCTCATTATCAACTCCGCTAATCAAAGGTACCTTTTCCTGCTTGCACAATTCTATGATAAGGCATGGGAATGGTAGCACAGTCTGAATCTTGTGAGGGTGGAAGAACAATTCATCAGCAATAATGTGGCCAAAATCCACTGTCAGTCCCTCAATCAAAGTAGCACCAATAAAAGATCTAGTGAGTTATAGGAGGTCATCACCACCTGTCGGCATTAACTTCATCCTCACAATTGCCCACTAGAACTTGGCCCTAAAACTTAGGGACGACTCAGATATTTTCTCTCGAGGGTTGTGTAGCCATGCAGGCTTTACTCCCTCTGTCAGTATCCTAGGTAACTAAGGCCTTTGTTGGGTCTGTGTAAACAACCTATTCTCCAAGTTTGGTATTGCAAGAGGTATTTGATATTCATCTCTAAATAAGAATTTGTTCAACGTGCACTCTAAAATATCTATATCAATCCACAAACAGGAACAGTATCCTGCTTGTTCATGTCAGCCGCTGATGCATCTGGAGAATAGTTTTTCTCAAGCAACGATAAGTAATTGGTGAAAAATTCATGGACTAGATTTGGTTGATAGGTTCCCAGCAGCCTACTCATCCATACCAGTTCATACTCATTAAATCTGCGCTCAAGCTCTGGGTATTCGTGCAAGGTTGTGGTCACAATTTGATGCTCTTCAAAAATAGCCCTCTTTATGGATACCCTATCTGTTGGTGCCAGTCTATTGTAGAAATTCTCTCAAGTTCCCTCAATCTACCATTGTATAGCTTTCCGCACTTGCAGATCTTTGCGTCGATCCTAATTCAGGTCTGCTTGTTCAGGACTTTTCTCTTGGATTGGGTTAGATACTTCAACCCTTTCTGCAACTAGAATTGAGCATGAGCTACTGCTGCTACTACTCTCATCCTCCTCATAAGACTGGGAGAATGAATAAATCACCTGGCGATTGCATCGGTGTTATGTGCCGGTGCATCCTCAACTTGTTCCTACCCTTGCCTGGCCCTTTGTCCTCTACCTCTACCTTTGGTTGTTGGTAATTTTACTTCCATGGTACCTACAAGTGAAATGTTATCAGTTCACATACTTAAATCAGAATACAGGAACAATTATGGACCAGTGACAGCTAGGGCGATGGTCCGTTGGTTCCGTAATGGTCCATCGGCCCAAACCATCAGGTTTATTCTAGTTACATTGTTTCTGAGGAAGTGGTTATGGTTTGAGGTGATGGTTCATTGGTTATCCGATGGTCTATCACTCTGACCATCGCCTGCTATTTTCACTCTCAGTCCTCATTTTGGCATTGTGTCGAACACCTTGCAGACACTTTATTTAAGGACTATTTTATGGCATTTTTATCAATAATACATATCCACAGTTTTCCATTTGTTGGTCCATGGGTTACTCAGACTTCACCTAGGATTTTTCCAGGTTTTAACTTAGTTCAGACCCACACACAGAAGAACTCAAGCTCATAGAAATTACTTAACCATTACAACCTTCACATGCTTTCTTGATTCTTAGTGTTGAGTAATATAAAGAGTAAAGAAGAATTCATACCTTAGCGTTGCTGCACTTGATTATTCCCTTGACTCGTACTCTAAACACAGGATACAGTATGTCACTTTATTTTTGTAGAGAACTCTTGTTGTTTGTGATTGAAAGAACAAAGAGAAGATACACTTTAAATAAGTGGGAAAAAGGGAGGTGGAATGTTTTTAGAGAGAATGAAAGAATTCAGGTAGTTTAATGGTTTGAGAGGTACTCAACCGTTTCACATTACCTATTTAAAACCATTTGGGATGGATAAGAATAAAAAATTTTGATATTTAACTCGATTTGACCCGACCCACTAAAATAGGGTTAAATGCGATGGTTTGCGCGATGGTCCATCGCCTATCCAATGGTCCGTCGGTCAAACTATCATCCTAATCCAGTGAACCCACCTTGAGACATATTAGCGATGGTTCATAAGATGGTCTATCGACTATGCGACGGCCTGTCGATCAACCCATCGCTACTTTTCCAGTCTCCTATTTTCTGGACATTACTACGACGATTACCATGATGGTACGTCGAGATCGCGATGATCCGTTGAGTGATCCACCAGCCACCTAAAACTCTTTCACCTTCTATTTTCCTTGCACTGTTGTACCTGCACACTTCTACAAACCCTCAAGCTTGCACAAATTAACAAAACAAATAACAAATAACTTAATTTAATGCTATACAACAATACAATGTGGGTTGCCTCCCACTAGCGCCTGATTTATCATCGCGACATGACTTAGTTACCTTAATTACTCAGACATCATCGAGATAGAAAGTATCAATACTTTTTATTGAATCTTTTGGACCAATAAAGTTTGACTCGTTGCCCATTGACTTTGAAGGCACTTCTATATTCGTTTACAAGTTCGACTACTCTAGATGAGTAGACTTGACTAAATTTAAATGGGCCTGACCACTTGGACTTAAGTTTACCTAGGAACAATTTAAGTTTGGAGTTGAATAGAATAACTAAGTCATTTTTTTGGAAATCTCATTTTTTAATCCTCTGATCATGATACTTCTTCATCTTCTCCTAGTATAGGTCTGCCCTTTCATAAGCCCCAAGACAGAACTCATCCATCTCATTTAGCTGCCCCAATCTCATATTCGCTGCCTTATTCCAGTTTAGATTAATCCGCTTCAGTGCCCATAATGCTTTATGCTCTAGCTCAATCGACAAATGGCATGCCTTGCCATATACCAATTGGTATGGCGATATGCCAATGGGTGTCTTGAAAGCCGTTTGATATTCCCATAAGGCATCGTCCAGCTTCCTAGACCAATCCTTTTGGCTAGTATTTACGGTCTTGGCAAGGGTAGCTTTGATTTCCCGATTATAGATCTCCACCTGCCTACTGGTCTGTGGGTGGTATGGAGTAGCCACCTTGTGCTGTTTAACTCTATATTTTTCCACAGTGGCTCTGACTATCTTGTTAAAGAATTGTGATCCTCCATCGCTTATAATGGTACATGGTACCCCAAATCCAGAGAAGATATTTCTCTTTAAAAATGCAACAACCCACTTTCCTTCATTATCCGCTAGAACCATAGCCTCAACATATTTTGACACATAGTCAATAGCAAATAGTATGTACTTCATCCCTAATGAGATCACGAAAGGCCCCATGAAATCTATGCCTTATTCATCAAATAATTCTACCTCCAACATTTTAGACATTGGCATCTCATGAATCTTTTAGATAGACCTTTTCCTTTGACATTGGTCACATCTCTTCACAAACTCATAAGCATCCTTGAATAAAGAGGGCCAATAGTAGCCACTCTGTAGCACTTTCCTTGCGGTCCGATCACCGGCATGGTGACCTCCAACTGGGGATGCATGGCTTGCTTCCAATATATTCAGCATATCTACTTCTGGGATACACCATCTAATAATAACATCTGCACATTGCCAAAAAAGATATAGCTCATTCCTGAAGAATTGGGTGACACCATGGAGAAACTGGTTTCTTTGATGAAAAGAAAGATTCTCTGGTATCACCTCACTTACCACGTAGTTTTCAAAGTCTACATACCAAGGTATTTTTTCGAGTACTACACCCAATACTTTCTCATCAGGAAAGGAATCATCAATCTCAAGCTTTTCTTTTACTGTTTGCTCGCCTTCGAGTCTGGATAGGTGATCATCCACTTGATACTCACATCCTTTACGATCCTTGACCTCGAAGTTAAATTCATGAAGTAGCCATACCCACCCGATCAACCTTAGTTTAGCATCCTTTTTCACTATTAGGTACCTTAAGAAGGCATGGTCAGTGTGTAACACTACCTTGGTACCAAGAAAATATGTTCAAAACTTCTAAAAAGCATACACCACTGCTAGAAGTTCCTTCTCTGTGACAGTGTAGTTTTTCTAAGCTCTATTAAGTGCTTTTCTGGAATAATAAACTGGATGAAATAATTTGTCCTTCTTTTATCCTATCATAGCGCCAAGGGTAACACCGTTTGCATCACACATTATCTTAAATGGTTTTGACAAGTCTGGTGCAACAATGATAGGGGCCTAAACCAGGTTCCTCTTAAGGAATTCAAATGCGTTAATGCATTCAGTATCAAATAAGAACTTAGTTTCCTTCTCCAAAAGTTTGCAAATTGGATTTGCAATGTTCGAGAAGTCTTTTATAAACCTCCGGTAAAAGCCAGCATGCCTAAGAAAACTATGTACCCCTTTTACTAATAAGGGAGGCGGTAGCTTCTCAATAACTTCTACCTTGGCTCGATTAATCTTTATCCATTTTGCTGAAATTTTATGCCCGAGAACAATGCCTTTCTTCTCCCTGAAGTGGCATTTCTCCCAGTTAAGCACAAGATTGAATTCCACACACCTCTACAAAGCCCTACTCAAGTTCACCAGACACAGCTCAAATAAATCTCAAACCACAAAAAAGTCATCCATGAAGACCTCCAAGGTGTCCTCAACCATATCTGAGAAAATAGACATCATACACCTTTGGAAGGTAGCGGGTGCATTACTAACCCAAACTGCATCTGCTTGAATGCTAAAGTTCTATATGGGCATGCGAATGTCGTCTTCTCCTAATCTTCAGGAGCAATACAAATATAATTGTAGCCAGAATATCCATCCAAGAAACAAGTCCACCCTTTCCTGCCAATCAATTAAGCATTTGATCCATGAAGGGAATTAGGAAGTTGTTCTTTAAAGTCCATGAGTTTAGTTTGCGGTAGTCCATGAAAAATCTCCAACCAGTCATAGTCCTAAGAGGAATCAACTCGTTCTTTTCATTTGCAACAACAGCCATGCCCCCTTTCTTGGGCACACATTGAACTGGCTTTACTCATTTACTGTCTGAAATAAGATAAACCACTCCTACCTTCAGCCACTTAATAATTTCCTTCTTAGCTACCTCTTTCATCAATGGGTTAAGTTGGTTTTGATGCTCAATGGTAGGAGTACATTATTTCTTAAGTTGTATCTTATGAGTGTAGATGCCAGGGGGATTGCCAATAATATTAGCAATAGTCTAGCCTATTGATCTTTTGTATCTTTAAAGCACCAAAATAAGTGCTTCCACCTGCTGCTCACCCAGGTCATCCATAATAATAACAGGTAATGTATTCCCATTTCCCAGGAACACATACCTCAAATGACTGGGTAACTCTTTCAGTTCCAGGATAGGTGGTTCTTCTATAGAGGGCTTAGCAGGTCAACTTGGATGATTTTCTAAGTTCAAATCCAACTTATTGGGTGCATATGAGTAGGACCCCATCCCCTTTAAGGCACATACAGTCTCTTCATAATCTTCTATACCATCCTAATCAAAATTCATCTATACGGCAGCCAATGTTTCAACGACAAATTTCTATTCAATCGGCACTTCCTGCTCCTCCTCATAATAGACATCCATAATGGAAAACACATTTATTTCTTTCTACTTATTAATTGATTGGCACATATCAAATCACACCACTTTATCATTTAGCCTAAATAAGAGGTCATTATCTTGCAAATCAATCATCACACTTTAAATTGAAAGAAAAGGTTGACCTAAGGTTATGGGATCCTCAAAATCCACCTCGCAATCTAGAATAATGAAATCCATAGGAAATATGAAACTAAAAACCTTCACCAGCACATCATACAAAATACCAATGGATAATTTTACCGACCTATTTGTCATCATAAGTCACATGTTAGTGGGTGTGGGGTCTGCTAAACTAAACATTTTGTAAATAGCCAGCGACATTAGATTGATGCTAGCTTCCAAGTCACATAGAGCTTTTGCAAAGTCAAGAGGTCCAATAGTGCATGGGACAGAAAATGCTCCCAGATTTGCCTCTTTCTGCACCAGAGACCTTGTGGAAATAGCACCACAATAATAATGATTATCTATCATCTCAAAACTAACTGACCACTTATTTGTGATGAGGTCTTTTATGAATTTGCATACTCGGGAATTTTCTCTAATGCCTCGACCAGTGGTATATTAATCATAACTTCTTAAGCATAGCCATAAATTTGTTGAACTTTGTGTTGTCGGCCTTCTTCTTCAATCGATGAGAAAATAAAGGGGGTGGTTTTGGAAGAGTGGTAGCCATCACTTCAGCCTCCTTTCACTTATTCTTCTCTAACTAATCAACCTGCTGACTGTTGGGTGGTGTGTCATTAATAACCTCATCTAATTTTCCAGACTCCACCGAATGATAAATCTCTGCTTCTTTAATATCATCGGCTATAACATCAACCAATGACTTACCAACATGAGGGCTTGCCAATACCTTACCACTTCTAGTAGTGATAGCTATGCAAGAACCATTATTTTTTAGATTCTGAAAGGTATCACTTGGAAATGCTCCCATATTCCTCTTATTCAACACTGCCAAGAGTTTGCTTATTTGTTGCTCCAACTACTTGGTAGAGGTAGGGTACGAGTTTACCAACTAACTCATAGAAGACAAATCACTCTTCATGGTAGTCACTCTAGATTTGGTAAATTCAACTCACTTAAATAGTTTCTCTATCATGTCCTCTATGAACATCTTACCAGAGCCAATTGCAATATTATCTATACTTCCGGGAGGTATATATAGCCCACTCCTATCATTCTTAACTTTCTAACTTTCTTACTCCCTATCCTTGTAACCAACCTTGTCGTAGTAGTTCTGACCTTGATTTTCTTGGGTATTGCCTCGCAAACCCCTCTAGTTATTCAAATTGTTATCCTCTTCTTTCAAATCAGAATCATTTCTACCTTTGGCTGCAACAACTTTCACTTTTTCAGTCTTTACAGATAATAAGTGCTTGGTCAACAGATCCATCTACGTCTTCAAGTTTTCCATGTATTGATCACACTCTTCCTCTTTCTTACGTTGTTATACAGTTATTCCAGTAGACACTGTAGGGCTTGCTGCCATAGAATCCTTGGTATGCCAAGATCTACTTTATTTGGTCATCCTATCAAGCATCTCCGAGGCCACCTAAAAAGTGAGGTCCACAAATGGTCCCCCTACAGCATTATCAACAACTAGCTTTGTAATAGAGTTCAAAGCCCTATAAAGAGGCTCCATCAGATGAATATTTGTCATATTATAGTTTTGGACACTACATCAACTTCTTTTTGAACCTCTCCAATATCTCATGAAGGGCTTTAGTTAGGAGCTTCCTAAAGTTGCTAATCTCATCCCTCAACTGTACCCTCCTAGAAGGAGGAAAGTACTTTTCTAAGAAAGCCTCTTTTAATTGCCTCCAGTTGGTTATAGAATCGGGCGTCAACTCATTAAGCAATAATGTTACCTCTCCAGACAGAGACAATGGGAATAAATGTAGGCGGATGGCATTTTTTTCTACTCCTGGGTTATCAAAGGACTTGCAAATAGTAAAAAAGTTCACTAAATTCATATTGGGATCATCTCCTGGGAATCTACCAAACAACCCATTTAGATGAAAAAACTGAATTATTATATTATAATATTGAACTTTGATCTTGGTGCTAGAGGTGAAGGAATAATAGCTCCTGTGGTACCAACTCCGTCCATTCCATCTTCATCACCATTAAGATCAAATTGAACAACTTGGCAATCAGGTCTCTTCCTAAAAGGATGGTTTCTATTTACATTTGTATTCACTGGTGCAACTACATTCTCTGTACGCTTTAGATTAATAGGATCTAATAGGTCATCATCCCCTAAATCATGATGACGTGCCTGCTGGCTATTATTCTGCTGCTTTAGTTGAGCTCTAGCCAATGCAACTAGTCTCTCAACATCTTGGGGTTCTATCATTCTGCTAATTAGTTGCAGTTTTCGATATATTGATAATAATGGTGCACCCGATCTTCATGTACTTGCCATACACAACAAATCCCCTGCATAAAACAAAAACAACAAATAAAATTAAAATTTAGGAAACTTGACCAAAGGTTAATTAACAAACACAAACTTAATTAACAACTGTATTCCCCAAAAATGGTGCCAACATTTGATACGCCTAAATTACACCTCTCTTACAAGAAAGGAAGCGGTCGCTGTCTAATATAGAACCCAACTAGGTTGGCTGTCAAAACCCACAAGGAATATTGTGTTCACTAAGTATTGTGAATGTTATTAGACTATTGATTTAAGGTTCCTGAGTAAAAGGGAGTTTTGAAGTATTAACAGAGTTCATTCATATTTGAGTAACACAAAAGTCCAGCTAATGCGAGTTAATGTAGATGTAATTTTAATGAGAATGAATTAAATAGGGTTATGCTCACCAAGATGTTAAAACAGTTAGGGTAGTGCATTTGTGCTTAAATTCTAACTTGAGTATTCAATTGCAAGAATTATTGAATTCTAAGAATTACCCACATGTTTCGCAACCTAATCGGTGTTTCACCCTTTACTTCTCTAGAACTTAAAGGATTCATTCATCATTCAATAATACTCTCATGAGGGTTACTCCTTTTAAGGTATCAAAGCATTAACTCAAAGGGTAAAACTATGGATTTCATATGAATTACTTCATTTCCCAACATCCACTTTCTTGTCAGACAAGTGGTATTCATGGGATCACTTCTCAAGTTTGCAACCAAGATTTGTCATTAAGCATTCATACAGTTTTGATAGATATTAGATATCAAATCTATGCACAACCCCAAATAGTTCTCTATATCAAGGCTCCCATAACCCTAGTTATGGGAGTTTAGCTACTCATCTCTATTTACGAAATCAAAGATATATTGATCTTCATAAATGGCTTCAAGAGAACATTTACAAAAGTCACAATATTGTTCTTCTCAATCTTTAATGGAAAATATTAAAACCAATAGTCAGATCTCAATATCAAAATTCAAATCTCAATGAAAAGTAGTACAAAGATCTCACTAGAGGAGAAAGTATGAAACTGATTATAAAGATATGGAATAAACCCTAATACTTGGTAGTTATATGATTCTAGAACTGGGGTTTCAAAATTCAAACTTAGATTCTTCATGTTATGGTCGACGGGTCAGGCGATGGGTCCTCGAAAGTTAGATGGTCCATCGCCTGCACCATCATTGGGTGTCAAGTGACTCCATGCTTTGCTTATAGGCAACGAGTAGTGCAATGGATTATCACAAGGTCGATGTTCCTTCGCTTGGAATTTTGTAGGACTTCCAGTGATGATTCGTTCTATAGCTTGGCAACTGTTCAAACCAACGGTTCATCGCGGGGCCAACAGTCCATCACATGGACCATTGTAGGATGTCCAGAGTCTATGCCTTCTGTATTTTATCGATGGTTTAGACTTACGAATTGTCTCAAGGTCGAAGGTCTGTTGCCTAAGTCGTCAGTGCTCATTTTACCTTTGTTCACACTCAGTCCTTATCCTTAACACACTAAAATACCATGTTAAATACAACAACGGTTTCTTGAAAACACGAAATTATCCTAATTAAAATGCCTAAAATATTCTATCAAAAGTTGGAACATCAGGTATGTGTCATAAGGCATGGGTACGAGTCATATAGGTGACTCATAAGGTTGTCAGTATTTGATCCTTCTAGTGTTACATTTTGCCAGGAATACAGTTCATTGGTACAGATCATAACAGATCGTATACTGGATAGTGCATGATCCTTGATTGAGGATTGGTTATGATTGGGTACGTATCAACCATAAGCTAGGTTACGACTCGTAAGAAGTTCAGTCGTAACCCTATTTTAAGTTTTTATGGGATTTAAGTGGGGGCATTCTGGATATTTTCCTACTTATCCTAATAACTACCAATGACTTCTAATACACTTAGGAGGTTATTTACCTTTCTATTTTATTTTTAAACACATAGAATCTATTCCAAAGCATATCATAATCTCTTAAGAGCTTTTGGGGCTAAGAGCTAGGGTTTGAACTAAGGGATTACTTTAGGGCTTGTCTTGATGAATTCTTTCCATCAATTTTTCTATTCTAAGGCATGATTCTCTTCCCTACTTATAATTTCAATTAAAGGCATGGTTATACGGTTAATTTCATGGTTTTTAATTTTGCATAGTTTTGGTTTTCAATCATTAATTTGGGGGTTTTGATGTTAAAGGCTTGGTTATGATTTCTTATAGTTTTAATTATGCTTTCTTTACATTAATGGTGCTTTTTGATAGTTTAATTACTTGGTAATGGTTTAATGGTAATGAAATTTGGTTTTGGTTGTACTATGCCACCCAGATGTTTGATAAAATACTTATATAGGTATATTCATTGCATTAGCTTATGTTAATAGAACTCTATCTTGTTTTATGCTTATATATAAAACCTTAAATGTTTTTCAACGGTTTATAAAGGTTAATGGCTAATTTGTAATTCTTGTGTAGAATATGGTCTTCTCCCAAGAGGTTAATATAGTAAACGAAAAGGGCACCAACAGTCCCCTTAATCTAAATACTTTTGCTATAGGTAATGCTTTTAGTTATAGTTGTATGAAGATACCACTGGTTTATCAAATAGCCTTGGTTAATAAATGGATAATTGAATTGTTTGGACTTGGTTTTAATTAGGCATTAATGGCGGAAATTGAAAGTTAAGCCGTGGAAGGTGGCGATCCCAGGGGGATAAAAACTAAAAACTTATATTTACCAATATGAGAGGTATGTGATGGCCACGTGTGAGTCTCATATTTATATTAGCGAGATGTACTATTTATCCCAGCTTTATTTCTTGATCGTGCAGCTACACATAGTGGGACCCTTTTAGTAGGGGGATCTTAACCCATATGGCCCATAGGTTTTAGGATGGCTAAGTTGCATGACCTAAGTTAAGGTTTTAAATTGCATGCTAAAACTAGTCCCTTATCCCAAGACTTATAAATGTATTGTTGTTTGTATTAGATGGTTTTTACTTGGTTTTGATAAATGGCATTACTTTACCCTCATCTCAAGATTCATATTAGTGTTTACCCACTAACTCATCTACTAGTGACTATATGCCTATTCTATACAGGAACCAAATATTTGGCTCCTCATTCATTGTACTTCATTCGGGGATAGATTATTGGACTAAAGTGGTGAGCTTTCATCATTTGGGAAGACATCATTTCATGTTAGACATTCTTAAACTTTTTATTTTCTTTTTAGATATAGGTTTTGTCCATGGTTTAGGGCATGTCCCAAATAGATATTTGTATTCTTTTTTATAGAGGCTTTGTGGTATTTTGGGGGTTTAGAATGGGCGGGATTGATATTGGTGTTGATCTTGGCATCAAGATAGATTTTGGGGCTTACACTCTTTGACAATATTGTTGGTTGTTCCATCATATTACAATTTGGGGTTGACTTTTATATTATGTTTCGCTATTCTCTTTGGTTTAGCATGGTATGGATGGCCGATTTGGTATGGATAAACTTGGTTGGGTCGGTCATGGTTGTGACCCTATCCAAAAGTCTTCATGAGAGCATTGTACAATCTTGTTATATACTCGAAATTAAGTTCATCTAAGGCTGTATAAGCTAGTTGGATTGGATTAAGAGGGTGGTCCTCGGTCTTAGGTGGACTTGGGATGCCCATTATGATAAGGCCACAATCCAGGCTGCATGAAGTTGGTGTCATAGCCTAGGTTCATGGTTAATTGGGAGTCCACAAAGCCATTTTGAGTAGAGTATCTTTTAGGGGTTTGTAGCACACCACACTCATAAGGGAGAGGCTTCAAGGCATCGAGGAATTTTTCACTTTCTTAGTATTATTTCTTCAAGATTGACTTGTCAGTCTATGCATGCTATTACCAAGATGGTTGTTGCTCAGGCCAAGTGGGGTATGACCAACATTGTATCTGCTGAGGCCACTACGCTTGGATAATTTTTAAAAATGAGTCCTAAAACTTTTAGGGAGTAAAGGTGGAGGAAAACCCACCGAGCTTTCTTGATAAGATGGAGAAGATCTTTCAGGTAATGAGGGTTATTAATATGGATGGAGTAAACTTTGTAGCTTATCAGCTCAAAGAGGTTTCTTATTTATTGTATGAGAAGTGGCACAGAGATAAGGGTAATATAGAAGAGGATGGTTTGTCTGAGGCCTCTTTTGATGCGTTCATGGATCGGTTCTTTCCTCAAGGAGTTGAGAGAAGCTAAGATGGAGGGGTTTGTGAACCTCTGGCTATGGAGAATGTCCGTGAAGGAGTATGCTTTGAACTTCTATCTGTTAACGAGGTATGCTTTTGATTTGGTGGATAATATAAGGTCGAGAATGAGAAAGTTTGTTTCTAGGCTGAAAAGAGATCTGATTTTGTAGAGAAAGTCTATTTTGCTCATAAGGGATATGGATATGTCGAGGTTAACTGTTCATATGCAACAGGTTGAGGATGAGAAGAGAAGGCAAGTGGAATGTGGAGATAGGAAAGGTAAGTAGGGTCGATTTTCTGATTAAGGAGGTGCCCAGTCTCAAAGTGCTAGAGATAGTGGGAAATGGCCAAAAAAGGTGGGGGAGTTCTAGTTCCTTCTATACTGCCAGTACTCTTTACCCCCAGTAGTTGGGCGATGGGCATCATCATAGTGGTGATAATTCTCAAGCATAGGGTTCCCAGTCTCAGGCAAGTGGAGGTTAGTCTATTTCTTTATGTCCTCCTTGTCAGTTTTACAATTGTCTTTATTGGGGATTTTTTGAGAAAAGTAGGGATAAGTTCTTGAAGTATGGCCAAGTAGGACATCGACTCAGAGATTTTCCATCTAACAAGGTTGCTATGGGGGCAAATAAGATTCTGATAGCTCCATCTTCTTTCCCTACACCCAATGGTGTGACATCTATTTCTCTTACTGCCTCTAGTTCCAGTGTTGGTCAGAACGGCGGTATGCTCTGGTATCCCATCAGGAATCTGAGGTATCACCTAATGTTATTATTGGTACATTACAACTTTTCTCTTATGACATGCATTATTTTCTTGATCTAGTTTTGAACCTTTCCTATGTTAGTCCTTAGGTAGCTATGTCTTTAGGTTTTGATCCAAAAATTATTTTGGATCCATTTTATATTTCTACCTTGGTAGGAGATTCGATCATTACTGAATGAGTCTATAGGGTGTGTGTGGTATCTGTGAGTGGTAGGCAGACTTGGGCAGATCCATTTGTGTTGGGTATGTTAGATTTCAATGTAATCTTAGACATGGATTAGTTTCATTCTTGTTATGCAAATTTGGATTGTCGAACCTGTACGATCATTTTTAAGTTCCCTAGTGAGCCAAAAATAGAATGGGGAGGTTGTTCAATAGTGCCTATAGGGAAGTTTATTTCATATATTATAGCCCAAAGGTTAAATCTCCAAAGGTTATCTTTATCACTAGGTCCAGATTAAAGATTCTAGTTCGTAGCGTCCTCTTTTGTCTTTGGTCTCTGTGGTTAATGAGTTTTTTTAGGTCTTTCAGATGATCTTCCAGGTATTCCTTCGGATAGGGTGATAGAATTTGGTATTGATTTGATTTCGAACACTCATCTAATTGTTATTCCTCTATATAGAATGGCTCTGGCTAAGTTAAGGGAACTCAAGGAGAAAAGTAAAGATCTTATAGATTAAGGGTTTATTCATCCTAGAATTTCCCTATGGGGTGCACCAGTGTTATTCGTGAACAAGAAGAATGATTCTCTTCATATCTGCATCGACTATAGCTAGTTGAATAAGGTAACAACCAAGAACAAATATCCTCTCCATTAGAGAGATGATCTATTTGACCAGTTGCAAGGTGCAAAGTTTATCCCTCAGATTGATCTTTAGTCTAGGTAATATCGATTGAATATTAGGGAGGTGGATATCTCTATGATAACTTTTCATACTAGATATGGGCATTATGAATTTTTGGTGATGTCATTTGGATTAACAAATGCCACAGAGGTGGTTATGGATCTGATAAATAGGTTGTTTTGGCAGTATTTGGATCTCTTCATCATTGTCTATGTTAATGATATTCTGGTGTATTCAGAGGGTGAGGTGGATCATACTAATCACCTCCGTGTGGTATTATAGACCTTAAGGCAACAATAGTTGTTTGCAAAGTTCTCTAAGTGCGAGTTAGGTTTAATACTGTGACTTTCTTAGGTCATATCATTTCTAGTAAAGGGATCATGGTGGATCTACAGAAGGTGGCAGTGGTAAAGAAGTGGCCCAGACCTATAACTCCATATAATACTCAGAGATTCTTGGGCCTAGCCGGGTATTATAGGTGGTTTGTGGAGAGCTTCTCATCGATAGCTACTCATTTGACTAAGTTGACTCAGAAGAAGTTTAAGTTTTCAAGGTCGGATGTGTATGGAGGGAGTTTTGAGAAGTTGAAGAAAAAGTTGACTTCGACTCCAGTTCTGACATTGCAGGAAGGCAATGATGAGTTCGTGGTTTATTATGTCACATCTCGGGTTGGGCTTGGTTGTGTGTAGATGCAGCATGGGAAGGTGATAACCTATGCTTCCAAGTTGAAAGTGCATGAGAGGAACTATCCTATTCATTATTTGGGGTTGTTCGCCGTTGTGTTTGCTTTAAAGATACGCTTGCATTATTTGTATGGGGTCCACGTGGATATCATTTCTTATCATAAGAGTTTGCTGTATGTGTTCTCATATAAAGAGTTTAATCTAGGTTAAGGAGATGGATTGAGCTTGTTAAGGACAATGATATGAGTCTTCACTACCATCCGGGTAAAGCTAATGTGGTTGCTGATGCTATTAGTAGGTTATCTGTAAGACCCCGCAAAATTTCTAAGCTTGATTAGTCCTTTAAGCATGTAAAGGGATCCCAAACTTAGAAAATTTTAGCTAAGTTTCCAGACATAGTTTATTTTTAGCCTTCAAAAGTTGGCAATCTCATATTGTGACCTTAATGTCCTTTAATGGTTTATATTTTTATTAATTCATGATCAGGAAGGTCAATAGGTGTTTTCAAAAATGTTTTGGATTTTCGGACCTTGTTTAGACTATGTTTGGAAGTCCAAAATAGTGGACCAATGTGATCTTGGTGCACCGGGTCGCATATCTCGTTGCTTAATATTGTTACCAGACTACAAGTCAAAAGTCTTGAGACACGGTGTGATCATGGAGCGATGCCTCGAGTATCGCGTTGATAGCATCAATGCACCACGTTACCAAATGCATTAGTAGCCAGTTTTAGTTATTAAATGACCGTGTTCTTAAGGGAAATTAAGTCATTTTACCCAAACCATCAGCACTCATAACAAGAAATTTTGCCTTCTTTTGGCTAAATACATTCATTATTTCACAAGTGCTCAAGAAGAAGAAACCCTAATTAATTAATTTCAATTCAAGCACTCAAGCTTTCTTCTATCAATCTTCAAGAAATTGTCATCTAAGGTATGTAAAGTGTTCATCCAAGTGTCCTTTCTACCCTTGGAGCTCAAGAAACCCCTTTCAAACTATGAATTATGAATTCCATGTTGTGGGTTTGATTGTACACATGTTTACATTGTGATATGATTCCCAAGGTTGAATCGTTATTAAATTCTCATGATTTAATGTTAGTGTGTGGATTGAAATCCTTAAACTTGAAGTTCTTGATATAGCCATGATGTATTAGTTGTTAATTCATGCCCTAGAAAATATTATGCATTCCATTTATTTGTTAAAATTCCTAAGTGAATAAGAATTATGCATCATGACCTATTTGTGAGCTATATGCTGAACTTATGATGTACCCACATGTTCAAAATGACTCCCATGGTAAAGATATATCTTGTAATGATTTGGTGGAATTCTCATAAGTAAGGATTTGTAAAATTATATTAAGTTTGCATGTATTCCCATTCATGTTTAAGTTTATGACTTGCGAATGCTTCATGGAATCCCTTAATGATAGTATTATGAATTGTTGACTATGGTCATGTGTTCAAGTAGTGTCATATCTCATTAATTTTCATGCTATCGAGTTCTGGGGGTATTTAATACTCGATAATTTAGTTGTGTGCCTAGAGCCAATGTCAATTTTAAACATAACCTCAGTCAAGCCACGATCAGTAGAGTTCAGTCAACCTTAGAACTTAGGAAAAACTCAGTAGTATTCAGTTCAATCCTCAGTAACTCAGTCATTTAATAGAATTTAGTAATATTCCATCATTTAATGCAATTTAGTGAACTCAGTCCAGTTCAGTCCAGTATATTAAGTTTAGTGTCTATTTAGTTGGGAGTATGATTTAGCACTGAGTGAACCCAAGAATGGGAACTCACCTGCCAGCAGAGGGTGTGATTCTTAGAAGCAGTCTTTGCATTCTAGAACTATGTAGCCAGCGTAGGTTGGACATTACATTGGCTTAACCTATCAGATTAGGGTTGAAGAGGTGGCTTAACCTGTTAGATGAGGATCTCACCATTCTCGTTAGAGTACCTGATAGATGAGGGTCACTCACATCTTGTCCTTACCAGTGGCGCGGTATGGGCACCCTTCCAATTGGAGTTATAAATTGGACCCCAAGTCACTTATAATATCTTATTTGGGTCATGTCGGTTAGATGACTACCTCCCACAATATTAGTCTCTGTATTCCGTAAAGAACTCAGATAGTCCTACAGATTTTAGGACTGTTAGCTACAACTACTCAACTCTATACGGAACTTAGCTAGTTCTATTAGAATTAAGCTTGTCAGATACAGTCACCCAGTTATCAAGTATATAGTTATTAGTAATCCATGTTATCAGTAAACTCAGTATTCAAAATACTTATGATTTCAGTTATAGTGATGTATTCATGCATGTATCCTCACGTTGTCATGTTCATGTTATCCAATTAGTTTAGTTCATACATATGAACGCTTGCATTAAGCCTTACCTCACTTTACGTACTAGTACATTCATACGTACAGACACATAATTTTCTTTTGGGCCATGGTGTTTTATACCATAGGTTTAGACGCTCAGGTTCCTGATCGTGCTTAGCAGCTCAGATATCAGCAGTCAAAGTCATTGGTGGGTCCTTATATTTTGAGGACATGATTATTTCATTCTTTCAGTACTTTAGTTCGTAGTTAGTTTTAGTAGATAGAGTTAGTTGGGGACGTGTCCCATCAACTCCTTATTCAGACAATTTAGAGGCTTTCAGACTATAGCATGTTCAGACAGTTATTTCAGTCTTAGTATTATCATACCTTGTTCAGACATTGGTTTATTTAGTATTGTTTAGTAATTAAACCTTATGGAAAGTTTTCCGTCAGATTTCTACATTTATTTCACTTATACTATTATTACAATATTACTATTATCCAGTGCTCAGTTACAGATTTCAGTTATGGGTTAGTTAGTGGTCCTTCAAGATTGTTAGCACTGTGTAGTGTTCGTGGTACCAGAATTGGGTCTTTACAAACTTGGTATCCAAGACTAAGGTTCAATAGAGTCCTAAGAAGTTGAAAGTCGCATCTAGTAGAGTCTTGTGCATGGGTGTGTAGCATGCCATACTTATGTGCAGAAGGCTATGAGATGTTTTAGGAATAGTTTCCCTTCTTTTAGTATTCATGTCGTGCGAGTGAGCATGAGCTCCAGTTAAAGTCTTTGTCTAATCCTTCTTTCTCTTCCATCTACAAAAAAATGCCTCCAAAGAGGACTTAGGGAAAAGAAATAGGAGATCAGCTAGCCCCTCAGCCCGATTATCCTAATCCTTTAGGCGAGCATGTATCCCAAGAAGAATTTAGAGCTGTGTTCACTATTCTTGCTAATTTAGTTGCTACTTAAAATGAATGGCCAGCTGCTATTCTGGCTAACCCAGTGACCAATTCTATTGCAACTAGAATTCGGGACTTCACCCGAATAAATCCTCCTTGTTTTACCAGATCTAAGTCAGATGAGGACCCTCAGGAGTATCTTGATCAGGTTCATAAGATTACTGATATTATGGGAGTAAATGCTATCCAGAGTGCTGAGCTAGTTGCATATCAGTTGTAGGATGTGGCTCACAGTTCGTTAAGATAGTGGAAAGCAAAAAGGGCCATAGATGTAGGGGCTATTTATTGGGAGGAGTTTGCAACTTCTTTTCTAGATAGATTATTCCCCTAGAGCTAAAAGATGCTAAGGTGTTAGAATTTATAAACCTTAGGCAAGGAAATATGACAGTGAAAGAGTATTCTCTCAACTTTACTCAACTAGCTAGATATGCTCCTAATTTTGTGGCAGATAGCAGATCTTGAATGAGTAAGTTTGTATTTGGAGTAAATGATAGAGTGGTCAAGGAGTGCAGGATCGCTATGTTGATTAGTTAGAAGGACTTAGCCAAGCTAATGATCCATGCTCAGTAGATAGAGGAGTGGAAGAATAAGGAGGGAGAAAAGTAGAATAAGAGAGTTAGAATAGGCAGTTTCAATTTCAGTTTGCCTAAGTCAGAGGCTGGGAATCGTTCTCAGTTCCGCTCAAAGTCCTTAGTTCCAGGTTCTTTCTCAGCCAGTGCTTCATGTCCTAAATTCTGGAATGGTATCAAAGATAGGGCACCAGACTCTAAGTCTTAGAGCAGTGTTAGTAGTACCCAAACTTATTCTCTTTGTCAGACTTATGGCACGCACCATCAGGGTATTTACAGAGATGGCAGTGATATTTGTTTTAGATATGGAAAGCTAGCCCACATAGTTAGAGATTTTCCCCAATCAGATTTTCAAGGTTATCCTAACCGTTCCTCAGCTTAGTCTGGTCACCCGAATTAGCAGGGTGCCACCTCCAGCTCCACCTGTGGGCAACGTCCAAATAGACTTTACGCTTATCATTCCTTAGAGGACCAGGAGAATTCTCCTTATGTGTTCATTGGTACATTATGGATCTTTCATATATATATGTTTATGTTTTACTAGATCCAGGAGCTTTCTTGTGTTTTTTTACTCCTTATATAGCAGTTGATTTTAGAGTATGTCCCAAAATTCTAGCAAAGCCCTTTTCAGTCTCTACCCCAGTGGGTAAACTATCATTTCTCAGTGCCTATATAGGAACTGTCTGGTTATGGTATTCCAAAAGTCACTTCAACAGACTTAGTCGAATTAGAGATGAGTGATTTTGATATCATTCTCATCAAGGATTGGCTTCATTCCTGCTATGCCATAGTTGACTGTAGAAATTGAATTATCTAGTTTCATTTTCTGAATGAACCCATCCTAGAGTGGAGGGGTAATACTTCAGCCTTCAGGGGTCAGCTTGTTTCCTACCTTAGGAAAAGGAAAATGATATCCAAGGGATGTGTCTATCATCTCGTTTGAGTTAAGGACTCTAGTTCCAAAATTCCTAGTCTTGAATTATTCCCAGTAGTGAATGATTATTCAGATGTGTTCCTAGAAGATCTTTCCAGAATTTCTTCTGAAAGGGAAATAAACTTCTGCATAGACCTTCTCCCAGATATTTAGCCCATATCCATTCTGCCATACAGAATGGCAGCTGTAGGATTCAGAGAACTAAAAGGATTCTTGAAGGATCTCCTAGACAAGGGGTTCATCAGGCCCAGTGTGTCACCGTGGGGTGCACCTATTCTATTTATACGAAAGAAAAATGGTTCTCTCAGAATATGCATAGACTACCACCAGCTCAATAAGGTCACAGTCAAGAATAAGTATCCACTTCCCAGAATTGACGACTTGATTGACCAACTCCAGGGTGCCAATTACTTCTCTAAGATAGAACTCAGATCGAGATATCATCAACTCAGAGTCGGAGAATGTGACATTCCAAAAATAGTCTTTCTTACTCGGTATGGTCATTTGAAATTCTTAGTAATGTCATTCAGTCTTACCAATGGTCCAGTAGCTTTCATTGACTTGATGAACCGTGTGTTCAAGCTGTACTTGGTCATGTTCATCATAGTCTTCATAGATGACATTCTTGTCTATTCCCACAGTGAGTAAGATCATGTAGACCATCTCAAAATAGTATTGCAGACTTCCAATAATCATCATTTATACGCCAAATTCAGTAAGTGCAAATTTTTGCTAAGGTCAGTAGCATTCCTTGGTCATATCATTTCCGGTGATGGCATTAGAGTTGATCCTCAAAGGACTGAGGTAGTAAGAAACTGGCGTAGACCCATCACTTTATCAGATATCAGTAGTTCCTTAGGTTTGGCTAGCTATTACAGATGGTTTGTTGAGGGATTTTCATCTGTTGTCTCCTCTATGTCCAAATTGACTCAGAAGAAAGTCAAAGTTCAGTGGTCAAATTCATGAGAGAAGTTTTTAGGAGTTGAAGACCAAATCATCTTATTTCCTTTCAGTCCATACCTCTTATTTAGCCATGGATTACACCAAACTCTACATCAGAGAGTTGGGTTAGATTTCACAGTGTTCCATTGTCTATTGTCTCAGATAGAGGTACCTAGTTCACCTTTTATTTTTGGATATCATTTCAAAAGCGTCTTAGTACTCGAGTTCACTTTAGTAGAGCCTTTTATCCTCAGACCGATGGTCACGCCAAAAGGACCATCCACACTTTAGAAGATATGCTATAAGCGTGTGCAATTGACTTTAAGGTAATTGGGTTGACCAATAGAGTTTGATTGAGTTTTCATACAATAACAATTATCATTCCAGTATTCAAATGGCTCCATTCGAAGCTCTCTATGGTAGGAGATGCAGATCTCTAATCGGTTGGTTCAAAGTCAGTGAGGCTATAGTGGTAGGGCCTAACTTGGTCTTCGATACCTTAGATAAAGTTTAGTTGATTAGAGAGTGGCTCAGGATAGCTCAGAGCCAACAAAAATCGTACACAAATATACATAGAAAGTATCTTGAGTTTCAGACTAGTGATTATGTGTACCTGAAATCTCTCTCATGAAGTGAGTGAAGAGGTTTGGTAAGAAGGGAAAGATCAGTCCTCGATATTTTGGTCCCTTCAAAATTCTCAGTCTCTTCGGCAGAGAAGCTTATGAGCTCGAGTTGCTTCCAGATCTAGCTTCAGTCCATCCAATGTTTCTTGTCTCCTTGCTAAGGATGTGCATAGGTGACCCAGCACCTGTAGTCCCTATTGAGGGTGTAGATATTCAGGACAGTCTCTCTTATAAAGAAATTCCTGTCAAAATTCTTGACTATCAGACCCATAGACTGAGGGACAAAAAAGTCTCTCTAGTTAAAGTTCATTGGTAGAATCAGTCCATTAAGGGAGATACTTGGGAGGCAAAAGCAGACATGCGGACCAAGTATCCTCACCTCTTTTTCGCTAATTTAGACTCTGCCCAAGGTAATATTTTTCCTTAAGCTTATTTCGTTTCATGTTTAGATTTCAGTTACAAACTTGATATTCAGTTTCATGCTTAGTTTTCCACTTCAAACTTGGTATCCTTTACCATTGCATATTTAGTCGCATGTTCATGAGTTAGTTCAGTCATGTATTTATGCATCAGATATGAATGATTAGCTTATCATTACTCCCAGTCATACATTCATGTATCAACTCAGTCATGAAATCATGCATCAGATATGCATGCTTAGTTGAATCTCAGTAAATCAGAAATCTTAGTCATGTAATCATGTTTCAATCATTTATGTTCAGTATGTACATTGGATTATCATTTCTCCCATCTCAGTTAGTCTCATTCAAGGACGAATGTTCCCAAGGGGGAGATATTATGATACCTTACAAAATTTCTAAGCTTGATTTAGTCCTTTAAGCTTGTTAAGGGGTCCCATACTTAGGAAATTTAACTAACTTTCCAGACTTAGTTTATTTTTAGCCTTTGAAAGTTGGCAATCTCATTTTGTGACCTTAATGTCCTTTAATGGTCTATATTTTTGTTAATTAGTGATCAGGAAGGTCAATAGGTGTTCCCAGACAAGTTTTGGATTTTTTGGACCTCGTTTAGACCATGTTTTGAAGTCCAGAATTGTGGACCAATGCCATCTTGGCACGCTGCATCACCTATTGTGTTGGTTAATATTATTACAAGACTGCTAGTCAAAAATCCTGAGACACGACGCGATCATGGCGTGCTACATCGTGTATTGCATTGCCAAATGCGTTAGTGCCTAGTTTCAGTCACTAAATGACCGCATCCTTAAGGGTACTTAGGTTATTTTCCCCCAACCTTCAGCCCTCATAAGATGAAATTTAGCCCTCTTTTGGCTAAATACATTTATTATTTCACAAGTGCCCAAGAAAAAGAAACCCTAGGTGATTAATTTCATTTCAAGAACTCAAGTTTTCTTTCATCAATCTTAAAGAAATTATCAACTAAGGTATGTAAAGTGTTCATACAAGGGTCCATTCAACTAAGGTATGTAAAGTGTTAAAATGACTAAGTGAATAAGAATTGGCTATTATGAACTATTTGTGAGCTATATGATAAACTTATGATGTATCCAAATGTTCAAAATGACTCCCATGCTAAAGCTATATTTTGTAAGGATTTGGTGTAATGCTTATAAGTAAGAATTTATGAAATTATATTACGTTAGCATGTATTCCCATTCATGTGTAAGCTTATGACCTTCACATGCTTCATGAAATCCCTCAATTATAGTATTATGAATTGTTAAATATGGTCATGTGTTCAAGTAGTGTCATATCTCATTTATTTTTATGCTATCGAGTCCTGTGGGTATTTAATTCCCAAAAATTTACTGATGTGCCTCAGTAACTCAATCAGTTAACTGAATTCAGTAATATTACTTTAGTCTATGAAATTTAGTGAACTCAGTCCAGTTCAGTCCAGTATATTAAGTTCAGTGTCTATTCAGTTGGGAGTAGGATTCAGCACGGAGTGAACACAAGGATGAGAACTCACCTGCCAGCAGAGGGTGTGATTCTTAGAAGTAGTCCTTGTGTTCTAGAACTATGTGGCCACCGTAGGTTAAGACATCAAAACCTGTCAGATGAGGGTTGATAAGGTGGCTTAACTTGTCAGATGAGGGTCCCACCATTCACGTTAAAGTACCTGACAGATAAGGGTCACTCACAGCTTGTCCTTACCAGTGGTGAGGTATGGACACCCTTCTAATTGGAGTTATAGGTTAGTCCCCAACTCAGTTATAATATCTTATTTGGGGCATGTCGGTTTGATGATTACCTCCCACAGTCTCAATCTCAGTCTTCAATAAAGAACTCAGATAGTTCTATGAATTTTGGGACTCTCAGATACAATCACTCAACTCAGTACGGAACTAAGCTAGTTCCATTAGAATTAGGACTGTCAGATACAGTCACCCAGTTATCAAGTATATCAGTTATCAGTAATCTATGTTATCAGTAAACTCAGTATTCAGAATCCTTATGATTTCAATTACTATTATATATTCTTGTATGTATCCTTACGTAGTCATGTTCATGTTATCTAGTCAGTTTAGTTCATGCATATGAACCATTGTATTGTGCCTTATCTCACTTTGCGTACTAGTACATTCACACGTACTGACACATACTTTTATTTTGCGCTATGGTATTTTATACCATAGGTTTGAATGCTTAGGTTCCCGATCGCAGTTAGAACCTTAGATATCAGTAGTCAAAGTCAGTAGTGAGTACTCATATTTTGAGGACATGATTATTTCATTCTTTCAGTACTTAGTTACTTTCTGTAGATGAAGTTAGTTGGGGACATGTCCCATTAACTCCTTATTCAGACAATTTAGAGACTTTCAGACTATAGCATGTCCAAACAATTATTTATGTCTTAGTATTATCATACCTTGTTCAAACGTTGTTTTATTCAGTATTGTTTTCTATTTGAACCTTATGGAAAGTTTTCTACCATATTTCTATATTTATTTTAGTTATAATGTTATTATAATATTCCCAGGAGATCCTTGGAGTAGATGGTAAAGTTGTTGCTCTGTGACGAGGAGGTAAGGCTGCATACGATACATCCTTGTGATGGGGCCCTTCATCAATCACTATGCATAGTGGTAGCTTTAGTGCACTAGGCTACCCTTTATACTGTTATTACAATATTACTATTATCCGGTGCTCAGTTATAGATTTTAGTCATGGGTTAGCTTGTGGTCCTTCAGGATTGTTAGCACCGTGTAGCATCCGGGGTACCAGACGTGGAGCTTTACATTATCCATAGGTTGTTTGGCTTATGTCGAAGAAGAAAAGCGAGAATTAGAGAAGGATATTTATTGGTTAGAAAATGTTGGTTTTTATCTCTTGGACTCTAAAGATGGTGGTGTGATGGTGCAAAAAGTAGTTAGATCATCTCTTTGTGCGTAGATTAAGGAGAAAAAAATATTGGATTCTATCTTACCAAAACTAAAGGGTAGCATTTGTGATAAAAAGGTGATGGATTTTAAGATTAGCAGTGATGGTACTTTGTGGTACCATGGCAGGTTGTGTGTTTCTGATGTAGATAGTTTGTGGTTAAAGATCCTGGCTGAGGCGCACGAGTCATGCTATGTTGTTCATACTGGTCATAATAAGATATACTATGGTTTCAAGGAGATGTATTGGTGGAGTGGCATAAATTGGAACGTTGTTGATTTTGTATCCAAGTTCTTGGTGTGTCAACAAATTAAGGTTCAGCACATGAGGCCTGGTGGGTTATATCAAAAGATTAAGTTTCCTAAATAGAAGTTGGAGAAAATGAATATGGATTTCATTACCGATCTTACTCGGCCTTAGAATTAATTTGAATCTGTTTTGGTCATTGTGGAAAGGATGATGAAGTCTATGCATTTCTTACCTATGCGGACTAGCTTTTCGGTAGAGGATTATGCAAAGCTTTAGCTTCAAGAGATTGTGAAACTGCATGGGGTACCTATTTTTATTATTTTCTATTGTAGTATACATTTTACATCCCATTTCTATAGGACTTTCTAGAAAGGGTTAGGGACTAAGGCGAGTCTAAGTACGACTTTCCACCCACAGTCGGATGGGTAGGCGAAAAAAACTATTCAGGCATTAGAAGATATGCTTTGAGCCCGTGTGATTTATTATGGTGGCAGTTGGGTGGAGCATCTACCTTTGGTAAATTTTTCTTACAACAATAGCTATCATAAGAGTATTGGTATAGCTCCTTTTGAGGAGTTGTATGGTACAAGGTGTAGAGATACTATTGGTTGGTTTGAGCTCGTTGAGGTTGATTTATTTGGTCTGGATTTGGTTTATCAAGCTATGGAAAAGGTGAAGGTGATTCAGGATAGTCTTAAGGCTACCCAGAGTTGTCAACAGTTGTATGCGGATGTTAGGCATAGAGATTTAGAGTTTGCAGTTAGGGAAAAAGTTTTCCTTAAGGTGTCTCCTATGAAAGGAGTAGTATAGTTTGGCCAAAAGGAAAGCTCAGTCCTCGATATGCTGGTCCTTATAAGATTTTATAGAAATCAGAAAATGTTGCATATAAGTTAGAGTTTCCATCTAGTTTGAGTTTGGTTCATTTGGTATTTCATGTTTCTATGTTGAGAAAGTGCATTGGTGATTCATCTTTGATTGTGCCTTTAAAAGGGTTGGATATATATAATTTTATGTCTTATGAAGAGGTCCAATTTGAGATATTAGATAGGTAGGTTCATCGGTTGCGGACCAAGGATGTCGCTTTGTTTAATGTTCTATCGTGAAACCACAAGGTGGAAGAGGCCACGTGGGAAGCTAAAAAGTACATGAAGTCCAAGTATCCGCTTTTGTTTTCTGCTCCTAATATTTGTGTGAAAGGTATGTGTTCTTGAAAACATCTTTATTTTTTGAATATGGTAAAGGATTGTTAAACATCTTTGACTCTTTGTTTGAAACTTAATTTAAGGGATGTTTCATAATGCAAATGACTTTGTGTGTGGTTACCCCTACCTTATCTGTCATTCTGGGATGAATATTTCTAGTGTCGGAGACTGAAGTATCCTAGGTTTTGACCCTTATAAAATTGCCGGGAATCTCATTCTTCGGACCTCGTACGACTCATGGTATGAGCTATAAACTGGTGCATGAGAGGTGATGACTAATCATAAGCTGACTAGTGTTAGTTGGTGGGATGGTCTCTGACTCTAGAATGGATACAACTTGAGGGTATGAGTCGTAAGGTATGGGTACAAGCTATATAGGTGACTCGTAAAGTAGTCAGTATTTGATCCTCCTAGTGTTACATTTTTCCAAGAATACAGATCATGGGTACAAATCATATTCTGAGGTTACAACCTGGTTGGATGAGTCATATACTGGACAGTTTCTGATCCATAGTTGAGGATTGGTTATGATTGGGTGGGTATTAACCATAAGCTAGGTTATAACTAGCAGGAGATCAGTCATAACCCTGTGTCGGGTTTTTATGAGATTTAAGTGGGGGCATTCTGGAGATTTCCCTACTTAACCTAATAAGGACCTATGACTTCTAATAAACTTAGGAGGTTATTTACCCTATTATTTTATTCTTAAATACTTAGAATCTCTTTCAAAACATATCATAATTCTCTCAAGAGCTTTTGGTGCAAAGAGCAGGGGTTTCGACTAAGGGATTAATTTGGGGCTTATCTTGGTGAATTATTTACATCAACTTTCCTGGTTTAAGGTATGATTATCTTCCCTACTTTTAATTTCAATTAAAGGCATGGTTATATGGTAGATTTCATGCTTTTTACTTTTGCATGGTTTTGCTTTTCAATCATTGATTTAGGGGTTGATGTTAAAGGATTGGTTATGATTTGTTATTGTTTTAATAATGCTATCTATGCAATAATGGTAGTTTTAATGGTGGAATTTCATGGTAATGGTTTAATAGTAATGGAATTTGGTTTTGGTTATACTATACGCCTAAGGTGTTTGATAAAATGCTTATATAGATATGTTTATTGCATTGACTTATGTTAATGGAACTCTTTCTTGTTTTCAACTTATATATGAAACCTTGAATATTTTACAATGGTTTACAAAGGTTAGGGGATAATTGGTAATGCTTGTGGAGAACATGGTAGTCTCCCAAGAGGATAATCTGGTTAATGAAAAGGGTACCAAGAGTCCTCTTAATCTAAATGCTTTGGCTATGGGTAATACTTGCAAGTATAGTGGTTTGATGATACCACTGGTTTATCAAATAGCCTTAGTTAATAAATGGATAGTTGAATTGTTTGGACTTGGTTTTAATTGGGCATAATAGCAGAAAGTTAAAGCAAAGCTGTGGAATGTGGCGATCCCAGGGGTATCAAAATTGGAAACACATATTTATCAATATGAGGGGTTTTTGATGGACACGTGTGAGTGTCACATTTACATTTAAGGGATGTACTAGTCATCCTAGGTTTATTGCCTGGTCATTCGGCTACACACATCGTAACCCTTTCAGTAGGGAGAGATGAACCCATATAGCCCGTGGGTGGTAGGACAATTAAGCTACAAGACCCAAGTTAAGGTTTTAAATGGCATACTAAACCCAGTTCCTTATCCCAACACATATATTTTTATGGTTGTTTGCATTGGATCTTTTCATTTAGTTTTGATAAATGGCATTACTTTATCCTTATCCCGAGATTCATGCTAGTGTTCACCCACTAACCCATCTACTGGTGGCTGTATACCCACATAATGAAGGAACGAAACATTTGACTCCTTCTTTATAGTAAATTCGAGGATAGCTTATTGGACTGAAGTGGTGAGCTTCCTTCCTTTCAGTAGACATTATTTCATGTTGGACATTCTTAGATTTTTTATTTTCTTTTTGGATATTGGTTTTGGCCATGGTAGGCGGTATGTTCCAACCAGATATTTGTATTTTTTTGGATAGAGGCTTTATGGTACTTCTAGGGATTGTAAAGATCGCTATTGGTGTTGACCTTTGCATCGAGATGGATGTTAGGGCTTACACCCTTGGACGATATTGTTGGTTGTTCCATTGTATTACATTTCCGGTTTGACTTTCATATTATGTTTCCATATTTTCTTTAGTTTAGTTAGTATGGATTTTTATTTTGGTATAGATAGACATGGTTGGGTTGTTCATTGTTGTAACCTATCCCCGATTCAAGCTGTGTCACTAGGGTTGTGAGAACCCTAGCTGATTAATAAAGTAGGAGAAATGCGAGATTCATATATATTGCATGTATTGTAATCTTGTTCTTATTAATGGTCTTATAAGCTACTGCAGAAGCTTGGGAATTATGGGTATTCGAGATCATACTCACAATGGAGTTTGAGATTGGGAAAATGTATTATGATAGTGATTCAGGGATACCAACCCTCATCTAATCAACTCGGGATTCAAAAGGTTAGAGTTGTATTAGGTTCAAGGAAAAGGCATAGTAAGGCATTGCACTGAGACTTAATAGGTGAAGGGTGAAATTTATCAACACATTCCCATGATAGTTGATAATACATAACTTGTCAGACTTTGCATGCATAGCAGTGGAATAGGTGAATTGAACACAAGAATCTTATGAAGTTAGAATCCATGAGGATCACTATCCTAGTGTTCATCTTTTATTGTTTAAAATATCAAGTACTCTAGTTCGGTATGTGTTACTTTCATTTCTAGATCCCCCCGTTTACTTTTATGTACTGCTCATGGTTTCATTAAGTTTTAAATATAATTCCACGCATTCCTAGTAGGTTCGACCCCAACTTGGTTTGGGTTACTATATTTGACATCAACCGTAGACAACTTCTTGGGTGGTTAGTTTTGGTCTTTCTCACTCCTATTCTTGCCTTTCTTGTAGGGGTTAAAATTTTAATTATTTATTGTCATGCCCCACATTATGGTTTAGGTGTTGTTTTGATGCAGGAAGGAATGTGATTGCTTATGCTTCGATGAAATTGAAGCCTAATGAGAGGAATTATAGACTTATGACTTTGAGTTGGTTGCTATTAGTTTTATTCTAAATATATGAAGGCATTACTTGTATGGGGTTTGTTGTGAAATGTTCACTAATCACCATAGTTTACAATATGTTCACACAAAGGGATTTGAATTTAAGACAATGTAGATGGATGGAGTTGCTTAAAGATTATAATATTACATTCTATACCATCTGGCTAATGTGGTAGCTGATGTATTAAGCAAAAATTCAGCAAGTATCGGTAGCCTGACTTATTTGAATTCTACCAAGTGCCCATCTACTAAATAGATTAAATCTCTAGGTAACAAGTTCATACGACTCTAGTTGACTTAAAGAGGAGAATTTCTAGCCAGTATAAAGGAAAGATCTATATTTATTGATCAATCAAGGCTAAATAATTCAAGGATGCAAAGTTTAGCAAGATTCATGATAAGGTTCTATAGGGTTAGGCCACGAAGAGCATTCTTTATGGAGTGGGTGTGTTGTGGATAAATGGGTGATTTTCTGTGCCTCATGTTGATGATTTGATTCCAGCTATTCTAGCTAAATGTCATTGTTTGAATTATTCTATACATCTTGGAGCACCTAAATTATACCATAATATTATGCAAAATTAATGATGGGGTCAAATGAAGGGTGATATTGTTATTTGTTGTTAAATGCTAGAGTTTATAGTAGATAAAGTACTAGTATCAAAAGCTCGGTGGTTCTCTTTAGTGGATTCCCATTCCTAAGTAGAAATATGAGAGGATAGCTATGGATTTTATTATTGGTTGTCCTAAGGCTTTGGGGAAGTATGATTCTAGATGGGTTACTGTGGATCGCTTGACTAAGTCTACACATCTAATTCCAATTCACATAACTTATAATTCAACTAGTTTGGATATGATTGAAGGAGATAGTTTGGTTGTATGGGGTCCTAATTACTATTATCTCAGATAGGTGAGCTCAATTTACTGCTATCTTTTGGAAAAAGTTGCATGAGGAGATGGTTATAAGCTTTGACCTTAGTACAACTTTTAGCACTCAGACTGATGGGCATTCTAAGCGAATGATCAAGTGTTGGAAGTTATGCTTCATACATGTGTAATGGATTTTGGAGGTCATTCAGATCAGTTCCTACCTTTGACTAAGTTTGCATATAATGGCAGTTATCATTCAAGTATCGATATGGTGCCATTTGAGCTTTGTATGGAAGTAGGTGTAGATCTCCCATTGGGTGATTTGATACCTTTGAGGTGAGGCCTGGGGCACTAAACTATTGAGGGACTCATTGTAGAATGTTAAGTTCATTCAGGACAAACTTATAGTAGCTTAAAGTAAGCAAAAAGAGTATATGGATCAGAAAGTGAGAGATATGCACTTAATAGAGGGTGAGCAAGTATTTCTCAAGGTATCCCACATAAAGGGTGTCATGCATTTTGGGAAGCAAGTGATATCACCCAAGTCTACAACTTAAATTGAAGATAAAACGGTCGATACAAAATATAGTAAACCAACTCAGGTTGGGGTCGAATCCATAGGGTATACGTAAACTATCTCTCGATATTACTGAAATCAATAGGTAGTACAAAAAAGTAAATAGTGAATTGTTGTTGTAATATATGAAAATAAAAGATGTGGAATGCTTTTGTTGTAATCAATATGAAGCTAACTCTAAGACTGTGTTCCCCCTAGCTTCTCAACTTCGTAGTTTTATTGTGCTCTGTTGAACCAACGTGATATCTTGCATATAGAATCAAATAGGTTATGTATCACCAATTGTCTTGTGGACTCACTGGTGAATTTTACTATTTACCTTTTGAGTCTCAGAGTGTCGATTTACTAATCCTTTTCCTAGATCCTAGATTAACAATTACCTTTTGAGTCTCTAGTTAATTAGATGAAGATACTTATCTTAAGTAGATGAAGATAATTAGCTTATTTTGATAATTCACTCCAAATTACAATTGCGATCTTCTTTTCCTACTCTATACCTCTCTTTTGAAGCAAGTGGTAAATATAGGCAGGATCCTCACATTGAAACCGCTAAGAAATATATGAAATTGAATATGATAACAATATATGCAAGAATATTAGTGTGGAAAAACTTTGCACGTCTCCTGCTTTGTTAATTCACCATGGTTCCCCCAACCATAAATAAGGAATTTAGCCGCTCATTGTTGTAAAATAGTGAATGGAATTCATAGTTGAAAGCATCAAATCAATCTCATAAGAAGTTATGACGAAAACCCAAAGTCTCAGATTAAGGTTTCAATCAAAAACAAGAACAAAACAATCCCAAGATTAAAATTGAATATCAAAATCAAATATATGCTTGTAAGTATTCAGACTGTATCAACTAACTTAAAAACATCAAAGGGATATTTATATAAAGCAAGGAAATTCTGGGAAACTAATCCTATACAAAAGAGGAAAATCAAAGTCTATGGGGCATAGGTGGCACCTACAGGGTGTAGGTGGTTTCACTATAGGTGCCAGTTTCTAAAAATCCTCTATAAGTATCTGAACTTCATGGTTTCTGACACCTACGAGGCATAGGTACTACCTATAGTCCATAGGTAGTCCTCTAGAGGTGACATACAAAAATCTTCAATATCTGAATCTCTAAACTTCAACTTTTTGGCATATATCTGACACCTAATCCATGTAGGTAGTACCTACGGTGCATAGGTACCCACGTAGGTGTCCCTAAATATTCAATTTTCATGTTTTTCTTTTTTTCATCTCCAAAACATAGTTTCCGTTAAAACACAACACAACACACATCATATCTAACAAATATACCTGCGTAACTTAGATATTTTCATTATTTTAAGCATTGAAAGTGATATGAAACCATAACACATTAGGGAGTAATCTTATTCCTAGATATATTGGGCCATTTGAGATTCTTTAGTGCATGGGGTAGGTGTTTTATAGGTTGCTCAAAGTTTGTTAGGAGTTTATCCTATATTTTATGTATCTATGTTGAAGAAGTTATATGGTAATGGTAATTATATAATTCATTAGGATTCAGTCTTTTTAGATGAAAAGCTCTCTTATAAAGAGGAACATGTTGCTATTCTTAATATACACATTAATAAGTTGAGGAGTAAGGAGATTGTGCCTATGAAGGTAGTGGAAGAATCGTCCTATTTAGAAAGCCATTTGGGAGACCGAAGCAGATACAAATGGAAAGTATTCACATTTTCTTATAGTTTCAGGTAACTCCTTGGTTTCCTTTTTATTCTTGGTTTCCCGTTTGGGGATGAACGATTGTTTAACTAGCATTTGATGTAATAATCTCACCAATCATATTGTGAAATTTACTTTCTTTTCCACTATAGCTCTCTCCATAGTTTGTAAACATGATTTATGACTTACAGTGATGGTTATTACTGATTCTTGAGGTGTTCAGAAGTAATTTAAGTTATGAGTTGGATTATTGAGTTTTAATAAACTAAGCTTAATCACGGTCAACCTTCGGTCAAGATGACCTCGATTTGATATGTTACTATCTTTAATAGACTTAGAACATACTTTGTAGTGAATTTACATATTTGATTTATTCCTATGAGGTTTCGAATAAATTTTGAGGATTTATTAGAATTTTTGGATATTTTAAGTAATTAGTTAATTAGTAATTTAAAAGGATAAAATCCAAATTTATTTACTTATGTGGTCAATTAAAAACATGAAATTAAGTAGGTTGAATTTACCAATAATATTAATTGAAAATTAGATATTTGGGGCAAAGAGGGAGGCATACAAAAATTAGCAGTTTTCCATGGTAGTTGAAGGAAGGGTCACTGATAGCTTCAGGTTAGTTAGATGAATTACTACTAATCTAAGTTGTTAAGTGGAGTATTACATCGGTATGAATTTACCGATTGGGGTTATATGCCAATGATTGGCAGTGATGATTAGGAAGGTTAAAAGTTAGTTTCTTGCATAAAATATTTAAGGCTGAATATGTATATGATAATAGTGGCTAGTACATGTGTGCGGGTAAGTTATATCAGGCAAAAACCATGAGTTTGGTAGTTAATATCTGGCTTATATGGTACTTCATTGTTACTATAGCAGTCTTGCATAAGTTTGGTATATAATTTGACATTGCAACTTCTTTTTTCCATCTTTAGCTTTTGGTTTTGAAAAATTATTCAAGTAGATATTAATTATAATGTTGACATTTAGGTTTTAGGCTAGGATTCTTAGAGTAAGAATTTATAAAATAGGTGTCACTAGATTTGTATTCTTATGGGGATTATAGATTGAAACATATTTTGGGCATCCAAAAAAGGGCAAAACGCTTGCGGACTAACTACATTTGGATTCGTTGGTTGAGGTTAATTATTATTTAATAAGATTTTAGAATCAATTTAATTGTATGTATGTTCCTAAATTGAATACTTGAATTTGATGATATTTTGATTGTTGATACTTGTATGAATAATTATCGAAAGTTAAACTTGATTGAATTTCCTTATGATTATAAGCGTACTTGTAAGTTTAGTACGTCGTTTTGTATCATAAGGGATGATAGTGAAATTGATAAAATGTATATAATATGGTTATGGGGATCGAGAACCACGTCGTTATGAATTCTGTTAAAATTACTTATTTATAGAGGATAGGGTACCACACCGGCATAGTACATGGACTTAGACTGTCCCCTACAGGTCATGACTAGTTGGGAAGAAATAAGTTCCATAACATATGTGTACAAATTAGTGTGTATTTTGTGGTTTAAAATATGATCAATACTCTTGATAGTTACATGGCTCGTTTATAAGCATTGTTTGGCCCGTCATTAATGTAATTAATGACTCATTAAATACTTGCTATGTGTTGATATCTGACTACTTTTTATTTGATTTATGTTGTATACATGATATTAAATTGAGTTAACCTATGATACCTACCAATACATGGTGGCTTGTTCTGATACTACTATGTATGCTTCTTTTGTTGAGTGCAAAAAGTGTTATAGAGGCTCAAACACGTCCTCCTCTCTATAATTTGATAACAGGACTTGATCCATGGGTGAGCACTCCATCTCTAGGTTACTATGGTTCATCATATTAGTTCTTGTCTATCTTTTAAGCAATTATACATTCTTTATTTTTTATTATCTTGGATATCTCTTTTAGACATGTTTTTTGTTTTACAAAATCTTATACGATGGCTTTTGGTTTTTTGAGATTTGAATAGGTCTTTTTATATTTCTACATTAATAATGATTAGTTTTGAATCTTCTATCATTAAGTTGTTTTCTAATGATAATCTCATCTTAGTATTTACTAAATAATTGGGTAATGGTTCGAGTAAGATGGTTCTTCTACAGAAAGATTAGTGTGGGTTTCACTCATGCCCATTTGGGTCGTGATAGGATATATACATTATGCTAGGTGATTTTTAGAACCTTAAGAGACATCAAGATTTTGGGTACTGTAGGTGTATTAAGGTTGAAGAGGTTAAGAATGTTATTAGTAGCATGAGCAGGGGATGAACGACCAGAATAGATGATATTTTGGTGGAATTTTGAAAGTGAATAGATAAGGTAGATATAAAGTGTTAACTAGGTTGTTTAATGTTGTTTTTAAGATGGAAGAAATTCCCTACCAATGGAAGTGGAGTATAATTGTTTTTCTATACAAAAACAAGGGTGATATCCAAAATAGTAGCAATTAGAAAGGTATCAAGTTGCTAAGTCACATTATGAAAATTTTGGAGACGTTGGTGAGATAAGGGTTAAATGGGGTGTTTCTAATTTTGAGAACCAGATTGGATTCATTGCGGGGAGTTCATCTTTCGAATCTACCCATATTATGAAAATATTAGGGGATAATTATTGGGAAAGAAAGAAGGATTTCCATGTGATGTTCATTGACCTTTACGTATCTATGATAAAGTCCCAAGAAAAATTATATAGAGATATCTTAAGGCTAAGGTGTATCAATGTTTTACATTAGGGTGAGAAAATAGAATATATGATGAAGCCTATACTTGGATTAGAATGGTGGAAGAAGAATCAGCGCACTTCCCAGTTGAGATAAGGTTTCATTAGAGACCATTTCTTCATCTATTTTTATTTTCCTTGGTGATGGATGAATTGATGCAGTGTATTCAAGATGAGGCACCATAGTGTATGCTATTTCCAGATGAAATAATACTGATGGATGATACACATACTAGAGTTAATGATAGGTTGGAGGAGTGGTGACAAACTCTGAAGTCTAAAGGGTTCAGGTTTAGTTGAACCAAAATGGAATATTTAGAGTGAAAATTTGGAGATGTAGTGCATGAAGCAGACATGGAAGTAAGGCTTAGCATATAGTATATCCCCAAGAGAGATATATTCAAGTATCTTAGGTCTGTAATCTAGAGAAGTAGGGACATCTATGATGATGTCACATATTTTATCAGTACTACATGGATAAAGTAGATCCTTACCCCTTTAGTCCTGTGTGATAAAATGGTACCATCAAAAATTAAAGGTAAGTTTTGTATATTTATATCTAGACCAACTTTTTTATAGGGTAGAGAGCTGGCTAGTCTAGAACTCCCATATTTAGAAGATACATGTTGTGATAATAAGGATGCAAAGGTTGATGTTTGGGAATACAAAAAGATATACAACTAAGGTTGAGGATATTTATATAAAGTGAGAGTGACCTATGTGGTTTACAAGATGAGGGAAGCGAGATTAAGATGGTTAATACATGTAAAAAGAAGATGCGTTGATGCCCTAGTGAGGAGGTGCAAGAGGATGGACTTAGTTGGTCAATGAGAGGGAGAGTAAAACAAAAGAATTGTTGGGGAGAGGTGATTAGTCAAGCTATGAAGCATCTATAAGTTACCATGGACGTGAACTTGGATAGAAGGATGTATAGGACACATATTACGATAGAAGATAGGATAACATGGATAATGCATAGAAGTGTAGAAGTTTAGTAGGTAATGGAGTGTTGTCGTGCTTTTCAGGGGGTTTGTATTGTTGATGTTTGTCCTTATGATAGACGTATTCTTGTAGTTCTTGCTTTTGGTACCTACCATCTTCTGTTGTTTATTTATTTTGATGATCATATCTCCTTTCTTGTTGGCTTTGTACTACCCCTTGTTAATTATTATGTTTCCTTCAATATTTTTTTTCTTCTTTATACCAAGATTTTCTATAGTTAAGCTGGAGGTCTTTCAAAAATATTCTCTCTACCTTCAAGAAATAGATAAGTTTTGTGTACATTCTACCCTCCCTAGACCCCATTAGTGAAGTTTTCCTAGGTATGTTATTGTTCTTCTTACTAGTTTCGATTTATGACGTTATATTTGTTCACTGGACATATGATGTTCAAAATATTTTTGGGGATGATCTTTCAATATTTTAGTTTGTTCATATCCTAAGCATTATTATTTGTTTTTGTTTAATATTACCCTTAAATAATGACAACGAAATATTCTTGTATTTACTACGTAGTCGTTTGGCCATGAAAATTTAAACAAATTACTATATTTGGAAGTTTTGGAGTTGGAGTTGTATTTGGACAAACCTTTTTCGAAAGACGTTTTAGAATTTTAAGTGTTTAAATATAATTAAAAAGTGAAAAGTGAGATGAGAAAAGTGAAAACAAATATTTAGGTGTTTTCACTTTACAAGACACAACTTCAAGTCGTATTTAGAATTTTTATGGCCAAACAACATTTTCTGAATAAAGTGAAATAATTTTTTGGGAAATAGTGGAAAATTCTAGTGAGGCCTACATAATTTTGACAATTGTATGAGGAAAAGACTATTTCCCAAGTGGCAATCTAAAAGATATGCCTAAGGAGTCTCATATAACGAAACATGGAATATTGGCAAAACGGTATGCGATGATGAAATCTATTAGGCTTATGGGATCTCGAGAGGTCACCATGGATAGCATCCTCAGATTGGATATGAGACTATACTCTTATAGACATGAGAGAAATGACAAAAGGGACCGGAATGTCAGAAGTGTCAAGTTTGCAAATGAACCGATACAAATTTAGGCAGTACAGGAATATTAGCTACCATCATAAAAATATTTGACACATGAAATATATTCATTAGATTAAGCAAAATCCTCTTGGTAAATAACTCCCATCAACTATAATATATGAATTGTTGACCCCCCTCATTTTTATTGATATTTATATTTCCAGTTAAATACAATAGCAATTATCTATTCTAGATCTACTTTTTCTCTCTTCAAATTTATTACTCTCGGGAATATGTTGCTGACTCATGGAGTGGTGGCTAGCTTATTGGAACATTCTAATTTATTTGATAATGTTTATTATTTGTTGTTTACATGGATTTCTTTCACGTTAATCAATATATTTAATATCAAGTGGTTAGTAAATCAATTATAAAAAGGGGGTTAAACTATTGACCTCATATTAACTCAACTATAATGATTTTTAGATTTTGTATTGATTTACTCTCTTTCTAGATTGATTATTTGTTTTCTTACTGATAACAGGAAATGGTAAAAAATGACAATTAGGTAAGGGAAAGGCTGGTTGATGACAATGGATCTAGGGATATAATAATGGGCCATAACTCGATAACCAGACGAATCCAACGACACAAATGACACTTTAAAATATGGAAAACAAGATCATAAAAATGGATATGAAGAATATACATACACAGAGAAGGGCACACATGCACTTTCACTGGATGGAGAAACCAAGTAAAATGAAGGAACGGTCAGCATGGAGAGCGTTAAGGAAATGCTCACAAGGTTTGCTTAGTCCTAGAATGACGTAGTAGAATAAATAAAGGAAAATTTCTGAAAAAGTGATTGATTCACAAGGAAACATGGACCAAATGGACTTGAATGCCTTAGCAGAGGAAGGGGGACAGGAGAGAAATGCTCATCTCAAAAGATGACATGGACCTTGACGTTGGGTCAGAGAAATGTGTGGCTAATGAAATAGATAATAAGATCGAAATCTCTACAAATTCAATGAAAATAATGGAGTTATTATTGAAGAAATGAAATATCAATACCTAGAGCTAAATGCCAGGGTGAACCATATTTTAGAGAAGCCCAAATTACCCAAAATTGCCAACACGGTGATAAGGCCTATCCCTATAAGGTTTAAAATTTCCGACATCCCTAAATATAATGAAAATTCAAAATCCAAAGAGTAGATATTATGATTCACAACTGATATCAATGTCAAATACCTAACTAAAGAGGAGGCATAATCAGTAATGACAAAAAAATTTGAGAAACATTGTTAGGAGGTGCTCTAATCTGGTAGTGTCTTTTACCCAAAATTCCATTAATTTTTTTAACATACTAGCAAATAGATTTATCAAGGTACACACCAGGTCAAAGAAGGTACATTCACATAGAGGATATATCTTCCACATTAAGTAAGGAGATAATAAGAGGCTTAGAGAGTTCATAGTTGGATTCCAAAAGAAGAAAATGTAACTACCAATTGTCCTGGATAACTACCCGATCAATGCTTTCAAGAAGGGGTTGGATCTTTAATGATTGGAGTCTTCATCTAAGCTCAATGAAAGCTTAAGTGAGTTTGAAGAAAAACATGGGCTGACATTTGCAATCATTATGAGGAAAAATTTGAATCAAGGATGATTTACTCAAGAACCATAGAAATATATCCTAAACTTGGAATAAGCAAAAAGTAAAAAAAAATCTATGAGAAATTGGTGGAAAACCAACCAAAATTCTTATCAATGGGAGGTTGATATAGATTTTTTCAGCCTAAAATAAGTATCACCATACGTCTTAAGTGCAAGAAAAACTGAGAGGGTAAGTAGTTCAAACCTCTTAAGACAACCTCAATTTGAGAAGAAAGTGGATAGAGACCTAGCATGCAAGGCGCTACAATTTAAAGAGGCCACCAAATTGGCAGTATTTATGATTGATGATATGTGATAGTTTTATGACACTTCAACATTTAAAACATTTAAAATATGCTGGTTCTAAGGCACAATTATATGGATATGATGTGTTTTTGTGGTTTTTGAAGGAAAAATAGATTCTAGGAGTTCAAAATTTAATAACTATGAAAATGGATCCTAAGTGCATCAAAGGAGTCTTTGAATGATCCATTGTATCAAAGGACAAGTCATTCCAGGCTACAATGTGAAAAAAATAGAGAAAGTGAAATTAAAGTGCTCAGACAACAGCATCCCATGACTCCTTTTATGATACAACAAACTTCTCTAAGGGTTATGTGATAATATCCTGAAAAGACTAAAATCCTAGTATTTGATAACAAACACTTAGCATGGGTTATTTTATGAAAGTACAGGACTATATTGAGCATCATAAAGTAGATATCCTAAAAATCATAAATCAATACTGTCATGACAACCACCTACCACAAGCCATACCTGGAATGCGCGAGTTATCCTGCCCATTTGTCTAAGCTACCAAATCCGTAATCTAATTTTTATTAGGATAAATTTCATTTTGTATATAAATACCTTTACTAGTCTTTCTTTTATTCTTTACACATTACCACTACTTGTGATTTTACATACGCTATTTTGAGGCTTGTTAAACATATTTGTTAGAAGATTAATCATGGTTGAGATTTTTATTTTATTTTATACTTCTTGTAAGTTCATGTTAATGATTTATTTTCAGAATTATTATTATGTTCTAGAAATTATAAATACCTAAACCCCACAATTAGGGTTGTGGGCACCATGGTAGAATAATAAAGCATGATTTAAGTACAAGTTATTCTAAATCGGTATGAGTGTATGCAATATTAATCCCTGTGATTTGATTTCTTTCTAATGGTGTACAACATTAGAAATTGCCTATATTATTTAGTTGTGTGAATTGGAGTGGTAAATATTAAGAAAAAGGAATTAACAATTGATACTTGGAGCTATCAACCTCCACTTAATAGCTTAAGTCGTGGCCATAGGAAAGCTAATTTAGAATCAAAGATTGGATAAATTATAAAACTTATGAGCTATATATCTATAATTAAGGATAGTCATATTATAAGGGTGGACCATCCATTTAGATGAACTTAACTTATCAATTTTGCATGCTAAGCATTGAGATAAGTAACTAGCACGGAGAGCCTACTAAGTTATAAAATCACGAGGAACCCAATTCTAGTGTCTTACTCTTATTGATTAAAACTCGAATAATTTGATAACTATTACTATTAAAGTTCATAGTTATTACATTAAAAATTCCCATCCAAAAATAGTATATTAGAAGACACAAATACTTAATTTGACCTAAGTCTTAACCATATTCCTCACGGGATCAGTACTAACCTTGGTGGGACTCCATATTTGATATCAACTCAACTGTACTTTTTCTAGAGGTTTAATTTAGGCGACATCAAATGTTTGCTCTATTCCTATAATGACACGCTCCATTGTTACTAAAACAATCTGTGGTAAAGGCATAATATCCTCTTTCATCATATGTTATAGGATATGTTCTTTAGTATGGGAGTTCATTAGACATATATCAAGATCATACAGTACCCCTAACACAAAGTTAAGTTGAAAGTGTTCTTACTGATTGAGTTTTGAGCTGTGTAAACTAGAGACAGTTTCAAATTAGTATATCTCCTGAAATATAAAGTGTTATGAGTTCAATACCCTCCAAATGAAATATCCTTGAGTATTCTTTCCAGTGCATCTAGCCTTTCATTAATTTACGTTTAGAGTAGAAAGTTATAGACATTTTATCAAATATAGTTTGGACTAAGAAGTTAACCACAATAGCGGTACCTGCTGCAATGGTATTTTTACAATTACTTTTGCAGTAGTAACTCAGTAGTACGTATCCTTAATTTTCAAGGATTTTGTGTTTTGACTCAAAAATTAATCCCCAAAACCCTAGGATGGTGATTTTTGAACTTCTCGAGTGAAATTCTTTATTAAGGTATGTTCTTCCACTATTTTCTGCATATTTAAATTGTTAATTAATATTCCTAGAACTTTTAGAGTTCCTAAAACATGAAATACTTTTATAATTACTTTTAATATTCCTAAAACATAAAATTTAATTATTGAGAACCTTGAATTAATAAAAATGGAATCTATTTCTTTGAAACTCCAGTAATAAAGATGGGTTGAGTATGATAGAACTAGTTAAAGCTTAATTGATCTTGGATATTGATTTAAATCTTGAATAAGGATATAATTAATGGGTTGAATTTGTAAATTAGTTATTCAAATAATAATTGCATAATTACTCTCATAATTACTTTATATCTAAAACAATTAGGCTAATTGAGGCATGAAGGAAATGAAAGAACAACCTTGGCATAACTTTCTTGTTTTAATATCTTTGATTTAGGTAGGTTATGATTTAATGTATAGTAGAATTGGATTAGTTGCATCTAAAATTGTAGTTGACTAGAGATTTCATGTCTAGGCCTATCATCATGTATTTTTTATGGATAAAACATATAAATAATGTAATAATAATATAATTATATGTTATTATCTTTTTATGTGGATCCGTTGATAGGTGTGTAGTTCTATGACTTACTTGATTATTTATGGATTTTAATAAGTGAATGTTAATAATAATAGAAGAATTCGATGATCTTCTAATCTTTAGAGCTAGTCATTAATGCCTTAAAAGGGTGAAATCGATATAGTGTATATTTAAAATATGAGATATTCAAGCTCAAAGATAGTTAGGAGGATTTATTATGATAATAGAAAGTGATGATATAACATAAGAAGCAGAAGTTAAGTTTTTCTAATTGCTATTAAGCAATATGTATGAAGGTGCATAACTCTAGCTAGATTTATAAGTTGAATAGAGCCAAATGGCTGAGTGATCGACTAAAAGAGATAGTGTCTTGAACTTAGTGTGACTTAAGTGTAAGGGTTACTAGCTAGTAACTATAGTTATCAGTTTTAAATATGAATAAATAAAATTTATATCTATGATAAAATATGATGATGAATTCGAGTGTAGATTTCAATCCTGGTGGAATATGCACTCCTAAAATAGGTTCTTGATCAATTGGTCTTCAGACATATTTGTGGTTAATTATTGGGTTTATAATGCTTATTTTAGTAAGTGGTGAGTTGACCTTTAGGGATACTAAAGATTTAACGTGTTAGTATATATTTATTGTTACTTGGAACGATGAACTTATTGATTATTAGGTGCATTTACTTGGTTGTCATAAATTATAAGTTCTGCTCTGATTGTTGTGACTTGCATATGATTTGAATTAGGTGTTTATAATTTACTTTTGGGAACTACTTGAGATTATTGACTGTTATTTGCATTAACATTGATGATATTGGGATTATGGTAATGATGATGGTGAGAATAATATGAATGATGATGATGAGATGATGTTCATACATCATGATGATGATGAGAAAAATTATATTGATTATGATGAAGAAATTATATTAATGATGATATTGAGATCATTCAAGGGTACGAATAGAGTCCCAAAAATGAGAGTTCATCCAAAGCTTCTAATTTAAGGTATGTGGGGATTTGTACATGGGTAATACTTTCACCCTTCTGCCCAAAGGCCTATTTAAATTACAATTCTCTGCAATTTATGAGATTTTACATGAAATTGAATTGGGGATTTTCACCCATTGTTATTGGTTCCAAGCTTTTGATGTTTCCCATGAATTGAGAGTCTAATTGTATGATGCTTACATAGTTTCTTGAGAAATTGCAGCTGGGTCTATACCACATGATTTTAATCCTTAATAATTTAATTGTTGAAATGTTTGAGATATTAAAGTATATAAGTATGTTGAGATTATGAGCTAAATTACTGTAAATTCCAGATTTCTATATGATTTATGAATCTATATTCTATCTATTATGCATTAGATGATTTTTGACTTGAGATGGAATAATGGGTCACTATTGTGCTATAAGCACCTATGATTTTAGTATTTTGAGATTATTGCGAAATGTTTTAACCTAATGGTCATAGAGTTTTGAAATCCACTCTACCACATGAGATTACAAATTTGATTGTTGGATTCTTATGAACTATAAGATTATTTTAAAAGTGGATTTCTATGAGATGAGTGAGATAAACTAAAGGGAGTAGTATTTAGCATCGAGTTGGGTAAGTTACTATGGTTTCTTACCCCAGAACTACCTACCATCGTAGGTTTGGGATTTTGTTCCTAAGGCTAAGATATTGGGACTGAGGCTGAGATAAGTGATCACTGAATTGAGATTATACACCCTGGAAAGAGTGAGATGCTCCTCCCCAATGTGGCATCTCTTCCTTAGAATGATAACACATTGGATTCCACATATCTCGTATGATTTATGTCAGTTAAGAGAATCTCCCTTAAAACTAAAGCTTTGAGATAAGATATTTTCCTTTAAAACTAAAATACTTTTCTTTGATATGAGTATTTCTTCCTAAAACTTGAAATGAGATAGTTTCCTAACGTGAATGAAATGCCTTCAAGTAGGTTCCAAAGTTATATTATTCCAAATTCGAAGTATTTGAGTTCAAAAGAGTTATGAGTTGTTGAGAATTAAAGAATTTTTACTCTCCATGTGACACATGCATGAGTTAAAAGTATTGCTCAAAGTTTCATTTAGCCTTGAGTAATGAGTATAAGAGAAGAGTACAAATTTCAAAGCGAAAAGTATAATGACTCACGATATTATGTTACATGTTCCATTTTACATAATTCATGAGCTTTTAATTTTATACTTATTCAATCCATGTGAGTCATTACTTATTACATGCATGATTTGATTAAAGAGTATTGATGTTGTTTTATATAAATGCATACACCCCCACATATTCAGTAAATTCTCAAGTGTTGATCTATATATACGTGTATGTGCTACATTGTCTTATAATGTAGGTTCAGGTACTAAGTCCTAACCTCATCAGTGATTTTTGAGTACCTCTATATACAATCCTACAATGGTTAGTCCTCATGGTTCGAAGACCTATATTCATATATCTTCATATCTTGAGAGACTATCTTGTTATTTCCAGTTCATTTTGAGTCAGTTGGGGACCTATCCCAATGGATCTCTAGTTCAGGGATTAGTAGAGGCTTTGTTAGACTAGTTATCAAATTATGGTTGTGTTAGGTTTCCGGTATTGCTTGGTAATTTGAACAAAACATTTTCTCTGTATTTCCTTTCATATTATATGACTATGCTAGTGTTTGAATTATTTCATCATGAAATGAGTGTTATTAGTAGAAACAAGCTCAAAGGGTTAGCTTGGGGCTACTTGTAGCCTTAAGTACCTGTGATGTCCCGGGAGGTGATTTTGGGTCGTTACAAACTTGGTATCAGAGCCTAAGATTTTACGGAGTCCTAGGGAGTCTGGCAACCTATGTTGAGTATATTCTTGATCATCGGTGTGTAGCATGCCATATCTATGAGCAAGAGGCTACAACAAATTTTACGAAAAAGTTATTTCTTCTGTCAGATTCTATCGTGCCTACAGTTGTCCCTCTCGTCTAATAATTTATGCTCTTCTATTTTTAGAAAATACCTCTCCGAAGAGCGAATGTCCTCAGAAACAATGATGAGAAACCCCCACCTGTTGATCCTTTGAATGAGATGGTGTCTCATGCTGAGTTTTGGGCAACCTTTTAGGTATTAGCCTAAGCATTCACCGCCAATTTTCGAGCCAATAGCCAGGCCGCAGTTGCTAATCAGCTGGGAGGGGATATAGCTATGGCTAGGATTTATAATTTTATGTGGATGAATCCGCCAGAGTTTTATGGATGTAAGGCAGATGAGGACTGATAGTTGTACCTTAAGGAGGTGAGAAAGATCATGTAGGTGATGCATGTTTTTGAGGAAGATAGTGTTGAGTTGGCATCTTGTAGTTTGAAGGACATATCTTATGACTAGGTCGTATCATGAAGGAAGGGTAAAGGTGAGGATGCTGCTCCTATGACTTGGCAGGTGTACCAATATGCATTCTTGGAAAAGTTCTTTCTGCCTGATATAAGGGAAGCAAAGATTAAGGAGTTGATGAACTTGAGGCAGGGCTCCATGAATGTTAATGAGTACTGCTTGAAGTTTAACCAGTTGGCCAAGTATGCTCCTGATTTGATTTCTGACACCCGGGCTAGTATGAGCAAGTTTGTGACTGATTGTTTTGGGTTGTTACTAAAGGAGTTTAGGACATCAATGCTATATAGGGATATGGATGTGGCTAGGTTGATGATGCATGCCCAACAGATAGAGGTGGATAAGATTAGAGAGGAGATAGAGTGAGGGGTAACAAGAGGGGTAGATCTAAGCAGCATGAGTTTATCTAGCCTAGGTTATTTGGAGGAAACTTCCCTCAGTTTCAGAGATGTCCATCAATACCAGTGCCTTCATCAGTTAATGCTCCCATGCCTAGAGACAGACAGGAGCAAATGGGTAGGTCTTTTATGTCTAGGTTGCAGAACAGTGTTGCTAATAGGCCCCGTTATTCTCCTTGTGCTAAGTATGGTAGGGATCATCTCGGTGAGTGTTTTATAGATATGAGGGGTTGTTTTGATTATGGCACGCAAGGCCACAGACTTAGAGATTGTCCTCATGCTAGATAGGGGAACAAAGATGCTCGACCTCAAGCACTAGCTACTAGAGCACCAGCTACTGCACCCTATCCCATCTCTACTCAGGGCACTTCATCTAGCATTGCTAGCGGTCAGTGCCAGAATAGATCTATGCCTTACTATCTCATTAAGAGTAGGAGGACTCTCTCGATAGTGTTACTGGTATGCTCTGCATCTTTTGTTTTGATGTTTATATATTATTGGACCCCGACTCAAGTCTCTTCTATGTGACCCCACTTATGGCTATGAATTTCCAAATGAGTCCCGAAAGGATTCCTGAGCCTTTCCTAGTCTTCACACCAATAGGGGATTCAGTTGTTGCTAAACAAGTGTACAAAGGTTGTCTTGTTACTGTTCTTCGTAGAGTCATAATTGCGGATTTGATAGAGTTAGACATGGTGGATTTTGACCTTATTCTTGGTATGGATTGTCTTCATTCTTGTTATGCGTCTATAGACTATCACATTCGTGTGGTCAATTTTTTCAGTTTCCTGATGAACCAACTCTTTAGCAGTTCAGGAGTTCGGTATATCCCAAGAGTTATTTTATCTCCTATCTCAAATCCAGAAAGCTAATATCCAAGGGTTTCATGTATCACCTAGTTTGAGTCAAAGACACTAAGTATGAGGCTCCAACTATTTAGTCAGTCAATATTGTTAATGAGTTTCTAGAAGATCTCCCAGGGGTACCTCTCGATAGAGAGAAAAAAATTTGGGATTGACCTTCTTCTCGATACTCAGCCTATTTTTATTTTTACATACCATATGGCACCTGTAGAGCTTAAAGAGTTGGTAGAGCAACTTAAGGATCTTTTAGAAAAAGGTTTCGTTAGGCCTAGTATTTCTCCTTGGGGCACGCCTGTCTTATTTATGTGAAAGAAAGATGGTTCTTTGCGTATGTGCATTGACATATCGTCAGCTTAACATGGTCACAATAAAAAATAAGTATCCTCTTTCGAGAATTGATGACCTGTTTGATTAGTTGCAAGGCACAAGTTATTTCTCCAAAATAGACCTTAGATCCGGCTATCACCAACTTAAAGTAAGGGAATATGATATTCCAAAGATAGTTTTTCGAACCCGCTATGGTCAATTTGAGTTTCTAGTCATGTCTTTTGGGCTAACGAATGCCCCAACAACTTTTATGGACCTCATGAATCGAGTGTTCATGCAATATCTTAATATGTTTGTCATAATTTCATAGATGACATCCTTGTCTACTTTCGCAGTGAGCATGATTATGCAAATCACCTAAGAATTGTCATGCAAACTCTTAGAGGTCAGCAGTTATTTGCCAAATTTAGTAAGTGTGAATTTTGGATAAGGTATGTAGCCTTTCTAGGTCATGTTACTTCAGCCGAAGGTATTAGAGTTGGTCCCTAAAAGACAAAAGCTGTGAAAAATTGGCCTAGACCTATCTCCCCATCTGACATTAAAAGTTTCTTAGATCTAGATGGCTACTACCATCGTTTTATTAAGGGTGTTTCTTCTATTGCATCTCCCATGACCCGATTGACCCAAAAGAAAGTTAAGTTCCAGTGGACAAATTCTTGTGAGAAGAGTTTTTAGGAGTTGAAGATTCGACTTACTTCAGCCCCTGTGTTGACTTTGCCTGATGGTACATATGGTTTTTTGGTGTATTGTGATGCCTTTAGAATTGGTTTGGGTTATGTGTTGATGCAAAGAGGTAAGTTTATAGCCTAAGCCTCTTGATAGTTAAAGCCGCATAAGAAAAATTACCCAACCATTGATCTTGAGTTAGCTATTATGGTCTTTTCTTTGAAAATCTGAAGACACTATCTTTATGGTGTTCATGTTGATGTGTTTACTGATCATAAGAGCCTGCAGTATGTGTTTACTCAGAGGAAGTTGAATCTTAGGCAGAGGAGGTGGTTAGAGTTGTAAAAGACTATGATTTGAGTGTTTTGTATCACCCGGGAAAGGCCAACATATTGGCGAATGCCCTTAGCAGATTGTCTATGGGTAGTGTTGCTCATATAGAGGAAGGTAAGAAAGAGTTAGCTCATGATGTTCATTGTCTGGCTAGATTGGGTGTTAGGTTGCTTGATTCAGCCGAGGGAAGTACGTTGCTGCAGAGTAGTTCTGAATCCTCTTTAGTTTCGAAAGTGAAGGACAAGCAAGATAAGGATCCTAGTTTGGTCAAACTGAAGGAGTCAGTTAAGGGCTAAAAGGTAGAGTTTTCTCCCATGGAGGAGATGACGTGTTGATATTGCAAGGTAGATTGTGTGTTCCATGTGTTAATGATTATGGTTGAAGCGCATGGTACGCGGTATTCTATTCATCCCAACACTACCAAGATGTACTGTGACTTGCAGTAAATCTATTGTTGGAATGGTATGAAGAAGGATATAGAGGAGTTTGTAGCAAAGTGTGCAACGTGCCAACAGGTTAAGGTAGATCACCAAGACCTGGTGGTGTGATGCAAGAGTTTGGTATACCCACTTGGAAGTGGAAGGTGGTGAATATGGACTTCGTATCTGTGTTTCCTCTTTTGTGTCGTCACTATAATTCTATTTGGGTTGTTTTAGACAGGCAGACAAAGTCTGCGCATTTCTTGCCCATGCATACATCTTATACAACTGAGTATTATGCTAGATTTTATGTTTGGGAGTTAGTCAGGCTGGACGGAGTTCCCTCGTCTATCATATCATATAGGGGCACTCAATTTACTTCTCAGTTTTGGAGAGCGTTCCAATAGGGTCTTGGTACCCAAGTCCTTTTGAGTTCTGCTTTTCTTCCGCAGATAGATGGTCAGGAGGAGAGGACTATTAAGACCCTGGAAGATATGTTGAGGGATTGTGCTCTTGATTTCAAAGGAGGTTAGGATGAGCATTTTCCATTGATAAAGTTTGCCTATAACAATAGTTACCATGCTAGCAACGAGATGGCACCATTTGAGGCCTTGTATAGTAGGAGATGTAGATCACCCATAGGTTGGTTTGAAGTGGGTGAAGCTGCCATGACTAGGCTTGATACAGCGTTTGAAGCTATGGAGAAAGTTATGTTTATTAAAGAGAGGTTAAAGACTGCCTAGAGTCGTTAAAACTCTTAAACTGATATGAGGAGAAGGCATCTTAAGTTTGAAGCGGGTAATTTGGTATAATTAAAGATTTCACCCATGAAAGGGGTAAAAAGGTTTGGTAAAAAGGAAAGCTTAGTCCCCATTATGTTGATCCATATAGATTCTTGAGCCATGTTGGTAAGGTGGCCTATGAGGTTGAGTTGCCTGCAAAGTTGTCAGCTTTTGATCCTATCTTTCATGTCTCCATGCTTAAGAAGCGTATTAGTGATTCCATTGTAGTAGATCCTTCAAAGAATACCGATATTTAGAACAATTTTTACTTCGATGAGATTCCTGTTGAGATCCTAGATTTTCAGATCCGTAGACTAAGGAACAAAGAAGTTCCCTTGGTCAAAGTTTTGTGGCGGAACCAGTCTGTTGAGAGTGATACTTGGGAGGCAGAAGAAGAAAAGCGAGCCAACTACCCGCACCTCTTCTCTACAAGTTCAAATTAATTTAAAAGTATTATTCTTCCTTAATTCATCCTTTTAATCTAAAGTTCAGCTATATGCATCTATCCTTGTATGAGTTCTTGCAATTTCGGAGGCATTCAAGAGTTTAGAGAGATTTTGAGGCCATTTTAGCAACGTGTGTCAGCTATGTGTACTTCGTTTTTTCTGTTTTCTTAGTCTAACTAGGGAAATTCGAGGATGAATATTTCAAAGGGGGGATATTGTAAGACCCCACAAAAATTCTCTCGTAGAATGAGCCTTAGGGTGTGTCAAGTGAGGCGTAATTCCAGCCCTAAAAGATTGAGAAGTGACTTCCTAAGTAAGTATCTTCTTAAGCATATTGAATTTCCCTCATTTCGACTTTTTATCACATGGGAAATTTGATGAGCTTTCTGTTGATATAAGATTTGCCCAAATTCGATACCGGGGTAAGAAGTTATGGCTAATTTAAGTCCTAGTCATAAAAAAACGTTATTTTAGTGCTTGGCGCGTCGCGGAGAGGGTCTATTTGAAAATTGTCAAATTCCAGTGGAACTCCACGATAGCGGCACATCACGAAGGACCTCAATTTCTAAAATCAATCAATTTCTAGTAGCCTAGCACGATTGTGACACATCACGCTGAAGTTCTAGGTCCCAACCAGTGGGACAACACAATGGCTCCACATCGCGGTGACTCCTAGATTCCCATTTGTCAATTTCTAGTGATCCATCGCGATAGTGGCGCGTCGCGTTAGCCCATAAAATTGGGTTCGCAGTTTAATTTTTCTAGCTTCGCACAGTAGTTAAAAGGGAAAATTTGGATATTTTCAAGCCTCTTAAACCGTACAAACACCAAATTAAATCACTTACAAGTATTCTATGAAGTTTTTCTCAAGTTTTCTCTCAATAAAACCCTAAGTATCCAAAACCTCTTCCAAGAATCTCAAGAATCCACCATAGATTTTCTAAATAGAGTCAAGATTTAAGGTTCCCAAGTCAAGGGCTTCGAGAACCCTTATTCAAGAGTACGAATAGAGTCCCAAAAGCGAGAGTCCATCCAAAGATTCTAATTCAAGGTATGTGGGGTTTTGAACAAGGGTAATCCTTTCACCCTTGTGCCCAAAGGCCTATTTAAACTACAATTCTGTGCAATTTATGATATTTAACGTGAAATTGAATTAGGGTTTTATCACCCATTGTTATTGGTTGCAAGCTTTTGATGTTTCCCATGAATTTAGAGTCTAGTGGCATTATTTTTACATGTTTTCTTGAAAAATTCCAGATGGATCTATACCCCATGATTTTAATCATTGAGAATTTAATAGTTGAAATATTTGAGATATTGAAGTATATGAGTATGTTGGAGCTAAATTATTGCAAATTCCAGATTTGTATATGATTTATGAATCTATATACTATCTATTATGCATTGATGAGTTTTAACTTGAGATGGAATTATGGGTCATTAATCCCTACTTGAGACTTGCAATTTTATGAACTATCGTGCTATTAGGACCTATGATTTGAGTATTTTGAGATTATTAAAAAATGTTTTGACCTAATGGTCATAGAGTTTTGAAATCCACTCTACCACATGAGATTACAGATTTGATTGTTGGGTTCTTATGAACCATAAGATTATTTTGAAAGTGGATTTCCATGAGATGAGCGAGATAAACTATAGGAAGTAGTATTTAGCACCGAGTTAGGTAGGTTACTATGGTTTCTTACCCAAGAACTACATGCCACCTTAAATTTGAGATATTGGGCCTAAGGCGGAGATATTAGGCCAGAGGCCGAGATAAGTGATCAATGAATTGGGGTTATACTCCCTGGAAAGAGTATAACGCTCCTCCCCAACATGAGGCCTCTTTCTTAGGAGGAAAATTTGTTGAACTCCATGAAGTTAGTTAAGATAATCTCCCTTAAGACTAAAGCTTTGAGATAAGATATTTTCCTTTAAAACTAAATACTTTCCCTTGATATGAGTATTTTTCCCTAAAGCTTGAAATGAGATATTTTCCTAAAGTGAATGAAATGCCTTCAAGTATGTTCCAAAGTTATATGATTCCGAATTCCAAGTATTTGAGTTCAAAAGAGTTATTAGTTATTGAGCATTAAAGAAGTTTTACTCTCCATGAGACATATGCATAAGTTGAAAGTGTTGCTTAAAGTTTCCTTTAGCCTTCAGTAATGAGAATAAGAGAAGAGTACAAATTTCAAAGCTAAAACTCTATGCATATTTGATTGATATAAATGCATGCACCTCCACATAATTAGTACTTTCTCAAGTACTGATCCACATATACGTCTATGTCTTCTACATTGTCTTATAATGTAGGTTCAGGTTCTCTTCTCCAACCACATCAGTCATTTCTGAGTACCTCTATCTACATTCCTACATTAGTGATTCCTCATGGTTCAAGGGCCTATAATCAGACATCTCCATATTTGGAGAGACTATTTTGTTATTTCCAGTTTATTTTGAGTCAGTTGGGGACCTATCCCAACGACTACCTAGTTTATGGATTGGTAAAGGCTTTGTTAGACTAGTTATTAGATTGTAGTTGTGTTGAGGTTTTTGGTATTGCTTGGTCATTTGGACCGAGCATTTTCTTAGTAGTTCCTTTCATATGATATGACTATGCTAGTGTTTTAATTATTTCAACTTGAATTGAGAGTTAATAGTAGAAACAGGCTCAAAGGGTTAGTTTGGGGCTACTTGTAGCCTTAAGCACAGTGTGACGTCTCGGGAGGCGATTTCGGGTCATTACATGATATTAATAATTATTTTGTTGTTGCATTCCCGATAGTTAAGGATAGTATAAGTAAGGGTTGTCATGAGAGGATTAATGAGAGACAGAGAGGGAGAAGCATATAGAGTTATAGTAATAAGGTAAGTGAATAAGAATTATTGGTTAGATTAATTCATGGAATATAGTTAGTTAGTAACGCCCTAAGGGTAATTTTATAATGCTATGATAATGGAAAGATGGTAAGGTTGTAAGTTGAAGTGGGTTAAACATCTATGCTTGTCATGATTTCATCTCATTTGCTATATGTTATTATATATTTTTAAACCTGGTTTTCCGATGATACCTAATAGTATATGTGGTTATGCTGATACTACACTTCCATATATCCATTTGGAGATATAGTTGTCACATCCCAAAAACCAAGGGTCACTGATGGTATTTGTTGCATTAAGCCTTGACAAGAAGCCAATTACCCAAAATGATATAATAAGGGAATTCAATACCAAAAACACCAAAGGCAAGGCTTCTAGAACGAAGCTAAAACACACGAACAAAATAATATCGGAAATATAATAAATGATTTCAAATCAAATCCCAAAACCCGGTGTCACAGTGTAAGAACTACTAAACACATCTTGAATGTCAAAGCTACAATAATAGTCCAAAAAGGATCAAAATCTTTTCTAAATACCAAATAAGACATTAAATCGATACAAAGAGGTAGTAGGCCAACTCTTGAAGCATAAAACATTTGCTACCTCAAATATACTCCAAATGCCACCTAAATCAGCTCTCCGTGCAATGCACTCATACCTAGATCTTCATCAAAAGGGCACAATAGGGGTGGGTACAGTCCACTTATACACAGTAGGTATCATAGGCTGACTGAGTAAAGCAGAAAATAAACCATTTAAACACAAACTATGGGTACATCACCTACTATTAGAAAATTTCCCAAATGGTATCCCACACCATCTCCACTAATAGTTCTACCATATATGCATATAATAAATACAAACATACTCTAAATAAAAGTATAAGAAGATAGAACAAACGGACAAATATCAAGTCAAGAATAGAAATATAATGCATAATAAACACAATATTATCACGACCCAATTTATCATGTCATGATGGCATCTACTATAACCCACCAGTAAGTAAGTCATCACCGTAGCCTGAAATGGCTAGTTAGGAGCTACCCAAATGTATATAGAAAACAATGCAAAATATATGAAATAAGAGAATCAAATACATAATAAAGTCCCATTATTTAGTGGTATCAGTATGAGAGCTTTTAATATAATAGGAGTACAAAAACGAAATACCAAGGGAATTACACTGTTACAACTTATCTCTAAATATGACATGAAGACTAGTCTAGTGCATAAGAGGGAGGTAAGTAATACTCCAAATGGTAGGAGCTCACTCTAAGTCTCCAAACCATGGATGTTCCGCACGATACACATATCAAAGACAATAACCCATAATATGATGTGCAGGCTATAAAAGTGTAGTATGGGTACCAAACACGTGGTACTCAGTAGGTAACAACCAACTAAGCTCCAAAGATAATGCAAACAAATATAACATATAAATAGAATGGAAACTATACCCAAGTGTCCAAAAACATCATAACAAGGCAAATGAGACAATAAGGATAACCTATCCTATTCATGTCTAAGAGACTTAACATAATAAGGGTAAGAAAATATCAAGGATGAACTATACTATTCTTACCATACTTTAGAATCTCAACACTATACTATATATCCCTGGACAATATACGAATAAAGGGTGAAAAAAAGATATATAATAGTATACAAGGTAAAGGAATGTATACAATCTGAATAAATGAGGGAAATGATATATGGTAATACCATAGCTACATATATCTAGATATACGTATATATATATGTATATATAAAAAAAAAATATAAACAAAGTCAACTCGAGGCATAGCCTAAATAAACATATCATTATTTTAAGTCCTCATAATCCTAGCAATATTTAATTCTAACATACTTCAGATTTCTAATCCATATGTCTAATCCTGAATTAATCATGCATAAGAATGAAATCAAAAGATAGAAGAGGTCAGAATCATACCTCAATCTCTTGATACCGATTCAATAACAAATCTGTCACAAACTAGTCATAACAATCATAATAACAATATCAATAATAGTGCTAGTAATCATCTAGTCCATAAAACTAAATACCTAGCCAAGCCTATCACATTCCCCCATCGCCTCAGGATTAGAAGGTTCAATTAATATATAACAAAACACAAGGCATAATCTTCACCCATATCTATGCAACCCTCTCACATGATTTGATAGATATTGGTGCATATTAGTTATAGGCGATGCACATGCATGAATGAATGCAAGATATATATTCAATATCATGAACTCATTCTTATAACCATCCCCATCATAACCATCATTATTATAATCATTCTTTGGAATAGATCCTGGAATATGTGTCATCAAGACTCAGAATTGACTTGGTCATAAATATTATTAAGACTCAGAATTGAACCTATCATAAATATCATCAATCATTAGAATTGAAGCGGTCATAAATATATAATCACGACTCTCAATATCATCAACATTATCAAGATCACCAATACACATATTTATATAATAGGTGCACAAACTCAAGTTGTGGCTAAAAAGAGTGTAAAACTGTAAATACATTGCCTGGAGGGGGTCCTCCGAACTAAATCATTATAAAGTGTAGAAAGCGTCAAAATATCTCACGATTGGAGTATATTAGTATCAAATCACAGACCAGAATCTGTCTCGATCAAATCTTTAGAGAGTTAATCTCCTTTATATATAATTTATCTATTAAGTCAGGCAGTTATTATTGTAAATAATTCTATTTTTTTAGATGAAAAGTGGAATTTAAACCTTAATTGGGATGAACAGTCATAAGATCATATTTAACTAGAATCACATCATTACCAATATAATGATTGTGAATGTATAGAATCTATGCATGCCATCACTAGTATTCAAACAATAGGATCATAAGCATCATACTACATCATCCGCCGTCCCATATTGGAGAGATGTGTATATTATTATACTCATAATTACAACCACATCTCTTACAAGGATAAGTACTTCTCCGATATCTAAACAATATCATAATACGAACTTTGGCCCAGTAACTTGTCCAGAATAATTACAACATTATAGTCATGATCTTACGTCGACATACATATCTAAAACTCATGTCAATAATCATATTTAAAAGCCATCTCGCACCTAGAAGGCATAATACGCCACTAGACCATGAATCATAACTATGAGGTTTGACATCTCATATCTATAAGTTAGATATCATGACTAAGAGGAATATCATCTCTATAGGCCAATTATCATATCTAAGAGTAATTACATCTCTAAAGGCCCAATATCACTTCTATAAGGAATATCATGGCCATAGTCCATTAAGCATAGTTTGGGGTAAGTTATTACATTTTACAAAGCCAAGAAGTAACTTATTCTAAAGGCTCAATAGTCTCAACAATTCCTAGCATCTGCAACTATGTCCACAATGGATAACACAATACTTGGCCTAAGTGGGCTAGATGAACCTACTTCTATTCCTTAATTTCCATATTTAGGAAATTTATAGCCCAACTAGGCTAAGGTATCAAGTTCAACTTATAGATGTCAAGTAACCCATAACCAATCCTAAGATAGGAACTTTGTCTAGAAATATAGGTATTTAAGTCAAAAATTACAGTTTCAAGGTTACTATAATATCCCAAATAAAGGTTAAATGCACTAACCATACTCCAAATACTAAACCATATCCCATAGCTAGAATTATATCATATCCATGCTACAAATTAGATCAATCTAGGAAGAAGGCAACGAGGTTCTAAAAAGTAGTAAGCATTTCGTATTATCGGTCCAAAACCCTAATCTAATCCCCAAACTTTAATAACCAAGACTAAGTCATTCTACTCATAATCAAACTTAACATTCACATGCAATATATCTCATACATCATATATCAAAGAGGAGTAGATGAAAGCCTATCTCAAAGACGAAACACAAAACCTTACATCATTTATCAAACACCCATCTTCACTTCATAACCCCAAAATTCCATCACACTATAAAAATCATAATTTACTCATCAATACGAAAATAACGATACCCACATTACACCATGGTACTTCAAATCCAAAAACGACACCAAAGGCCTAAGTGGGTCCTACATACAAAAATCATATTTTTGATGTCAGTATAATGTTCATACATGAAAAAAGGAATCATAATCCTCAAGAAATGGGTGAAAACCAAGAAACATTTTGCTAAAATCAAGCCTTATGCGAATTTAGGGTTTGGGGGGTCAAAAACCAAGAAATTCATCAAGAAGGTGATGAAATCTTACCTTAATTCAGATGATAATCACTATATAAGATGTTAATCAAGATCATCACTCACAAGACTCAATTTTGAGTCATCATACCCATTTAGGGTTTTTACCTCTCAATGTTGGAGAAGAAATGACCAAAATCACGATATTGGGGTGTATTTATACCCCTATAGGTAAAGAGATCTCACTATTTCCATCACTTAGGGAATAATCTTCCAATGGTAATCACCATAGGACTTACTGCAATCGCCATAGGGAAATCATGGTCCCCTTTATGCGGTCGCAACACATGTTTCTTAAGATTAAATGAACTCATAGAAGAAAATCCAAGTGAAACGGGTTGAAATTGGGGTTTGAATTAAAGAAATGCTAATTTGGTCCTTCTAGGCCAAAATCCCAAATTCCAATATCAAATATAATTTTTATAAAGATTTAAATGATAGAGATTAAAGAAAAGTAAATGAAATAGGATTTTGGATCTTAACCATGCTTAAAATGGAATAAAATGCAAAGAAAATCGAACCCCAAGCTCCAAGTATGGAAATAATGAAAATTCTTGAAAATGGGGGATGTAATACACTCAGGCATTGCCTATACAACTACTAGCTTGCTTAAAGAGAAGCCTACCTCATTGTGTAAGTGACTTTGTTGTCAGTTAAGCAACATGCATCTTGTACGATAGTGTCGCTTAAGAGACCATGCCATTGATTTAGCAGCAATCACTTAAATAATCTTGGTGTCACTTAGGAGAAACTTTTGCTATAGGGAAAAGTAGCTTAACCTACTAAGGTATCGCTTAAGTGAGTGTGCCAATTAGATACTTGGAGAAATGCAATCCGCAGCTCCCCGGGATTCATTCAAAATCCTGAGTATACAAATGGACTATGCTACCCCACTAAATTAAACGCTCCGTAATCAATGACAATATTAGATTTTTGAAAAGAATATTGTTTTCAAAAAATTTATCCTTGAAACCTAATTTTATAACTTTTTGAATCAAAGGTCGTTGTAATGCCTCGAAACCTGGTCCCGAAATGTCACACGGTGCTCAAGACTATGAGCAGCCTCAAGCTAACCATGTAAGACCGCTACTAGGTTTGTAACTTATTTTAGGATAAAATAATCAAGTAATAATTCTTTATTATATCAAAACTAAACTTGAATAAACTGAAGACACTATCTGAATAACAAATACTGAAATCTAGGAAATAGCTAACAGTCTGACAACCCTCTACTACTAATAAATTAGAGACCCATTGGGAAAAATCCCTAACTTACTCAGACTAAACTATAAATAATAAATCAAATGCTATGAAAGTTGGACGTCTAGATATATGGACCCTCGAACCATTAGGACTCACCAACTATAAGGATGTAGATTGAGATGCCCAAAATCACTCACGCTGATGAGGCTAAACACCTGAACCTACATTATGAGACATTGTAGTATATAGACATATATGTGGATCAGTACTTTGAGGATATACTGAGTATATGGGGGTGAATGCATAATTAAATAAAATATTGCAATGTTATCAAAATCATAGAATATGTATGTTGTATGTAATGACTCACATGGCTAGAATAACTGAAAGCAAAAAATCATTTATCATGAACAATAAAACATATTGTATAAAACTGGTGACCCATCATATTTCAAGTCTAAAAACTGAGTTGTTATCTATCATTCTTTTCTCTAAGACTATCGGAAAAATACATTTAAAACTATTCTAAAGATCTTTGCTGTTAGGGAAATTTACTCAAAAGTTTTATATTTACTTTTACTAGCAGGGTGGTTCTCTTAACCAACATAAACTATGTGAGCTATCATGGAGTCCAACTTCTCATTCCCTTAAAAGGAAAGCCTCACATTGGGGAAAGCTGTCATACTCTTGCCAAGAAGTATAACCTGAGCTAAGTGATCACATGTGTAACTGTTCTCCCTATAGAAATATGAATACTGAATCTGTACCTATATTGGCTTGAAGTTCGAGAAAAGTAGGATGCGCTAAATCCACACTATCCGCTCAGTGCTAAATACTTCTACCTTAATTATATTCTTATTCTGTAGGAAAACCACATTAAAAAGACATGATATTTCAAACTAAAAGCTAACCGTGTATTTGTTCATTCAAAAATGAATTTAAGCCATAAAGTGGATTCCATATCTTAGATAAAGATCAAAAGATCAAATCTTTATTCAAAGCTATCTAAAAGCATATCAAAGGATGCTCAAAAGAATAATCATTTTGGAAATGATAATATTCAACATGGGCATGATAACCTATGCTTCAAATTCGTATCAAAAAAATTAGAAAGATCATCCTTGGTAATGTAAATATACATAATTTAACTCAAAATCTAGAAAATATAATCATGCACATCAATTTATGAATGTAGACATGTAATTCAACATTAAAAACAATTAAAACATCATAATATTCAAATAGCAATAAATGGGTATGAACCCTAAATTGAAATTCATGTGAAATCATGTAAATTTGTAAATAAAAACTAGTTTTGGGAACAAAGATGAAAGATTTATCCTTGCTCAAAACCCCAAATACTTTAATTGATGAACTAGATGAAGGTTGATTTTTGGAATTCTTGAATTGTGAAACTTGAATTTTGAACTATTTTGGGAAAAGAATGGTGTAATTTTTGGGATTCTTGAAGCTGAATATTAAAGCCTAGGGTTTGAATTGAGAGGGATTTGATGAACAATGATCATATTTGCTAAAAAATACACCTAATCATTTGTTTTTATAGTTTGGGGATGTGGGGAAAAGACTAAACAGCCCTTGATATTTAAAATCTGTAACTGGGTTGGTGATTGAGGCTTCACCCTAATGCGGTAAGTAGGTCATCACGATTCCCACCGCGATGTGGTAGAATTGCAGTGACTTATAGGATTGTGACAGTTAGTGTTTTGGGGTTCACCGCAATATGGTGCAATCACGGTGACCCTATAGAAATTAACAGATGTTGAAATAGCCTTCATCGCGATGCGATAGCATGATCATTGTGATACTCACCGCGATGCGGTGCAATTGGAATGAGCTACTATTTTTTCAATTTGAATGTGATCCAATCCTCGTTCGAAAATTCCAAAACTTACCTGAGACATGCTATTTTTACCCCTAAATATAATTTAACTCAAAATTCATTGTCTTAGATCCCAGAAGGTCAATTTAAAATATTTGTAGTTTAAATGGAGTCCAAATGACTAAGTCCCTTAACTCTTAGATTTATTTTCTGGTTCTAAGTTCTTCAAGTATATACCAAGGGCTGGACTGAGCTAGAAATATTTGGGGTATTAAAATATCTCCACCTTGGGAACATTCATCCTCAAATGAGACTAATGAAGTTGAGATGCTGAAGAACTGAGGCTATAACTGGCATGCACAACTAAAAGCATGACTAAACTGATTTCTAAATGCAAGAACTATCGAATTAATGGATTTATAAAGATGAAGCATGGAATGAAAAGAGATGATCTGAGGAAAATTGTTACCTTGAATTGAATCTATAGCAAAAAGATTAGGGTACTTGGTTTGCATATCTGCTTCTGCTTCCCAAGTGTCTACCTTACCAGATTGATTCCGCCAAAGAACTTTGACCAAGAGAACTTCTTTGTTCCTTAGTCTACAAAACTAGCGATGAAGTATGTCGATTGGAATCTCTTCATAGGATAGGCTATCACGAAAATTTGTGTTTTATAAGGGTACTACAACTGCTCGATCACCAATACACTTATTTCGCAAGGACACATTTAACACAGGATGAATGGAGAACAAATTTATGGGCAACTCAAGCTCATATAACAACTTCCCAACGTGGCTCAATATTCTAAAAGGGCCAACATAGCACGGACTATGCTTCCCTTTTTTTTCAAATTTATACACTCTTTCATGGGTGAAACATTCAAATAAACTAAATCACCAACTTCAAACTCAAGATCTCTTCTCCTCACATCCGCATAAAATTTTAAATGATTCTGAATTATGTTCAACCTTTCTTGAATCAAATGGACTTTCTCCATAGATTCTACACCATATCTTCCCATATCAACGCAAGCTCACCCACTTCAAACCAACCAACAGGCGACCTACATCTTTCACCATAAAGTGCCTCAAATGAGGCCATCTGAGTGCTAGCATAGTAGCTGTTGTTGTAGGCAAACTCAATCAACATCCAATGATCATCCCAACTATCCTTATAATCAATCACACATTCCCTCAACATATCTCTAGAGTCTGGATGGTCCTCTCAGCTTGGTCATCTTTCTGTGGATGAATAGTGAACTAAGACGGACTTGGGTACCAAGACTCTTCTGAAAGGCCTTCCAAAAGTGTGAGGTAAACTGAATAGCCCTATCTGAAATAATAAATGATGAAATTCCATGCAATCTAACAAACTCTCTAATATACAACTCAGCATAATCTGTAACTGAGTAGGACGTTTGAACGGGAAGGAATTGGACAAATTTAGTCAACCGATCTACTATAACCCAAATCAAATCATTCTGACATCGTGAACGAGGTAACCCTATTACAAAATTCATGTTCGTCTCTTCCCACTTCTAAGTTGGAGTACTTAACTCTTGCAAAGTACCACTAGGTCTTTGGTGCTTTACCTTAACCTATTGACAAACTGAACATTTAGCTATAAATTCTGTAATATTTTTCTTTATTCTACTCCACTAATAGATCTCTCGCAATTCTCGGTACATCTTAGTAGCACCAAGATAGAGTAACGCACACCATGAACTTCAGACATTACCCAATGTCTCAATCTATCAATGCACATAAAACACAATCTATTCTGGTATCTCAACACGCCATCTCCCCTTGGGAGAAAACTTGCACTTTCTGATCTCTAAACGACTCCTTTAATATAACTAGGATGGGATCTTGATCTTGTCTCTCCTTTACCTCATGAACTAAGGAGGATTCTTCACTACTCTGCACCCAAAATGCTACCCTCAGCAAAATCAATTAAATGAACACCCAATCTAGCCAATCGATGAACTTCCCAAACTAACTCCTTATTATCACTATCTATTTGAGAAACACTACCCATACGCAGTCTACTAAGGGCGTTTTCCACCTTATTGGCCTTGCCTGGGTGATGTAAAACACTCATGTCATAATCTTTCAACAGTTGTAGCTACCTTCTCTGACTGAGTTTTAACTCCCTTTGCATAAACACATTCTACAAACTTTTGTGGTCTATGAATACATCAACATGCACCCCATAAAGATTGTGCCTCCATATTTTCAAAGCAAACACAACAGCAACAAACTCAAGATCATGAGTCGGATAGTTATTTTCGTGATGCTTAAGCTGTCTAGAAGCATAGGATATGACCTTAACTTTTTGCATCAAAGCACAACCAAAATAAACTCTAAAGGCATCATGATACACAACGAATTAATTTGTACCATCAGGTAATGCTAAGACTAGTGCTGAAGTGAGTCGAGTATTCAACTCCTGAAAACTCTTCTCACAAGAATATGACCACAGAAACTTAACTCTCTTCTATTAATAGGAGACACAGTGGATGAAAATACCTCAACAAACCATCTGTAATAGCGAGCTAAACCTAAGAAACTCCTGATGTCTAATGGATAAATGGATCTAGGCCAGTTTCTTACTGCTTCAGTCTTTTGGGGATAAAATCTAATGCTATCACTAGAAATAATATGACTGAGAAAAGATACTGGCCTTAGCCAAAATTCACATTTGTTGAATCTGGCGAACAACTGTAATTTCTAAGAGTTTGAAATATAATTCTAAGATTGTCTTCATGATCATCATCACGGGAATAGACAAGTATATTATTGATAAAGACTATGAAAAACATTTCTAGGCACTATTTGAACACATGTTTCATTAAGTCCATCAAGGCTACTGGGCATTCGTCAGCCCAAAAGACATGACTAGGAATTCAAAATGACCATAACGGGTTCTAAAAGCTATCTCTAAGATGTTACATTCCCTTACTCAAAGATAATAATAGATAGATCTAAGGTCTATCTTGAAGAAATAACTTGCACCTTGGAGTTGATCAAACAAGTCATCGATTATAGGAAGAGTATATCTATTTTTAACTGTGACTTTTTTCAGATGATGATAGTCAATGAACATTTGGAAAGAACCATCTTTCTTATGCACAAATTGGATAGGAGCACCTTATGGAGAAATACTGGGCCTTATAAACCCCTTACCCAAGAGGTCATTGAATTTCTCTTTCAACTCTTTAAGTTCGACAGGATCCATGTGATATGAAGGAATGGAGATGGGCTGAGTATCAGGAAGAAGATTAATTTCGGATTCTGTTTCCCAAGCAATTTCTCATGAAAGACATAAGGAAATTCATTGACTACGCAGACTGACTGAACCATGGGAGTCTTTGACTTAGTATCTTTGACTAGAACTGGATGATAGATACAACCTTTAGATATCAACCTTCTATCCTTAAGATAATATATGAAATGACACTTGGGAGACACTAAATTACCTTTCCACTTAAAGACTAGCTAATCAGGAAACTAAAACTTCACCACTCAGGTGCGAAAATCGATGGATACATAACAGGAATGGAGCCAATCCATACTGAGTATAAGGTCAAAGTCAACCATGTCTAATTCTATCAAATTAGCTAAAATGACCCTATGAAGAAAGAAATAGAACATTTTCTATAGATCTGTCTGTCAACCATCGACTCACCCACTGGAGTAGAAACCAAGAAGGGATCAGGGATTTTTTTAGGACCTATTTCTAGATTAACTGCAACTAGTGGGGTCACATAAGAGAAACTCGATCCAGGGTCCAACAACACATAAACATCAAGATGAAAGACACAAAGCATACTAGTAACAACATTTGGGAGATCTCCTACTCCCAATAGGATGGTAAAGTATAGAAATAATTTTAACTCTAATCACCACTGATACTTAATAATCACCCTGAGGAGGGATTGGGCAAGTTATACGAGCTGGTGCACTAGTAGCCTGAGTCTGGGGATGAACATCCCTTCTTTCTTGCTTAACATAAGGGCACTGCTTGATACCGTGGCCCAGGTGACCAAATCCAAAGTAACATTTCTTACCCAACAAGAACTCACCAGGATAATTTATACCACATCTAGCGCATGAAAGGTAAGTAGGACCCCCACTCACACTATTCTACGATATAGACATAGATGTCTTACCCCCACTATTTTGGTTTGGTTCTGGGTACAGGGGAACTAGCTGAAGATAGAGCTAGAAAATGTGAAGGACTTAAAAACTATGAATGATTTCCTCCTGTAAATCTTAATTAACCGTACTCAAACTGCCCAGTTCTAGGCTTTATTTTTTCTCTATCTCTTCCCTTTAACTTTTCTACCTTAATATATTGGGCATGAGTCATCAACCTAGCAAGATCTATATCTCCTATAAGCATGGAAGTCCTGCATTCTTTGACTACCAACCAGACACTTCAGTAACAAACTTACTTACACTAGAACTAGTGTCAACAATCAACTCAGAAGCCTACTTGGACAACTAGTTGAACTTAAGGTAGTACTACTTTAATATCATTAATCCCTACCTCAGGTTCATAAACTCCTCAACCTTGGATTCCCATAACTCACACAAAAAGAACCTGTTTAGAAAATCATTCCAATATACTTGCCAACTCATAGGAGCTATATTCTCACCTCTATCATTCTTCGACATAACAACCAAATCATAAGCAACATCCTTCAAGCTATAAGAAGCCAATTCCATACTTTTCTCTTCAGTAACATGCATAACTTGGGTGATCTCTTTAACCTCATCAAGATATAATTATGGGTCCTTACCTACTTTTAACTTAAAAAAATTAGGAGGATTCATCTTCGTAAAGTCACGAAGTCTGGCTGCAGCTAAATAACCCTCTTGTTGATGTAGAACTGTAGTCTGAATATTGGCCTGAGCATTAGTAGTCATATCTTGGGCTAACTCCTGAAAGGCAACCTAAAATTCCTCATGAGACACATTCTCATTCAAAAGATTAACAGGATGGGGTGGCTGGTCATAATTCCTATGGGCATTACCTCTGTGAGGAGACATATTCTTTCACAAAAGAGCATAAGTTAAAAGCAAATAGCGATAGCTATAAGCATGATGGATTATGAAAGAAATATATGATTTTCCTAAAATATCCCATACTCTTTTGCTCATAAATAAGGTGTGCTTCACACCCATGATCAAGACTCTACGTCACATGGCTTGTTTGACACCCTAGGACTTTCTAAAACTTAGGCTCTGATACCAAGTTTGTAATGCTCCGAAACCTAGTCCCCAAATGTTATACAGTGTTTAAGACTACGAGTAGCCTCAAGCTAACCTTATAAGCCTGCTACTAGGTCTATAACTTATTTTAGGATAAACTAATCAAGTAATAATGCTTTATTATATCAAAACTGAACTGGAATAAACTGAAGATACTATTTGAATAACAAAGACTAAAAGTCTGGGAAATAGCTAGTAGTCTGACAAACTTTTACTACTAATAAACAAGAGAGCCATTAGGATAAACCGTAAAATGACTCGAACTAAACTGTAAACAATAAATCAAATGCTATGAAAGATGGAAGTCTGGATATATGGTCTCTCAAACCATGAGGACTCACCAACTGTAGGGATGTAGATAAAGATTCCTGAAATAACTCATGGTGCTAAGATTGAGCACTGGAACCTACATTATGAGACAATGAATTAACATAGACCTATATGTGGATCAGTACTTTGAGGATGTACTGAGTATATGGGGGTGAATTCATAAGTAAATGTAATCAAAATCAAATAATATGCATGATATATGTAATGACTCACATGGATGGAATAACTGAAAGATAAAAATCATAAGTGATGAATAATAAAACATACTCTATAAAACTTGCAAGCCATCATATTTCAAGTCTAAAAACTGAGCTGTTATCTGTTATTGTTTTCTCTAAGACTGTAGGAAAAATACTGTAAAAACTATTTTGAAGATCTTTGCAGTTAGGGAAATTTACTCAAAATCTGTTTATTTTCTTTTACTAGTAGGGAGGTTATCTTAACTAATAAAAAATGTGTGAGATATCATGGAGTCCAATGTCTCATTCCTCTAAGGGGAAAACCTCACATTAGGGAGAGGTGTCATACTCTTGCCAAGGAGAATAACCTGAGGTAACTGATTACATTTGTAACTGTCATCCATATAGCAATGGGAATACTGAATCTGTACCTACATTCGATCATAGTTCTAGGAATGTAGGATGCACTAAACCCAAACTCTTTGCCTGGTGCTAAATACTACTCCCTTAATTATATGCTCATTCTGTAGGAAAATCAACATTAAAAAGTCATGATATTTTATACTCAAAGCTAAGTGTGCATCTGTTCATTCAAAACTGAATTTAAGCTGTAAAGTGGACTCCATATCTTAGATAAAGGTCAAATGATCAAATCTTTATTCAAAGCTGTCTAAAAACATATCAAGGGATGCTCAAAAGCAAAATCATTCTTCAAATAACAATATTCACCTAGGTCTTGTTAACCCATGCTTCAAATTCACATCAAAACATCATAATGCTCATGCTTGGTAATGTAAATATACATAATCTTACTCAAAATCTAGAAAATATAATTATTCGCACAAATTTACGAAAGTAGGCATGTAATTCAACATTAAAAACACCTAAAACATCATAATCTTTAAATAGAAGTAGATGGATATGAACCCTTAATTGAAATGAATGTAAAATCATGTAACTTTGTAAATAATAACTAGTTTTGGTCACAAAGATAAAAGATTTTTCCTTGCTCAAAACCCCACATACCTTAATTTATGAACTAGATGAAGAAGCTTGGTTTTGAGATCCAATTTGTGCTCTTGAAGGTTGATTGTTGGAATTTTTGAATTGGGAAACTTGAATTTTGAACTATTTTGGGAACAAAATAGTGGAATTTTGAGGATTCATTAAGTTGAATGTTGAATCGTAGGGTTTTAATAGACAGGGATTTGATGAAGAATGAGCATATTTGCTCAAAAATACACTTAATCATCTGTTTTCATGTTTTAGGAAATGTGGTGACTGACTCGATTGTGACAATTACTGTTTTGGGGTTCACTGCGATGTGGTGCAATCACGGTGTCCCTCTGGAAATTTGCAAATGTTTAAATGGCCTTCCATGCGATGCGATGGCATGCTCATCGCGATACTTACCTTGACGAGGTGAAATCGCAATGAGCAACTATTTTTCCAATTTAAATGTGATCCAATCCTCGTCCAAAAATTTTTAAACTTACCCGAGACATGCTATTTTTACCACTGAATATACTTTGACTCAAAATTCATTGTCTTAGATCATGGAAGGTCAATTCAAAATCTTCGAGTTTAAATGTAGTCAAAATGACTAAGTCCCTTAACTCTTAGATTAATTTTCAGGTTCTAAGTGCTTAAAGTACGTACTAAGGGATGGAATGAGCAAAAAATATTTAGGGTATTAAAATATCTCCCCCTTGGGAACATTCATCATCAAATGAGACTAATGAAGCTAAAATGCTAAAAAACTGAGGCTATAACTGGCAAACACAACTGAAATCATGACTAAACTAATTTGAAAATAGAAGAACTATCAAATGAATGAATTAATAAACATGAAACATGGAATGAAAAAAGATGATTTGAGTAAACTTGTTACCTTGAACTGAATCTGAATTTGCAGAGAAAAGATGAGGTTTCTTTGTTCGCATAGCTGCTTCTGCTTCCCAAGTGGCTCCGTCAATGGATTGATTCCGCCAAAAAACTTTGACCAAGGAAACTTCTTTGTTCCTTAGTCTATGAATCTGGCGATCAAGGATCTCGATTGGAGTCTCTTCATAAGAGAGGTTATTATGAATATCAACATTTTCTTAGGGTACTACAACCGCTGGATCACCAATACATTTCTTTAAAAAGGACACATGGAACACAGGAGGAATGGAGGACAAATCTATGGGTAGTTCAGATAGGTGAGTCGTACCCTTGGATGTTGCTTCTTAGTTAATTTTATGTCAAGGGTAGTTCAGATATTTCCTACTTCAAAACCCTTATGTTCTCACGTTATATAACCCTTGGTGGCCAGCCATAACACTTTTTAAAATTTAAAAAAAAAACTCCAAATACTCTCTCAAACTTACTCTTGAAGATTGGAGGCTTGGGTTTCTTCTCTGTTCTTCAAAGGGCTCAAAGGTCGAGATTTCTTCCATGAATCTTCATGTATAAGGCATGTACTCCTTCCCCCAGTGATAGTTTGAACTAAAGGAATATGTATTGTGTTTTAAACATTTAATTATGGATCATGAATGGTGGGTTTTGAAATATATGTTGACAGTCTTGATGCATATAGTTTAGTATTGGTTTAAACTATGTTTTTAAATGTTTTTGGTAATGGTTTTCATAACTCGATATTGGGTAGTTATAGTTTAAAAAATGGGTCTTGAATAACCCTAGTTATGGTGGTTTATGCATTGGTTTTGGTCTTGGTAAATGTATCCCCTCAACATGTTCGATAAAATCCCTCAAAGAATGTTTTCACTCTATTGTTGAAGTTTCATCGAAACTCTTGCATGGTTTGGTTTGGTAATGGAACCTTAAATGGATTTGGATGGTTTTGCATGGTATAAATAGTTTAAATGATATAAATTCTTTAAATGTTTGGCATGGTCTAAAATGGTTTGGAAATGGTTTTAAATTCTATAAATGGTCTTCATAGTTTGGAAAGATTAAATGGTAAAGCCTCAGTGTCTATAAAAATGGTTATGCTTGTGTGGTACATGGAATCACCCAAGTGGTTTCATATGGTAAATAAAAGGGAACTTGGAAGTCCCCTTAAGACTAAATGTGGTTGGATATGGATAGTACCTCCAAGTATGGTCGCTATGACGATACCACCACTAAGTGGACTTGGTTAATAAATGGTAAATAGATGGGTTGGTTGCTTGGTAATGGTTTTACCTAGGAAATATTGGAAGGATGTGTAGAAAAGTCATGTAAGGTTGAGGTCCCGGGGTGACAAAAATTGGAAATTCATATTTGTCAATGTGAAGTTGGTCTTGTTGGTCGTGTGCATGATGTCATACTATATTTTAGGGGATGTACTAGTCATACCTGATTTTCTTCCCTTGTCATGCAGCTACACACACTAGGGATTTGTCAGCAGGGGGAGCTGAACCCATATAGCCCATAGGTAGTTTAGAAAAACAAAGCTACACAGCCCATGTAAAGGTTTTAAATACACGCTAAACCCAGTTCCTTTTCCCAACATTGTTATATATGTGTGTGGGTGTATGGTAGTATGCATTATGGATAGTTTTTCTTGGTTTTCTAAATGTTATTATTTTATCCTTATCCTGAGTGCATGCTAGTGTTCACCCACTAACCTGTCTACCGACGGTTGTATACCAACACTATGCAGAGACCGACCATTCTACTTCTCCTGCTTGGTGATCGGATTTGGGACAGTCGATGTTAGATTGAAGTGGTGATCTTCCATAGTTCGGAAGGCAACTACTTCATGTTAAGTTTTACTTTACATACTTCTTGTGTTTCATAGACTTTGGTTTTGGCTATTGTCGGGGGCATGTCCAGACTTGGTACTCTTTGGTTGGTCTAGAGGCTTTGTATGGAATACTGTGGGCTTTGGTATGGTATGGGTTGCTTTTGTATATATGCATACATACATTGGCTTATTATCATGGTATTGGTTTATGGTTTCTGCATTGGTTTGGATGGTTATTGGGAGGTTTGACTTGGTAGGGTTGGTCTCGGATATTGACTTATCCCATAGTCACCACATGGTTAGATACGCTATATTGTTATATGTTTGGACTTTAGCCAACTCAAGGTATGAATTTGGTTATTGGGTTGGAAAAGAGGGGCGATTCCCAGTCCTTGTGGGGCTTGGGATTGCCAATTACGACAAGGCCCTCGTTCGGGTCATGTCAGTAAGTGGTACCTACTCCTAGTAAATTCCCAACTAAGTGGTCCAAAACTTTGACTTTTTATCTTTTTATTTCGTTTAGCATCTAAATCCTAGTTTTTCCTCCATTTAGCATCCAAATCCTAGTTTCCTGCAAAATCACTCCAAAAACACATCAAATCCAACAAAATAGTCATAAATAAATGCATATATTTGAAGTATAAGCATCATAAGTGCTATGACTTCATAGCATATCACTAAGGATGGGATTATGGTTGACCCGACAAAGATTGAGGATATTCATTATTGGGCTAGGCCGACATATCCAACCTAGGTTCATAACATTATTGGCTTGTCCAGTTTTTATAGATGATTCATCGAGCATTTTGCTATTATTTTATTACCTATGACTAGATTGACTTAGAAGAAGGTTCCTTTCTGATGGTTCGAGGAGTATGAGCCATCTTTGGAAAGCTCATATAGTTTTCTACCTCGGCTTCTATTTTGGCTCTTCTTGTTGAAGTGAGGCTTGCATTATGATGATTCTGGTGTTTGTTTTGGTTGTGTTTTGATGAAGTAGGGTCATGTTATTGCTTATACTTTGAGGCAGCTTAAGGTGTATGAGCGCAACTACTACACTCATGATTTTTCAGTTGGCAGTGGTAGGTTTTATGCTTATGATTTTGAGGCATTATCTTTATGGTGTGCATTGTGAGATTTTCACAAATCATCATATTCTTTGGCATATTATGACCTAGAGAGATCATAATGCTAGGTAAAGTAGATCGATAGAGTAGTTTAAGGATTATGTCATCTCTATCATGTATTATCTGGGAAAGGCGAATATGGTAGTAGGCGCCTTGAGCCGAAAGGCAGTGAGTATGGGTAGTTTGGTTTGTATTTCAGCTTCTTGGAGGTCGTTGGCATGGGACATTCATCCCTTAGCCAACTTGATGGAGCGACTTGATATTTTATACCCTAGGAGGATTCTTGCTAGTATTGGGGCGAGGTCGACTCTATTTGAGCAGATTTAAGATCACCAGTTTGAAGATAAGAAACTTTGTATCCTTCATGATAAGGTGTTGATTGATGATTCCAAGAGGGCCACCATAGATTCTGAGGGTGTCTTGATATTTGATAGCCACATTTTTGTTCCAAGGGTCGATGGCTTGTTCGGTCCATTTTGTCTATATGCCGATGACTTTGCATCCCTATTTTGAATTTTTTGCTCGTTCAAATTGCCTACCAGGCAAAAACATCAGTCAAACCACCTTGTATGCAAATTCTCAATATTCTAACAACTTCAAAATGTCAATTTTAGGCTAGATGGACCTTTGGTTTGGGTCCCAAGGTACCTGGACTCATTTCGAGCTATTGGTCAAAGGTTAAGAAATTAAAAAATGGATGTGGGACATATTTTTTATCAAAATAACCTTGGATAGAAATTTTGATTGTGCCATTGAGTGCAAAACGTTGAATTTGATAGGGTAGTATATTTTTTTTGGATATATAGCATTTTGTATGAATCCCGAGGGTTTGGTGAGGACTTGGAAATATCCAAGTCTTACCTGGTGTAATACACTCGCATCCATGAGTCTCTGACCGGTTAAGTGATCTTTCCACCAGCAGAAAGTATAGCGAATGCGACACTCATGTTGCAAAAGTGACACCCATTTGCAGCGGACAGGTATCGTGTAATTAATATCCTTTGTTAGAAATGCAACTTTTACCATTTTTGGCCAGGTATCACGATAATGATCGACATATTGCGAGTGCGATTTTCGTCTACTTGGGAAGGGTATAAATACGCTCCTTTTAGCCCTCTTTACACCATTCTCACCCGTCTTTAAGATATTTCAAACCATAAAAGAGGTAAAACTTATGGATAGAATTTGTGGGCAATTTCATGGCTGGATAAGGACTAATTGTGCAATTCTTCTACAAATTTGTCGTAAGATTTCATCATTTTCATGGTTGATTCTCCCATTTTCATCTAAAATCCTTAAAATCTTGGTGACTTAATTTTAGCACCAATATAGCTCATGATTTACACATTTCAAGGGTATATATTCCTTGTGCATATAGGGACGTAGAGCTAGTTTGGAAACACGATTTTCATAAATGTTCCCCATATTGGAATTTTATGTAATTTTAGATCCGAAGCACAATAGTGCAATATTGTATCATTGTTGTCGTTTTGATGAGTAAATTGTAATTTTTATAGTGTGGCACCTTGTATAAGCTTCTCGGAAGGGGAAATTGCTGATTTAATAGATTATTTGGGCTTCTTCGGCACCCATGTAGGCTAGATTTACCTACTTCATATATTGATATATCTCATAGTATAACTCTGATATAATGATAGTTGTGGGTGGGATTTAGATGTTGGAAGTGTGAACAAGGATATTAAGGATAATTGGACCCTTAGGATACTGTAAAACCTTAGAAATAGAGTAGTTAGCATAAATAGTCATGACAGGTGAATTGGGTTTCTTGGTATATAATTAGATTGTAAATGCCTTAAATTACTTATGTTAGGTGAATTTACCTAGTTAATTTACCTAGTTACTCATATTAGGGTAGAGTTGTTCGTAATTGCTTAAACTATGGGGATGCCCTAGTTGCTATTATTCTAAGTAGGATTGCTTTAGTTTATCTTGTTTCAGGGAGGACTCATATCCTTAGGGCTAACAATGGCTTGCTCTACATCTAAATTAACTTAGATACCTTAGCCTAGGTAGGCCATTATAGAATTTGCTTAAGAGAATCTTCAGGGACTAAAAGTGGGCCCCTCTGACCGACCTTAGGCCAAGACTTGTGATAACCTTGTAGAACTTTTGAATTTGATATACTCTATAGATGGTAGGTTGACGCTTGAGAGGGTGGAATATAATTATTAACTATATTAGTTGGGAATGAAAGAATGGATACAAATTTCGAGTATTGCGAATGATATTGTCTTTATGTGTGACTAATGGGATGGTTTATAAATATAATTTATGACTTATGCATGTTATTATGGGTAGAATTCCCAAATTTAATTAATGGCTTGGCTTATTGATATACTTAATGTTCAAATATCAGTAAGATTAAAGGTTATTGGCTTGTTAGAGGTATGACTTATATACATGTAATATCGCTCTTGAATGTTATATGACTCATAATTATGGTTTGGCTCATAGATAGAATATGGCCTAATGATGTAAGTAATGGCTTGTAGATATAATGGCACATAGAGATAATGTGGTACATGGATACGATTAGTGATTTATAGATATGGTTATTAATATATGTGTCGGATATGCCTAAAGACATGAGTTATGAAAATTCGAATTTATATGAATTCCAACTATGCTAAAAAATATTTCTTATAAATATTAGTATTAATATGGTCTCCTAATATGGATAACAATATGGCTTATAGACATGATTATGGATGAGACTCGTGGTTATGTTTTCTTGTCCTATTGATAATTACGAGTAAATAGGTGGTCTATAGTTATGAACTATTGGTATAATTCATTGGCTTTAGTTTATTGAATAGTTCACTAATATGGATAATTGGTACAGTATATAATTATGAGTTCCAGGTCAAGTACGACAAAATTGATGATAATAATTATAATGTTTTTGAGTTCCAACATTGAGAATAGTTCATGATGTTGTACGGTATGGATGGTTCCTTGTTTATAGAATAGTAGTTGGTACCCTTTGGTCATTTGGTAGTTATTGTCCTTGATTGTATCCACCAGGATTATGGGGGCCAGCGTTGGATTCTTTTTTCTGCACTTATTGGCTTATAGGGGCCAATTTTATTGTTGTAATGGTATGATCTAGGTTTTCCTTTTACCTTCACTTAGTTTACGTTGTGTTGTATCTTATTATATTTATATCCAGATTTTTCTTAGCTAGTCGATGGTGCCTACTAAGTGCCCGTGGTTTTGTACATATAGTAAACTTATGTATATTTTTTGTACAAATTCAAGTACTATTTTTAGCTGCTTATTTGCTAATTGTGCAGAGTTGATTTTAGATATTGGGTGAGCTCTTAGAGACAGAGTTACCCTTTTTTCATTCTAGTTATCTATGTCTATTCTTTTGTTTTGACATAGGTTGTATTGACTATTCTAGAACTTACGGTGTTTTAGTAGTTTTTGTACTTACTCTACCAGGTTGTGGGATGGTTTTCTATGTTATGGATACCTTGTAGACTATTTTGATTTTCTTGCTTATATATGATTCAGATTTTCTATTTCACCGTTTTGGCATCTTCCTTAAAGTTAGCCCGTTGTAAATAGATCCGGGCTACGATTTGGCTTACCTTCTAGTGAGAAAGAGTAAGTGTTTTCATGACTGATAAATTAGATCATCACAATGTTCTCATGAGGGAGGATCCATAGGGGGTTCGTCAACCCATATACAACCAATATCCAGTACAAATATCAATAACTCCTCTCTAGTACATATATCGATATAGGGATTTTAAAGATTTCACATTTTCTGTAACAAAAAGCCAAAATTTCTAGTATTTCATGATGGCACCAATTTTCATGATTGAATATGATATGAGGATGTAATGCTCACAACCAACCAAAATTAGAATTTCCAATATCCAACAAATATACCAACCATGTGACCCAAATATCCACTCAAGTCAGCCGACCATCTATGATACAAGATCAACCTACAAAGTCACAAAATAGCCACAAAAACATCACAAAATAGTCCACTAGAACTAGGCACAAACAACAATAAGAAAACAAACACAAAACACACGATTTGAAGTAGATAAATGAATAGATAGTTAGACAAATGAAGATGTAAATCATAAGAATCCTAAGATATATCAAATCTAAGGACCCTTAACACCTACACAAGACAATCACCTAACTCCTCTAAAGACACAAGAGAGACTTGACCTCCTCTAGCACCAACGTCTCAAGACAAAATACAACTCAAGTGATTCCACACTTGGTAGCCTTAGTTATGGTGGGAATGGTTTTCCAAGACCTACTCTAATGTGATACACTCTCAAGAAAGAATCTTAGGTGTTACAAGTATTTCATTTCTTACATCAATAAACAATTGAGTATGAAATAAACCTTAAAGAGCCTACTATAGTTATTACAAAAGGAAGACAAAATGACCCTAATGCCCTTAATGCAAGGAGCTCCTATAGAGTGTAAGGAAAGGGCACAAAATGACCAAAACAAACATAAGTAGAGTGGTAGTTTTGGAGTATTTTAAGGGTCTTCAATGCTCCAAAAACCGTGAGCCATTAAGTGTGGTCCAATACCGTGAGTCCTCAAGTCTTTAATGCTCTAAGCATTCTTTCATTCATGACCTTGCTTAATGGCATGCTCAAAATCGGTCCTCCAGGATTGTTTTTGTATACTCGAGGTAGCCAAGTCTTGAGTCTCTATGTGTTGGCATCAAAAGATATCATCAAAAGCTAAGTTGTCCATTTGGCTCATATCATCCTGCCCTTCTTATAAAGGATTCGACCTCGAATCCAAACCCTGCAAGAAGAAAAAGAAGACAAACAAGCACCACATCCTCATGACATGAGGGAGAGTTAGCACAGTAAAAAACATAAACATGCCAAGGAGGTACACACTTGAGATATAACCATACTTTCTTTGTTTTAATCATGATGAACTTAGTAAAAATATTATAAAGGAGTTGGCGAAAGGAATCACCATCAAGGAGGGTGCCTTGATTGAAAGTAAAGTCAATGCAACACATATAGCAATGCCACTCAAAAAAGTGGACCGACCAACAACTATATGTCTGTCACACCCTAAGAACTTACCGGGGTCAAATGGAAAACGTAACCAAGGTCTTAGGTAACGACCACTCTCACTGTTCCCTTAGGAGCCATCCTCAAAGTTGAGCATACCCTCTCTATCACCATTGGAAATATCATGAACAAAAAGAGGGTTGAGAAAGGTGTTCCATAATTAAACTTCAAATAATCATGCATGCACTTGCTACTTGTTTCAAAATCTCTACTAGGAGTATACCCAACATAAGAAACATATAAAGAAGAAGTAGATGGAATTTCTAAGCACATATCACCTTATATTTCAAAGGAGAAATCCTCACTTAGACACAAACAGCCACGGGAAGTAAAGGGAACATAAGAAAAACCATCTTTACCAAGAGAATAACAATTCGAGTTTCCTAAACAATTGAGCACATCAAGGTCATTTCCATTCGATTGATCTTTGTCCACATCCTCACTTGTTGTTGGAAAATCATATACTAATGTATACTCACCATTGTTTTCACAAGGTTCAACTATTGTTCGAATACTATTTCCACTTAGTAATGGAACCTTAGTCAAGTTATAAGTGCTAGCACTAGATGGTCACAAATCATTCTCATGAGGAGAATCAATTTTTATCGTCTAAATGATCAGCTAGTGCTTGCGTACCTACAACAAGATTTGGGTCCTCATGCAACCTAATAATAGTAAGAGTATCACCAAGGGAAGACTCAAGCTTCTCTACCCTAGGAAAAACCGCAACTACACCGACTTGGCCAGTACTAGCTACAACACAACATTCTAAGTTCATAGGAGTATAGGGTATAACATTTTTACCTTGTAGCTCACATGAGATATAGCCTTCCTCTTGATGTGTGTCCGGGTAGCTCACTTGCTCACTTTGACCTACCATACGACCAAACCTTTCATTTATCATAGATAGGTCTCGGGATATAGTATCAAGGTAGGCCAAAATGACATTGGTGACATTGTTGTCCATGGGTTGAGAGGTTGAAGCCTTGAGTTCCCTTGTAATTTTACCTAAAAAAAAAGTAAAAGAACAAGCCTACAAAACAAAACACAAGTTAGTTTGAAACAACCTCACCACACTCTCACACACTTGATTGTCTCACACTTGGATTCACAGGTGTTGCAAGTCAGCTTGTAGTTTGTGATGATTCAAGGGGTGAGTCTACTCCTTGGTCGGAATGGATTTATTTTTTTAAGAATCAAGGAAATAATATTAAAACTTGAACCAAGAAATACTATGATTCAAAAACAAGAAAAGCAAAAACATAACGCTAACACAAAGAATCGTATTAAAAAACTAATTTACAATTTAGTAGGTATTTACTAGTTGCCAATTAGAATAAGAACCAACAAAATGAAACTTATAATCAACAAAAAGTAACTAATAATCCAAGATTTCAAGCCAAAAGTGTTGGTATTGTAAGGAATTTGGTGATATGGCGGTCTAGGATTGGTTGTGGTTTTTCTTTTTTGAAAGGTTATTTTTTTTTCACTTTGAAATTTTGATTCTATTTTCAATTCTTGAAGTGTATAATTCAAACTAGGATAAGAAAACAACAAGATTAGAGCCCTTTTAACCTTTCAAAAAGGTTTGACTTCTCTTATAACTTTTGGGCAATACACCTTTTTGAGGGGCTGGTGGACTTTTTCTCTTTCGTACACCTATGATAGTGTTCTTTCTCCCTTTTGTAAACAAGTCTTTTGGTAGATATTTTTGTCCCCCTTTTCTTTTGGTAGGTCTTTGGGACTTGTTTTCAAGACTAACAAATACTTCACTTCTTTATAAACAACACTATTGAAGAGTCTTCTTGCAACTAGAAATGAAGATTGGTCTAGAACAACAAGAACCTTCAATAGAACTTTGAAAACCAAACCTCACGTGAAACTCCAAGAATAAAAACACACCTTTTCAAGCTCATAACATACCAAAAAATATCAACAATAAAATTTCGAGCCAATACCTTCAAGTTTTTGAATCCAACAATAACAACACCACAATGCTCAAGTTCTTGAAATAGTAACAACAATACCAACAGCAATGTTAAAGCTCAACTTGGATCTAGACTCAAGGGTGTTAACTAAAACAAAACTAAAAATTAGAAACAACTAAGACAAGAAAAATACACCTATATCTAGTCTCAAATATTGGACAAAACAATAGCAACAACACAATAATTTTCGGCCAAGAATAGCAATACTTAGAACACTATATTGTTTTATTTTTCTACTAACCGAGCCCAAGATTGATCTTGTGGAAACAAAACCATCCTTAACTTAGATATAAACTGATACGATATCAACCAAAAAAGTCAAAAAATAGCCACAAAAACATCACAAAATAGTCCACTAGAACTAGGCACAAACAACAATAAGAAAACAAACACAAAACACACGATTTGAAGTAGATAAATGGATAGATAGTTAGACAAATGAAGATGTAAATCATAAGAATCCTAAGATATATCAAATCTAAGGACCCTTAACACCTACACAAGAAAATCACCTAACTCCTCTAAAGACACAAGAGAGACTTGACCTCCTCTAGCACCAACGTCTCAAGACAAAATACAACTCAAGTGATTCCACACTTGGTAGCCTTAGTTATGGTGCGAATGGGTTTTCCAAGCCCTACTCTAATGTGATACACTCTCAAGAAAGAATCTTAGGTGTTACAAGTATTTCATTTCTTACATCAATAAACAATTGAGTATGAAATAAACCTTAAAGAGCCTACTATAGTTATTACAGAAGGAAGAAAAAATGACCCTAATGCCTTTAATAAAAGGATCTCCTATAGAGTGTAAGGAAAGGGGACAAAATGACCAAAACACCCTTAAGTAGAGTGGCGGTTTTGGTTTGTTTTATGTCTCTTTAATGCTCCAAAAATAGTGAGCCATTAAGTGTGGTCCAAAACCGTGACTCCTCAAGAATTTAATGCTTCAAGCAATCTTCCACAGGCGGCCTTCCTTAATGGCATGCTCAAAATCGGTCCTCCATGCTTGTTCTTGTATACTCAATGTGACCAAGTCTTGAGTCTCTATGTGTTGGCCTGAAAATATATCATCAAAAGATAAGTTGGCCATTTGGCACATATCAATCCATGATCCAGTATAATAGAGAAACCACAAGTGAAATATGAAAGGAAAAAGTCATGGAGTTGATGGGAAAAGACCCCATCTAACTTTGATGATTGATCTACTGATAAACTGGATTACTAAAATAAAAGCATGCCCTAGATAGATGAGGACTCACTAGTAAATCTGCAACTGTTGACTGGATCTGTCTAAGTGCGGTCAGGAACCTAAACGTTTGAACCTTTGATATGAGACATCATAGCACAAAGAAAGATATATAATGTAACTGAGATTTTCTGGAGCTGAGTACTGAGTTCTAATAACTGAATAACTAATATAAAGTTTTTGATACCTAAATTATTGATACTGATTGACTGTTACTGAAAATCCTAATTCTGTAGAACTGAACTGATCTCTATACTAGAGAATGAAACTGAAACTGTGGGAGGTAATCATCTAACCGACATGCCGAAAATAAGATAAGAAAACTGATTTGGGGTCCAATCTGTAACCCCAATTGGAAGGGTGTTAGCACCTTTCCATGATTACTAATAACTATTGTGGAGTCAGTCCTAACTAATGGGTGAACCCTAAGATTAGTCCTAAATTAGCAGGTGATCCCTGAGTATGCCAGTCCTATCTAATTGATGACATCTCATAGCCAATGCTGGCTACATAGTTTGGGAACTTAGTAATTTCTTCTAGGGACCAGTCCTAACTAATAGGTAAGCCCTCATCCCTAGGATTGCTCGATGCTGAATACTACTCCCAACTGAAAGACACTGAACTGATTATACTAAACTAGACTGGAATTATATTTAGGTTACTGAGTTTTCCTAAGTTTACTGGGTTCTATAATTAACTGAGAGTACAATTAATCGTGACATGACTGATACTGTTCTGTAACTGACACTGGCTCTAGGTAAACATCTAGATTGTCGGGTATTAAATACCTAAGACTAGATAGTATCAAAAGAAAGGTATAGCATCATCTTTAATAACATAATAATGTTCTCTTGGTAATAATTCATTCATAAAGGCATTTCATCATACACATGTAATGCATCAACTTGTACATGAATGGGGAATACATGCTGTCGTGGTTTAATGTCACAATTTCATTCACATAGGTATTTTGTCAAACACTTGTAGGGCATAAGGTTGTACATATACTAGCATGCCATGATTTAATCATTTAATTCTTATAAACATTCTATGAATCACTTGGGGAGCATGATGTAATGTACATATTCATAGATAATATATAAGCTTGGCAACTACAATGTCTAACTTGAAATTTCATGGGTTTAACATGTTATTCATATAATTCCACCTAAATACTAATCTATTTTCATGAATCTTACTATAATTATGGATTGAAAACTAAATTAACAACATAGATACATTAATAACTTTGTAAATTAAAGGTTTTATCAAGATATTCACATATTTATCACACATACAATTCAATTTCATGGACTTGCACTTAAATCAGGGATTGAAACCCAACTACTATCATGAACATGAATTCACTATAATTTAAACATGGAAGTTCATAATTCAAAAATCTTGTAGTTTTAAAAATGGATTCGTGGACTCTATGGGTGAAAGAAACCCATAGATGAACACCTAAAAAACCTTAGAAAATTCTTTCTTCAAGGTTATTGGAGGAAATTCTTAGGCTTGTTCTTGACTTCTTAAACTAGGGTTTTTGCCTCTTTTAGAAAGAATGTTTTATTCTTGCGGGAAAGAGAGGAAATAGTGAGATATTTTGTTATTTAGGGTGAAGATCCCGTGTTTAGGCTGATTAGGGGTTTTGAGAATTGACCAAACAATCCCTGAAATTAAATAACAGAAATTGGAAATCCCTATTTTTCACCCCAGCACGATGCAGTACAATCGCGCAGGCTCACTAGAAAAGGACAACTGGGAACTGGAATGATGGCGCGACATGGCACCATCGCGGTGCCTCACTGGATAGAAAATTAGGCCTTGGTGCGACGCGCCATTATCTCAGAGCCATACTGGAAAAGTGACATTCGGGAAATTGTCTTATGACTTGACATGGTGGTATCGCATTGGCTCATTATAAAACGACAATTTCCATTTGGACGGCCTTCGCAACGCGCTATTTCAAAAAAAATAGCTCTAACACTTCATCCGGGAATCAGATTTGGGCGAATTTTATATCGTTGGAAAGCTGACTGAATTTTCTACACATTGGTGAGCTCTAAACTAGAAAAATACTGAGTATTTCAAAATTTTTATATTGGATAATTCATGGAATAAGACTTAATTTAAGCTAGGGAAATAAGCTGAGACACACTAATAAACTGAGTTTACACATTAAACATGAATGACTAAAGAATGACTACATCACTAAAATTACTCACAATCTGAGTTCCCCTACTGAACATACAAATTTGATGTATGGAATAGATGACTGAAGCTACTGATAAGCTGAGTTTTCATGCTGAACATGCATGAACGGGAACACGAGAACATGACTGAGTCTGAAACATGATACATGGACTGATTACCATTAATATAACTGATCCTTTGAATGCATACCATGACTTAGGAATAGTCATAGATCTGAGATTAGAATAAGAGGGTCGACTTATGAGTACCCATTACTCCAAACTAGATTCATTATATGAAGAGAAATTGTAAGGTTTAGGATATGAAATCTCGGAGTTTATAGTACATCTATTCTATGGGACATTATGTCCACCGAAGAATGCTGACTTGGCTGAGATACTAAGAAAATACTAAGACGATGCACGGGGCAGCTACAAACTAATTTGTGACTAAATATCTGGGATAAGAAACTCAGGCATGATACATGAACTGGGATAAATTCATGAATACTTGTTTGCTCCATTTTGGTCTAGGAAGATGGGAAACCATCCAAACTTATCCGCCTGACTGCTAAACTGCATTTCTGGCTTTACGGACTAACTCATACTGAAAACTTATTCTTAACTTAAGAATTTCTTTGACATTCTTCCTATAAGGTTCTAATGAATTTAGGGAGTAAGGAATCTTTATATGGTCTGAATAAAACATCTAACTAATAAACCCAAATATGGCCAAAAATTCTATAATAGGGGCACTGATAACACTCCTATTGAGGTCTAAGGAATAGAATATTTACATCAAGGATTTACCAAGAGGTCTAAACTGAAGATATACATGACATAGTCTAAATTTAACTAATCATTAGGAACGTAGCATGAGTCATGGGAACTGAGCATACTGTGATGTTTGAGTACCTGAGTCATGAGTTGTATGACCTGAGTTGGAGTTTTTGTATTTCATTGAACAAGATTCTTTATACATAGTTAACTAGAATTCCTTTTACTAGGAACTATAAGCGTACCAGATTTTTGATAACGTACCCGAATATGAGCTAGGATCATAGAGCTAACATGTAAGGCATAAGCACTGACATTACTGACATTACTACTAATATATGAAAGCATGACTTGGTTACGTGTTCTAACATCTTCCCCTTAGCTTAAACTCATCATCCTAAAGTTGTGAACCACTTAATTAACAAGTCTAAACTAGACGGTTGCCACTTTACTCTAAAGTATGGGGTAGACACTAAGGAGGGCTCTGCTAATATTTTCGGAATGACATCAAAGTTGATGACAATATAGGGGTTACAAAGAAAGTAAAGGCTCGGGATCTAACAAGGCCTAAACATAAAGATGAAAGACTCATAATTTACCCATAACTATATCAGGAGGACTTCGCTGATCATTGCAAGACTGAAGTACATAAAATCAATTCTAGCGTTAACTACTAGTGGTACTGGAAATGGCACCCTACTGAGTCATGCAATCGGATAGAACTAGAGGATGACTGTGCTAACTTCGCAGACTAGCCTTAGGACATTTTCAAACTCTGTGACCTGACTCGTCATATCCTAAACACATATCACTTTAAGATTTACATATACCTAGGTTACCATATTATTCACAAAGTGGATTGGCACAACCACTGCTCACACTACCCTAGGTTTTGGAGCATTGCGCCCTATTCCAACGGTCATTCCTGAACTTTGGTACTAGCGCACTAGCTGAAGATAGAGCTGGAACTGAAGACTTTAGATGAAATAGGGAATGGTTACCGCCTTCTGAATTAAGCTGAGAAAAACTAAAGCTAACTATTCTGGCTCTCTTATTCTCTCTCTCCTTCTTCTTAAGCTTCTCCTTCTCAATCTATTGAGAATGGACTATAGGCCTAGATATGTTTATCTCCTTAATTAACATTGAATTCCTACACTCCTTAACCACGCTATCAGATATCCCAAATACAAACTTGCTTATTCTGGACCTATTGTCTGCTACTACATGGGGAGCATACCTGGCTAACTGAGTTAACTTGAGGGAATACTCTTTCATGATCATACTACCCTGTCTGAGATTGATGAAATCTAACACCTTAGTTTTTTTCAGCTCTAAGGGAAAGAATCTATCTAGGAAGGTCATAGCAAACTCTTCCCACTCTATGGGCTTTGTATCTGTACCCCTTTCTACCTTTCCCTACTTATACCACATATGACCTATATCTTGTAGTTGATAGGAAGCTAACACAACACTCTCACTAGAAGTCACTCCCATGATTTCTGTGACTTTCTAAACCTGATCGAGGAACTCCTATGAGTCCTCTTCTTAATTAGATCCTAAGAATAGGGGAGGGTTCATTCGGGTAAAGTATCAAACCTTAGCTGCAGTTGTATTGGCCACTGGGTTGGCCGGAATAACTACTGGCCATTTATTTTTAGTTGCTATGGAATTGGCTAGAGTACTGAATACATCTCTGAATTCTGCATGAGAGACATGCTCGTCCAGAGGATCTACCTAAACAGGCTAAGGTGCTAATTGATTTTCGATTCTCCTTTTGTTAGTCCTTTTGGGAGCCATAATATGTAAATAAAAAGGAGAGAACATATTAGACTGAGAGTTTTACTTGAGCTCACACTCACTCACACGATATGAATACTAAAACAAGGGAAACTTTTCCTAAAACGTATCATAGCCTTCTGTCCATAAGTACGGCGTGCTACACACCCATGCACAAGACTCTACTAGATATTTCTTTCAGATTCCCTAAGACACTATTGAACCTTAGGCTCTGATACAAAGTTTTTAATGCCCCAAGTATATACCCTAGATGCTACACGGTACTGATAATCTCATAGGACCATAAACTAACCTATGGCTTATATCTGTTGTGAGCACTGAATAATAATATTGAAATAAATTTGAAATTACGCTGAATTGCCATAAGTTTCAAAAATCTAAATACTGGTAAATGATAACATTTGGTAAAAACATCTAAAAAATAAACACTATCTGAACTGGTCTAGTCTGAAAGCCTCTAGAAAAACTATCTGAATATGGAGTTGAAGGGATAAGCCCCTAACTAACTCTAACTACTAATCTACTGATAAACTAGATGACTAAAATAAAAGCATTCTCTCGATAGATGAGGACTCACTACTAAATCTACAATAGCTGACTGGATCTATCTTAGCGCGATTAGGAACCTAAGCATCCAAACCTATGATATGAGACATCATAGTGAAAAAGAAGAGTATTCGGTCAGTATATGGAATGTACTGGTATTCTATATGAGTAAGGTTAAATGCAATGGTTTATATGCATGAACAGTAACTGACTGAGTAATCTAGAGTAACGAAATATAAGATTACATGGATAAATGATACTACTGAAATCACTGAGTATGTAATACCGTGGACTAGTATAGATATATATTGTAACTAAGCTTCTCTGAAACTGAGTTGTTGATGATAGGCGAAATTACGCGCCTATATCAATATATTTTGCCCATATTTTAGCCTAGTTTTGAGAACAAACTATATATTTCATGCACTTTTAGTCCTTTTTCCTATAAATGAGCTAACGAACATGATTAGGAAAGTTTCAGGTATAAATGATGCAAAATACAACATTTTATGGCTTACTTGACGCAAAAGAAAGCTCACAAACGAAGTAGAAAGGAGCTGGACGCCTAAAGGACCAAATCTGCTGCATGGAAAATCTGTCCCGGGCTAAAACAGCATTTCTGAATACTTTGGGGACTGCATGGAAAATCTGTCCAGGACTAAAACAGCATTTCTGAAGACTTTGGGGACTTACAGACACAAAGCTGGATTTTGACAATGATACATTAACCTTGTACAATTGGGTTATGTATTTCATTAGTTTATTTGGATTAGGAGAATGTTACATTAACCTAGTACAAATGGGTTAAGTATTTCCTTAGTTTAGTAGGATTTGGTTATTTATTTCATTAGCATAGTAGGAGTAGGATAGGAGTATTATAAATACCCTATCATGCTAGAGATTTTAACCAAGTCCTCCCTTAGTGGAGGCAACTCCTCTCTAAATTCAAGAAATTCATTCTTAAACTATTAATTTTCTTCCATCATTCTCATCTTCCACCACAAACACTTCTAATCTACTCTTCTATTCTTAAATTCCACAACAAGAGAATCGTTACTTGCTAGGGAATCACCAAAACCACACGCCTATCACCTACTTCTCACGCCATCAACCATGCAAATCGTGATATCCTTCGCATTCATGGGTAACTAAACCTCTTAGTTGGGGTTATGGAAGCCGAATGAGTTACTATCTATTGCTATGAGCTTGTGAGTTCAAGACACGTATATTGCTTATATCATTATTCTCTTCATCTTAAATCTACATCCTTTGCGGTTCAAACACAAGAACACGCCATTCTAACATCTAACCTGTTCGAGAGAAAGGTTATTTGTCTAGAAAAGAAGACGCATAGACCAACGCCAGTCTAACATTTAACTTGTTTGAGAGAAAGGTTATTTGTCTGGAAAAGAGATAATGTCAAGGTAGTAGGACACCCTTTCCTATTAAAAAGCTAGTGCCGTAACTGGACTAACCTCTTGGAGAATTCGTACCGCTAGACACACTTTAAGCTCGAGAGAGTTAAAGTGAAATAGTCCTTGTTTAGGTCGAGAGACGCTTGGATTTACCATCGACTACAATTCTCTATAAGCAATTACATGTCAAGACTCTACACACTCATAGCCAATAGAGACGTATACCTCAGAAGGTTGACATAACCCCAACGCCTCAATTCTCATTGTTTACAACCAACGTGACAATCTTTCTCTTTTACTTTGCTATTTTTCAGCTTTTATTTCATTACTTTGGTTACTTATTACAATCCCCCCATTCTTACGAGACTTGCATCAAAAGTCTAATAATTTCACTTACTTGTTGACCAAGCTATTCTCTGTGGGATCGACACCCAACCCAGGTTGGGTTCTATATTTGCTAACGACCGCTTTACACTCCTACGAGAGCTGTAGATTGAGCGTTACCAAAAATTGGCGCCGTTGCCGGGGAATACAAGTGTCAATCAAGTTCGTGAAAATTACTAGACCCTTTGGTCAAAGATTCTCGTACTTTTACGTTTAGTTTTTGTTTTTGTTTATTGCAGGTTTTTCTTTTAGTGCATGCCCCATACTAGAAGTTCTGGTCAACCGTTATTACCAATCAATCCGGAACCGCAACGAATTAGAAGAATGGAAGCACAAGCGGAAATCGACAGGATGGCTGCTCAACACGAGCAAGCAAGATTAGCTGCTCTTGCCGCTGCTCAAGTCCAACAACAAAACATTGATAATCCTGGACGAGCAACAAATCCTGACGATGAAGATTTAGGATATGACGAGTTGATCAACCCAAGGCATGGCGCTGAAATGGCAACACCTGCCAACAGACGAGGTCGACAAGCTCGGTACAGATATGATCGCCAACCTTTGCAACCAGCTTTCGACGATGATGATGATGATCTTGATGGTGCCGGAGCCACTGGAGCTATAATTCCACCATCATTAGCGCCCGGAGCCAAGTTCAACATCACTAGCACCATGATTCAGTTATTGCAACTCAAGGGATTATTTGGTGGACTAGCAGGCGATGATCCGAATATGCATCTCATCAACTTTATTCCTATATGCAAGTCTTTTGACAATCCTGGAGTTGGTCAGAATGCTATTCGATTACGTCTATTTCCATTGTCTCTGTCTGGGGAGGCAACATTATGGTTGAATGGGCTGACTCCTGATTCTATTACAAATTGGAGGCAATTGAGAGACGGTTTCCTTGAAAGATTCTTTCCGCCATCCAAGAGGGCTCAATTGAGAGATGAAATCAGCAACTTTCGTCAGCTTCCCTCTGAAGCTCTTCACGAAACATGGGAGAGGTTCAAGACAAAGCTAGCGAGATGCCCAAACCATCACATGACTAATGTTCACCTCATGGAGATCTTATATAGAGCCTTGAATTCAGTAACTAAACCAGTGGTGGACAACGCAGCTGGAGGTTCTTTTATGGACCTCACCTTTGGTCAAGCAAGCAACATGCTAGATCGTATGACGAAACAAAGTAGAGCTTGGCATACCAGGGATTCTGAGGTAGCAAGCCCCACTTTATCTATTGGCATGTCTGCAGATCAAAGAAGGAGAGAAGAAGAACATGATCAAGATATGGCGCACATGAAAACCCAAATGGATCTTCTTACAAAGCATCTATTAGGGAAGACTGAAAAACTGAAATCTATTGCGTCAAAAGGAAGAGACGAATCTGATTCAGAAGAGGAGGCCAACTACTTGAACAATCAGGGGGGTTTTCGTGGGAATGCCCAAGGAAACCAAGGTCGAAACTATTATGATAAATCTGGAGGTAAAGACCAAGGTAGTTGGAAGAAAAATAATGAAAATAGTGGTTTGTACGTTCCCCCTGGTAGACGTGATACCACCACATCTAATTCTATGGAAGACGTGATGGCTAAGTTATTGAAAGGAGTGGAAGCGACGAGCGCGGGAGTTAAGGAGGTGATTGACGATTTGGCCTCCATGAAGCAATTAGTTGATTCTCATTCCACTTCTATCAAGCAACTAGAGCAGCAATTCAGTCAACTTTCAGCAGCACTCAACCAAAGAAAAGCTGGCACCTTGCCTAGCGATACTGTGCAAAATCCAAGGACTGATGGGTCATGCATGGCCATCACTACGAGGAGTGGTAAGGTGCTGGAAACTTCAGCAGAAAGCAAGCAAGTAGTTGACAGAACAGCAGACATGGACGCCACACCTAGTGACGCCACTAGGGAAGACGCCGCAATATCCACTTCCAACGTCAAGGACGTGTTGCCTAGTGACGTGCAGCCTGAAAAAAATAATAAACGGAAGCAAGAGGAGAAGAAAGCCATGGAAAGAACACTTCCATACCCACCACCACCTTTTCCACAAAGATTGAAGAAGGTGGCCGATGACACTAAGTTCAGCAAATTTATGACCATGTTGAAGCAGCTAACTATTAATGTCCCATTGGTAGAGGCACTTGAACAAATGCCTGGGTATGCGAAGTTTATGAAAGATCTTTTGACTAAAAAGAGGGCAGCAAGCTATGAGCTGAAAGAAGATGTGCATCATTGTAGTGCAATAGCTACCCGATCCATAGTTCAGAAGAAGGCCGACCCCGGAGCTTTCACTATTCCTTGCACCGTCGGATCTTTGGACTTTGCTAAAGCATTATGTGACTTAGGAGCCAGCATCAACTTGATGCCATTATCAATCTACAAGAAGTTGGGGTTAGGAGATCCTACACCAACTAATATGAAGCTTGTTATGGCGGATAGGTCGGTAAAACGACCGGTTGGTATTCTATGCGATGTCTTGGTGAAGGTATCTTCATTCATATTTCCAGCAGACTTTGTCATCTTGGATTGCGAAGCAGATTCAGAGGTTCCCATAATCTTGGGACGCCCTTTCCTTGCTACGGGAAGTGTGCTCATAGATTTGAGAGCTAATGAGCTTTCATTCCGAATAAATGATGAAGTGGTGCGCTTTGATGTTTGCAAATCAATGAAGCAACCCAAAGATCTAAGTGTATTTTCTGTGGCTGATGTTGTCGTTGATGACGAGGATGAGTTACTTGCTGAAGAGCAAATTCTTGATGATCCTTTGGAGGGTTTGCTCATGGAAGAAGATGATGATGATGCTGAAATTTCTGAAGATGATATTTGTGCTCTATCGGGATTAGGAGCATATCGCTATCCTCCTAAGAAGCTGGATCTTGATCTCAAGAATCGACCCACACCACCAGCCAAGCCATCTATTGAAGAACCACCCACATTAGAATTAAAGGAGCTGCCAAGCCATTTGAAGTATGCATTCTTAGGAAGCGGAAACACTCTTCCAGTCATAGTGGCAGCCGATTTAGGTGAGCAACAAGTTGCAGCTCTTATTGCAATTTTACGCAAGTATATTAGAGCTATTGGATGGACCATTGCGTATATCCTTGGTATTCCACCTGGGATTTGCACTCATAAAATTCAGCTCCAAGAAAAGTGCACACCCACCATCGAACACCAAAGACGTCTAAACCCACCAATGCAAGAGGTGGTGAAGAAGGAGATTATCAAGTGGTTAGACGCAGGAGTTGTGTATCCTATTTCTGATAGTACATGGGTAAGCCCAGTACAATGTGTTCCCAAGAAAGGAGGTATGACGGTGGTTGCGAATGCAAAGAATGAGCTTATTCCACTCAGGCCCGTCACTGGATGGAGAGTATGCATGGACTACCGCAAGCTGAATTCTTGGACTCTCAAGGATCACTTCCCCATGCCATTTATGGACCAAATGCTAGATCGATTAGCGGGAAAAGGATGGTTTTGCTTTCTTGATGGTTATTCAGGTTATAATCAGATTTTTATTGCACCAGAAGACCAAGAGAAGACAACGTTTACATGCCCATATGGTACGTTTGCCTTAAAACGTATGCCATTCGGGTTATGTAACGCACCAGCCACCTTTCAGCGATGTATGATGTCTATTTTCTCTGATATGGTAGAAGACACTTTGGAGGTATTTATGGACGACTTTTCAGTTGTTGGTGAGTCTTTCGAAGCATGTTTGGTGAATTTAAGCATGGCATTACAAAGATGTGTAGAGTTCAACCTTGTGCTGAATTGGGAGAAGTGCCACTTCATGGTAAAAGAAGGAATTGTTCTTGGGCACAAGATCTCCGAAAGAGGAATAGAGGTTGATCGCGCCAAAATAGAGGTAATTGAGAAGCTACCACCTCCAATTTCGGTGAAGGGAGTTCGTAGTTTTCTTGGCCATGCTGGGTTTTATCGTAGATTCATCAAAGACTTCTCCAAAATTTCTAGTCCATTGTGCAAGCTATTGGAGAAAGATGCGAAGTTTGACTTTAATGATGATTGCTTAAAGGCATTTGAATGCCTTAAAGAAAAACTCATTGAAGCCCCTATCATGGTAACACCAGATTGGACGCTCCCGTTCGAAGTCATGTGTGATGCTAGTGGTGTAGCCGTTGGTGCTGTTCTTGGACAGAGAAAGGAGAAATTATTTCATCCTATCTACTATGCGAGTAAGGTCCTCAATGAAGCCCAAAGGAACTACACCGTCACTGAACAAGAGCTATTAGCGGTTGTGTATGCGTTTGAGAAGTTCCGTGCCTATCTATTGGGTACTAAAGTGATCGTTCATACAGACCATGCAGCTCTTAGGTATCTAATGACAAAGAAGGATGCAAAACCAAGGCTGATTCGATGGGTGTTGCTGCTGCAAGAGTTTGATTTCGAAGTCAAAGATAGAAGAGGTTGCGAGAACCAAGTGGCTGATCACCTATCTAGACTTGAGAATGAATATGTGGCGCAATCAGAAAATCAGATTGGCGATGCATTCCCTGACGAGGAGATACTAGCGACAACAATGGAGAACTTACCATGGTATGCCGACTTTGCAAATTTCGTGGTGAGTAATGTGTTACCTTCCAATTTATCTTACCACCAGAGGAGGAAGTTTATGCATGATGTTCAACACTATTATTGGGATGAGCCTTATTTGTTTCGAAGATGCGCGGATGGTATCATCCGACGATGTATATCCCATGAAGAAGTGCCCACTATACTAGAAGCATGCCACACTTCGCAAGTTGGAGGCCATCATGCAGGGAATCGAACAGCAAGAAAAGTCTTGCAAAGTGGTTATTATTGGCCTACAATATTCAGAGATGCACACGACTATGTGAGAAGGTGTGACCAATGCCAACGTCAAGGTGCTATTTCAAAACACCATGAAATGCCCATGTCCAAAATTCTGGAGGTAGAACTCTTTGATGTATGGGGTATTGATTTCATGGGACCATTCGTAAATTCGTTTGGAATGAAGTACATCTTGGTTGCTGTGGATTATGTGTCGAAATGGGTTGAAGCTGTAGCATTGGCCGATAACGAAGGAAAGCGTGTTGTAGCGTTTTTAAAGAAGAATATCTTCTCTCGCTTTGGGGTACCTCGTACTATCATAAGTGATGGAGGATCTCACTTCTGCAACAAGCTATTCAAATCTGTATTGGCCAAGTATGGATTCAAGCAACACAAGGTAGCTACGCCTTATCATCCCCAAACTAGTGGACAAGTAGAGGTTTCCAATCGTGAGATCAAGCAAATCCTTGCCAAAACGGTCAATGCGAATCGGAAGGATTGGTCTCGGAAGCTAGATGATGCACTATGGGCGTATAGGACTGCATTCAAGACACCCATTGGCATGTCACCTTATCAACTAGTTTATGGGAAGGCTTGTCATCTACCCATCGAGCTTGAATACAAGGCATTGTGGGCATTGAAGCACTTGAATCTGAATTGGGATGATGTGAAGAACCTGAGGTTAGAGCAGCTGAACGAGCTAGATGAATTCCGTCTCCATGCATATGAAAGATCAGATTTATACAAGGAGCGGATGAAGAAGTATCACGATCAGCGGATTGTTCGACGAAACTTCCAAAAAGGTGACATGGTACTACTCTTTAACTCCAGATTCAAGCTCTTCCCAGGTAAGTTAAAATCAAAGTGGTCTGGTCCATTTAAAGTCACCCACGTCTACTCGTCTGGAGTAGTCGAATTGGAAAATAATGAGGGCGTTATCTTCAAGGTGAATGGCCAACGTGTTAAGCCATATATCAGTCCTCTTGACTCGATGAATGACATGGCCATCACTTATCTCGACGAAGTCTAAGTACTCGAGATTACTACGTCGAGCCACGACAATAAATAAGGCGCTAGATGGGAGGCAACCCTTCGTTTTATTGTTTTATCGTTTTGTTGTTTTATCGTTTTATCGTTTTGTCGTTTTAGTATTTTTTCTTTTTGATAAATGAAAATCCAAAAATAAGAGTCGTGCCACGACCAAAACTAAGGAGCTTGGTGGGAGGCAACCCATCGTACTAATCGTTTTCATTTGTTTGAGCAAATATAGGTGTAAGAAGTATGCAACAAGGAGATTGATTTCAATTGACGATTTGGTCGCATGGTATGGTAAAGTCGGTAAGTTAGGAATTGTGATGCATAAGGCTATGGATTGAGCCTTTCTCACGACATAATAGGCTTCGAGAAAGGCTAGGCCTTGGTAAAAATAGGCCACGAACGATGCACAACCTATTCTATCGCCTAAGGACTCGGAATCTAGTGTGCAATACACTATGCGCCGCCTATTCCTAGGTGTGCTTTTGACTATGCGCTGCCTATGCTATGGCATTTGAGATACTGAGACCAAATGCCATACCATATGCGCCGCATATGCCTAGATATGCCATACTATGTGCGGCGCATATGTCCCATTATGCCATGGACAATGCGCCGCATATACATGTGATATGCCGAGGGATATGCACCGCATATAGGGTGATTTTGTCCCCAAATCCGATTGTAAATGGGTCATAACCCGACCCATACTCCTCCTATATAAAGGGGACTTGGTTTTTTATCACAAACACATTAGAAGTAACCCTAAAGGCGCCGCATATCATCCCAAATCCTCTCAAATTTTTCTTCCTTTGTTCTTCCAATCCACAACAACTTCCCCACAATCTTCAAGCAAGTAAGTGCTCTCTTAATCTTCATCTATTTATAGTAAGTACTACGTTGCTATGCTTAGTATAATTTGCTAAATCATGTGAGATTAGTGGTGATGTTCATGTGATTGGATAATTGTTGCAAAAAAAATCGTGTGATTGAATGAATACGAATGGAATTCTTGACTTGTTTCCGACTTGAATTTTGTTTCAATGGCATTGTTATGATACTTGCTGAACATATATGGCTATGAATATTGCTTGAAAGTGTTGTTTGGATGCTTGCATGATTCACCATCCCGGCCATTGGGATAAGGTTATAGTGACTATCGACGTAGGAGGTAGTGTTGGTTGTTCGAATAGCAATTCCATGTGGTAACTCCTATGTTATAGTATCGCTATATGCACCATGAAAGACGTCCAAATGGCTGTTCATAAGTGATGTCATGCTGATTTTCTTGTCGGAATACAATCCTAAGACGTATGTCGACGAAGTCTGAGTACTCGACCACGTTCACTTCACTGATTTGTGCCAACAAGATTAAGTGCGGGGTGGTACCCCTAATGCTTGCATATAGCTTGTCTAAAGTGCGATTGTGCTGCATCTAACATTATCTCTAGTCTCAGGTACAATGGCACCGAAAGCAAGGCAAGGCAAGGAGAAGGCTACCACGACCCGGAAGGATAAAAAGAGAAGCCGAAAAGACCAAGGTGAATCATCTTCCGCACACCTACCACGTAGAATGTTCGGAATCAAATGGGTTCTTGAGGAAGAAGCCAAGGCATGGTACAGCAGCAACAAAGAAAAGAAATATGTGCACGTCGACTTAATCAACAAGGAGACCTTAGCAAAGAAGGAGCCGCAACTGTTGGCTAAGATAATGGCTTTGAAGCTGGATTTCATCTTCCGTGACATGGGAGAGTGCAATCTTGACTTGACAAGAGAGTTTTATGCCAACTGGTCGCCAAACACAACAGGCAACGAAGTCAAAATTCGGGGCCAAGTGTTACAGCTTACAGCGGATTGGATCAACTCGTTTCTAGGCCTACCTTCGGTCGACACTACACCATACAAAGAGCTGTACAGCAGGCCTCCTTACAGAACTATAAGACACACGCTTTGTGGAAGCAGATCAATGGCAAGATGGGGCAGACATAAGGAAACAGGCCGTCACAACACATTCCCCTATGCTCCACTAAATAGGGAAACAAGAATCTGGATGCGCATTGTCAACTCATGCCTTATTCTTGGGACGCAATACACAAAGATATCGAGAGATAGAGTGTGTCTGGTTTATGCATTGATGACAAATGTCCCTATCAACTTTGGGGCAATCATTCGATCCACCATGCGGAAAGCCAGACTCCACAGCAGGTCCCATTTCACATTCGGCAATTTGTTGACAGCAATGTTGCGGAAGGAGGATATAGAAGAGGAACCAGCTGACCACAAACTCCCACATACCCCAAAGAAGGTTGACCTCACAAAGGTCAAAGATGCTGAAACAACGCATGGAGTCAACCTTACCACTGCGGAGAGACATGCTCGTGACGAGAGTTTCTTCCGTCATCTCTATGGCATGACGAGATTCACTATGATGAGTGGTGGACGTATTCCAACTGTTGAAGAGCTCTAACAGCTGGACCACGACTACCCAATGAACAGACATGCCGGGGAGATGTGTGGAGTGGGAGTATATTTCGAGGAACGTCTTGATGATGACGTGCCAACTGATGATGATAGACGCTTGCCTGATTCTGATGCTGAGGAGAACTCTGACGATGACTCTTACGATGATTCGGACGAAGGGGGTATGACCCCCGACATTGAGGAAGAGTCCGACTAATCAGGTTCTTCGACTTTATTTTCCACTGAGGGCAGTGTCTAGTCTAAGTGTGGGGTGTCTGCAGAATCTGCATGCTATGTTTGTATGTTTGTTTGTTTATTTTGTTTTGAGTCCAAATTTTTTGTGATTTTTTTTTCGTGTGACGCGTTTTTTTTAATTATTTTTTTAGGAGTAAAATTTTTCTAGCTACGCATGAAATTATTTGGATAGGCAGCATGAGATTAGAACAAGAGTATGTACTACAATTGTGACTATTGAGACATTTAGGCTCTAGTTGTGACTCATTATGTGATAGTGTGTGATTCAATTCCTTCACTTGTTGGGTCGAGAGTCTATATTACTTCCAATCAAGTCGACCATGTGCCTTGTGTGTGTGAGATAGTAGTATATTCTATGTGTGTGGCTGATGCTAGAACTTGCCTGGTATGTATGCAAAGCGAAAATAAGGAATGTAAGTTTAAGATATGATTTAGGCATTTCTTTGGCAACCTATACATGTTTACCTTCAGTTTTACCTACCCATGAACATCATCCTAGTTAAACCCTTTTGAGCCTTTAGCCTATTTCTTTGACAACCTTGTATGTAAGCCTAATCCATTTCTTTCAAGACCATAATTTGATCCAAATTCCTAAGTGCTTTAAAGTGAATAAGTCATGTGACAACATAAGAGGAAATTGGGTGAGTATGATGCTTTAAATTGTAAAGGTTCTTGAAGGTGTTATGAAAAAGAAAAAAAAATGCTATCATAGGAGGTACGTTGTGAAAAGAAAAAGGAAAAGAAAGCTGAAAAGTGAGTTGTGCTTAAAATTGGAAAACAAAAGATGAGAACAAGGGTGGAAGAATAAAATAAAGAAAGGTTGAAAGAAAAAAGTGTCATAGATACAAAGTGATGTATTAAAGTGCTTAGGAACTTAGTCACTATTTCTGGCCAAAATAGTCCTACCCGTCCCTTAGCCTACATTACAACCATCTAAAGACCTACTTGATCCTAATCTTAACATTCTGACATTTAGTAGAGTACTACATTAAAGGCAAGCTTATGGTCATTAGTTGCTACATATGAATTCTTTGCGAGAGTGAGAGCAAGGATATGTTGATACCCATGTTTGAAAAATATGCTATACTTATGAGTGATTATGGGTACTATATTGTGAGACACACATGGTTGATGAGCTTTGGATAGTTGTATATGATTCTATGTACCTTAACGTTTGCATGCGAGTTGATCACCATCACGAGTCTATGCTTGAGGTTAAATTGTTTCTACTTATAATCGGAAAGCTACTCTTCGTTGATAATTGTTGTGCTTGTCTTGAAGAATGTTTTGTGTTGTTGCTGTAAAACCCTAAGTTGATGTTTAGAAGGACATGATATTTTGTTCGAGGATGAACAAAGCTTCAAGTGTGGGGTGTTGATGATAGGCGAAATTACGCGCCTATATCAATATATTTTGCCCATATTTTAGCCTAGTTTTGAGAACAAACTATATATTTCATGCACTTTTAGTCCTTTTTCCTATAAATGAGCTAACGAACATGATTAGGAAAGTTTCAGGTATAAATGATGCAAAATACAACATTTTATGGCTTACTTGACGCAAAAGAAAGCTCACAAACGAAGTAGAAAGGAGCTGGACGCCTAAAGGACCAAATCTGCTGCATGGAAAATCTGTCCCGGGCTAAAACAGCATTTCTGAATACTTTGGGGACTGCATGGAAAATCTGTCCAGGACTAAAACAGCATTTCTGAAGACTTTGGGGACTTACAGACACAAAGCTGGATTTTGACAATGATACATTAACCTAGTACAATTGGGTTATGTATTTCATTAGTTTATTTGGATTAGGAGAATGTTACATTAACCTAGTACAAATGGGTTAAGTATTTCCTTAGTTTAGTAGGATTTGGTTATTTATTTCATTAGCATAGTAGGAGTAGGATAGGAGTATTATAAATACCCTATCATGCTAGAGATTTTAACCAAGTCCTCCCTTAGTGGAGGCAACTCCTCTCTAAATTCAAGAAATTCATTCTTAAACTATTAATTTTCTTCCATCTTTCTCATCTTCCACCACAAACACTTCTAATCTACTCTTCTATTCTTAAATTCCACAACAAGAGAATCGTTACTTGCTAGGGAATCACCAAAACCACACGCCTATCACCTACTTCTCACGCCATCAACCATGCAAATCGTGATATCCTTCGCATTCATGGGTAACTAAACCTCTTAGTTGGGGTTATGGAAGCCGAATGAGTTACTATCTATTGCTATGAGCTTGTGAGTTCAAGACACGTATATTGCTTATATCATTATTCTCTTCATCTTAAATCTACATCCTTTGCGGTTCAAACACAAGAACACGCCATTCTAACATCTAACCTGTTCGAGAGAAAGGTTATTTGTCTAGAAAAGAAGACGCATAGACCAACGCCAGTCTAACATTTAACTTGTTCGAGAGAAAGGTTATTTGTCTGGAAAAGAGATAATGTCAAGGTAGTAGGACACCCTTTCCTATTAAAAAGCTAGTGCCGTAACTGGACTAACCTCTTGGAGAATTCGTACCGCTAGACACACTTTAAGCTCGAGAGAGTTAAAGTGAAATAGTCCTTGTTTAGGTCGAGAGACGCTTGGATTTACCATCGACTACAATTCTCTATAAGCAATTACATGTCAAGACTCTACACACTCATAGCCAATAGAGACGTATACCTCAGAAGGTTGACATAACCCCAACGCCTCAATTCTCATTGTTTACAACCAACGTGACAATCTTTCTCTTTTACTTTGCTATTTTTCAGCTTTTATTTCATTACTTTGGTTACTTATTACAATCCCCCCATTCTTACGAGACTTGCATCAAAAGTCTAATAATTTCACTTACTTGTTGACCAAGCTATTCTCTGTGGGATCGACACCCAACCCAGGTTTGGTTCTATATTTGCTAACGACCGCTTTACACTCCTACGAGAGCTGTAGATTGAGCGTTATCAGTTATGACAACTAAGTAACAAATATTTGAAGTTATTGATAACTGAATTACTGATATTGATTGACTGTGACTGACTACCTTAATTCTGTAGAAGTGAACTAATCTTTATATTGAAGACTAAAATTAAAACTGTGGGAGGTAATCATCTAACCGATATGCCCCAAATAAGATAAGAAAACTGAGTTGGGGTCCAATCTATAACCCCAATTATAAGGGTGTTAACACTGTTCCACGAGTATTAACAACTATTGTGGAGTCAGTCCTAAATAATGGGTGACCCCTGAGATCATTCCTAAACTAGCAGGTGATCCCTGAGTATGTCAGTCCTATCTAATGGGAGACATCTCATAACCGACGCTGGCTACATAGTTTTGGAACTTAGTGATTGCTTCTAGGGACCAGTCCTAACTAATAGGTAAGCCCTTATCCCTAGGCTCACTTGATGCTAAATCCTACTCCTAAATGAAAGATACTGAGCTGATTATATTGAACTGGATTTGACTGATACTGAGTTTACTGAGTTTTCCTAAGTTCTATAACTAACTGAGTTCTACTGGTGTCTGTAATAGACTGAGAGTACTACTGATCGTGATAGGACTGACACTGTTCAATAACTGACACTATCTCTAGTTAAACATCTAGATTGTTGAGTATTAATGTGATGCCTCAAAAAAAAATTTTGTTAAGATCTCGGATGAAAATATGTTGAATTCTGTTCTTTATCATGCTTAATAATTTTTCTATATAGAATTTTTGGATATGCAACCCATCATAGCGTAGATCATCGAATAAGCTTTTCAACGATATGTGGATCATCCAAAACAGATACTCGAGCGATGAGTTATGATCATTCCGATCTAACCGTGAATAGAGGTGAACAGTAAATGTGCTGGAAAAAAATACTGAGGCCAGGCAAATGTTAGGGTCAAATTCAGATGATCATAACTCCTTATACATAATGATCTGGGTGATCTACTACACATCAACCGAAATCTATGAAAGTCCTCTTTCCAATGAAATTGGTTTCATCTAATTTGTCCAACGGAGCAAAAAGTTATGGTCGATCTACTTCAGTCTATCAAAATAGTCCACCAAAGGACATATTTGATATTATTTGATTTTTAAGTGTATTTTGGTCATTTATACTCAAATCCATCCGGTTAAACCATGGATTTAAGTCCATTAAGAGCATTCAATAGCTTATTTTTCTCCAAATTTTCCTAAGGCTCAAACCCCAACCCTACTACTACAAATTTTATCCTTCTATGTCTCTTGATTGAACCATACAAATTTTAAATTGATTTGGGATTAGATTTTATCATGTTAAGGGATTCGAGAAGCACCCTTTATTTTCGTGAATAATGTTCCAGAGTTAGAAGTTCATAGTCATCTTCCATTTTTAGGTATGTGGGGCTTTGAACAAGATTATCCTTTCGATCTTGTGCCCTATATTTTTCTTGCATTTCACTGACATCAGATTTTACATATTTTACCATGAATTGAATATATGATTTTATATCTTATATTATTGTCCATGAGCTATGGGATTATGTTATCCGATATGTGAATGATGTTGAGATAGAATTATGTCCAAAAAGTATTTGATTATGAGAGTATGATGATTTAATTTGTTAACTCTTGATTTATACTATCATTCCAATATTTCCTTATTATGAATTTATAATTGATATTGGAAATTTTATATCCCTACTATTGGTTGATGTCTCAAGTACCTTTCAATAAGAGTTGGATAAATATTGACATTGAAGTTACAATGAGTCTTGGTATTTTCTGGATGGTTTTGATAAGTTAAATTGTTGAAAATATTATGTATTTTCTTCATATTCTTGTCCAAATGTTGATTCATTTATGGTTCAATGCATTGATACCTTGTTGATGTTGAGGAAGATTAAAATATTTTGAGCTAAAATGTGTTGAGTTAGTAATCCACAAATTAATATGATTTGAGAAATGAGAAGGAGATTTGATTTGGTCTTTATGATAGACCTTTGTGATGTTGTAGTGGATTTCCTAACGCGTTCTGAGCTTGTTGAGGAATAGTACTTAGCACAGAGAGGGGAATTTGGTATTTCCTCAAACCTATGAGCCACCGTAGGGTTGTTTGATGATGATATTATTGGCTAGAGAACCCGATTATGATTATTGCAGTTTTAAGGTCGTACTCTCTGGCAAAGATTATGACTCTCCCGCCAATGGGGGTTTTGAACATTGGTATTCCACGTAGCTCACATGGGGTTGTCGTTTATAGGAAACTCCCCTGTCCATAAGAGTCATGTTTATTAAAATACCGAGTCACTTCTAGTTTTGTTGTGGTAAGTCAAGTTTCCTATGATGATTTATGAGGTTTTTATCTTATATTTCCTATCTAAGATATTATGAGTTGCATGATTCAATTTCACTCAATCCAGGTGTGTTATTATGGTCCGTATGTACATTTTTATAAAATTTATGATATTATTTATAATTTGCATGTGCCCCCGCTTACTCAGTATATATCTTGTGCTGACCCACATATTTCTTTATGGGCTACATTCTTACCATGATGTAGGTTCAGATACTAAGCCTCAGCCGCGATAGTGATATTCGAGTGTCGTATCTACGTTCATTTAGTGGTGAGTCTTGATGGTTCGAGGACCAAGTTGCTAGTTTTGGTGCTATTGTTTTGTGATCCCATTGGTCTGTTGAGTCAGTTGGGGGTTTGTCCTAATGGCTCATTGATTTTGCTGTATAGAGGCTATATCAGACTAGTGTATTGTTGGGTTGGTTTGTGTATAGACATTCCATATATGTACAGTCTAACGATATTTTGTGCCATGTGCAATGTGATATGATATGTACTTATATATATATCCTTAGCGTAGCGTGTATGTTGTTGTGTTGGAACCCAAGGGTTGTGTTTTGGCTTAAAGGGTTAGCTTGAGGCTACATTTAGCCTTAGGCACCGTGTGGCATCTTGGGATGATATTTCGAGGCGTTATAAACTTGGTATCCAAGCCTAAGGTTGTGAAAGGTCCTAAGGAGTCTGACATGTCGCGTTACGTAGAGTCTTGAGCATCGGTGTGTAGCATGCCACACCTATGATCAAGAGACTGTGGGGCGTTCTAAGAAAAGTCATTTCTTTCTTTCTACAAGAGTCTATCATTCTTACAACTGTTTCCTTAAGCTGTTAATTCGTGTGTTCTTATGATAGAAAATTCCTCCATATGGAGCTCGCAAAAACAACAACCAACCTCAACCCGCTGATCCGTTACATGTGATGATATCCGATACCAAATTTTGGGCAACTTCTTAGATGCTAACCCAGGTAGTTACCGCCAATACTCAGGCCAACGCTCCATCTCTACAGGAAAATAATTCAGCAGCAGCATAAATTTATGACTTTATACGGATGAATCCGCCAGAGTTTCATGGGTCGCGAGTAGGTGAGGAGCCGCAGATATATGTTGATGAAATAAAGAAAATTACCTAGATCATGCATATGACTGAGGAAGAAAGTGTGGAGCTGGCTTCTTATCAGTTGAAGGATGTTGCCTATGACTCGGTGTAGAAGTGGAATAAGGGTAGAGAGGAAGATACTGCTCCGGTGACTTGGCAATTGTTCCAAGATGCTTTCTTGGATAGATTATTTCCTCTTGAGTTACGAGAAGATAAGATAGAGGAGTTTATGAATTTGAGACAAGGCTCCATGTCAGTTAAAGAGTATTATCTTAACTTTAATCAGCTATCGAAGTACGCTCCCAATATGATGGCTAACTCGGGGACTAGTGTGAGCAAGTTTCTAACTGGGATGTCAAGTTATGTTGTCAGAGAATGTAGATCTGCTATGATCAATAGGGAGATTGATCTTCCTAGGTTAATGAGCACCCTAAGGAGGAACTGGACGGGCTATGGGAGACGAGGCACTGGTAGCCTGACTTTAGGGACGAGTATCACGACTCTACTCTCTGGCATACCGGCAGTTTCTAAGTATGTGGCCCAACTTGCCACAACCAAAATAGCCCCGCTGCCTCATATAACACTCTCCAAAATGGTCTTTACCATAATTAGCACACGAAGAAGGATGAGGCCAGTTGCTTACACTGTCCTGAGACCTGGAAGGTACCGACCTATTCCCGAGCTGTTGCCTGCCTCGATATATAAGAGCACTATCTATGGAAGACGAAGGTATAAATGGACGTCTCTAAAACTAAGGGCGACTCTCTTCGGAGAATCTAGTCTGACCAGACCCCTCGGTATGGTTGATTTTGATATCATTCTGGGTATAGATTGGCTACACTCATTCTATGAGTCTATTGATTGTCATGCCTGTGTGGTCAGGTTTCAGTTTCCTGATGAACCTATCCTCAAATGGTCTGGGAGTTCTGTGATTCCTAAGGGTTGTTTCATATCCTATCTCAAAGCTAGGAAGTTGATTTCCAAGGGTTGCATCCACCATTTGGTTCAGGTTAAAGACACTAAGTTTGAAACCCCGATCATTTAGTCAATTAATGTTGTTAATGAGTTTCTTGATATCTTTCCGAAAGATCTCCCTAGAGTACCTCTTGATAGTGAGACAGAGTTCGGGATTGACTTTCTTCTCGATACTTAGCCTATTTCCATTCCTACATATCGCATGGCTCCCACAGAACCTAAAGAGTTGAAGGAGCAATTGAAATATCTTTTAGAAAAAAGCTTTATCAGACCTAGTGTATCCCCGTAGGATGCACCTATCCTATTTGTGCATAAGAAAGATGGTTCTTTATGGATGTGTATTGATTACTGGCAGCTTAATAGGGTTACTATCAAGAATAAATATCTGTTTTCACAAATTGATGATTTATTTGATCAATTGCAAGGTGATAGACCTCCGATTCGGTTATCACCAACTTAAGGTTACGGAATATGATATCTCCAAGACAGCCTTCCGAAATTATTACGTTCATTATTAATTTCTAGTGATATGTTCTGGGTTAACTAATGCTCCAGCGGCTTTCATGGATCTTATGAACCATGTATTCTGGCCATATCTGGATTTATTTGTAATAGTATTCCTTCATAATATTCTTATTTGAGGGTGATCATGCAGGTCATCTCTGAGTTATGTTGGAAACTCTTCGAACTCATCGTTTGTAGGCTAAGTTCAGTAAGTGTGAGTTCTGGATGAACTCTGTTGCCTTCTTGGGTCATGTTGTTTCTTCCGAAGGTATTAGAGTTGATCCTCAAAAGATAGAGACTATAAAGAGTTGGCCTAGACCTATTTGTCCTTTTGACATCCGAAGTTTCTTGGTCTAGCTGGTTATTATCGTCGTCTTTTTGAAGGGTTTTCATCATTCCGTCTCCTATAACCCATTTGACCCAAAAGAAAGTGAAGTTTCTGTGGTCCAAATCTTGCGAGAAGAGTTTTCAGGAGTTGAAGACTCGACTCACTTCAGCCCCTGTATTGACTTTGCCTGAAGGTGTTGATGGTTTTATGGTGTATTACGATACTTCCAATGTCGGTTTGGGTTGTGTATTGATGTAAAAGGGTAAGTTTATAGCTTATGCTTCCTGGCAGCTAAAGCCTCATGAGAAAAATTATCCTACCTATGACATAGAATTAGCTGCCATGGTTTTTGCTTTGAAAATCTGGAGACATTATTTGTATGGTGTCTATGTCGACATCTTCATGGACCATAAGAGCTTGCAGTACGTATTCACCCAAAAGGAGTTGAATCATAGGCAGAGACGATGGTTAGAACTGTTGAAAGATTATGATATGAGCATGATATATTATCCGGGCAAGGCCAATGTAGTAGCAGATGCCCTTAGTCGAAAGTCCATGGGTAGCATAGCATATGTGGAGATTGGTAAGAAGAAATTGGCCCATGAGGTACATCGTTTGTCTTGATTAGGGGTTAGGTTTTTTGGTGATGCTAATGGTAGTATAGGAGTGCAAAGCGGTTCCGAATCCTCTTTAGTTTCGAAAGTGAAGGAGAAGCAAGACAGGGATCCTACCTTGGTCAGGTTAAATGAGTCAGTTAAAGACCAACATGTAGAGGTTTTCTCCTAAGGTGGAGATGGCATTTTGAGACTCCGAGAAAGATTATGTGTTCCTGAAGTTGATAACTTGAAGCATAGGATTATGGAGGAAGCGCATGGTACGCGATACTCTATCCATCCTGGTGCTACCATGATGTACCATGATTTGCGGGAAATCTATTGGTGGAACGGTATAAAGAGGAACATAGAAGAATTTATGGTGAAGTGTTCCACGAGTCAACAGGTTAAACTAGAGCATCAAAGGCCCAGTGGCATAATGCAATAGTTTAGCATTCCTACTTGAAAGTGGGAAGAAGTGAATATGGACTTCATAGTTTGTTTTCCTCCTTCTCATCGCCATCATGATTTGATTTGGGTTGTTACAGATCGGCTGACGAAATCAGCTCATTTCTTGCCTGTGCAGTCATTGTATACAACTGAAGATTATGATGGAATATATATTCGATAACTCGTCAAACTTCATGGAATCCCTTTGGCTATTATTTCTGATAGAGATACTCAGTTTACCTCTCAGTTTTAGAAATCTTTTTCAGAAGGGTCTCGGTACCCAAATTCATTTAAGTTTTTCTTTCCATCCTCAAACAGATGGTCAGGCTGAGCGGACCATTCAGACTTTAGAAGATATGTTGAGAGCTTATGTGCTTGATTTTAAAGGTACTTGGGATGAGCACTTAGCATTAATCAAGTTTGCTTATAATAACTGTTTTCATGCTACTATTGGAATGGCCCCGTTTGAAGCTTTTTATGGTAGAAGGTGTAGATCACCCATTGGTTGGTTTGAAGTTGGTGAGGCTGCTACGACTGGACTGGATACGTTGTTCGAGACCATGGAGAAGGTTAAGTTAATTTGGGAAAGGTTGAAAACTGCCCAAAGTCATCAAAAATCATACGCAGATGTAAGGAGAAAAGTCCTTGAGTTTGATATTAATGATTTAGTGTACTTGAAAGTTTCAACCATGAAAGTGGTGAAGAGATTTGGGAAGAAAGGGAAACTAAGTTTCCATTACATTGGTCCCTATAAGATTGTGGATCGCATTGGGAAGGTAGCATATAAGGTTGTATTGTCTGCGTAGTTATCTAACGTCTATTTGGTTTTCCATGTTTCTATGCTTAAGAAGTCTATCGGTGATTCTGTTGTGATTGATCCTTCCGAAAGCTCGGGTATTCAAGATAGTCTTTCATGTGAAGAGATTCTAGTTGAGGTTTTTGACTTTCAAGTTTGTAGGATAAGTAAAAAGAAAGTTCCTTTGTTTAAAGTTCTTTGGCAAAATCAATTTGTGGAGAGTGATACTTGGGAAGTCGAAGAGGATATGCGCGCCAAATATCCCCACCTCTTTCCTACGAATCCTAAGTATGTCAAAGGTATCATTTTCTTTTGATTTAATACTTATTGCTATGTTTATCTTGGCTTGTGTATTTTCTACGATATCCAAAAAAATCTAGAAAGGAGTATATGATAGGGAAGGATGATTTTTCACTATATACTCATTTTCATAGTAGTCTTGACCTACCTATCAACATTCGAGGATGAATATTTCCAAGGGGGAGATGATGTGATGCCTCGGAAAAATTTTCTGTTAAGATCTCGAACGAAAATATGTTGAATTCTATTATTTATCATGATTAATAATTAATTTGTGTAAAATTTATGGATATACAACCCATCATCGCGTAGAGAATCGAATAAGCTTTCCAACGATATGTGGATCATCCAAAACAGACACTCGAGCGATGAGTTATGATCATTTAGATCTAACTATGAATAGTGGCGAACAGTAAATGTTCAGGAAAAAAATACTGAGGCCAGGCGAATTTTATGGTCAACTTCAAATGATTATAACTCCTTTTACATAATGATCTGGGTGAGCTACTATATATCAACAGAAATCTCTGAAAGTCCTCTTTCCAATGAAATTAGTTTCATCCAATTTGGCCGTCGGAGAACAACGTTATGGTCAATCTACTTCAGCCTATCAAAACAGTCCACCAAAGGATAGATTTGACATTATTTAATTTTTAAGGGTATTTTTTTCATTCTCACTCCAATCCATCCACGTAAACCATGGATTTAAGTCCATTAAGAGCATTCAATAGCTCATTTTTCTCCAAAATTTCCTAAGGCTCAAACCCCAACACTACTACTCCAAATTTCATCCTTCTATGTCTGTTGATTGAACCGTAGAAATTTCAAATTGATTTGGTATTTGAGTTGATCATGTTAAGAGCTTCGAGAAGCACCCTCTATTTTCGTGAATAGAGTTCCGGAGTCGGAAGTTCATATTCTTCTTCCATTTTTAGGTATGTGGGGCTTTGAACAAGATTATCCTTTTGATCTTGTGCCTGATATTTTTGTTGAATTACATTGACATGAGATTTTACATGTTTTACCATGAATTGAAAATATGGTTTTATATTTTATATTATTGTCCATGAGCTATGGGATTATGTCATCCGATATGTGTATGATGTTGAGATGGAATTATTTCAAAAAAGTATTTGATTAGGAAAGTATGATAATTTAATTTGTTAAGTCTTGATTTATACTATCATTCCACTGTTTTCTTATTATGGATTTATAATTGATATTGGAAATTCTATATCCCTACTATGGGTTGATGTCTTAAGTACCTTTAAATGAGAGTTGGATGAAGAATTGAGAAATTTTGATATTGAAGTTGCAATGAGTCTTGGTATTTTTCGGATGGTTTTAATGAGTTAAATTATTGAAAATATTATGTATTGAGTCTTCATATCCTTGTCCAAATTTCGAGTCGGTTATGGTTCAATGCATTGATACCTTGTTGATGTTGAGGAAAATTAAAATGTTTTAAGCTAAAATGTGTTGAGTTAGGAATCCACAAATTTATATGATTTGATAAATGAGAAAGAGATTTGATTTGGTCTTTATAATAGACCCTTGTGAAGTTGTGGTGGATTTCCTAATGCGTTCTGAGCTTGTCGGGGAGTAGTACTTAGCACCGAGAGGGAAATTTGGTATTTCCCTAATCCTATGTGCCACCGTAGGATTGTTTGATGATGATATTATTGTTCAGAGATCCCTATTGTGATTATTGCAATTTTAAGGTTGTACTCCCTGGCAAAAAGTATGACGCTCCAGCCAATGGGGGTTTCAAACATTGGTATTCTACGTTGCTCACGTGGGGTTGTCAGTTACAGGAAACTCCCCTGTCCATAAGAGTCATGTTTATTGAAATACCGAGTCACTCTAACTTTTGATGTGGTAAGTCAAGTTGCCTATGATGATCTATAATGATTTATGAGGTTTTTCTCCAACATTTCTTCTCTAAGATGTTATGAGTTCCATGATTCGATGTCACTCAAGCCAGGTGTGTCATTATGGTCCGTATGTACATTTTTATGAAATTTATGATATTATTTATATTTTGCATGCGCCCCTACATACTCAGTAAGTATCTTGTGCTGACCTACATTTTTCTCTATGGGATACATTCTTACAATGATGTAGGTTCAGGTACTAAGCCGCAGCCGCAATAGTGATATTCGAGTGTCGCATCTATGTTCCTTCAGTGGTGAGTCCTCATGGTTCGAGGACCAAGTTGATAGTTTTGGTGCTGTTGTTTTGTGATCCTTTTGGTCCGTTGAGTCAGTTGGGGGTTTGTCCCAATGGCTCGTTGATTTTTCAGTATAGAGGCTATGTCAGAATAGTGTATTGTTGGGTTGGTTTGTGTATAGACATTTCATATATGTACAGTCTAACGATATTTCATGCCATGTGCGATATGATATTATATGTACTTATATATATATATATAGCCTTACCATAGTGTGTATGTTGTTGTGTTGGAACCCAAGGGTAGTGTTTTGCCTTAAAGAGTTAGCTTGAGGCTACGTGTAGCCTTGGGCACCGTGTGGCATCTCGGGATGATATTTTGGGGTGTTACAATTAAATTCCCCCAGGACTCGATAGCATCAAAAGAAAGGTGTAGCATAATTTTGAATAACATAACAATGTTCACTTGGTCATAATTCATTCATAGAGGCATTTCATCAAACACTTGTAATGCATCAAACTTATACATGAATGGGGAATAGATGCTATCATAGTTTAATGTCACTATTTGTTTCACATAGGCATTTTATCAAACACTTGTAGGATATAATCTTGTACATATACTAGCATTTCATGATTTCATCATTTAATTAACATGAACATTCTATCACTCAATTGGGGAGCATGACCTAATGCACATATTCATTGATAATATATAAACATGGCAACTACAATGTCCAACTTGAAATTTCACAGGTTTAACTTGCTATTCATCTAATTCCCACTAAATACTATTCTATTTTCATGAATCTTGTCATAATCGGGGATTGAAAATCAAATTAACATCATAGATATATTAATCACCTAGTAAATTCAAGGGTTTGTCAAGATATTCACATATTCATCATACATGGTATTCAATTTCATGGACTTGGACTTAAATCATGGATTGAAACCCAACTAATATCATGAACATGAATTCAATCTAATTCAAACATGGAAGTTCATAATTTAACAATATTGTAGTTTTAAAAATGGATTCGTGGATTCTATGGTTGAAAGGAACCCATAAATGAACACCTTAGAAGATTCTTTCTTAAAGGTTCTTGGAGAAAATTCTTAGGCTTGTTTTCAACTTCTTAAACTAGGGTGTTGCCTCTTTGGGTGAGAATGTTTTATTTTTGAGCGAAAGTGAGGAAATAGTGAGTTATTTGGTTATTTAGGGTCTAAATCTCGTGTATAGTATGAGTAGAGATTTTGAGAATTGACCAAACAACCCCTGAAATTAAATAACAGAAACTGAAAATCCTAATGTTTCACCTCGACGCTACGTGGTACAATCTCGCTGGCTCACTGGAAAGGGGACAATTGGGAACTGGGTTGGTGGCACGATGCAGCGCTATCGTAGTGCCTCACTAGATAGGAAACTAGTCCTTGATGCGACACACCATTATCGTAGAGCTACACTAGAAAAATGACAATTGGGAAATTGGTTGGTGGAGCGATACAGTGGTATCACGTTGGATCATTGGAAAATGACAATTTCTATTTGGACGGCCTCCGCGACGTGCTGAAGTACAAGGTGGTACACTATTTTACAAAAATGGCTCTAACTCTTTGCTCGAGTATCAGATTTGGGTGAATTTTATATCGTTGGAAAGCTGACTGAATTTCCTACACATTGGGGAGCTCTAAACAGGAAAAACACTGAGTTTTTCAAAAAAAATTATATTGGATAACTCATGGACTAAGACTTAAATTAATCTAGGGAAATACGGGGTATTACATTCACCATGCCCATGCACCGTACAAGTTTAAAACCATATATAAATCATGAAAAAGAATAATAAATCATGGGAAAATAATTTAAGAAACATTCATTCCAAAAACCTCAACACATGTTCAAATCCACATTAAAAATTGTATAATGTCATGTTTTAAGTAAGGAAATCTTAAGGGTAAGTCATATTCCTAAAATATCAAGAGGTTTGGAGAAAATTTTTCCTTGGAAGCTCTAATTGACTAACCTCTTAACAACTCTAATATTCTTGCTTGAGATAATTTGAGAGAGTTTAAGAAGTTATTTTAATTTCTTTTGGAGTGATAATGATACCCTAAAGGGGCTTTAAGTTGTGGGCTACGATTGGGGAAGAGGGAAAAAGTCCAAAGTGTAATTAATTAAAAGATGTAAAATATTTCGCAACTGACTACAGTTCATTATGTGACTCGTAAGGACACGTTAAGACTCTTTACCATAAGTCATAGTAAAGATGGTAACTGAAAGACGCTTCTCTAGTGGCCCTATGATTCACACCATGTGACTTGTTAGGTGACCCTACGACTTGAAGGGTCCAAGTCATAGAGAAGACAAAAATATTTTGGGTACACTGGTTTGGCTATGGATGGGACCATATGACTCGTTTAGAGTCTTTACAACTTGTTAGGAGTCACTCTTAATCAGGACAGTAACTTAGGCTCCCTTCACTGGAAACCCAACGATTGGGGTCCTATGACCCACTATGATAAGTTAAGACTTATAAGGAGAGTCATAGTCTAGGCAGTGAGTTTAAAACTCAAATATTTTTTAGGGTCCAAAATTCGGGATGTGTCATTTTTAAAAGCAACTGAGGAGTCTAATCGTTAAATGGACTAGCTTGGCATAATTATATAAGCTTGCAACATATTGATCTGGTGATACCATATTGGAAAATACCTTAATAAATGACTCTTTAGATGATTGTTGGGTTTATGTGAAAATTACTTTAAATTGGGATTAAAGGGAATTATGTAGCTCACCATGATGGTGAAGTCGCGGAAGACCAACACTAGAAACCATGTTTGCCAGCGTGGGATTCTATATGGTCGTATATCTTGATACACTATATTTTGGATGGTTATATCTTTGGTGTCTTTAGCCTTTCTTTGGTTTCCTTGGTTCGTGTGACTAACACGCACTGGGGCCATTCCAGCAGGGGGAGTTGGACACATATAGCTAGTGGGTGTCTTTAGGACTAAGTATGCTACAAATTTCAGGATAATGGCTTAAACTCTCATGTTCATAACCCTTGTCCCTATCCAGGAATCTTATATATATATATATATATATATGAATGTTGTGCATATGGTTTTGACTTGTTTTTGGCAATGTCATTATTTTATCCTTTTCCCTTAAGTTACATTCCAGTGTTCACCCCATTAACCGTCCATAGTTGCTACATCATTTCATGATGTAGGGCCATAAGGATTTTTGTTACTCCAGTGTAGCGTTAGGTGATGTGGTATATAGGTTGAGTTACTGTGTAGTGGTTAGCCTCCATCTTTTGAAAAGCTCTGACATTTCATTAGGTGTCTTTTCATATTTTTGGAATTATGAGTTTTCTTTTGACATGGTCGGGGGCATGTCCCAACCTAGTTTAGTACTTCTAGTTTAGAGGCTTTCGTGAAATGTATTGTGATGTTTTAGTCCTTGTGTTTTGACTCTTAGAACTTGATTAGAGTTATCTATCTTTATTATATATTTTGGTTAGTTTTCCCTATTTACTTTTATTCTGCTCTGGAGGTTAGCCTAAGGGGGTGATCTCCATCCTACGGTGAGCTTCAGATACCCATCACGACCTGAAATAGGTCTGGCCGTGATGGGTATCTCAATTCCAACCAGGACTGTAGACTACCCCTACACCTAACCAAAAAGAAAAGCATTCTCCCAACGTGGATAAATTCCAAACATATAACAAGATAGCATAAGATAATCTAAATGAATTTAAGACTTGCCTATAACCGATAACTGGCCAAAATAGCCAACCAATATCACCCAATTCCTTGATAATCCACAAAGCCTTCTACTAAAACTAAGATCAATAAAGTGCTGGGATATGCCCCCAGCCCTGACAAAGAAAATAATAATGTTAACGATAATGTGAACTCTTAATTATAATCTATGAATGGAAACTGATGAAAAGTCAAAGTCTGTCGGAGAATAGAAGCTCACCACTTAACCACAATGACAATGTGAACTTTTCATTCTAATCTATGAATGAAAACTGATGAAAATTCAAAGTCTTCTAGAGAATAGAAGCTCACCACTTCACCACCAATGACCGACGAACTTAGCCGATCCACCTAACCCTACACAAAAAAAAGTAGAAGTATCTCTGATGCCTGCATCGCACAATGATACAACATCCGAAGATGGTTAGTAGGTTGAGCACAAATATGTAACTCAGTGACAGAGAATAATATAAAGACAAGTCAAGTCAAACTAAAAACCATGTGAACATCATCATAGACATATGTAAATAATATTCCAGGAAAAGGATCAAGGCTTAGCATGTGCTTTAAAACTTTAGCCTAAATTTAATTAGCTCTACCGTCATAAGAAGGCACCTATAGGCTGTATAGGTCCAGCTCTATCCTAGTTGGAAGGGCCTAGTGCATGTAGACACATGAACTATAGGATATCCATATACACCATGGGGGACTCGAACCTTTTGACATACCAAGGTAATAGAAGAATCTAATCATGTAATATGACATGGGGGACTCGAACCTTCCAATCAAACAATAAGGGGGACTCAAACTACCAGGTCATTTAAACCCCCGCATCTGCAATCATAGTTTCCTGTACTGGTCCCTCAGGACCTCCACTCTAAGGACTCAACTATACGACCCTCTTTTAAGAACCATTAAAACATTTATCACACATTCCAATTAATTGAACCATATTACACATTAAGGCATACATTGTTGGTAACGTTATACAATCACACTTTTAAGGTAACAACAATATGTCAAATCAATTATCATCACTTGGAGGAATTCACAGCCCCCTTAGTTCAATTATACATTAGCTTGGGGAGTTACACAATCCCATAAAGTTCAATTCAAAACCATTATGCTTATTTCGTCTTTCAAATTATGCAATAGTTCAAAAATAGTTCAATGTGCATACTTTTAATATTCTAAACCAATTGCACTATATAGTGTTGAGGTCATTACCACTTTAATTGTCTGTTGAAGCCCAATTTTTGCTCTTCATGCTTAAAATTAATGTCTTCAGGCTTCCTGATAGTTAAAACGCACAAAACATAATTTTCACATATATTTTACAATTGTTAATAAATTATTGATATTCATCCTTACATTAGGATTTTTTCAATTTACTTTTATATTTTTACTTTTTATAATTCACTAATAATTCTCTGTACATTGAGATTTTTATCAATTCATTATCGTCTTTAATTATTTTTCACAATCATCTATACACGTACACGATATGGCATTACTTTTTTATTTTTCAAATTATATTTTTTTAATTACAAATCAATTTCTACATTCTTTTACAATCTTCAAACGATAAGTCGGATCAAGTAATTTTACTCTATATAATAATTTGATGTATTGTATCATTCGACAACAACCACACAACAATTTCTTGTCACGTCCAACAATGACTACACATAATGTCTTGTCACATTCGATAAGGACTACACAATAAAGTCTTGTCACATCCGATAATGACTAAACAATGATGTCTTGTCACATCCGACAATAACTACACATAATTTCTTATCACATCTGATAATGAAGACTCAATAATACTACCCTTTGGAGAGTAACTCTATCTATTGGTCAAAAGAATGAACATCCTTTGGTCAATACCCTATAGACCAAAGCGTATACTCTTAAGAAAAAGTAGGGACACCCATTTATCCATTGGATAATAAGGGGTGCAAATTTTCATTATAAATAGTAGAGGATAAAAGACAATTCACATACACACACATTTTTACCACCCACACATATTCATCTTTTCTCCCAACACACACATTTTTTTTTCTCTCAAGTACATACACAAACACTTGTTTTATCCATACTTTTACATATTTTCATAACAATAAATTTTTTTATATTTATATTCTTACTATGCATATACCTTTTCATAATTTTAAATATTTATATTTTTTCAAAAGAATTATTTTACACTTAATACACCTTTTTCTAGATATACTTCCTCCCTCTTTGATAAATTTAGTCTAGCCGGGTACTACATTTGTAGATCCTGAAGGGTTTCTAACCCCTTCCCTTCCGGATAACTTGTACTCTTTCCTAGAATCTTAAATTGGTTTTCACAAATTAAAAAATATTAATCATATATGTTAATAAATGGGTTTCCTTATTTTTCTTTACAAATTATGTGGTGACTCTGTATAAATTTTAATTCTTTTAGAGTCCAAAAGTCATGTTTTATTTAACCTTGGTGAAAACAGAGCATGACAAAATGGCGACTTTCTAGAGAATACTACAGTAGGTTCTAACCACAATAGACTCTATTTCTCAATTGAGGGAGGTAATTTTACACTTTTTTATACGATTAAGTTCTTTGATTCTTTATCTATTTACATTGTAAATTATTTGAAATTGTTTATAAATTCTATACATTATTTACATAAATTAATTTTGTTATTTTGTCAAATTCTTTTATTCATTACTTTTTTATATACACTTTATTTCTGCATTGAAAAATTGCTTCACATTATTTAGTCATATATTACAATTTCATCGAGTCTTTGGCCGTACACTTCACACACTATGGTTCACACGGGGGTGTCTTACACTCCCCCAAACCTTCTTTAAATTTTATAGTTTTAGAGTTGGTGCATTTAGTTAGTATGCCTTCTCGGAATCATTTAGTCCTACTCCCAACCATTTAGAAAAATTTCTATTCAAGAAATAAATCACGCCATATATACAAGCTCATAAAAAATAGGTTTGAACTACATTTTGACCCGATTCTTGTTCTAACAAGATACGTAGGTTGCCCTGTTCTAGGGTTTGGTCTCTCCACTATTTTAGAATAATCTCTCTGATTTATAAACTCGGGCAATTTTTCTGAAAAAGTTCAAAGACGCTCTCCAAAGGTCTTCAAAGAGCGTATATAAATAATTCCTCAAATTTAAATCTGAATAACATTAGTGCCTAGCCGGCCTACCTTTTTATCCTCGCTCGATTTTGATTCAAGAATACATAGCTTCTTCTTTTGAATATCGTAAACTATTAAATTTATGGCGTATTGATCCCCACATTCAATCAAGGATTTCCTTTATTCATAACAATCTTGCCGACTGTGGAAAAGTAATGCCATAACTTCTTCAAAACATTTTTTTAATAGAAGCTTTATATTAAAGAAAAATGTAAATAATATGGTAGAATTTTTGTACATTTCATATAATGAAATTATCAAAAAGATTTTTCTTTCATAGTTGTTTGTGTCTTTTTTGTGTTAAGTGTCAAATTGAAAACTCAAAAAGATCTTATTGATGTTCATCATCTATCTTGGGTCGTGTCTCTTAAGTCAGGATCCAGTCTGTCACTTAATCTTTAATTGTCCAATCTGGATGAACTACGTACACCTGATTCTCCTCTTTCGCAAGTGAGGTACGTACGCAACCCTTCGTGGGTTCGGCGATCTTATTTAAAAAATACAAAAAGATTTGATTCACTTTTCATTTAGAGTAGGTGTCATATACATCTCTAAAACAAAACTATAAAAAAGATTTTTCTTTAATAGTTTCAAGTTTTATTTTTGTATGAAATTCAAAATCGAAAGTCAAAAAAGGTTGTTCTTTGGTAATCATAGGATTCATTTTGTATAGAGATGTTAAAGCTGAAAAATTCAAAAAGATTTTTCATCAATTCTTTTGAAAATTTGTTATTTTCTTTTATTCTTAAAGTTTCAAGAAAAAATAGAAAAATAAAGAGAGTTCGATTAGCCATTTTGTGCCAAAACTTCCTAAACTATGCAGACCTGATTCTTGTTTTCACAAGATATGTAGGAAACCCTCATTTGTGCTCGGTCTCATCATTTTTTTGTAAAAATATTAATAAAGATTATTAGAATTTTGGATTGGTTGGTACCAATACAGTTAGGAGTGTCCATGAGAAAGAACAAACTGGTATGATGGAGAGGACCGACTTCACGGTAACCCAAAGATTTTTTTGGTACCTCTTAGTCAAACCTGAGTTACACTCAAAAATTCTCTTGCATACATATAAGATAATGACAAAGTCAGCCCCATCGTTTCAAGTACATTGTGTGGTGAGCTTTAGACTAGTTCATTGCATTGTATTGTTGATCCAGAACTTGGCCTGAATGTCTGTTGAGGCAAAGTTCTGAGTTACACTTAGTTTGGGAGAGGATTGTAGTCCTTCTTTGACCCGATTGTGCCTTTCACATCCCACCAATGACATTAATCCTTTGTATTCCTTCCTTGAGATTGAAAAATTTTCTTGGATAACCATATCTGAGCCTATACCTTTGAGTTCTTACATGTACTATCCTTCTCTTGGCCCTTCTCCCTGAGCACACTAAGTACGTACAAGTTACAAATGAAGATTCAAGATCAAATCTGCCAAAGGCAAAATACATATAGACCTAGAAGAACAAAAACAAAAGATGAATTCAAAGAGGAAGGAGCAAAAATCCAATAAAAAGAAAGAAAATAAAACTCCAACAAAGATGGAGAATCTTCATTAAAAAAAATATATTTATTAAAAACAAAAAGGGAAAAGCTCCAGCATAAGATTCAAACGAAGTGAAGTAAACATAAAAAAGGGGACAAAGAAGTACAACAAAGAAGATCGAGCTTCAAAGCACGACAAATGTCAAAAGCATGGATATAGTACAATGCTCATTGAGAAATTAGTCACTTTCAACCAAAATATCATCCTACCCGATCCTAAGACTACATTACAAGTCGTTAACATGTCCTACAAGATCTTATCCTAAGTGTTTTCACATTAGTGGATACTTACATGAAGGCCAAGACTATGGTATCACAATTGCATTCATCGAACTTCTTTCTGAGTGAGAGTGTATATCTTTAGACATCACTAAATTCAAAAAGAACACAAAAACTCAAATATGTGTGAAAACAAGACATTTTTTATGGAGAGAAAACTTGAAGCATGAGGATAGGTATAGTTCATAATCTTTGTTTTAACAAGTATGAACAAATCTTATTCATACTTAGTCATGTTTGAGGTAGCACTTTAAACTATAGGAGTTACACTGAAGTCAATCTCATTTAGTTTGGAAAAGATTGGGGATTCTTATACACACTACTAATTATTGGTACGAACAACAATCAAGATAGCTATCTTTCTCATCTTTTAACAATCCTAGCAAAAAATATGTACGAAACAATTTCTGCACCTTTTCCTCACAAAGAAAGCACAAAATAATTTTCTAAATTTTTACTTTTTTACATTTCTTACAAAGAAAATACAAAATATGTTTTCTACATTTTTCAATGTCCAAATTCTAACATAGAAAATACAAAATAATTTAATACATTTTCACTCTTCATATTTCTTACTAAGAAAATACAAAATAATTTTATACAGTTTCACTTGTCCATATTAAAAAAAATACAAAATAATCTTTGCATTTTTACATTTCAACATTCTTATAAAGAAAATCCGAAACAATTTTCTACATCTTACCTTTAAACATTTCTTACAAAGAAAACACACAGCAGTATTCTGCATTTTTCATCTTTCAAAAACTTTTTAACAACAAAAATACAAAAATAATTTTCTTTTCTCTGAAACACATGCCTTCATATTATACTTCACAGGGAAGTCCACCCCGAACAATAGGACAAGCAAAGTACGCCCCGAAAATAGGACAGGGCAAGTCCGCCCCGAACAATAGGACAGGCCAAGTCCACCATAAATAATAGGACAAGGCAAGTCTTCCCCAACAATAGGGCTATTACTTTTCAGCAGCCCCGCCAACCAAGAGGATTTTACATTTTCATAGTCCCACCAGTCAAGAAGTTATTACTTTTCAAAGCCCCGTCAGTCAAGAGGTTTTTACATTTTTATAGCCCCACAAGTCGGGAGATTATAACCTTTCAAAGCCCCACCAGTCGAGAGGCTTTATATTTTATAGCCTCACCAGTCAAGTGGCTATTACCTTTCAATAGCCCCACCAGTCGAGAGGCTTTTACATTTTCACTATCCCGCAAGTCAAGAGGAGTTTACATCTCATAGCCCCACTAGTCGAGTGGCTATCACCCTTCAATAGGCCCGCTAGTCGAGAGGCTATTACATTTTAATTTTTCACCAATCAAAGACAACAATCAACATTAGTGTCCATAGACAATTGAAGACATCGTACATAAAGTCTTCATAGACAATCAAAGACATCATAATTCATCACAATGTTCGTGGGCAATCGGAGACAACAATCAACACCAACATCCATAGACAATTGGAGGTGTTATGCATCGAGTCTTAATATACAATCAAAGACATCATTTAACATCAGTCTCCATAGATAATCAGAGATGACATTCACCATCAGCCTCCATAGAAAATTGAAGATGTCATGCATCGATTCTTTGTATACAATTGAAGAAATCATCATTTAACACCAGTCTTTGTAGACAATCAGAAAGGACAATCAATATCAATCTTCATAAATAATAGGAGATTTCATGCATCAAGTCTTCGAAGATAATCAAAGATATCATCATTCATCGTACAGTCTTCCTAGACAATCGGAGATGACAAGCAACATCAGTCCTTATAGAAAATTAGAGATTTCATGTATCAAGTATTCATAGACAAATGAAGACATCTTTCATTCATCACATAATCCCCATAAACAATCGAAGATGACATTCATCCCCAAGTCTCCGTAAACAATCAAAGGCGTCATTCATCCTCAAGTCTCCATAAAAAATTGGAGAAATCATACATCTTTTCAACAAAGTATAATACAGAACAACAACACATTTTTCAAGTCCAATATACCATACACTGGGGCAAGTTTTAAGAACCACCTCAAAATTTCCTCATTTCCTCATTCCAAACTACATTGACCTGATTCTATTGACACTCAAGATATGTAGGAAGCTCTATGTAGAGTTTGGTCATCACAACTTTACAGTGATTCTTTCTCTCCAGCAAGTACATAATCTTGCACCTCCAGCATTTCACAGCTCAATACTAGGGCAATTTCAAAAGGATAATCAGGAATATATGAGCACTTCCATTCCCAAGTAGCCCCTTTCTTAATAATCAATTCAAATAATCACTCGCCCTTAATAACAAGGCAAGAGGCAATTTGGCTATTCTTTCTAACTACACCTGACCTGATCCTCATGCAACCGAGGTATGTAGGCAACTCTAAATTAGAGTTTGATAAAAAATTTCATTAAAGAAAATTGTTTTTTGTCGTTCAAAATTGGTTAAACGTCAACATTTTAATTTAAGACTTCTACATCATCCTCAAATGAAAAGCGGCAACTGTTGACACCCAAATTTTGCTCTCCGTGCTTAAAATTAACTTCTTTAGGCTTCCTAATCGTTAAATGGAACAAAACACAATATTTAAATATTTTTTATAATTTTTAATAAATAATTGATATTTATCCTTACTTAAGATTTTTTTTAATCTACTTTCATATTTTTACTTTTTATAATTTATTATTAATTTGTTGTACATTTCGATTTTTGTTAATTCATTGTCGCCTTTAATATTTTTTTCACAATCACCTATACACGTACATGACAAGACATCACAATTTTTTTTATTATTTTTAAAATTAATTATATTTTTTAATATTTTAATAATTTTTTAATTACAAATCAATTTCTACATTCTTTTACTGTCCGCAAACGCTAAGTCGAATCAATTAATTTTACACAGTATAATAATTTGATGTCTTGTCGCATTCTACAACCACCACACAATAATGTCTTGTCACATCCGACAATGACTATACATAAAGACTTGTCACATCCGACAAAGACTACACAATGCTATCTTGTCACATCCGATAATAACTATACAATATGTCTTGTCACATCTGACAATAACTACACATAATGTCTTGTCACATCTGACAATGACACCTCAATGACACTACCTTTTGGATAATAACTCTATCTATTGGTCAAAAAGATGAACATCGTTTGGTCAATACCCTAAGGACCAAAGGGCATGCTATTAAGAAAAAATAGCGACACCCCTTTATTCATTGGATAATAAACGGTGCCAATTTTTATTATAAAGAGTGGAGGGTGAAAGACAATTCACATACACACATTTTTACCATCCACACATATTCATCTTTTCTCCCAACACACACATTTTTTATTTCTCTCTCAAGTACATACACAAAAAAAATCTGATTCATATTTTTTTCTCAAAAACACAAAAATATTTCCTCATTTTCCTATTTTTCTCTCACAAAAATATACAAAAAGTACACATATTTTTCCTCTCAGTCCTTTCCTCAAATACAAGAATTCACAAGAAAACACACATTTTAAATTTTAATCATCCATAGATATACTTTTCTTCTTTCTCATATCCCTCGAATACACAAATACACACACATATTTTTCTTATAAAAACACAAGACATTTTTTATAATACAAATACACATTTTTCATCCCCACATATTTTGTTTTCTCTGTCAAACACACATTTTTCACTACACACATATTCTTCACCGCATGTATACTTTTATCATACAAATATTTTGTTCATATTTTTATTTTTCTCAGAAAGACACATATATTCAAAATAAACACTCGGTCAATGACATTATCGCACCGTCTAATATTTTTGGCCACCCCATAACAACAGATGGATTTTTATTTCTCAAAGTTTACTTCTTTTACATCAAAATATATTTGGCCAATGAAGAAATCCGCCGTCGACTTCCGTGGCTTTCACAAAAAAAAGGACGGACATTACGTATACGAATACGTAATAAAAATAAAAAATGGGAGATGAAGAAATCATTATAACATCACGACAACATAAAAAGTTTTATGATATAAATCTTGGGGAGGCGATTTAGGATGGCCGATTAGTCGAGCAACCATTTCATAGCTATGGCGCGTTTTAAACCATTTCATTTGAAAAGTTTTCTTTTCAAATGAATTTTTATTTTTCTCCGTGATTTTGATCAAGTTCAAAATAATTATTTGAAAATACATTTTATTTTTAGTACATAAAGATATTTTTCTTTTCACATGTCACAAAATACTTTTCTTTTGACATGAACTCTGTACATTTTTATCCATACTTTTACATATTTTCATAACAATAAATTTATTTATATTTATATTCTTAATATGCATATACCTTTACATAATTTTAAACATTTATATTTTTTCAAAATAATTATTTTACACTTAATACACCTTTTTCTAAATATATTTCCTCCCTCTTTGATAAATTTAGTCTAGTCGGGTACCACATTTGTGGATCCTGTAGGGTGCCTAACCCCTTCCCTTCCAGATAACTTGAACTCTTACATAGAATCTTAAATTGATTTTTATAGACTAAAAAACATTAATCATATATGTTAATAAATAGGTTTCCTTATTTTTCTTTAAAAATTAGGTGGTGACTCTGTACAAATTTCAATTCTTCTTTAGTCCATAAGTCATGTTTTGTCTAACCTTAGTGAAAACAAGGCATGACATTGTCAATGGTCACAAAATTGGGGGAAATCTCAATCCCCTAGTTTATTCACCATACTCATACACCCCACAATTTCAAAAACCTTAATAAAGCATGAATGATTAGATGTAAACAATGGGAAACATTGTTTAGAAATAAACAATCAAAATCCCTCAACCTATTTTCCCCCAAAAAATTATCAAAAACACATGAATTATAATTTAAAACCCTTTCTTTAGCAAAATAATAATGGGGGAAGAGATACATACGTAAACTATCAAGAGTTACGAAAAGAATTTGCCCTTGGGAGCTTTAATCGGTGAACTTCTTGGAAACCCAAAGTATCTTGCTTGAGAGAGTTTGGAGATAAGAGAGTGTGTTTTGATTTCATTATCAATGAGAAATAACCCACTTTACTGATTTATTGGGGTTTTAATTGGGTAAGAAGGGAATAGTCCAAAGTTCCCTCCGCTTCAAAGCTTAAAAAATATCGTCAGTCATTATGGGTCTCATAGTGACTTGTTGAGACACCTTATAATTTGTTACCAATAGTCATAGTCACGACATTGTCATTAGCCACACATACTACTGACCCTATGACTTATATCATATAAATCGTTAGGGGTTCCTATGACTCGTAGGGTCCTAGTCGTCACTAGGACAACAACACTTGGAACATTTACTATTTTGACTACGGTTGGGACATCACCTTTCATAATGAGTCCATATGACTCGTTAGGAGCCACTCATACTCAAAAAAGAAACTTTGTCGAACACACTGTTCAGTCTTTGATTTGTGTCCCTAAGACCCATTAAGACTCCCTATGACTCGTAAGGGGATTCATAGTAAGGCAGTGAGGATAAAATTTCAATAGATTTCAAGGACCAAGAATTTGGGGTGTCACATTCTCCCCTTGTATTATTTTTCCTCAAATGATGAAACAAGGGATTTATTTGACGATTTGAGTCCAAACACAACCACACTTACCTTTATGAAAGATAGAAAACAAAGATAGAAGGAATTCACAATTTCCTTTAACAAAGTCAGAAAACAAAAACACTAAGGAATACATATACCTTAAGAACGATTATCTTGAGCGGGAAACAAGAATGGGTATTAGGACTTTGTGTCCTCTTCAGCTTCCCAAGTGTCCTCTTTGACCTTATGGTTCCCCCACAAAACCTTTACTTAAGCCACACCCTTAGTATGCAATCGGCAAACTTATTGATCCAAGATCTCAATCGGAACTTCCTCATAGGATAAGGAATCCGAGACAACCACATCATCCAAAGGAACAACAAAAGAAGGATCACCCACACACATTTCCTCAATATCAATACATGGAAGACCAGATGAATAGAACTTAAACTCAAAGGAAATTCCAACTCATAATCCATATTGCGTACTCTCTTTAAAACAAAAAAGGGACTAACATATTAGGGAGTGAGCTTTCCCTTCTTGCCAAATTGTATCACTCTCTTAAGTTCGTATAGGACTTTTGCCGACTTTGGACAATCTTAAGCCTATCCAAAACCACCTTCACCTTCTCCATACCTTGGTAAACTAATTCGAGACCATAAAACCTATTCTAGCTAACCTCAAACCATCCAATAGGAGACCTACATCTCCTACCATACAAATATCAAATGGAGCTCTTCCAATTCTCAAGTGATAACTATTTTTGTATGCAAACTCAATGAGGGGAAAATGGTCAACCCAACTACCGACAAAATCAATCACAAAAGACCTCAACATATCTTTCAAAGATAGTATCATCCTCTCTGCTTTTCTATCTGCCTAAGGGTGGAAAGCAGTGCTGAGGTTTACCGTAGTCCCTAAATCTCACTGTAGGAATGCCAAAAGTGAGATAAGAGCTCTGTACCTTAATTAGAAATGATGGAAACTGGGGAACCATGCAACTTCATGATTTTCTTAATGAATAGCTTAGCGTAATCCACCAATGAATAATTAGTCCCAGTAGAAAAAAGTCAGTGGACTGGGTTATCCTATCGATGATGACCCAAATAGAATAAAACTAATGAAGAGAACGCAAAAGGCTATTAACCAAATCCATATTAATAACTTCCATTTTCACATAGGCAATTGAACCTCTTCAGACAAACCACAAGTCCTTAAGTACTGAACCTTCCGTTACTGGAAAACCAAACACTTAGCCATAAAATTGGCCAAATCCCTTTTCATATTATTCAAGCAATAAATTTATCTTAAGTCATGATATATCTTTGTAGAACCAGGATGAACAGTGTACCTCATTTTGTGAGTTTCAGGAAAAATCCTCTCACGTAACGTATCAACATCGGAACACATAGCCTAACTTGGTACCTTAAGATACCATCGCCACCAATCTAAAAATCCATTACCTTCTTATTACCCACATCATCTTGATCTACATTAAGATAAGGTCCAAGACCCATTTCTCCTTTATCTCAGCATAAATAGATGACTTTAACACCTTTTGCACCATCATACCACCATCTTCAGAGTCCAAGAGACAAATTCCACGATTATCCAAATAGTGAATAACCTTCACCAATAATTGTTTCTCCTCCTTACATAAGACAATCTCCCAATAGAAAACCTACTAAGAGCATCAACAACCACATTAGCATTGCTTTGGAGATAGTGAAGACTTATGTTGTAGTCCTTAAGCAACTCAAGCTATCTCCTTTGCTTGAGATTCAACTCCGTCTAGGTGAACACATATTACAAACTCTTATGGTCCAAAAAGATCTCAACATGGACTCTATTCGAAGGTGACACCAAATCTTCAAAGCAAAGACCACAACTAACAGCTCCAAATCATGAGATGGATAGTTCTTCTCATGTACCTTTAAATGACTAGAAGCATATGCAACCACCTTGCAATGCTGCATCAACACACAACCAAGTCCCACTTGAGACATATCATAATAAACAATAAAACAATCGGCACCCTGGGTTAGACTCAAAACTAGAGCCAAAGTTAACTTATCTTTCATCTTCTCGAAGCTACCCTCATAAAAATCTAACCACAAGAACTTCACCTTCTTCTAAGTCAACTTAGTCAATAGGAAATAAAAAGAAGAGAAGTTTTCCATAGACCTCCTATGATAACCGGATAAATCGAAGATGCTCTGAATATCGATTTAAGTCATGGGTTTAGGCAACTTCTTAACCACCATAACTTTCTATTGATCAACCATGATCCATTTACCAGAAATTATATGACCTAGATTAGTTACAATATTTAACCAGAACTTACACTTTGATAATTTTGTGTACAACCACTGATCTTTAAAGGTATGCAACACAACATGGAGGTGATCAGCATGATCCACCTCACTCTTGGAATACACCAAAATATCATCATTAAATATAATTATGAAAAAATCCAAGAACTAACGAAAGACCCGGTTTACATGATTCACAAAGGCCGCTGGGGCATTAGACAACCCAAAGGACATTATGAAAGACTCAAAGTCACCATATCAAGTTTGAAAGGATGTCTTAGGGATATCCACTTCCCTAATCTTCAACTTACACTAACCCGACCAAATATCAATCTTAGAAAAGTACTTAGCACCCTCAAGCTAATCAAATAGATCATTGATCCAAGAAAACATTTACTTATTTTTCACAGTCATCTTATTCAACTGGTGGTAATCTATACACATCTTAAGGGAGCCATCCTTCTTATGCATGAAGAGAATCAGAGCACCCCAAAAAGAACATACTAGGGCAAATAAAACCCTTATCTTAAAGATGTTTCAACCACTTTATGAACTTTTTCAACTAAGTCGAAGCCATTCTATAGGGATGAATAGAAATAGGGCAAATTTCCAAAAAAAGATCAATTCCAAAATCAATTTCACTTTATGAAGGAACACTTGGAAGATCATCAAGGAACACCTCAGGAAACTCACAGACCATACGGGCAGATTGCAAAGAAGGACCTTTGGATCTAGAATACTTAACAAAAACTAAATGATAGAGACACACCTTAGAAATTAATTTTTAGGCTCTAAGATACAAAATGAACCTTCCTTTAGGCAGTGAGAACTACCTTTCCACTCAATCATTGGCTTATTAGGGAAGTGGAAACTGACCCTTTAGGTCTTACAATAAAGAAATGCATAGTAAAAATGCAACCAATCCATACCCAAAATCACATCAAAGTCTAACATGTCCAACTCTATCAGAACCACCAAAGTCTCCCTACCACAGACCAATATCACACAACCTCTATAATTCCTTCTAACCACAATGGAGTTACCCATTGAGGTAGACACAGAGAAGGTATCTAGAATACACTCATGATCAAAACCAAATGAATAGCCACATAAGGGGTTAGATATGAAAGGGCAGACCTACGATCAAGTAGATAACATACATCAATAGACAAAATTTTGAGATTACCAGTGACAACCTCGGGGATAATTCAGAATCTTAGTAGATGCTAAGTGCATACAGACGATTCTGACTAGTGTTAAAGCCAAAATAAGAAGTAGCACCCTTTGGTACAGGAGCTAATGTAGTAGAAATAGGGATTATATTTGCCGTAAAAGCATCCATATAATCACAACCCCTCTGTATATGAATAATCTGACTATATTTAAGGCACTTGTGCCTCCTCTCTTCACAAATACCATGATGCACCTAACCATAAAATTTGCAAGGATGATATGATAGAGCTAACTGTGCCCCACTAGCCTGAGGCTAGGCACGTTGTACCTTAATTCCACTATTACTTGGAAAAGTCAATCAATAGATGACTTTAGATAAGGAGCACTAGTCGTAGAGTAGGAACCAGAGTTTCTTAGACCATTTTCCACTGTCTCTTCCCCTCTGCTACTGACCTCTACTCTGATCCAAATATCAAAACTTCTTATTCTACCTTTCACTCATCTGTGCTTACTTCTTCTTTTCCTCTTCCACTTATTCCATATACTTTACTAATCTAGAGATGTCCATATCGTTATTCAATAAGGCAGCCTTGCTCTTTAAAATCAAATCACTAGACAACCCAAAAGTAAAGTTCCTGATTCTAGCCCTCATGCTAGGCACAAATTCTAGAGAATTCATGACAACTAATAAAAGTTCAAGGCATAATCCTAAACTGTCATCCTGCCTTGCCTCAGATTCACAAATTCTTTGCCCTTTGGCTCTCTTACATCTTGAGAAAGAAGCAATCAAGAAAAGTACTAGAGAAGTCATCCCACAAAGTGTACTCAGCATCCTCACCCCTAGACTGGTCCTATTTCTCATACCACTAATATTCCATATCCATCAACTAATAAGTACCAAAATCCATACCATCCACATTAGTAGCATGTACCACATGGAAAATCATTTTTATCTTATTAATTAAGTTTTCAGAATATTCCTCAACCTTAGAACCAATGAAGGTCAGAGGACTCAACCACATAAATTGGCCAACTCTAGTGACCTCAGAAAATAAAGAAATAGAATCAACACGCTTAGTCTAAGAGGCCACCAACTGAGTACGTAAATGGATCAACTAACAAAACTCAACATTAGACACATTAGCTTAAGGTGTTTGAGAAGGGTCGGGGGAACCAGTGGAATTCTATATAAGGTAGTATAATGAACAAATGGAGCTCTATATTGGGTATAAACTCCATATGTTGTATGAGCTTCATCGATATTGTCCTTAGACAGGATGAAAAAAAGTATCGATAAGTATCAAATCTTCTAGGAGGCATGATCCAAAAAGTGAACATATGGGAATTAAAGGATATTTCAAGATCTTAGACTAGATACTCAAAATAGAACAACATAACAGGGAAACATTCCTAAATGCCTCATAGAATTCCCCTTATAAGTGTGGTGTGCTACACACCCATAAAAGAGACTCTACTCGACACAACTTTATGGACACCCAATGATACCAAACCTGGATTTGATACCAACTTTGTCAAGATTAAAACTAGGCGCTAGCCATGACAAGTATCTCAAGTCTAACCAAGACTGGACACCCCTCTGCACCTAATAAGTAAACCATCATACCCACAATGTTGAATGAATTCCAAACATATAATAAGATAGAATAAGAAAAGATAAAAGAATTTAAGGTATATCTATAACCGATAATTGGTCGAAACAACCAACCAATATTACCCAAGTCCACTGTAACCCACAAATCCTTGTAACAAAACTAAGATCAATAAAATGTCCGACAAGCCCCCAATCCTAATAAAGATAATGACAATGTTAATGATAATACAAACTCTCAATTCTAATCTTTGAATGGAAACTAATGAAATGTCCAAGTATTCTTAAGAATGAAAGCTTACCACTTTACCACCAATGACCAACGAATCAGGCTAATCCACCTAACACTATGCAGGATAAATAGAAGTATCTTCGGTGCCTATATCGCATGGGGATACAACGTCTAAAAATGGTTTGTGGGTTGAGTATTAGTACATAACTCAAGGATAGAGGATAAAATAAAGCCAAGACAAGTCAAGTCCAGGTCAAAACCATTTAAACATCGTCATATACATTCATAAATAATATGTTGTCAAATAAAACAAGGCTTAGAATGCACTTTAAAACATTAGAATTGATTTTTATAGCCCAATTGTCATAAGGAGGCACCCATTGAATATATAGTTCCAACTCTTCCCCAGCTGGAAGGGCCCAGTACATATAACCACACAAATTAGAAAATGTACATATGCACCATGGGGGACTCAAACCACCCAGCATACCAAGGTGACTTAAGAACCTAATCATGTAATATAATATAGGGGACTCAGCTACACAACCCTATTTTAAACCTCATTAAAACATTTATCGCATATTCCTATTAAATGAACCATATTATACATTAATTCATACATTGTTCGTATCATCATACCAACCACACTTATAATGTAACAACAATATGCCAAACCAATTATCATCACTTGGGGGATTTCACAATCCCCTTAGTTCAATTATACATTAGCTTGGGGAGTTCTACCACCCCACAAGGCTTAATTAAAAACTATTATGCTTAATTAACCTTTCATACTATGCAATAGTTCAAAAATAGTTCAATATACATATTTTTCATATTCAAAACCAATTTCGGAATATATTGTTGATGTCATTACAACTTTAATTGCCAATAGTCACAAAATTTGGGGAAATCACAATACCCTAGTTTATTCTCCATATTGATTCACCCCACAAGTTTAAAACCCTTAATAAAGCATTAATGATCATATGTAAGACATGGGGAACATTGTTTAGACACAAACATTCAATACCCCTCGACCCATGTTCCAAAACCAATATAAATTCCACATAAATTGTAATTTAAAACCAATGCTTTGATAAAATAATAATGGGGAAATAGATACATGCGTAAAATATCAAGATTTATGGACAGTATTTGTCCTTGAGAGCTCTAATTGATAAAAATTTTAAAAACCCTAAGTATCTTGCTTGAGAGCATTTGAAGAGAAAAGACTATGTTTTGATTACATTATCAATGAGAAATAACCCCCTTAAGTGCTTTATGGATGTGGAAATTATTTTATAAGAAGGAAATAATCTAAAGTGCCCTCCACTTAAAAGCTAGAAAATTATCTCCAGTCATTATGGGTCTCATAGAAACTCATTGTGATACCTTAAAACTCCTTACCCTATGTTATAGTATTGGAACTGTCATTAGGAACACATACCATTGACTCTATAACTTACATCATATGACTCATTGGCGGTCCCTACAACTTGAAGGGTCCTAGTCTTCACCAGGGCAACAACACTTGGGAGATGCACTGGTTTGACTATGGTTGGGATATCACGAATCGTAATGAGTCCATATGACTCATTTGGATACATTTTAACTTAGAACTGAATTTTAGCCACACACTCTAGACAAACTATGATTTGGATCTCTAAGACTAACTCCCTACAAATCATAAAGGAGTCATAGTCTGGGAAGTAGGGATAAAATTTCAAAAATTTTCAAGGATAAAGAATCCATGGTGTCATAACTTGTTCTTGGTTAGGGTCGTGACAAGCTTAGTATTATGGTTCAGGGTCTTTAGGTATACATAAAGCTTTACCTAGTAGAGTCCCTTTTAAAGGTGTGTAGCACACTATACTTATAAAGAAGAGTGATATGAGATGGGTTTATAGCAATTTTGATGTTTAACCGTTTAGAATATGTATGAAATTAAGCCCATTTTGTTATATTGATGTGTTTTTGGAGTGATTTTGTAGGAAACTAGGTTTTGGATACTAAATGGAAGAAAAAGATGAGAAGTTAATGTTTTGGGTTACTAACCAAGGAATTTACTAGGATTAGGTGCCAATTAATTAAGCAGGGGCCTAATTAGGTGCCATAACTTGAAGTCCAGAGGTTCAGGAGTACGAAAATGTAGACTGTGACACTTACTAAGGGCACTTATGGCCCATAGGTGCCACCTACTATCTGTAGGTATCAGAGTAGGTTGTAGAACCTTGAAGTCCATGCAGTTTTCAACACTTTTGGAGGTTAGGTCATTTACCAAGGACAACCTACAATCTGTAGGTAGCACCTACAGTTCATAGGAGACCTTAGTAAGTGGTCACCAACCTCAATTTTCTTGGATCATTTCGAAATCTTTCCCTAGGGTTTTCATATAACCTAAATCTACTCCTATGATGTTTTTAGTCATTGTTTTGTATGTTTAGTCAAGTTTTCCTATTTTATTTAGGATTTGATTTCAAGGGTTTCTTGTAATCTATAAATATGGTTTAGACTTTGTTTAGTTGGGTATCTAGAGATAGGTCCTTGGGGATAAGTTTACTTTATTCACAAACATCTTTTGATTCTTAGATTGACATGTAATCTTGGGATCTTATTGTTCTCGGTTTGTTCTTAAATTTAAGATTTTGGATTTTCTTCTGTCATTATTATTAGATAGAGTATATAATTTTATCTTTCAATTCCAAGAATGATCTCATAACTATGAGCGGCTAATTCCCTTATCTAGCATTGTGGGATCTTGACAGGTTAATAAAATAGAGGATGTGCCAATCAATTCTACGTAAAGATTCTTGTTTGCATTCGGTTTTCTTCATTCTTATTGATTTTTTAGTGGTAGACAATGTTAAGATACCGCCTATAATAACTACTTTCATCACAAGAGAGGTAAAGAGTAGAAAAAAAAACCATAACAATAATTTGGATATTAATTGCCAATCCAAGCTAATCATCATCATATATGTAAGACAATTATATTTCATCTAATATCTTGAGACCCAAAAGGTGATAGTTAACTGGAATCTAGGATAGGGGTTAGTAAAGTGACGTCCTCAGACTCAAAAGTTAAAAGGTGAAATTTGTCAAGGAGTCCACAAGACAGTTGATGGTACATAACTTATTAGATTTTGTATGCAAGGTATTGGTATAGTTGTACAGTGCATGATAAGTCTACAGTGATAACTTGAGACTAAAAAGGTGATTGTTAACTGGGATCTAAGATAGGGTCTAGTAAAGCGACGTCCTAAGACTCAAAAGGTAAAGGGTGAAATCTGTCAATGAGTTCACAAAACAATTGATGGTACATAACTTATTAGATTTTGTATGCAAGTTATTGGTACAGTTGTTCAGTGCATGATAAGTCTACAGAGGTAAACGCCATGGGGAACATAAGCCTAGTTTTCATCTTAGATTGTTTGCAAACAAAAGACTCCAATTTTTATTACTCTTTACTACTTTAGACAATCTCCCCATTTACTTTTTGTATAGCCTTGTGATTTCAACAAGTTCGACATAGATTTTTGATGTATTCCCTATGGGATCGACCCCAAACTAGTTGGGTTACTATAATTTTACATTGGATGTTTTATCCTTTAATTGGAGGTGTAGTTTAAGTGACATTAAAATTTTGGCACTGTTGTTGGGGAATACAATTTTAGATTGACTAATTTGTGTTGTTGAGGTTGTCAGGTTTTTATTTTCTATTCTTCTTTGGGAATATACTAGTGTATTCCTTCTCTTCTTGATATGACAACTAGGCCAGAGAATGTATCATTGATCCTTATCCTTTTGATATGGTGCATTATTGCAAGAGTGTGGAAAATATAGTGTGTGAACACAAGGTTAGCCTGATGGAAACATTGACACACTTTGCAAACAAAAGTAATGAGCTTATTCAAAAGTGTAATAGGTTTATCTTTGATATTCACTACTTACAAGTAGAGTTGAATGCAAAAGTTGTTGCATGTAATGCCCAACAACTTAGTTATAGGTGGTTTGAGACTAAAAAAATTCTAAAAATCCAACTTGAGGAATGAAAATTAGAGAAGTCAATAATTTCTTACTTTTACGGATTATGTCACTTTTAAGGAGAGCATGCTAGATTATGTGGGGATGTAAATAAGACTGAAATTCTTTAGTTGGGGTATATTGGACATCATTCCTTTTCATATTATGTTTTGATAATCAAATCTTGATCGGGCCATACAAACATGAAGAAAAGTGCAAGAAAGAGGAAACATATGTCTATATTCTTGAATTTTATTGTACAGAATCAATGAATTACATTTCTTATGTAAGGGACAAGAAGTACACCATGCCATATTTAGTTCTTGGCTCCTTTATTTCTATACCACCCTACCTTGATCATAATAGGAAATTAGAAAAAAATTCAGGGTAAAATTTATATATTCAAAGGGGAAAGAGAAAATTGGAGGACAAATTTTGGGCTACATTGATGAAATCTATGTAATCAAGGTACCCATAGGATTTTTGTGGAAGTTTGAGTACCCAACTAAGACCAGTCATGACGCAAGATTAAATTACGTACTGCTTGGGAGACAACCCAAGGTATTTTTTTGTTTGTACATTTTATTATGATTGATATCATAACTATGCACCTATTGTGCCACATGTATGTTTCTAAATCTCATCTTTTATAGTGGCCCAATAAATTAGGGACATTGAATATCTTAAGTTGAGGGTAGGGCTTATTATGGGTCTTGATGTCCTTTTGGGCTTCTGTTACCATGCCTTTTCCCCCCGGAATCCTGTTCCTAGTAGAGCTGGCATGCTTATGCGGATTGTGTTTTATTTTATGATGTTTAGTGTTTAACTAGGAGAAAAATAAGTATCTAGGACAGTTGAAATTTTGTATTTTATTGATGGTACCCCTCTAAAATTTTATCTTTGAACTGTATGAGGTGTATATATATGTGTCTACCATGGATTTCTTTATGGCATTTCATTTAGGGAAATGACAATCATTGCTAACAATTTCACAAAATGGATAGTTAGTAGCTTGTGATATAACCCTATGCTATGTTTTTGTGAGATACTAATTAGTTCTCTTGGTTCGTTAAATCCAACACTATTCAGATTAGTCTTACCTAAGTTATAGGATAGTCGGTCTGGAAAAAATCATAGGTAATTTTTAATGTTAATCTACTTTAGGCCTAAATAACTTTCTAAATTTGCATAAGTATCCCTTGATCGGTATTTTTGAGCATGTCTGCCGATTTTTCTTACTATACCTTTCACCTTTCGATTTGTTTTACAATGAACATGTTTTAGCCCGGGTCCTCCTCGAACATTATGCACCTCAACATGGACCAATCTCCTAAGTTGAGGGTGGCTATCATCGGGGTATGTAATATAAAATGAGCATGAATAAAGGTAAAATAAGAGAAAAATATAGTAATTTTGGGTGTGGTAGGAAAAAAAATTTGAAAAAGAAAGAACACGAGAAAAAAAATAAAAGAAACAACGCCCAACCAGAATGTGCAATAAAAGAATAAAAAGTATAAAATAAGGGTGGAATAAAAGGGTTTTGGTAAATTAGTGGACCCCAAAGTAAGTGTAGTTTCAAGAAGGCTTAGACATTCCAAAATATCCATATATGTATCATACAATCCCCAAAGCCTATATTAATAATTGGATAAATTCCTATAGTGATCTAACAAAACCTTAGATTTTAGCCCTTGAAAATTTCTTGAGTTAAGGGTCACTGCCTTATTTACAATTAGACATCTAGAGTCGTAGGGTGTCTTGATGACTTGTTGAGATGAGTCATAACCAAACTTGTAAGTTTGTGGCTTTGTTGTGCTCTAAGTACGAGTGTCTCACTATGAGCCGTGAGGACATGTTATGAGTCTTAGGTTCAAATCGTAGGATGTCTAGTGTTCAATTTATTTAGTTTCTGTGTTGCTCATGACTAGACCTTATGAGTCATAAGATCTTATTATGAGTTGATTTGTAGATTCATAAGGTGGGAATTGTATAGGGGGGCCTAGTCACTATCTTGGTTACAACTCATGGTCACAAGTCTTATGTTGTGGTTACGAGTCAAGGGTCCAACTCATGGTCAAATATGACACTTTTTTAGTTTTTAAGTTGAGGGCACTCTAGACATTTCCCACTTTATCCCCTTGGACCCTATGACTTAAAGCCTTCCTAGGGATTTCATTATCACATCATTGCCAATAAAACACTCCCAAATTCTCTATCAAACTCTCTATTCAATCTAAGGCTAGGGTTTTAAGAGGTTGATCCACTAAAGCTCTCACGGGTGATTTCTCTTTGTACTTCTTACTATTTCAGGCATGCTACTCTTTCCTCATTGTTAATTTTGTAAAAGCATGTGATTTGAGGTATTGTTCATAAAATTATTGTGATGGTTTTGAAACATTGGTTGGGTTTTTTGAATATTATGAATTGAACAATGTTTCTCATGGTTTATATATATGATTTTCATGCTTATTGTTATGTTTTTTAACTTGTGGGTGTACGGTTCAAGTGAATGAACTAGGGAATTGTAACTTTCCCAAACTTATGACTTTTGAAGTGGTTATAACCCCAACTCCATAATGTAAAATTTGTTATTGATTATGAGAATTGTAGGAATTTGTAAAATTGAACTAGTTTTGAACTATTGCATGATATAAAGAAGTATTTGAAATACAATGGTATGATTTAATGAACAAAGAAAGTCAATATTCTCCAATATATATTAATGAATAGAAGGAGTTGATCTTCCTAAGTTAATGGAAATTAGTTTGGCTGATATGTTAACTTGCAAGTGTAGTTGGTATGTAAAGACCAACAATATATATGTGATAATTATTTCAATTGGTCCTTAATAAGGATTGTGTAGTTAAGTCATCAAACTAGAGGTCCGAGTGATGGATACTAAAAATCGTGTTTGCCGATGCGGGGGTCAGAGTGAGTAGGGAGGTTAGAGTCCCCCATAAATCATTATGTAATCGGGTGCTTAATTCACCTTCATTTATGTTGGAGGATTCGAGTCTTCAGTGTTCATATATATGAGATTATTCTCTGGTTCGTGCAGCTACATGCAATGGGGCCCAACAAGGGGGTGATTGTTGGGTCCAATATAGTCGTGGATACTATTATATGATAGTTGAGCTACACAATCTAGTCTAAAGTTTTTAAAAGCTTGTTAAGCCTTGTTCATTATCTTGACATGTGATATATATATATATATGCAATTACATTTAATTATTTGCATTATCTTTTGAATGATTTTAAACTATTGATCGTATCATTATGTTATCCATATCCCCGAGTTTCATGCTAGCTTTCACCCCGCTAACTGTCTTCGAATCCTATATCACTAAGTAATGAAGGAACTTGTAATACTTTTACTCCTTCTAAGTGGCTTAGATTCGGGAACATCTTTTGAGTCAAACTTAAGTGGTAAGCTTCCATACTTTGGTGGACTTCATTTAATACCATGAATTTCCTTATGACTTTACTATTTCTTTGGTCATGTTTTAGTCTATAGTTGGGGGCATGTCCCGAATAGATATTCTTTGGTTTTGATTAGAGGGTTTGTCAGACTATAGTGGGCATGAGCGGTGTCGGTATTAGAACTAGTAATTGTATTGGTATTGGTAATTGTATTGGTATTAGCACTGATACTGGTATTATATGGTTTCTTAGTTGTGGTTGGTTAGTTTTCGTTAAAGACTTATCATAATGTCTTAAAATTGATAAATTCTTATCTTCTTATATGCTTACAATTCAGTCGACCTTAGGGTGTGATGTGTTTTGTATAGTTAGTATATAGAGTGATCTCCGGTCCAATGGGACTTCAGATACTCGTCATGGCCAGGCCCTGTTTCAAGTAATGACAAAGGTAGTATAAGAGCCTAGGTTTAGTGTCATTAGGTTTCCAACAAAAGTTGTGTCCAGTAAAGTCTCTTTAATGGGTGTGTAGCCTCCCACACTTATAAGGGAGAGTGTACGAGACATTTAAGAATTTTTCCCTTTCTTATTGTTCTTTTTCAAGTTATAGAGTCTAAGGTATTGAGTCTCTATAATTCTCATTTGTTTGTTTTTTAGATCATGTCTCCCCGATAATCTGAGGCTCATGGAAACTCCTCTATCCCACTTGAGGACAATGCTGATGGGACATACCTTCTTATGGGATACAGACCTGATCTAGGGGTTTAATTCCTGATTTCCCTCCTAGACCTCCATTATTCCCCTCTAGTCCTTCTTGAGCTACTCAGGTTGTTGTGAAGAATGTAGAATTTAGTCAGTCTATTCATATGTTAGTTTAGTTGGTAGCTTTTATGTCTAAGAATGCATCTTCTATGACACCATCTTCTGAGGCCACAAGGGTTGGCCAGTTTATGAGGTTGAGCCCTTCTGTGTTAATCAGTGTTAAGGTTGAAGAGGATCCTTAATGTGTTTTCGATGAGATTGAGAAGATCTTTTGGGAAATTTATGCTACTAATGTGGAGGGTGTAGAATTTACTACCTATCAATTGAAGGATATAGCATACAAATGGTACAAAGAATGGGAATAGTCTAGAGGAGCTGATGCTTAATCTGCACTGTGGGGTGATTTTTTTAGTGATTTTCTAGAGTGCTTCTTTTTTCAAGAGTTGAGGTAGGAGAAATTAGAAAAGTTTGTTAATCTTAATCAAGGAAAGTTGACAATCAAGGAGTATGTCTTGAAATTCCATTAGTTGTCCTGATATGCTTCTGAGTTAGAGTCTAATATGAGGGATAGAATGAGAAAATTTGCTTCTACGTTGTCCTGTGATTTGATTCTAGAGAGTAAGGGTGCATTGTTTAACAAGGATAAGGACATCTCTATATTGGTTGTGTATATGTAACAGGTTAAGAAAGAGATGAAGAATCAGGTAGAGATAGGGGAAAGACAGAATAAGAAGTTTAGATTTTTAGATCATGGTTGAGGTAAATAGTAGAGTGGTAGAGATAGTGGAAAGCGGTTTTAGAAAAAGTGTGGGAGTTTTTTTACTTCTCTACGCCTAGTGCTCCTTATCCAAAGTCTTCGGGTGATTGTCATTCTCAGCATGATAGTAGATATAGGGTGCACGGCATCCAATCTCAGGCTGGTGGGGCTCAGTCCGCTCCATCATATTCTCCTTATAGATTCTGTGGGAAGATGCACCATGGGTTTTATGAAGAAGGGAGGAATAGGAGTTTTAAATTTGGTCAGACTAGTCATCTTCAGAGATATTTTCCTTCTAAGGTTTCTTTGGGGATGAATAAGATTCTCATTTCCGCTTCATCAACTTCTGTACCAAAGGGTTTTACTTCTACTTCTGGTATCTACACTTGCCAAAATTTCCTGTATGCTTTGCTTCTCCCAATGTCGTTACTGGTATGTTATGAATATTTTCTAATGAAGTATATTGATTGATTGATACAGGGTCTACTATTTCATATGTGACCCCATTTATGGCTGGGCATTTTGTTTTTGGTCCTGAGTGTGTCCCCGATGCTTTTTCTTTTTCAACCTTGATGGGTGACTCTTGTAGTTGTTAGGAGATTCTATAGGGTTTTTGTAGTATCTATTGGTGGTAGAGAAACTCCGGTAGATCTAATAGTGGTAGACATGGTTTATTTTTATGTCATATTAAGGGTGGACTAGTTGCACTCGTGCTATGCCTCCTTATATTGTTGGACCCTTAAGGTCACACTTAAATTCCCTAGTTCATTGTGTGGGAAGGGGGTTCTCTAGTTCCTAGGGAAGGTTCATATCATATCTTAGAGCTTGGAAGTTTATTTCCAAGGGATGCCTCTATTATTTGGTCTATGTTAAGGATTCTAACTCAGAGGGTCCTTCATTGTAATCCATTCGCGTGGTTAGTTAATTTCCTGAGGATTTTTCCCAATGATCTTCCTGGTATCCCTCTCAAAAAAGAGATTGATTTTGGGATTAACCTTGTTCCGGAAACTCATCCTATCTTTCTCCCTCTTTATAGAATGGATCCAGCTAAGTTGAAGGATCTTAAGGAGCAGTCGAAAGACCTCCTCAATAAGGGTTTTATCAATCCTAGTATGTCTCCGTGGGGGTGCCCCTATTTCTTTCATGCGTAAGAAGGATAAGCAATACAAAAGTAAAATGTGAAGGAGAGACACTCTAATACAACTGATATCTAAATATAACAAAGAGACAAGTATAATACATAAGAGATTGATAAGCAATACTCCGAATGTCAGGAGCTCACTATAAGTATTTGATTCATGACTGCTCCGCACGATGCACACATCAATGGCAATAACCCGTAATATGATATGCAAGTTGTACAAGTGTAGTAAGAGTACCAAATGAATGGTTCTCAGTAGGCAACTGCCCATTGAGTTCCAAAGATAAAGCAGATATATACAACATATAATCAGAATGAAAACTACACCAAAAAGTCCAGAGCTCATATAACAAGTCAATAAGAATAATAAGGGATATGTATCCTATTCAAGTCTAACACAATAAGACCAAGCGAGTTTCAAGGTGAACTATTATATTCCATCTAACATCATCAGACATCAATACTATACCATATATCCCAGGCCAAAATATGAATGAAGAGCGAAAGAAAGATATATATAGCAATATACAAGGTAAGGAAACGAATATACAATATGCACAAGCGAAGGAAGAGATATACGGTAGAACCTTAGCTTCATATAGCCATATTTATATACATACATACATACATATATATATATATATATATATATATATGCATAACAAAAACATACCCAGTATATTCCCACATAGTGGGATCTAGGAAGGGTAGAGTGTACACAGTCCATACTACTACCTCAGATGAAGTAGAGAGGTTGTTTCTGATAGACCTCCAGCTTAGAATCAATAACAATATAATAGAAACAATACATAAATACAAATAAACTTGTATAGTATGAAAAATATGCTAAAAACACTAGCTACAAAATAATACTTAAAACTATACATTTGAAACCATAGACAACACTCAACACCTACGAACAAGAAACTTCAACCACAAATACAGAACACTCCTCTACTGTCACCAACACCCTCCCACCCCCTCTACTCTTATTTGCCTCCACCACCACTTCCTATCAAAGGTCATGTCCTCTGTAAGCTATAATTGTTCCATATCATATGTAATAACATCCCTCTAATATTTCTTTGGCCTACCTCTCCCCCACCTAAAATCATCGATAGCCAGTATCTCACACCTCCGTACTGGTGAATCAGCACCCCTCCTCATCACATGCTCGAACTGACATAACCTCACTTCTCCTATCTTGTCCTCCACTTAAGCTACTCCTACTTTTTCTTGAATAGTCAGGTTACTCACCCTATACTTCCTTGTCTGACCACGCATCCACCGCAACATCCTAATCTCTGCCACTTTTACCTTTTAGAGATGGGATTTCATAACTGGCCAACACTCCACTCCATACAACATAGCCGGTCAAACTGCTGCTCTGTAGAACTTACCTTTAGGCTTTGGGGGCACCCTCTTATCACATAAAACTCCCGAAGCAAGACTCCATTTTAACTACCCAGCCCGAATACAATTCGTGATATCCTCATCAATCTCACCATCACCATGAATCATAGACCATAGTTACTTGCAACTCTCCCTTTTTTGTATGGCCTGAGAATCTAGCTTCACAACCACATCATTCACTTGCAACACATCACTAAAATTACACTCTAATAACTTTGTCTTTGTCCTACTCAACCAAAAATCTTTAGACTCGAGGGTTCTCCAAATGTCCAACTTATCATTAACTCTTACCAGAGTCTCGTCAATCAATACCACATTATCTGCTAATAGCATACACCAAGGAACCCCACCTTCAATATGTCGCATCAATACATAAATCACCAAGGCAAATAAAAAAGTTCTAAGAGTCGATGCCAGATGCAAACCTATCAAAACTGGAAAGTGCTCCGAATCTCCACCTACCGTCCTCACACGAGTCTTCGCGTCATCATACATGCCCTGAATCGACCTAATATAAGCCACAGGCACCCTTCTATCCTTCAAGCACCTCCACAGAATCTCCCTGGACACTCTGTCATAGGCCTTCTCGAGATCAATAAACACCATATGCAAATCCTTCTTCCTATTCCGAAATTGCTCCACCAATCTCCTCACATGGTGAATGACCTTAGTAGTCGAGCGACCTGGCATGAAATTGAACTGATTCTTACAGATAGCGACAACCCTTCTCAGTCTCAACTCTACCACCCATTCTAAAACCTTTATAGTATGATTCAACAACTTAATACCTCAATAGTTATTGCAACTATGAATGTCTCCCTTGTTCTTATATAAAGGAATCATCGCACTACACCTCCTTGCTTCAAGAATCTTCGCCGCCCTAAAAATGATGTTAAACAACCTTGTCAACCAGTCCAAACCTGCCCGACTAGTGCTCTTCCAAAAATCAACGAGAATCTAGTCTTGCCCCGTCGCCCTACCTCGACGCATGCTGCGAATAGTCCCCTTGACCTCCTCAACCTTAATTTGCCTACAAGGACCATAATCACGACACTCCTTACACTTTTCCAAATCCTCCAACATGAAACCTTTGTTCCCCTCATCGTTTAAGAGTGTATGAAAATAGGACTACCACCTTTTCTTATGCGGGCATCCTAAACCAACACTATACCAGCTTCTCTCTTAATGCACTGCACTTGGTACAAATTATGAGCCCTCTGCTCCCTGTCCTTAGCAATCCTGTACAACTTCTTATCCCCGACTTTCTACTCTAAATTCGCATACACACTATTAAAAGATATTGTCTTAGCTGCCGCAACCTCCAGCATAGCCTCTTGTCTAGATACCTTATACTCCGCTTTATTATTTTATCTCTCCTCCACCTTCTTTCTCTCAACCAACTTGGCATAAGTTAACTTCTTAGAATCAACCTTCCTCTTAACCTCTTTTTTCTACCACTAATCTGTTTAATGCTTACCAGATCGACCTCTCAAAACACCCAACACCTTTTTAGCGGTCTCCCTAATGCAACTACAAATTCTCTCCCACATCCTCTCTACTCTTCCAAGCCCCACTCCTCTTTAACTTCTCCCCCATCTACAAAGAACTAGCCAACGCTAAAGTACACCACTTAATCCTAGACTGTCATATTCTTTTTCTGTTTGCTGTTTTTGATTACTAAGTCCATCACCAACAACCTTGTTGAGTTGAAAGACTCTCGCTAGGTATGACTTTATAGTCTTTAAATAACGCTCTATTCTTCTTCCTAAGGAGAAAAAAGTCAATCCAAATCTTGGCCACTGAACTGGAGAAAGTAATAAGGTGCTCTTTCTTCTTCGAAAAGCTCAAATTCGGTATCCACAACCCAAAAGCCTTAAAAAATCCAAAAAAGAAGTTTTACCTTCATTTCTCTGCTTAAAACCAAAATCCCCATGAACATCATCATACCCTCTCAATAAAGACCCAATACGCCCATTGAAATCTCCTCCCACGAAAAGCTTCTCAGTGTTTGCGAGCCCTGCACTACCTTATCCAAAACCTCCCTAAAGCTCTTCTTCTCCTCCTCGTCCAAACCTACTTGCGGAGCATAGGAACTAATAACATTCACCGTAGACCCTCTAATGAACAACTTAATCGACATCAACCTGTCACTATCTCTCTTAACCTCCAGCATCTACTCCCTAAGATCCTCATCTACATACCTACCCTATTTTTATGTCTCACTCTACCTGAGTTCCATAACTTATATCCATCCACATCTCTCGCCTTAGTGCCCACCCATTTAGTTTCCTGGACACACTCTATACTAACCCTCCTCTTTACAAGAATCTTCACCGTCTCTATAGACTTACTTTGAAGCGTCCCTATATTCCGGGACCTAACTCTCAACCTAGAAGCACCCTTATCCTACCTAGCCCTACTCCTCCTCGCCCTCAACCCTGAACTCTCACCTAGACCCATTCCCTACCCCGACCCCAACCTATGACATGGCCCTATTCTACCAACTATCACCCTAACCACCACTTAAAAGGAGAACATAGGAGACAAAAACACGGCAAGCAAAATAGTACAACTAAAAATAACTAAATAATCCAATAAAACTAACAAATGAGGTTGTTATTCATAAGAAAAAACAAGCACTAATAAATAACACCTACTAAGTTATGATGAAATCAAAACCAGTAATCCCAAAGGAACAAGTCAAGAAAATTAAACAGGATATCCCGATAGACACAGAGATAGAAAACCTACATAAAATAAACTAGATAGAAATAAACTATAGAATAAACTAGATAGAAATAAACTATAGAAGACTGAAACGAGTGCAACTGATTATTGAAGAGGATGCAGTGGTGGATGTTTTCTTGAATTCTGGTAAATTCATGGAGAAATTGGTCTCTGAAATTTGATGTCACTTATTTTACCCTACTATTGTGTCGCTTCCCTATACCTGGTCGCCGAAGTAATAACGCTGGAGTGTCGCTAGAGTGTCTCCTGGGTGTTTTCCTGAATCAGCTCCGGTAGAGCACCACCTGTTGGTCGAGCCAATGGAAACCTTATCCCACTAATGATAGCAGAGTAAAGAGCAAAATAGGGATGAAAGTGAGAGAAGTAAGAGAGAAAATAGGAGAGAGATAAAGGGGCTTACCGTGAAATTTATGTACTATTGTCAGCGGTGCGCTGGTTCTGCTATTGTTAGAGGCTTCGTGTTGGTGCTGCAACAGTAAATATTCTAAAAGCCCCAAAAACATATCCAGTGAAACTTCTGTCACCGACTACCAGTCGCTTCTATACCAGAAAATCCAATCCGCGAATAATGCAAGATCCTCCCCATTAACAACTTTGGCTCCAAATACTTAACATTCAAGTAACGAAGATCAGACCTATATTGATGAATTTGCTTAAAGAATTAGAAGTCTCAAAGGTAGATGACAATTAGGATGGAATGACAGATAATCCCAAAATATCAATATCTCAATCTTCATTAATTTTTGTTATATTTTTCATATATATATATATATAAACATATATATATATATATAAACATGAGGTCATCTCAAAGAGTAATCTATATTATCTTATTTTTATTCTAAGACCTCATTATGATACTATTAGGATTTATTACTATCATACTCAGGGTTTCTAATCCTCATGGCTAGACATGAAATGATTGTGCATAATTGTGCAATCATAAGATAAAAATGGATGAAAACATACCTCAAATCTTGATACCAAATCAAATACCAATCTATCATAAGATGGGAATAATAATAATCATAACAAAGATAAAAACAATATCAATAATAACGCGAATAACCGGCTACTCCAGAAAACCAGATACCTAACCGAGCCTATGTGTACCCCCACTGCCCTAAACTCAGAAGGTTCAATAAATATACAACAACACAAGGCATATTCATCACTTATATCTATGGAACCGTTCCATACCAGCTGATAGACATAGGTGCATATTAGTGATAGGCGGTGCGCATGCAGGAATGAATGCAAGGTTGATTGTTAATATCACAACTCATCATCGTAATTAACCTCCAGCCTTTCTGGGTATCAATATATCATCACAGTATCCTCTAGCCTTCCCGAGTATCAATATATTATCACAGTATCCTCCAGAACTGTTGGGCATCAATATATAATCACAGTATTCTTCGGCCTTACCGGGTATCAATATATCATCAAAATATCCTCCTACCTAGTTGAGTATCAATATATCATCATAAACATCAATACATATATATTTATACACATACAATAGGTGCATGGGCTCAAGATGTGGAAAAAGGAAGGTAAATCTACAAATCTATTAGTATACTTATAATCGTATCGTAATAACAATATCTATCTTGTCAATACTTACCAACTATTCATTATTAGCAAACCAATGCTTTTGATCATTAAACTACTAGTTCACCATTCTTTACATGACCTCTAATTATTAGTCTAAGCATTATACTTATTCAAGGGATAGCAACTAACCATTACTTATTATACAACACATAAACACTTATCATCTAACCATCTTTTATTAATTGACATCATTCATTAACTAACCATCGTTAACCAACTAATCCTACTTTAACTATTCATTAATCAACCATTTAACAAATATTCATCATTATTAACTAGTCACCTCTTATTACCAATATCACATATTACCTAGCCTCATCACAATTCCACAATTACCGACCAATTAAAATCATGAACTTAGCCATCAATATCGGCTAATCTTCACTTTTGCTTGATCTAACCGCACCATAAGCCACGTATCAACCATCGCTAGCTACCATATTTCAACTAAGAAAGGCTCATTAACTAATATATTTAATTCCTAGCTAACAAGTGCTATTGTCTCCTAATAGACAACTAACTACCACATAGCTTAACCCTTAATTAAGAAAAACAACCATAAGATCATATTTCATCTAGAATCACATAAGTTACCGATACAATAATCATGAATGTGACAAATCTATGCATGCCATCACAAATAGCAAATCAATATAGTCATAAGCAACATACCATATCTTCCGTTATCCCATACTGGAGAGATATGTATATAAAACATGTACATGAATCCATAAACTGTAATCGTATCATTTTTAATGATAAACACTTCTCGGATATCCAATCGTTATCATAACATAACCCTTTGTCTAATAATATATTCGAAATAACCTCAACATAATAATAAGTCCCATATATGTACATGGAACACATTTCAATAATAACATTTATAAGTCGTAGCATATCTCTAGTCATCTCACATATAGGAGACATCTATCATCTAAGATGCATAATATTAATAAGCACGTAATCATCTCTTACATAGGAGGAATCTCACATCTAGGAGGCATAATATCAATATGTAATCATCTCTCACATAGGAGACATCTCATATCTTGGAGGAAAATTATCAATAAGCATGTAATTATCTCTCATATAGGAGGCATCTCATATCTAGGAGGCATAATATTAATAAGAAAGAGATCATCTCTCACATAGGATATCTTATAGCAATATGTCATTAATCATGACTTTGAGAAATATAACCTCTCTTGGAAAATAGTCATATCTAAGAGGAATATCATCTCTATAAGTCCAACAATCAAGTCTAAGAGGAAGTAGCATCTCTATAGGCCCAACATCAAGTCTAAGAGAAAAGTAGCATATGTTTAGGCCACATCAAGTCTAAGAGAAAAATAGCATCTCTATAGGCCACATAACGTATCTAGGAGGAATATCATCTCTAAATGCCCAATATCACTTCCACAAGTTGTATCATAGCCATATCACAAAAAGCCACAATCTGGGGAACATCAATACAAGTTACCAAGACTCGAAGTAACCTTATACTAAATTTTACAAGACACATCTACCTCTAACATCCGCAACTAAGCCCATATGGCTAACACCATTCTTGGCCTAAGTAGGCCAGACAATCCCACTACAAAACCTCAATTTCCATAATTAGGCACACCATGCCCCAACTAGGCTAAGGTATCTAGTTCAACTTCTCGATGTCAAGTAAGCCACATTAAGGCTTAAGATAGGAACTCCAACTAGAAACAACAGTACTCAAGTCAACTCTACCCAAGTTACAATTTCAAGAGTACCACACCAGTCCAATAAGGTTAAATTTACTATTTATGCTTCAAATTCTAAAACCACATCCCAAAAATAGCATTACATCAAAACCATGCTTCAACTAATATAAACTAGAGAGGGAAGGTAATAAAGTTAAAAAGGGTATAAACATGCCATCTTACGAGTCCAAAACCCTTACGTAATCTTAAAATATCACAATCAAGGCTAAGTTACTTTACACATAATCAAACTTAACATCCAATTCACATGTGGTATATATCACACGTCATATATGAAGAAAAGTAGACAGAATCCTACCTCAAAGACAAACCGCAAAACCTCACATCATGCACCATATGTGTGTTTTCACTTTACAATCCCCAATGCTATCACACTAACAAAACAATGGTCTACTCGTCAATACTAGTCTAATAATACCTATATTGAACCATTGTTCTTGAGGTCTAAAAATGATACCAAAACCCCTAAGTGGGTTCCACATAAGGAAAATGAGTTTTTGAGACCAACCCACTCTTCAAATACCATTAGGGAGTTATATCCCTTAAGAAATGGATGACAATTAAGCATACTTTGGAATAAAATCAAGCCCTAAGATAAATTGGTTTTTTGGATCCAAACTAGTAAAATCAAGCATGAATTCAAGCAATTCTTACCTTAAATATGAAGATAATCGCGATAGAAGATTATTATAGGACTCCTAAGTCTCTCACTATCACCAATTTGTGATTAGCACACCACTTTAGGGTTTCTAGGTTTTAAGACAATGGAGAAATGGCCAATTCTCAGCCTAAATGGTTGTTTAAATAACCCTTCCAAGGCCCTCAGGAAGGGCGATGATGAACCCTCACGTGCCGCATTTTCTATAATCGTGATCGTTATGAGGCCACTGCAATCATGGTATTTTTTCTGCACTTGGCAATGGCTGAAACTTGGAATTAGATTTCAAGTTTCAGCCAAGGCCTCGGGATTAATCCAGAAGCCAACTTTTACAAATTAGATATGTAACCACCCTAAATTTGATATTCTAGATGCATTTATGTAGTTAGATTTTCAATTCGTGGTCGTTTCACTGAAGTTTTCACCTAGTGGTCATTTTTAACCAGCGAAAACTTCTAATTAGAGAATTGGTTCTAAGAACCAAATGAACTGCTTGGTGACTTAATTGCCGACCCCAACGAGTCATAAATGACTTTGGGTAGCTATGGAGAAGATCAAACAACAAAAATAAGCCTAAATATAGGAAAATGACCTGAAGGGTCATTACAATATCCATTGCTAAAAGGAATTTAATCCCTGAAATTCAATGAATAGAAAGAATCTCAATAACTCAAAGGGATGTAGTACTGAGCCCGCATGTTCCATGACTTCCCAGATAACCTCCGTGGAGAGAAAAATGCTTCTAAGGGATTTTTCCACTGGTATCCCTTTTTCAACCAGCATCCTAATTCTTCTTCCACATATCCACAACTCAACTTAACCACTAACTGGCCTCAAACTGAACAAAGAAGGATAATGTACACACATCTGAACTACATCACGTTGATACCATCTCTTACTCAAATAAATCAACTAAGGCTCAACCAAGCCAAAGTCAACCCGAGTCATAAATCAACCCACTAAATCCAAATCAAAATATACACTCCATTTACCATTTTGCACATGCTATCTACTCCAAGCTAGGAGAAAAATCACTTGAGTATCACCCATGCAGTCTCGTCACATTGAATTCAAAGAACTAAAGTTGATCCGCTGAAATTCCACTTGACAAATAAGAGAATAAGCTCTAAGGCACTATTTGGTACACAAATGGAGACAATCATGGAATGTAGTCCATGCTTATACTTCAACCACTATGGATGAAAGTCAAACTAATCTCAAAGTCCAAAGTATAATTACTAATCAATGAATATTCTGCTCTGGGATGGCTCATCCACCAAGAATGAAGTCATACCTAATCAAACTCGACTATATTACCCCCACAGAGTATATCATCAAAAATTTACAGAGAAATCTAAAACTCGAGATCAAATTTGAAATAACCAATATGGGGCCCATAGGCTATCATCTAAACACTTATTAACTATAATCCTTCCAATGTGAAGAAGACTAAATAGGAAAGTATAGTAGGCTCAACTAGCCTATAAATAACCTGATCAAAGATAAGTCTAAAACAAAATATATGGGCAAGCTCTACAACATCAAGCTCAAATCTCAATACTAGGGCTAAATTGCTTGGTCTCAACTATCTAAATAAAAACTAAAAATGGGTAGGAATTAATGCTCCAAATCTATCATACTTCAAAATCACCATTTGGAGGATTCAAATATGAAATTGAGCTAATAAGGTTATATAAATGCCAACTATCTCAAATCGACTCTACTATTGAAATCTGACATACCTGAGATAAGTCATACAAGCCATAGTATAGACATGTCTGAAGAGAAAAATCACCACAAGGGTAATCATTGACTGATAACACACACAACCAACTTTATATCAGTTGGATGTCATAAAATATAGCCACAAAATACGAATCATACAAAAGGATGAATCACTGGATAAAAATGCATATAACCTACTCCATATCTACTGGAGAGAATAAACTACCCAAATATACTCAAAGACTTCCCAATGCTAAAATCACACCAGGAATGGACAAAGCTCTAGCAACTCAAAAAATTCAACTTAGGCTAGAAACTAACCACTCCAATACTCCCTCTCGACAATAAATAGCCATAGGTATATGTCATCAAGGAGAAATACTCTACCAAACCTCATTAGGCTGAGCAAAATCTGAAATAAGTATTTCCCAAATCTACCCCATAATCTCATCATCGAAAAAAAAAAATACCAATCTCAAAACTAAGGTCAAAGTCAAAACCACTAACAGAAAATCAACAAATCGAGAAAAGGAACTTCCAATTTTCCAACTCATGAAGCAATCACAGTAAAGGCCACCTACCTATAACTCTCTAACCCCACTTAAAAAAAAACACTATCATAGGAAAGGAGTTTCTAATCTCCACATTAATAACAAGGGAAACTTTCACAATCTAGCAAACTCAACAAATAGAAAAGGTGAATCGATTATATCACAGTCTCAACACCACTATCAAGTGATGAAATAGCCATAAAAAGAAAGAACCTCAAATTTGTCAATATCACAAAAGGGAAATATCGAAAGAGATAATCAAAACAAAAGTCATCGTAACCCAGGAAGTATGTCTAAGGATCTCAAACTTACTAATAGCCAATATAACTAAATTACCAACTGTAGGGTCATAACAAAGCCACAAGAGGTCAACCTATCATTAGATATCATAATACATCCCTAAATCAATCTAATATAGCTAATCAAGAGAGAATACAGTAAACCTCTTCATACTAGGGGTAATAAATCATTACATTAGGCTATATCTACTAAAACCACCGAATAATATCATAAGAAAATGAAAGTCTAACTAGATAACACTAGTCTATACAACTACGCAGCAATAATCAATTACATCAAGTGACAATATAAAGTAATAATATCAAGTAATATTAGTAACCTCATGCAGCGGTAGCAATAGCATTAGCAACATCAATATCAACATACTGAACCGGTGGTACCAAAATAAACATCAATATCATGTACCACTCAAAGGCTATAATAGGGCTGATAAGCCAAGATAAATGGGACTGGAAACCAAAACACATCTATAAGGGAACAACATCAATATAGATCTACTCTATCCACAACTAAAAAAAATAAACTACGAAGTAGTAACATAATCATGAATCCAATATTAGGGCACATAATAATAAATATCAATTTATAAAGGCATAAAATCACCAATGGGTATGAAAAATCTAATACATATAATAAAAGATAAAGGCAGGAAATAAAGCACATCAATTGTGGTGACATCCACAATCACATGTCTATCATGCATAATAAGGAATAAATTTGAACGCGCCCTACTCAAACGGACCAATGGAATTATCAACTGAGGTTCCACGCACACTATCTTTAATTGAAGATGCCATAATATCATAAGACTGATCCAAATTAGATGAATGATAGTAAATCCCATGTCGGGGACAGTCCCTAGACTAGTAGTCAGTCTCTTTGCAGTCGAAGTAAACTTTTGAGGCACTAGCATGGCATGAACATAAACTAAGCCCAAATAGATGGTCTATTAGCTAAGAGAAATCTGCAAAAATATGTCCATACATCTAAAATCACGTCTTGACTCAGGCACTCTAGGATAGAGAGGAATATGTGCTACTCTGGCTTATTATCCATCTCATACTTTGGGAATTATCTGAACCAGTGTCTCATCATAACATAATCAATTCAAGATACTTGAATACTTTAATATACTACCCCTCATAATCCAAAATGGTCGCTATGTCCTGAAAAACCATAACACACTCCTCTTGTTTAATGGGGACCCTATCCACTATGATCATAACGACTATTCTGACAATTACTCAAGTATGGGATACTATTTTTGTAGTGCTGATGGGCTGCAAGTGAAGTTGAACTCTACCGGAGGGGCCCTCATTCTTGAATAAAATACCAATAACACTATATCTCTGGCATGCCTCTTTCTGCAATTCCCATAAGTCTTAATACTTTCTCTCTATAGCCCTCTTATAATTAACACCTCGAGGGAAGAAAGGTTCAGCTTATATTAAGTGATTTATTGCCAAAATGAGTAACAATACTAACCCTTTAACACATCCATGCACCTATGTCCAAATCAGAAGGATATAACATAGGAAAATACCTAGACCACACGAGGAATCCAATATCATACTCACCACTGGTAAATAACCCTGACGAGTACCAGTAGACTCAACTCTGGTCTAAGGATTGCTCAATGAATTAAAAATCATCCATGGCTGAGAGGGATCTACAACATAACTCACATTTTCAATGTTGAACCTCAAAGACTGAAGTAGTCACAAGATCAACTAGAGACTAAGCTGGACCAAATCCTTTTTGGCTGCCCCTGAAGATCTTTGATATCCATCTCTTATTCTTTTATTTGATTCTGCGTTGAAACTTTGGAAATGCATATTAAAGTCTCATCTGCATCTATCGATAATGTCGCATCATCCTCCCAGGATAAAATAGAGTCAAACAATATGTTCGACGTTTATAGAAAATGCAAACATACAATAAGGAGTCAAGAAGTGAATTTCCTAAAATGTCCTTATAACTTTCTGAAAGATAGGATACAGATGTCTCCACACTCACTTGTTGGACTCTACTGACACTTAACTTTTGTACTAGAACATCATTAAAACCTAGGAGCTAATACTAATTTGTCACAAATCAATTCATCAGATCATGATAGTACCTACCATTACCTAATAGTAGGCTAGCCAACCCATAGTCCAAAATGGCTAGTAACAGACTACTCAATAATATCAAGAAAAGAATGTAGAATAAATGAGGTAAAGATCAATACATAAGAAAATCCCAAAACCTGGTGGTATTAGTACAAGAGCTTCTAATATATTAAGAATACAAAAGTAAAATATACAGGAGAGATACTCTAATACAAATTATCTCCAAATACCACATAGAGACTAGTATAATATATAAGAGAAAGATCACCAATAGTTTGAATGTTAGGAGCTTACTTTAATTCTTTGATACATGATACACATATAAACACCAATAACACGTACTAGATCTGTATGCTGTACAATTATGGTATAAGTACCACAAAAATGGTACTTAGTAAGAAACTGCCCACTGAGGTCCAAAGATAAAGAAAATATATGCAATATATAAATAGGATTAAAACTACACCTTAGATTCTAGAAATTATATAACAGGTCAATTAGAATAATAAGGGATAACTATCTAGTTTAAGTCCAAGAGTATAACATTACAAGACTAAGTGAGTGTCAAGGTAAACTATCTAATTCTAGCAACCTTCATTAGACATCAATACTATACCATATATAGTGTTATAGCTTCATATAACTATATATATTTATACACACATATAAATATGAGGTTATCTCAAAGAGTAATCTAGATCATAATATCCTCATTCTAAGACATCATCATAATACTATTAGGATTTCTTACTATCATACTCAGGGTTTCTAATCCAAATGGCTTGACATGAAATGATTGCTCATTATAGTGAAATCATAAGATAAAAGAGACCGAAAACATACCTCAAATATTGATACCAAATTAATAACCAATGTATCATAAGCTAGCCATAATAATGATCATAACAATGACAATAACAGTATTAATAATAGTGTGAATAACTGACTACTCCGGACAACCATATACCTAGACAAGTCTATGCTTACCCCCAATGCCCCATACTTGGAAGGCTCAATCAACATATAATAATACAAGGCACATTCTTTATCTATATTTATGCAACCATCCTATATCGGCTAAAAGACATAGGTGCATATTGGTAATAGGTGATGTGCATGCATGAATAAATGCAAGGTACATAATTAATATCACAACTCATCAAAGCTATTACCATTATGACCATCATTATCATAATTAACCTCCAACCTTGTCGGGTATCAATATATGATAACGGTATCCTCTGACCTTATAGGGTATCCATATATCATCTGAGTACTCTTCAACGTTGTTGGGTATCAATATATCATCATAGTATCCTCCAGTCTCACCGGGTACTAATATATCATCATAAACATCAATACACATATATTAATAGACATATAATAGGTGCAAAGGCACAAGACTTGGCAAAAAAAGGGTATTAGTATACTCATAATCATAATCATGTCATCATAACAATATGTATCTTTTAAATACTTTCCAACTATTTATTATTAGCTAACAACACTTATTATCACTAAAAAACTAGTTCACTAGTCTTCACATAACCGCTAATTATAGGTCTAAACATTATACTTATTCAAGGGATAGAAAATAACCATTATTTATTCAACAACACATAACTGCTTATCATCTAACCATCTTTTATTAACTGATATCATTCATTAACTAACCATCATTAACTAACTAACCCTTGTTTAACTATTCATTAATCAACCATACTAGTAACTATTCATTATTATTAACTAGTCACCTCATATTACCAACATCACTTATTATCTAGCCTCGTTAGTATATATCTCCATAACTATTGACCTATTGACATCACAAAGTTAGTAATCAATATCAACTAATCTTCACCTATGCTAGACCCAACCTCACCCTAAGCCATGTATTAACCATAGATAGCTAACATATTTTAACTTATCAAGACTCATTAACTAATACATTTTATTCCTAGCAACCAAATGCTATAGTTTCCTAATACAAAACTAACTACCACATAGCTTAACCTTAATTAAGCAGAATAACCATAAGATCATGTACCAAATCTTTGAATGCCATCACTAATATCTAATCAATAAATTCATAAGCAACATACCAAATCTTCATCTATTCCATACCGAAGAGATGTGCATTTAAAACATGTATATGACTCCATAAACTATAATTGTATCCTTTACATTGATAAACACTTCTATAATACCCAATTGTTACCATAACAGGGCCTTGACCCAATAATATATCCAAAATGACCACAACATCATACTCATGGCTTTAAGCCCGTATACATATTCAGAACTCATATCAATAATCATATTTTTAAGTCAATCACATATCTATAGTTATCTCACATATAAGGGGCATATCTTATATAGGAGGAATAATATCAATAACCACGTAATCATCTCTTATATAAGAGGCATCTCATATCTAGGAGGCATAATATCGTTAAGCATGTAATCATCTCTAATATATGAGGCATCTCGCATCTAGGAGGCATAATATCATTAAGCATATAACTATATCACATATAGGAGGCATCTCACATCTAGGAAGAATATATCAATAAGCATAAAATTATCTCTTATATAGGGTATCTTATATCAATAGGTCATACATCATGACTATGAGGAATATCACCTCTCTAAGAAATTGTCATATCTAAGAGGAAAATAATCTCTATAGGTCCAACAATCAAGTCTAAGAGGAAGTAGCATATCTATAGGTGAAATATCAATTCTAAGAGTAAAGTAGAATCTCTATAGGCCACATCAAGTCTAAAAGGAAAGTAGAATCTCTATAGGCCACATAACATAGCTAGGATTAATATCATCTCTAAATGCCCAATATAACTTTCATAAGGGGTATCATAGCCATATTTCAAAATACCACAATCTAGGGAACATTAATGTAAGTTACCAAGTTATGAAGTAACCTTATAATAAGGTTTACTAGCTTTATCTATGTCTAATATCTACAACTAATCCCATAAGGCTAACACAAGTCTTGGCCTTAGTGGGCCGGACGATCCCACTTCGAAACCGCAATTTCCTTAATAAGGTACACCATACCCTAACTAGGCTATGATATATAGTTCAATTTCTAGATATCAAGCAAGCCACAAGCTTTAGATAGGATCTTCAAATAGAAAGAAGGGTACTCAAGTCAACTCTACCCAAGTTATGGTTTCAAGACTATTACACTAGTCCAATAAAATTAAATTTACAATTTATGCTTCAAATTCTAAAGCCATATCCAAGACATAGTATTACATTATAACAAAGCTACAACTAATCTAAAATAAAGAGGGAAGGTAAGGGGGTTAAAAGGGGTATGAACATCCCATCTTACGGGTCCAAAACCCTCATCTAATCTCCAAACATCACAATTAAGGATAAGTTATTTTACTCATATTCAATCCTAACATCCAATTCACATGCAGTATACATCACATGTCATCAATGACGAAGAGTAGACAGAAGCCTACCTCAAAGTCAAACTGCAAAACCTCATATCATGCACCATATGCTTGTCTTTAATTCACAATCCCCAAAATTCCATCATATTAACAAAACCATGATCTACTCATCAATATGAGTCTAATGAAGCCTATATTGCACCATTGCTCTTCGGGTAGAAAAATGACACCAAAGCCCCTAAGTAAGTCCGACATATGGAAAAATAAGTTTTGGAGGCCAACCCACTCTTTGAATACCATTAGGGAGTTATATCCCTTAATAAATGGGTCATAGTCAAGAATATAAGTTATATCCCTCAAGAAATGGGTGACAATTAAGCATACTTTTGGCTAAAATCAAGCCCTAAACTAAATTAAGGTTCTGGGTCCAAACCAGGAAATTCAAGCATAAATTCAATGGACTCTTACCATAAATTAAAGATAATCTCAATAGAATATAATAATCAGTCTTCTAAGTTACCCACCATGACCAATTTATGATTAGCACACTATATTAGGGATTTTAGGTTTTAAGAAAATGGATAATTGGGTAATTCTCAGCCAAAATGACTATTTAAGGGATCCTTCCTAGTCCATTAAAAAGGGAAATCAAGAACCCTCATGTGTTGTGATAGCGTCCACAAGATTGCTATGAGGCCATTGCAATCGCAGAATTTTTTTTTTACTTTGCAATGGCTGAAACTTTGAATTTGATTCCATATTTTGGCCAAAATATCACGATGCATCCAGAATCTAATTTTTTCAAATGAGATATGTAAAAACCCTAAATTTGAAATTCCAAATGTGTCAGAAAAGTTGGATTTTCAATCAGAGGTCTTTTCACTAAAGTTTTTACCTGGTGGCTACTTAGAATTAGTGATGACTTGGAAATAGAGAATTGGTTCTATAAACCAAACAAACTACCCAATGACTAAATCGTCAGCCCTAGCAGTTCATAACTGACTTAGGGCAACTATGGAGAAGCTCAAACAGTGGAAATAAGCATAAATATGGGAAAATAACCTGAAGGGTGATTACATAAGTTTCTTCTTCCTTAGATTGATGATTTATTTGATCAACTTTAGGGTGCTAGGCATTTCTCCAAGATTGATTTTAGATCTAGTTATCATAATCTAAAGATTATAGAAGTGGATATCCCTAAGACTACCTTCCAACTTTGGTATGGTCATTATGAGTTCTAATAATGACTTTAGGATTGACTAATTTCCCATTGACATTTATAGACTTGATGAATATGATCTTTCATCAGTTTTTAAATTTTTTAATTATATTGTTTATAGATTATATTCTGGTGTATTCTAAGAATGAGGTGGATTATGTTTATCATCTATGTATTATATTGTAAGCCTTGAAAGATTAGCAATTGTATGCTAAGTTTATGAAGGGTAAATTTTTAGTGAAAGCTATTACTTTTTTGGGTTCGTAAAGGTATTATGGTGGAACCTCAGAAAGTTATAGTGGTTAAGAAGTGGCCTAGGCCCACAACTTCAACTGATATCCAGAGTTTTTTGGATTTTTTAGTTACTATAGGAGATTTATGAATATTATCTCAACTATATCTTCCACATTCACTAAGTTGACCCAAAAGAAGGTAGTTTTATTCTCTGACGTTTGTTAGGGTAGTTTTGAGAAAATGAAAGATAAGTTGACTTCATCTCCAATTCTAGCTCTTCCTGAAGGGACTAATGGTTTTATTGTCTATTGTGATGCGTCCCATGTGGGACTTGGTTGTGTGTTGATTCCACATGGTAGGGTGGTGGCCATTTCTTTGAAGCAGTTGAAAGTTCATGAAAAGAATTACCTAACTCATAACTTGGAGTTGTTCATTGTGGTGTTCGCATTAAAGATCTGGAGTCACTATTTTTATGGATTCTATGTAGATATATTTTCTAATCATATGAGCCTTCAATATGTGTTCACCCAAAAGGAGCAGAATCTCTAACACAAGTGGTGGCTTGAGTTGCTGAAAAATTACCACATGAGTCTCCACTATCAACCACGTAAATCTGATATGGTTGTTGATTCTCTTATCATGTTATCCATGGAAAGTCTAGCTCATGTGGATAAGAATAAGTTGGAGTTTGTAATAGATATTCATCATTTGGATAACCTTAGAGTTCATCTTTTGGACTCTATGGATAGTGGTATGTTTATGCAAGAGGTGGCAAAGTCCTTCGTTGTTGTTGAGATAAAGGAGAAGTAGGTACTGGATCTTATCTTGACAAAAATTAAGAGGGATGGAGGACAACTAAAGGTTGTATATTTTGGGATTGGTGGTAATGATATCTTGAGGTACCAAGGCTAATTATGCGTTTTTAATATAGATGGGTTGAGACAGAGAATATTAGTAGAGACTCAAGAGTCATATTATTTCATTCATCCTATTTAGATAAATATGTATCATTATCTTAACAATATTTACTGGCGGAACAGTATGAAGTGATATGTGGCTAGTTTTATGGCTAAATAATTGGTGTGTCAACAAGTGAAGGTTAAGCACCTGAGGCTCAATTGGTTGACTCAAGAGATTGAGTTTCCAATGTGAAAGTGGGAAGTGATTAATATGGATTTCATTATCGGTCTTACTCGGTTACAAAATCATTTTTATTTGATTTAGGTTATTATGGATAGGATGACTAAGTCTTCTTACTTTTTGTTAGTGAGGACTAGTTAATCAGTAGTGTATTATGCGAAGTTGTTTCTCCAAGAGATTGTGAAGTTGGATAGGGCACCTATTTCTATCATGTCATATTGTGGTTCTCAATTTTCATCATATTTTTGGCACTCATTTCATAGAGGTTTGGAAACTAAGGTGAAACTTAGTACTGCCTTCCACCCGTTGTCGAATAGGCAATCAAATATGACTATTTAGACGCTATAAGACATTCGTTGGGCTTATGTGATTGACTATGGTGGTAGTTAGGTTGAGCATTTTCCTCTAAAGAGTTTACGTATAATAATAGCTACTACTCTAGTATTGGAATGGTTCCATTGGAGGCATTGTATGGTAGGAGATGTAGATCTCCCATTGGATGGTTTGAGGTTAGAGAGGTAAAAATGTTTGGTCCAAATTTTGTTTACCAAGCTATAGAAAAGGTGAATGTGATTCAGGATAGAGTCAAAGTTGCCCAAAGTCACAAAAAGTCTTATGTGGATATGAGGCATAGGGAGCTATAGTTTGAAGTTGGTAATTAGGTATTTTTGAAGTTGTCTCTTATGAAGGGAGTAATATGATTTGGAAAAAGGTAAAGCTCAGTCCCTAGTATATCAGCCTGTATTTGGTTTTGAAGAGTGTTGGTAAGGTTGCGCATGAGTTGGAGTTACATCTTTTTTGGGGCTCTATTCATCTGGTATTTCATGTTTCGATGTTGAGAAAATTTGTATGTTATTCTTTGATGCTTATTCCTTTAGCAGAGATGGGTATTTCAAACTCCTTATCATATGATTAAGTCTCAATCGAGAACTTGGACCATCAAGTTTGGTCAGTTGCGAATGAAGGAAATAGCTTTGATAAAGGTTCAATAGAGAAACCACAAGGTTGAAGAGGTTACTTGGGAATGTTAAGAGGACATGAAGTCCAAGTATCCATTCTTGTTTCCCTCTCAGGACAATTATGAATAAGGCATGTGTTATTCTTAATATCTTTGTATTCTAACTTTGTTAAAGAAAAGAATGATTTCCTGGATATCTTTTATTTTCTGAGTTTGTTAATTATAAAAGTATGGGAGCATAGATTCAAATTATGTTAGCAATTTCCTTGTCGTATTTTTCGAGGACGAATGATCCAAGTGGGGGAGAATTGAAACACCCCATATTTTGGCCCTTGAAAATTTCTTGAGCTGTAGGTTCACTTCCTTTGTTAAGACTGGACCCCTAGAGTTGTAGGATGTCTTGACGACTCATTGGGAAGAGTCATGACAAAACTAATATGTTTGTCGCTTTGTTCTACTCTGAGTACGAATGTCTCACAGTAAGCCATGAGGATATGTTATGAGTCATAATTTTAAATCGTAGGATGTCTGGTGTTCAATTTATTTTGGTTCTGAGTTGCTCATGACTATACCTTACGAGTTACAAGATCTTACTATGAGTTGTTTCGTAGAGTCGTAAGGTGGCAGTGTGTAGGGGTCCTAGTCACTATCTTGGTTATGACTTGTGGTGATGAGTCATATGCTGAGGTTACAATTAAAGAGGTCAATACCTGGTCAAAGGAGGTACTTTTTAAGTTTTTAAGTTGAGGGAACTCAACGGACATTTTCCACTTTAACCCATTGGACCCCACAACTTAAAACCTTCCTTAGGACTTCATTATGATATTATTCCCAAAAAATAATCTAAAATTCTCTCTCAAACTTTCTGTTCAATTTAAGGCTAGGATTTTAAGAGGTTGATCCATTAAGGTTCTCAAGGGTGATTTATCTTCGTACATCTTACTATTTCAGTCATGTTATTCTTCCCTCAATGTTAATTTTGTAAAAGCATATGACTTAAATTATTGTTCATGAAATTATTTTGATGGTTTTGAAACATGGGTTGGTGGTTTTTAATGTTATCAATTGAACATTGTTTCTCATGGTTTATATATATAATTTTCATGCTTTTATTATGGTTTTGAACTTGTGGGTGCTTGGGTATGGTGAGTGAACTAGGAAATTATGGCTTTCCCAAACTTGTGACTTTTGAAGTGGTTATGACCCCAACCCCATTATAAAATTTTAGTTTTAATTATGAAAACAATAGGAATTTGGAAAATTGAACTAGTTTTAAACTATTGTATGATATAGAGAAGTATTTGAAAAACAGTGGTATGATTTAATGAAAAAGGGAGTAAGTATTCCCCAATGTGTATTATTAAATTAAGAGAGTTGTTCTTTCTAAATTATTGGAAATTATTTTTGTATGATGTGTTACCTTGCAAGTGTAGTTGGTATGACGATACCAACTATGTATGTCAAAAAAGTATATTGTGTTCATTTAATGGGAATGTGTGACAATTGTTTTAATTAAGATCTAATAAGGATTATGTTGCAAAGTAGTGAAAGTGAAGGTCCTAGTGACCGATACCGGAAACAACATTTTCCGATGTGGGGGTCAAAGTAACTAGGGAGATTCGAGTCCACCTTATTATTATTTCATGATTAAGGAGGTTCGATTCCTTTGTAAATCATTATGCAATAGGGTTCTTAAGTCACCTTGGTATATGTTGGAGTGTTTGAATTCCCTGTGTGCATATATATGAGATTATTCTCCAGTTTGTGTGGTTAGCCATACTAGAGTCTGACCAGAGGGTGAGAGATGGAGCACATATATCTCGTGGGTGCTATTATATGACGGTTAAGCTACACGATCCAAGCTAAAGTTTTGAAAATCATGGTAATCCTTTTCCCTATCTCGGCATGCGATATATATATATATATATGCAATTTTATTTGATTATATGCATTGGATTTTGAATGATTTTAAACCATAAATTATATCATTATGTTATCCTTATCCCTGATTTTCATGCTAGCATTCACCCTACTAATCGTCTTCGAACACTATATCCCTATGTAATGTAGGAATTGGTCATACCTCTACTCTTCCTACTTAGTGACTTGGATTCAAGGAGAACTTTTGAGTTAGTATAAAGTGGTGATATTCCTTAGTTCGGAGGACTCCATTTCATGCTATGGATTTCCTTATGATTATACTATACCTTTGGTCTTAGTTTTGGCTATGGTCGATGGAATATCCGGATTGGATATTTTTTGGCTTTGATTAGAGTCTTTATCGAACAACTATAGGCATGGGTCATGTTGGTATTGGTACTGGTATTGGTATTGGCATTGATACTGGTATTGGTTGTGGACTGTTGGTTTTGGTTATAGACTTATCCTAGTGTTTTAAAATTGATAAATTTTTATCTTGTTATATGCTTGAAATTTAGTTGACCTCGGGGCGTGGTATGTTTTATATGGTTAGGTGTAAGGTTGATCTTTAGTCCACATGGGACATGAGATGCCCATCACGGCCAGGCCATTGTTCGGGTGATGACATGATCTTAGATTGACTGTCCAAAAGCTTAGGCTTTGAAAATAAGGGCAAACTTATAGTATTTGATGCATATTGATTGAAACTTTTTATATGAGTGTGAAAGTCTCTTGACCGTCCCTACATTGACATGAATGATTTTATATGAGTGATTCAAACTTTTTTGTTGTGAGGGCACATGGGTTTTATTGCTAGATGCCTACTTGTTTGGGTAGTGTAACTTATAAATATGCATGGTTGTTTGTGTAATGCCATAGCTTGATTCCCGCATATCACATTATTGTGCTTCATGTATACACACAGTTGGTCTTAATGTATTAAACTTGGAGAGGGTAATATGTTTTGAGCTAAACATGATAATTGACTTCCATAGGTATCTTAGGTTTCTCTTAATTAAGAATAATCGTATATTTTATTGTGTTTTTCTAGCCTGAGGACATGCAACGTTCAAAGTTGAGGGTCTTGATGTGCTATGGTTTCATAGAACTTACAATGTTAAAACATAGAGAATATGCATAAACCTAAGGCTATTTTTTTGGATTTAATATGTTTTTGGAGTAATTTTGCAGGAAACTAAGTTTTGGATGCTAAACAAAAGAAAAACATGAAAAGTTGAAGTTTTGGGCTACTTACTGAGGAACTTATTTTGAGTAGGTGCCATTTACATAAGTATATGACTAAGTAAGTTCCTAAGTAGGTGTTAGAACTAGAAGTCTAGAGGCTTAGGAGCAGAAAAAGAAAGACCTTGACACTTACTAAGAGCACCTACGACCTGTAGGTTCCACCAACGGTCCATAGATGCTAGAGTAGGTTGCAGAACCACGAAGTCCAAATAGTGTTTAGCTGTCATGACCAAAGCCTACCCCTTAGACGCAATCGGATTCTTAAGGCCACAAGTGAACCCAAGCTAGCCCACTATCTAGTACCTGCTATGAGCACTTAATAATATAATAATGGAGCAAAATGTGCAGAAGATAATCTAATAAAATACTGGTACAATGTTATACTGAAATATAATTCAGCATTTCTGAAACAATTAAATAGACTAAAAAACTAACTGACTTTCTATCTACCCGGTAACCTCTAAAAATCACAAGTAGTTGATGGGAAAAAACCCTAACTAACTCTTATTGGCTGAACATAATGAGATGCTAAAATAGCGGTAATAACTTGCCATGTCCTCGATGGATGAGGACTCACCACTACTGTTACTGTGTAGTGCTAAACTTTTTAAGGATGGTTGAGGAACTAAGAGTCTGAACCTATGTTATAAGACAACATATCATAAGAGTAAAGTATATGATTAGTACTTTGAATGTATTTGTACGTGAGGTAAGGACTAATTGAAATATATATGGTAAGTGAACATGGATGTATGAACATGTAAAACTGAGAATGCTAGACCAAGTAAGGTATGAACTGAATTTAATCTATAAAATGACTGACTGAATAACGAAAAATCCGACTGCTTGGTCAAGAAAACTGAAATTGATATAGACTGAGTACTAACTGATACTATGGGAGCTATATGTAACCAGCATGTGTAAATCTGACCTAATTGGGGTCCAACTAGTAACCCCAGTTGTAAGGGAGTCAAGTCCTTTCCACAGGTACTAACAGTAGCTGTGTGGATCCACTAAACTGGTGTCCTGGAGGACTATGGAGTCACCCTCTAATGGAAGGTACCTCTAACATAATGTCAACCCTCAACTGGCAGAAAGAACTCTCAAAACTATGTGGGCTATGTAGTTCTGGAACTCGGGGATTTCTACTAAAGTTGCACCCTCTACTGGTAGTGAGCCCCCATCCCTGGGTTTTTTCGATGCTCAATGCTACTCCTAACTAAACTGACACTATTTTTTACTAAGATCAATTGAACATCTCAACTGATATTACTCAACATAATCATAACAAACTGAGTATGAAAATAAAATCATGAATGGACTAACTCAATACTTAAAAAGTATGAAACATGAGTAAACACATAGGTATCGGGTGTTCATAACCCTCCAACACTAAATTATTGCTAAATTATATAATAACTCTTAAAACAGTGATATAAAATTATGTTTTAGAGACCCAAAATATAGGACATTTCAATACATGAGTAACATACATGAATTTAAGCATGCGGTGTTTTAAACGTAGGAGATTAACAATTTCTCAAGGTTTGGTTCATAACTTGGTGATTTGACATGGGGTAAATTGAATATGACATGAGAAATTGAAATTCAAATCATGAAGTAATCTAATCTACATATAAACACATGTTAACATGGCTTGAATTCAAATTACTAAAAAAAAGCAAGGATTAAGATCATATTTTATATGGATAATTTCATTAAAGAGGGAAAACTTCATACTTTAATTAAAAAGAGGATTTTTTGGAATCAATGGGTAGAAGGAACCCATTGATGAATACCCCACATAACTAAATGTTTAAGCCTAAGATAAATTTCTTGGTATTGAACTTAAACTTGATGAACTTGGTATTGAACTTGAACTTGATGAACCCTAGTTGATTTTGGGGAGAAAGAAATATCCCCTTTTGCTCTATGATGGATGATTTATGAGTTATAATATGTTAGGGTATAATTTCTTCTTGATGACAATTGTTTAGAGGGTGAAACAACGTAGTTTAAGGGTTGAAAGTGTGGGAAAAGACCAAAAACCCCCATAGGAATCATCTAGAGAATATCTTGATGCCATTCTAACAAGTTTGGCCATAACTTGTAAGGTCTGGCTACGAGTCATGGCTTGTGTTTACCTGAGGAACCTAGATTTATACCCCTATTGTTGTAACAACGAATCCTACTAACAACTCATAGGGTCTGTTTACGAGTCATCATCAGGAGTCGTAATCACTTGCAACTTTGACAACATTTAAGTAACTTAGCCATAATATTTCACCCCGATATCAAATTAAGGCAAACTTGGCATCGTTGGAAAGACAATTAAATTAAATATTAGATGATGGGGATTGAGATCATAAATTCATAGTATACCCCAAGTTATGCTCATTTAAATCTAACCATAGTTATATTCTTCACAAGAATTTAATTGCTATGTGATGTTTCTACTTGTCTATAAGTTAGGAGATATTTAGGGTCTTAATATATGTCTAGGTTACTTGTAAAACTATGAAACATGAGGCTTGATGGTTGAATTCCTTACTGATCAAGCTATAAGTCTTCATAATGACTCGTAATGTCCATATACGAGTCGCATGCTGGACTTGTAACCACTGGGTTGAATTTTTTTTGGATTAAATACTGTTGTGACTACGAATCCCACTGTATGATTCATAGCCATTGATTATGGGTCGTAAAGAGGAGATGTAGTTACTTGGCTTCAACTGAGGGATCAAATGAAGTGAGGATGACTCACACGTGGTGACTCATGTCAATTTATTACGACTCGATACCTTGAGTCATAGCCATAATAGTGAATCATGACATTAAGGGAAATTTTCAATAATATCTTGCCATAGCGTAAGATTCAGACGAGGCTTGAAGCATTGGAAAAGATAACTTTGTGGCTTATCTTTAAGGGGTCTAGAGCATGAAAAATTCAGGTTATTACAATATATTTCCCTTGGGATCATTCCTCCTTGTATGAAACTATTTGAGCTGAGGTGCTAGAAAAGCTGAGATCGTGCACTAAATACCCATGATATGAATTGTTATTGAATAACTGAATCTGAAACATGATGCATGGAATGAACTGAATTCATGAATGCATGCTATGAGATGAGGATAATTATATAGCTGAGATAGAAAACATGAAAATATATTAATGGAAACCATTACCTCATACTGAATTGGAATTTATAGAGAAAAGATGGGGATACTTGGCTCGCATATCTGTTTCTTCTTCCTAAGTAGCTCCCTCAATGGATTGATTTCTCCATAGAACCTTAACAAATGAGACTTCTTTATTCCTCAAACTATGAATCTAATGGTGAAGGATCTCCACTAGGACTTCTTCGTAGGAGACATTGTCTTTCATATCTACAATCTATAAGGGCGCAACTGAAGATGGGTCACCAATACATTTCTTTAAAAATGACACAAGAAACATCGGATGCACTGATGCAAAATTTGTAGGCAATTGTTAACTCATAAGCTACCTTCCTAAAATATCTTAAAATTCTTTATAGGATAATAAAGTGAGGACTGATTTTCCCCTTCTTGCCAAATCTCTCCACTACTTTCTTAGGCAAAAATTTTCAAATAAACCAAGTCACAAACCTTAAACTGAAGATCTCTTTTCCTCACATCTGTATAAGATTTCTTATGACTTCGTGTTGTCTTTATCCTCTCTCTAATTAATTGAACTTTCTCCATCACCTCAACACTAAATCTGTCCCTATAAAAATAGCCTAACCTAAGTCAAACCAACCAATAAGATATCTAAATCTTCTCCCATATAGAGCCTCAAACGACGCTATATAAATACTAGAGTGGTAGTTATTATTATTCGAAAACTCTATCAAAGTTAAGTGGTCATCCCAACTACCCTTAACTTCAATAACACCGGCCCTCAATATGTCCTCTAAATTCTGAATGGTCTATTCTTCCTGACCATTTGTTTAAGGATAAAAATCTATACTGAGATGTACTTGAGTGCCAATTCCCTTCTAAATGTCCTTCCAAAAGTGAGAGGTAAACTGAGTACCTCTATCTGAAATGATGGTCAATGGTACCCCATGCAACTTCACCAACTCCATAAGATAGAGTATAGTATAATCCTCAGCTAAAAATGAAGTATGAACTAGCAAGAAAAGATTTGGCTTAGTCATTCTATCTACAATGACCCATATAAAATCATGCTGACAATGCGTATGAGGCAACCCTATCAGAAAATCCATCTTCACCACCTCTCATTTCCAAGTAGGGATGTTAAACTCCAAAAGTGTACCACTAATCCTTTGTTGCTTGACCTTAACCTACTAATAATTTAATTGTTTAGCCACAAACTCTGCAATATCCTTATTCATACTACTCCACTAATATATCTCCCACAAATTATGGTACATCACAGTGGCCCTTAGCTGAATAAAATACCATGAACTATACACTTCAGCTAGTACTCGTTATCTCATACCATCAACGCACAAAACAAAAAGTATTCCTTGAGAACAAAGCACACCATATCCCCTTTTGGAGAAAATCTCCACCTTCTGATATCTAACTACCTTATTCAACTTGACCAAACTAGGATCCCTATCTTTCTTTTCTTTTACTTCATCAACCAATGAATATTTCAAACCATTAAAAACCTATATAATACCTTCAGCCAAATCAAACAACAAAACTCCTAACCTAAAAAGCTGGTGAACCTCACATAATAACTACTTATCATCCTTAACATGAGAAACGCTACCCATAGATAATCTACTTACGGCATCCACCACTTTATTAGCCTTGCCTGGATGATACAACACACTTATATCATAGTATTTAAACAATTCAATCCACCTTCTCTAATGAAGATTTAGGTATTTCTATGTGAACACATATAGTAAAATCTTGTTATCTGTGAACACATTTAGATGAAAATCATAAATGAAATGCCTCCAAATTTGTAGGGAAAAGATAACAACTACCAACTCAAGATCATGGGTTGGATAGTTCTTTTCATAGGGTTTAGGACGTCTAGAGGCATAGTTTATAACCTTACCTCTCTATATCAATACACAACCAAGACCAACAATATAAGCATCCACAATGCACTGTGAACCCATCTATGCCATCTGGTAAAGTCAAGATTGGAGCGGAAATGAGTCGAGCCTTCAACTCCTAAAAACTCTTCTTGCAAGAATATGACCAGTTAAATTTGACTTTCTTTTGGGTTAGTCTATAAATGGGTATCCTACTAATAATGTCTGAAACCATACATTTTTTATCTCATCAAACTTTGACAACTTTCCTTAGTGTGCCCATCTTTTTCACAATTGTGCATAAGAGTTTGTGCCCTTTATTTCTAACATTATTGAAAGTCTTCCCTCAAGATATAGCAAGTTGTAATTATCCTTGATAGCCCAGGACTTTACCATTATTAATGACCTGGGTATTCAAATTAGAAGGAATCTAAAAAAATAGTCCATTTAAGGGACTTGCTGAGCTCTTCTCTCAAATGGACCAGGTCCCTTTAAAACTCTTCATTATTAAGAAGTGAAGAAGTAAGGTGTTTTTGAGAATAATAACTCTTCATTATTATTTCCTTTTTCACCTCTATTCCTGAGGTATTCCTGGTAATTCATCTTGTGCATTATATAGTCTTAAATGAAATGCTCAGGACTTTCACATTTGTGACACACCTTAATATTGCTTCCCTTTTTACTATTTCTTCCTTTTATTTGGAATAGACAACTCTTTCTCATGTCTTTGACAATATTTTTTTTCCAAATAGGCAACATAAGTGTCCTCTTCTTCTGAATCATTTTTTGAAGCCTTCAATTATAGGGATTTTCCCTTCTTATTTCATTTTTCTCAGCTCTTTCTACTTCTTAAGCTCATGGGCTTTTAGATTTCTAATCAGTTCATCCTTAGTGAGGGTATTTAGGTTTTGTTCTTTAGTTTTGAAATCCACTTTAATTTCCAGGACTTAGGAAGAAAACCAAGAATCTTCCTTACTTTCTTATATAATGGAATCAGTTTTCCAAAGAAATAAAGCTTATTTGTGATAGAAGTGAATCTTGTATGCATTTCTTGGATGGTTTATCCTTATTTCATGGTGAAAGCTTATCCCATTACAAGCAATAGCATGACCCATCCCATCATAAAATAGTATATGATCTTAGTTGTTTTGAAGAAAGGCAGTGAACAAGTCTCAGCAGTTTTTCTAGAGATTGAGTATCACAAACCATAATATCATAAAATTACTTTTGGATTACACCATTCTTACTAACTCTTTAAACTTAATATTTAGAAGTGTAAACCTTTAAGCACAAGAAATAAATTGTGATATCATACCACGACCCTTCCTAATCTCCATAGGTTCCCGATAAGTTTTCTAATGGTATTAGAATGAGCACTCTGTATAGGACGTGGGCTCACATAAAAACCTATAGGATGAGTTGTGGTTATCACTTTAATTTAGATAAATGAAAATGGCCCAAGCTGTCTTTCCAAATCATCTTGTCATAAATCCTCTTATTACTCAAAGACTTGATGTACAAACAAACCCTAGTTCAAACAACACTTCAACAATACTCCTAATTAATTTGTAATACCCTAAATTCTAAACCTCAAACGCTACACGGTGCTTATAAACCCGAAAGACCACAAGCTAACCCATGACTGATATCTGTAACTAAGCACTGAATAATACACTCTAAAATTATGGAAAACATGCAGAAAATTTCCATAAGGTTCGATACTTAAATAAAACTAAATAAAGTATAATAATACCAAAACTAAAACAACTGTCTAAAAATACTTTAGTCTGAAAAAGCATCTAAACTGTTTGAATAAGGAGTTGATGGGACAATCCCCCAACTAACTCCATTTTCTAAAATGCTAAATCTAATGCAATAATAAAATAAGGAACATCCTTGAATTATAATGACTCACTTTTAAGTCTACTGCTGCGGGCTGAATCTAATATGCTAAGGGTACTCTAGATTCCATGGTTCTGAACCTATTATATAAGACACTATAGCACAAGAGAAAAGTATGCGTCAGTACGTGAGAATTTACTTGTATGCTAGATGAGGTAAGGCTGAATGCAAGTGTTTACATGCATGAACAATACTGACTATATATCATGAGACTACTGAATGAGGATACATGAATGAGTGCATAAACTATAACTAAAATCGTAGTAACACTGAATAGTGAATCCTAATAACTGGATTTTTGATGTGTAAGTTTACTAATATTGATATCTGATTGACTGAAGATAAGATCAATCCTATCTAAATGGTGATCTCTGAATATATTTATAATGAAAATGATTGACTTAATTTGAGATCAATCATATCTATCGGGTGATCTCTGAATCTATGGATTTCATCCGTTGGGAGTGTCGTGTCCCATAAAGATTGTCTCCTGGTGGAAAATAGAATATCGAGTTCTACTTCTATCTTCGATATTAGTCAGGGTCATCTCAATGTTCTTACTATCTCTCGAGAGTCTAAGACATCTATTGATGCTGAAACTGGGATGTTGGTCACTCCTTTCTTGGTGGTGTGTATGGTTCACTTGGTCTGGGGTCCCATCTCTTTTGTGATCCTATTGGTGATGGTGTATTCTGGTGGTGGTCGTAAGGTTATTTTAGACTTTCTTTTCTTCTTTTGTTTCTACCGCAATAGGTGACTCTGCAATTCCCAAAAGAGTCTATGGAGGTGTGTGGTACCTTTTGGTAATATAAAGAGGGTCATGGTGGATTTTTTTGACTTGATTATGGAATAAAAGGGCAGTATCATTCCCTACCCCTGGACGTGAATTATTTTAATTCTTAAGTCAAGGATTGTTTGGACAATTACTACTCCTAAACCCTTATGTCCTCACTTTATATAACCTTGGTGGTCTTGCACAACACTTGTTAAAGGATTAAAACACTTGAAATACTCTCTCAAACACACTCTTGAAATATTGGAGGCTAGGGTTTCTCAAGTGTTCTTAAAAGGGCTCAAAGGTCAAGATTTCATCCTTGAATCTTCATGTATAAGGTATTTACTCCTTCCCTCATTGTTATTTCAAATTAAAGGCATGTGTATTGTATTTTAAATGTTGGTTTATGAATCATGAATGGTGTATTTTGAAATATTGTTGAAGGTCTTAAAGAATATGGTTTGGGGTTGGTTTAAATCATGTTTTTACATTTTTTTGGTAATTGTTTGCATATGTGGTTGGTTTTTTACCATGGTTTAACTAATGGGTCTTGAGTAACCCTAATTATGGTGGTTTTGCATTGGTTTTGGTATTGGTGAAGTTATTCCCTCTACATGTTCGATAAAATGTTTCAAAGGATGTTTTTACCCTATTGTTGAACTTTAATTGGAACTCTTGCATCGTTTGGTTTAGTAATGGAACTCTAAAGGGTTTTGGATGGTTTTACATGGTTTAAATGATATAAATGTTTTGGATGGTCTAAAATGGTTTGGAATGGTGTAAAAGGTAAAGGTTTTGGAGGTCTTGATGGGTCTATTTAGAAAAACTTATGGGATACATAGAAATCCCTCAAGTGAATGTATTAATGGAATTGGTTTAAATGGTTTAGAAAGGTAAATGACTAAATGGTTATTCTTGTGGGGTATGGATTCTCCCAAGTTGATTTAATATGGTAATTAGAAGGATAACTAAGGTCCCCTATACTTATATATGGTTGGCTGTGGATAGAACTTACAAATATGGTTGGTATGACGATATCACCACTAAATGTCCTTGGTTAATAAATGGTAAATGAATTGTTTGGAAAATGATTTTTAATTAGGCATTAAAGGAGAAGGTGTAGCTAAGCTGTGTAAGGTAGAGCCCTCGGGGAGGACCAAAACTGGAAACTCATATTTACGGGTATGAGGTTGGTCTTGGTGGATAGTGTGCATGATATCACACATCATATTGTGGGATGTACTAGTCATACCTACAAGATACTTCCCTATTAATATGGCTACACGCATTGGGCCCTTTCTGCAGGGGGAGATACACCTTATTACCATTGGCCACTTTAGGGAGGCAAAGCTACACAGCCTAGGTAATGTTTAAATGCATACTAAACCCGGATCCCTTTCCCGAAACTTATATATATATATATAAATGGTTGTATGTATTATGGATGGTTTTACTTGGTTTTTCACTAGTTGGAATTATCTTATCCTTGTCATGAGTGTATGCTAGTGTTCACCTACTAACACGTCTACTGGTGGTTGTATACCCACACTATGTAGTAACCATCCATTCTATTCCTCTTGCATAGTGATCGAATTTGGGATCATACATTGGATTGAAGTGGTGAGCTTCCACGTAAGGCATCTATTTTATGTCATGGTTTAATTTATGTATTTTATTTGGTAGATTTGGTTTATGGCTATGTCGAGGGCATGTGCTGACTAGGTACTCCTTTTTTAGTCTAGAGGCTTTGTATAGACAACTATGGATTTGGGTATGGTATGGATTGGTTATGTCATATATATAGACATACGTCAAATTACTATTATAATTGGTTTTGGTTTATGGTTTCGGTATTAGTTTTGTTGGTCAATAGGTGGATAGACTTGGTTGGTTTGGTATCGATTATAGACTTATCTTAGAGTCACCACATGGATAAATACGCTATCTTTTATATGTTCAGAATTAAACCGACTCAAGGTATGCATTTGGTGGTTGAGTTGGCTAATGGGGGACGTTCCGATCCTGGTTGGGAATGGGATTACCCATTACATCTAGGCCCTGGTTCGGGTCGTGAGAATAGGTAAGCGCTACTTCATCAAATTCTTGCAACCAATCTTCTGGACTTCAACTTATGGTACATGCGTTGGTCACATACACCCGGGAAAAGCCACAAATGCTTTAAAATGCTCAAGTAACCAAAAACTCCATGTTTTTATATTTTTCTTGAACTTAGCATCCTAAACCTAGTTTCCTGAAAAACATATCATATCTAATAAAACAAGCTAAGAAACTTGCATATTTTCATTGTTTTAAGCATTAAAAATGCTATATTTCTATAGCACATCAACACCCTAAACTTAGAACATTTGTATGTCCTCAGGAGACACACAATAAAATAAAACACAAAACGATTCTTAACTCAAAGAATCTAAGCTATCCAGGGTAGTGAATCAACACTTTAAGTATAAACCACAATACCCTCTCCTCGTTCAACATTTCTAAACCAAATGCGTATACACATGAAGCATAAAAATTTGAAAAAATTGGATCAAAGTATGGTATTACATTAGCAATAGACAACTATGCATATATGTACAACCCTACTTTCATTTTCTTTTATTTCTCTCTTCTTCACACTTACTTTACATCACACATCCCTATGATAGACACCCTCAAATTATGTGATTTACCTGAATTGTTATGCACAATGTCCAAGGAGGAATGGGCCAAAATAGGTTATTGTAACACAAATTGGAAGGTGAAAAGTGAAATAGGAAAACCAGGCTTATATGATCAACATTGGGATCAAGGGATATAATTTGCACATGAAAGGTCATTTAGGCTAAAAGTGGACTTAAATTAAAATGCCCTTTTAACCTTTTCTAACCATCTATCCTACAACCTAGGCAATACTAACCGGGCCAGTTCTGTATTTAAGACATAAAGGAAACTAAATAGCATCTCACACACACACATGCCACAGAGTTAGCATTACAAGTTACTACCTATTTGATTCATGCAATTGTCAGCACTGGTTAGCATATCACTAATCCTAATGACATACCAAGATCCACCAATGCTCACACATATATACCTTCACACAGTTCTAAAATAAAATTTTGAAGGGGTATCATTTTTCTTAAAAATCAACCAAAATCATGTTACCTACCTGAAATGCTTACAAATCTCTTAATTACATAAAAACACAATACAATAAAAAACAAAACACAATATGACACAAATTTTAACCTAGACATGCCAATTCTAAAACCATATCGCGTCTAACCAAAAAAGAAGCACGGCAATAACTACCTGTTGTATCTATGGTATACCCCACCTAAAACTAAAAGACTATGCACTATCCCTAAAGCATAAAAATAAATAAAAGAGAGGGAAGTGAGACATTAATAGGATACGCTAAAAGTTTGTGTCCTCGATATCCTATATGGGGGTATATCTACTGTCGGAGGCGGTGGTGGCGGCGGTGCACTATTAGAAGAGGCACCAGCTTCTATCTCTTCACGTCTCTACATCATAAAAAATACAGTCTCATTAGAATAATAGGTGACCTACTTTGTGGCCTACTCATATGGCATATCTAGATGCTGCAAGTCCCCCTCTCGGCCTCTCTTAGTACCAAATATGGGGACTGCCTCATCATCCACCTCAAATAGGTAAAAATGTCTGGGTCCAGGTGAATGCGCGTACAACTATGGTATAAACAAAGGGATGGCTTATGTTGGCTCTCAGTCAGTGAGCGCACCTCAGCTCTAAGTGTATCTATCTCCTCTCTAATAGGTCCTAAATCTGGCATCTCAATTGTTATGAACATATCTTCCACACGTCTCTCTAAAGCATCACTACATGCATGTAGATCAGGATATAGGTAAGACATAATAACTATTTATATAGATTCCCATTAATCCTCTTCCATTTCTAGTCTGTTATGGACCTATCATCGAATCTGTTTATACAAAGTAGCCACCTCTATCTCTATATTCTTTAGTCATCTAGTGATGGCACTTTGGCTATCCACTAATATCTACAATAATACACAAGAAACTAACACCATACCTAATACAATAGCTGAAGTGGATAGGTGAGTAGGCCCAAAGATACGTCATTCGGCTCTAAAGTAGGAGTCGGGGCTGATGTGGATCTCGTCGTGGTCATCTCACCATAAGTACTAACCTTAGGGGACTCTTCCTTCTCCTTTATCATAAAATTTATTATTTCTCCCATATCTACTTTCTATATCTCTCTAGGCTCTATAGGTACTAATGGGCCCTCAGACTAGGCCAGAGGTACTGTAGAAGCCTCACTAAGTCTCCTAGGAATAGTCGGTTGTGTTGGTTCCTTCATCACCTTTGTCTATGCAGTGGCTATCACCTGTACTCTCTCATCAACTTTCAATATCTCTGGTATACTAGCATCATAAAAAAATATCTAAATAAGATAAGGAAATAGCAAATTCATTTTCTCCCTTAAGGCTCTATAATGAATGTTGTGTCGGAGGATGGTTGCAAAGTGAATATCATGCCCAGTGATTATACTAGCAATTAGAGTAGATCCCTTCCAATTCAATACATTATTAAAAGAAGTAGGGAATAATCTACATCTGGTTATCAACCACCAAAACATAGCAGCAAAAGTCAATGATACTTTTTTTATCATGCCCTGTCCCTCGATCCTAAGGTTCTTATCACCCAAAGGTGAAATATAGCCAATGATCCACCTATCTATCTTAACTCTATCATGTATATTCTAAGTCTCCCTCATTATGTGTCTATCACGTATGACTCTCTATCTATAGTCATACTCTATTATGGATGCTAGAAAAATATAGTCACGACCAAAGAAAACTCAACGGATGGTCGCTGCTAAAATATCAACCCTAACCCCTCCTCTAAGGGTCTTCTCAAGATATGGATTCTCCATATATCTTAGTTAACCTATATATATGCGCATGGTAAGAACTAATATGGCATGATATGATGTATAAACTCTCGCATCATAGTCATGCTATATGAATAGAGTGGTCTAGTCATCCAATCTAACTGATAACAATTAAAAGTTGACAGAAACTATGGTATTCTACTCAATCTAAATGGCTCAATCCAGTGCTCCTAAAAATTAAGCCTCTTAGGTTGGCTGATCTTTGAAATACGACTGTCTCTATCAAATATCATCCACAGTCCCTCGATACACCACCTTAAGTTGTCCTCCTTAAGAGTTACCTCCGAGATATTTGTTGGGGTAGAACTCTATCCCTGTTGTATTGGTGCCTCCTAATCTTAAACTGGCACCTCATGGAAATCTTGGCTTGTACCCTCCTTAGACTGGGGTAAATCTGATAGTTGTACATAAGCTGCGGTATCCTCTTCAGACTAGAGTATTGTTGATGAATTCTCTAAACTACACCTTAAATAAATACTTGGACCCCTCTTCAGACTGGGAATACTGATAAATAACCTATCGAACTATCTCAGACTCTGCCTCATTCTTATCATCATCATCCCTCGGTGGAGGATTGTGTCAGGGGTGATCTTCGGGCTGACTTTATCCTTGATTGGGCTAGAGCTATCTGGGAAGCCTGGACAGCTTAAATAACCTCAGTTCAAGACCTAGTCTAGTAAAGGCTGACCTTTTTCCCCATTGTTTGTCCTTAAGAAGTTGTACAGCTAGAGTACCCAAAACAATAGTCTAAGTTGCCTGGCGCACCTGGCCAATATTCACTTGCGTGTCATCCCAGTTGTAGCTGGTCTAATATATGTAATAGGGTACTCCTCTATAAAGCCATTAGGCTTAGGGGACTCATCTCATCTCCTCAATGCAACAACTATCTTCTTTGCGGCTTTGGATTCCATATTTATCTATAAAAAATCAAGTGTTCATTTCCAATAGAAAATAAGGGAATGGAAAATTTAAAGAAAAACTCAAAATTCATCAACATTAAATTTTCCTTCAAGTTTCACATCCCTATACTTGAATGGAGTCCCAACAAATCCAATATGGGTACACTTATTACTAGTCATATTTGTCACTATCGACTATAAGGCCAAACTCTTAGTATTTCATGACTTTTTTAAGTGCCACTATCAGATAGGGTATAATTTTAGGGTTTTAATCCAATAATTATGCCCTACATCACTATTTTCATATAGTTTAAGTCTTATAACTAATAACTTTCTTGGTTACAACATATATTGCATGAAAATAATCATACCAACTACATGTTTTCAGTTGCAACATATAGTTCTATGAGTAGGAGCCCAAAAACATTACCATTTTGGAGTAAAACTGGAAGTGCACTACAAATAAGTGAAATATGATTGGAGTTGGAACACGTCCATAGCACTTTTGATCAAGTTGGTACCATAAATAAAGTTAAATTTTGCTTTTTTCTCAGTATGGGAGAAGTTTATAATTTGAAAGGGAAGTTTAGATTTTAAGAGAATGAATGAAATATTGAGGATTTGAATAAGTTAAAATGAGTTAAAGTATTCTTAAAGAGAAAGGAGGGGCGGATTAGGTCTTATTTAAGCATGGATGAGCCCAGAATTTAAATAAAATTTAGACCCGCAACTTGGCCATATACGCCAGCCACATACAGGTCATATGTGGCATATGCATTTCGTATGTGCAGACCACAAATGGGCCGCAATGTTTTGGCTAATTTCTTGCTCTACAGACTTTGAATTTTGATGCTTACCTTGCAACTTATGGTTTTGTAACCTGTATTTACAGCTCTATAAGTAGAATTATGTGTCAAATTAAAAATTTCCATTAGTATCCTAAAAATTTCATATTTTAAGTATCTCACAACATTACTTAGACTGAGTGGGACTTGTATAACACCCTGTATTTTGACACTTAGAAAATTTCCTAGAATTATTGTCTTTGGATCCAATATGACTCAAGCGTACAAGTCGCATGTTGGGGTATAAATGGTAAGGTCCAGTTGTATACTGACCATTATTTTTTCCTTAACTTTATCTTATACTTGGTCACTTGTGTTGGATCTGTGTACGAGTGGCTCACTATGATCCGTAAGTCAGGTTACAAGTCATACCCAAGACTCGTTCGGTGGACATTGTCGAAATCTTTCTTGGGTTTAAATATGCCAGGGGTACGAATCATTTATTATCAATATGACTTGGTTGGATGCGTTTTATGTTGGATAGTGATAGAACCAAGGGTTAAGGCTAGGATATAAGTAGAGAATACCAATCGTATTGGAGGGTATGAGTCGTGTGAGTTAGTCGTACCCCTGTGATAGTGTTTTGGTGTAACTTAATTAGGGGTATTTTGGACATTTACCCACCTATCCTAATAGGGTCCCATGATTTATAACCTACTTGGGATGTTACTTACCTTATTATTTATTTCATTAACACTTAGAAACTTTTCTAAATCACTCCATAATTCTCTCAAGATATTTTGGGTAAATGAAGCTAGGGTTTTAACTAAAGGATCAATTTGGGGCTTGTCTTGGTGATTTCTTTTCGTCATTTATCTTTTTTAAGGCATGTTCCCTTCCCTTATTATTAATTCTAACTAAAGGTATGGTTTTTGTGAACGTTTTCATGTTTTCATTGATTGTAGAGTTTTGTTTTCTGATATAATTTAGGGCTTTTGATATTAAATGGTTAGTTATGGTTTCCTATGATTTTTAATCTACTTTTATATGCATTAATGGTGGTTTTGAATAATTCAATTGTGTGGCAATGGTTTAATGGTAATTAGAATTAGAATTAGTTTTGGTCATATTATGCTCCTAATGTGTTTGACAAAATGCTTATAAAGATATGTTCATTGCATAGACTACTTTTAATAGAACTCTTGCTTGTTTTAAAACTTGGTGAAGGAACTATGCATGGTTTAAATAGATTGGAATAGTAAATGACCAATGGGTATGCTTGACGAGCACATGAAATCCCCCAAGTTGTTTAATATGGTAAATAAAAGGGCACTTGAAAGTCCTCCTACACCTCTACATGGTTGGATATGGATAATACTTGTAAGTAAGGATTGGTATAATGATACCAATATTAATGACCTTGGTTAATAAATGGATAATGGTTTAGTTCTTAGAAAATTGACTTTAATTGGTCAATAATGGCAGAAGGTGCAGCTAAGTCGTAGAAGTGGAGGTCCCGAGAGGACCAAAACTTGAAACTCAAATTTTCCAATATGAGGTTGGTCTTGGTGACCATGTGCCTGATGTCACACTATATTTAGGGGATGTACTATTCATCCCAAAGTTTTCTTCCTTGGTCATGTAGATACATGTATTAGGACCATTTATGTCGGGGTAAACTGAACCCATATAGCCCATGGGTGGTTTAGAATGGCAAAGTTACACAACCTAGGTAATGTTTTTAAAGGCATGCTAAACACGATCCCTTTTCTCGACATGGTTTTATATATATATATGTAAATATATATATATATATGTATGTATGGTTGTGTGCATATCGATAGTATTACTTGGTTATATAAATTGTAATATTTTATTCTTACCTTGAGATTATGCTAGAGGTTACTATTGGCAGTTGTATACCCACGTTATGTAGGAACTAGTTGTTCTACTTCTTCTATATTGTGATTGACTCGGGGACATCCTTTGGAATGAAATGGTGAGATTCCATCCTTTTGGAATGCTCCATTTTATGTAATGGATATTTCTAGAAACTTTAATTTTATTTTGGATATTGGTTTTGGCTATGGTTGGGGGCATGTCCCAATCAGATTTCATTACTCTTTTGGTTAGAGGCTTTATGGTACTTTATGGGTCGGATGGGAGGGATCAATATTAGTGTCAGCCTTGGTATTGGAATAATTTGAAAGGATGACATCATTGGATGATATTATTTGTTGTTCTATCCTATTTTATCTTAGGATTAATTATATTATGTTTTGAAACATCCTTGGTTAGAGCCTAGTTTATGGCCCTTGTTTTGGTATGGTTTGGTATTGGATGGTTGGACTCGGTTGGGTCGGTCACAGTTGTGATCTTATCCCAGAGTCTTTATGTAAGCTATTCCACTATCTTATTACATGCTCGTAATTCAGCTAACTCAGGGAAGGAGGCTGTAGGTCAGATTGGGTAACAGGGGTAGTCTTCGATCTTGGTTGTACTTTGGATGCCCATTGTGATAAGGACCTATAGAGGGTCATGTCAAGTTGGTACAGAGCCTTGGTTCATGATCAATTAGGAGTTGACAAAGCCATATTGAGTAGAGTCTCTTTTAGAGGTGTGTAGCGCGCCATACTCATAAGGGAGAGACTACAAGGCATTTAGTAATGTTTCACTTTCTTGGTATTCTATATTCCATCTTGGAGTCTCAGTCCTGGAATATCCCCTAATCCTTTTTTGTTCTTCTTTTAGATCATGCATCATAGATCTGGAACATAAGGAAATTCTTTTATCCTATCTCGAGGTAATACTGAAGAGGTGCATCCTACTTTTGGGCTTCATTTTTTATCCCACGATCCTATCCCTATTAGTTCTAGAGTTCCACCAATTGCTACTAGTCCTCCTCAAGGCGAGGTGACTAATATAGAATTTTGTTAGTCTATTCATATTATTGCTCAGATGGTCACTACTTAGGCTGAACAAGGGGAGACTAGTGCTTTGTCTGCTGAGGCCACAAGAGTTGGCGAATTTATATAGATGAGTCCTACCACTATTTCTAGAGTGACGGTGGAGGAGGATCCACAGGGCTTCCTGGAAGAAATGGAAAAGATATTTTAGGTGATGCAGGCTACCAATATAGAGAGGGTAAACTTTGCAGCTTATCAGCTCTAAGATATTACATATCGATGGTATGAAGAGTGGGATAGGGATAGAGATGATGTGGAAGAATCAGTCTTATGGAATACTTTCTATAAGGCCTTCTTAGATCGTTTCTTTCCCTAAGAGTTGAGAGAAGCAAAGATGGAGGACTTTGTGAACCTCAAGCAAGGAAGAATGTCTGTCAAGTAATATACCTTGAAGTTTCATCAATTGTATAGGTATTCTCCTAATTTAGTGGCTTACATGCGAGCACAGATGAGGAAGTTTGCTTCTAGGTTGAATCAAGATTTGATTATGGAGAGAAAGACTACGTTGCTGATTAAAAATATGGGCATCTCTAATTTGAGTATTCATATACAGCAGGTAGATAATGGGAAAAGAAAATAGGCAGAGGTTTGAGATAAGCAGGGTATGAGGAGTAGGTTTTTTAATCAGGGAGGTGCTTTGTCTCATCATGGTTGAGATAATGGCAAATGATAGAAAAATAAGTGGGGGAGTTCTTCTTTCTTTCTTCTACTAGTTCTCCCTACCAGTCAGGCGATAAGCGTCATCATGGTGGTGACAATTTTTGGGCACAGGGTGCCCAATCTCAGGAGAACGGAGGTCAGTCAATTTCTTTATTCCATCCTTGTCTATTCTATGGTCGTCCTCATTGGGGTTATTGCGATGAAGTAAAATCCCTAAGATGGCTTTTCATACTTAATATTGGCACTTTCAGTTTTTGGTAATGTTATTTGGGTTGACTAATTCCCTGACAACATTTATGGATCTGATGAATAGGGTTTTTTATAGTATTTAGATCTCTTTGTTGTTGTGTTCATTGATGACATTTTTGTTTATTCAAATAGTAAGGTGGATCAGGCTAATCACCTCTGTGTGGTGTTGCATACCATAAGGGAACAACAGTTCTATGCTAAGTTCTCTCAGTGTGAGTTTTGGTTGAACGCTATAAGTTTCTTGGGTCATATTATTTTTAGTGAGGGGATCATAGTGGATCTACATAAGGTTGTTATTGTGAAGTGGTGTCCTAGACATACAATTCTATCTGACATTCGGAGCTTTTTGGGTTTAGCCGGGTATTATAGGCAGTTTATGGAAAGCATTTCATCAGTAGCTGCTCCTTTGACAAAGTTAACTTAGAAGAAGGTCAAGTTTCTTGGTCAGATTCTTCTGAAGGTAGTTTTGAGAAGTAGAAGGATAAGTTAACTTCATCTCTAATACTAACTTTGTCAAAAGGCGATGATGGGTTTATGGTTTATTGCGATGCATCTCGGGTAAGTATTGGATATGTATTAATGCTGCATGAGGAGGTGATTGCCTATGATTCCAAGTAGTTGAAGGTACATAAGAGGAATTATCCTACTCATGATTTGGAGTTGTTGGCGGTTGTGCTTGCTTTACGAATATTGGAGAATTATTGGTATGGTGTTCACGTGGATATCTTTTCTTATTGTAAGATTCTACAATATGTGTTCACTCAGATAGAGCTTAATCTCAGGCAGAGGAGATGGCTTGATCTTCTCAAGGATTATGATGTGATTGTTCATATCACCCAAGTAAGGCTAATATGGTCATTGATGCTCTTAACAGGTTATCCATGGGGAGTTTGGCTCATGTGGGGGAAGGAAAGTAGGAATTGGTGAAGGATATTCACCACTTGTCTAATTTTAGAGTTTGCCTCTTAGACTCCAAGGATGGTAGTGTGGTGGTGCAATAAGTTGTTTGATTTTCTCTCGGTGAAGAGGTTAAGGAGAAGCAAGTACTAGATCTTATCTAGCTAAATATCAAGAGTGATGTTGTGGGTAAAAATTAGTGGTGTTTGAGATAAATGATAATGGTACTTTGTGGTTCCAAGGAAGGTTGTGTGTTTCCAATATTGACGGGTTGCCACAAAGAATTTTGGCGGATGCTCATGAGTTGCACTATGTGGTTCATCTCGGCTTGACTAAGATGTATCATAATCTCAAGGAGATGTATTGGTGGAATGGCATGAAAAGGGATGTGGTTAATTTTATGGCCAAGTGCATTGTGTGTCAACAGGTTAAGGTTGAGCACATTAGTCCAAAAGGGTTGTATCTAGAATTAATTTTCCCCAAATAGAAGTGGGAAGTGACCAATATTAACTTTGTTACTGGTTTTCCTCAGCCTTAGAATCAATGTTACTTTATTTGGGTCATTGTTGATAGGACGACTAAGTCAATGCACTTTTTGCCAGTGCGGACTACCATCTCGGTAGAGGATTATGATAAGTTCTATATTCACGAGATTGCAAAGCTATATGGGGAGCCTGTCTCAATTATTTCTAATCTGGCATGCAGTTTACATCTCACTTCTAGTGGTCTTTTTAGAAAAGGTGAGTCTGAGTACTGTTTTCCATCTACAGAAGAATAGGCAAGCAAAAAGAACTATTCAGACATTGGAGGATATGCTTTCGGCCTGTGTGATTGATTATGTTGGAAATTAGGTTGAGCATCTATATTTGGTAGAGTTTTCTTACAATAATAGTTATCGTTCAAGTATTGGTATGGCCTCTTTTGAGGTGTTGTATAGTAGGAGGTGTAGATCTCCTATATGTTGGTCAGAGTGTGGTGAGGTAGATATGTTGTCCCTAGTTAGTTTACCAGGCTATGGAGAAGGTGAAGGTAATTCGGGATAGTCTTAAGGCTTCCAAAGTCGCCAAAGTCCTATACTGATGTTACACGTATAGACTAGAATTTGAGGTTGGACATAAGGTTTTCCTTAAGGTATCTCCCATGAAGGGAGTAATGTGGTTTTGTAAAAAGGGGAAGCTCAGTCCCCGATATGTGGGTCCTTATGAGATTTTGCGAAGAGTTAGTAATATTGCTTATGAGCTAGTGTTTCCTTCTAGCTTGAGCTTGGTTTATCCAGTCTTTCCTGTTTCCTTGATGAGGAAGTGCATTAGTGATCCTTTTTTGGTTGTTCCTTTGGAAAGACTGGGTCTCACGGATTCCTTGTCTTATAAAGAGGTCTCGGTTGAGATCTTGGATAGGAAGGTTCGTCGGTTGTGGACCAATGATTTAGCTTTAGTTATGGTTTTTTGGCGGAACCATAAGGTGGAATAAGCTACATGGGAAATGAAGGAGGACATGAAGTCCAAATATCCTCATTTGTTTTCTAATTTTTTGATTCATGCGGAAGGTATGTGTCTTTAACACATCTTTATTTTATGAGTTTGTTAAAGGAAAGATTAATATCTTTGCCTCTTTGTTTTAAAACTTTGTTAAGGATTGGGAATATATTTGATACTTGTCCATCATTTGGGGACCAATGTTCTTAGTGCGGGAGACTATAACACATTGGGTTTTGACTCTTAGAGAATTTCCTGGAATTTTAGTCTCTAAACCGAATATGACTCAAGGATATGAGCCATATGTTAGGGTACAGATGGTAAGGTCTAGTCGTATACTGACATGTGTTAGTTGGTGGGATGGATTTTGGTCACTAGAATGGGTATGACTTAGGGGTATGATTCGTATTGGTGGTTACGGATTGTTTGGTTCCTTAACTTAATCTTAGACTTTGTTTCTCGGGTTAGATCTGAGTGCGACTCACTCACTATGATATGTAATACAGGGTACGAGTCGTACCCAGGATTGTTTGGTTCCTTGTGCATGATGTCACGCTATATTTGGGGGATGTAGTTGTCATCCCAAGGTTTTCTTCCATGGTCATGTGGCTACAAGAACTGGGGCCATTTAAGCAGGGGGAGCTGAACCCATATAGCTCATGGGTAAATTAGGACGGCAAAGCTACACAGCCTAAGTAAGGGTTTTAAAGAATGGTAAACCCGGTCCCTTTTCCTGGCATAGTTTTATATATATATGTATGGTTGTGTACATATGGATGGCTTTACTTGATTTTAAAAATGGCATTATTTTATCCTTGCCCTGAGATCAGGCTAGTGGTCACTCGCTAACTACGTTTATTGGCTATTGTATACCCACGGTATGCAGGAACTAGCCGTTCGACTCCTCCTAAATAGTGATTGACTTGAGGACAACATTTGGACTAAAGTGATGAGCTTCCATCCCTTTGAAAGGGTCCATTTCATGTCATGGATAGTTCTAGACACTTTCATTTTATTTTGGATATTGGTTTTGGCTATGGTTTCATTACTCTTTTAGTTAGAAGCTTTGTGGCACTTCTATGGGTTGGAATGGGCAAGATCAGTATTAGTGTTGGCTTTTACATTGGAATAAGTTGTAGGGATAACATAATTGGATGTTATTGTTGGTTGTTCCATCCTATTTCATCTTGTGATTAATTATATTATGTTTTGGAACATCATTAGTTAGGGCCTTGTTTGGCCCTTGAATTGGTATGGTTGGACTATTGGTAAGGGATGGTTGGACTCGATTGGGTTGGTCAAGGGTGTGATCTTATCCCAGAGTCTTTATGTGAGTTGTTACATGATCTTGTTACATGCTCAAAATTTAGCCAACTCAGGGAAGGCGGCTAGAGATTGGTTTGGGTAACGGGCGTAGTCTGTGGTCCTGGTTAGACTTAGGACTCCCATTATGACAAGGCCCGGGGTGGGGTGGGTCAACTTGTGACCCTAATTGGTTGGTCACAAGTACCCTTACCTGAAAATTATGAATGTAGCAATCCTACCATAGTTTTGGTAAGTCCATAAGGTATAAACCTACAAAAGAAAAATAAACACAAGTGAACACTAAAATAGTAGGTTGCCTCCTACCTAGCACCTGATTTAAAGTTACAGAACGACGTGGCTGTGTTGGTTACTCGGAATTTACCAAAAATCCTATGGGTTTCCTCCCATGCAGCTCTAGATTTAATAGCACAACACGATATGGGTACCCTAACTACTCATAAGTTATCAATATACCCAAAAGAGTAGCCTCCTAGGTTATCAATACAATAAAGAAGCGACATTACTCTTATGTTGGCTCGTTGCTTCATTAGTTTTTGGACATTTAATGTGACTTCTTCCTTATTGAGACTGAACTTGATCTCTCCCTTTCAAATGTCAACCATTGATCTACCTGTAGCCATAAATGGTCTTTCCAAAATTATTGCCATCAAATCATATGAAATTTTGATGGGCTTCTTGATAGTATGATCATCCATCAACAACCACATAGTAGTCAGCTCAAGAAGACTCAAACCCAATTGTCTGAACTTGACCATCAACATCAGATTTATGTTGGATTCTAAGTCACAGAGCTCTGGTAAATCTGGTCCTAATTAAGCATGGAATTATAAATGCATTGGATTACCCTTTTTCTGTGCCAGAAATATTGAAGTAATGGAACTACAATGGTGAAGTCTACTTACGTCCTCAAAACTCACAATCCGCTTCTAATCACTAATTCTTTCATACACCTTGCATACCCAAGAATCTACTACAATGCTTCAAGGAGCATCTACTACAATGCTTCAAGGAGAGGGATGTTCAATTTCAACTATTTTAGCATTTCAATAAACTTCTTGAACTTTTCTTCCTCTTGCTTCTATTTCAGTCTAGTGGTCATGGAATTTGTCTTATTTTTGGATCAACAACCTAACCCTTACCTTTGTCTTCTCCAACTGTATTTTTCACCACATGTTGCCTTTTTTGACTTAATAGCAGGTGTCCCATCAATGACAGCCTCATTGCATCTTTGTGATTCTGAGGTAGGTAAAAGAGTATCTACAATAATTATACCACTCCTTGTGGTAATAGAAAGAACATGACCATCATTTTTTAAATTTTGCACATTGTTGCTCGAAAGGGTACCTGGCTATCTCTAGTTCAGTGTTGTTGACATGTGCCCAAATTTGAGCTCCGAATGCTTGGTTCTTCTACTGCAAACTTCTTTGCCAATAACCCAAGATCAGTACTGAGCAGCATAATTTCTTACTCTATTGAATCATCATCTACTTGCTGCTCTAAGAAAGCACTAATAGCATAAGTGCCAGAACCACTTTCAGCCTCCCAAGTTTGCCACCCTAGGCTAGTGAGAGAAATATGGTATAGGATATCTAAACTACATCCTAGTTTAGTCTCATAAAAGCTCATCCAAATATGATGTCTTCTATGGCTCTATAGAATATCTCCAATAAGCTCGTCCCTAAAATCCGATTGTTAGGCACCATACTCAGTTTCTTCGAGAACCTTAACCAAGCCTCATACATATATTCTGACTGTAGCTACCTGAAATTGTAAATCTAGTCCTTAAGATACAATATCCAGGATGGATGAAAGAACCTATTCAAGAATTGCCTACACAACTTATTTCAAATAGTGATAGATCCTCCTGCCAGTTCCCCTAACCATAAAGATGCTTCTCTTTTAAGCGTGAAAGGTAACAACCTAAATCTAAGAACCTCCTAATTTACCCTTTGCTTTATGTACGAATAGTAGATCCCAATAAAATTGCAAGGTGTATATTTGCATCATCAGTAGGCAAACCCACAAATACAACCTCCAGGCTTAAGATTTGAGTCAGTGCACTTGTTATGACAAACTTAATGCTTGAGGGAAAATCAAGAAGAATATTAGCTCCAGCCTCTATCGGTAGAACATACCCCGATATTTTTTATCATACTAATACGACTGCAAGTACTGGTACGCTGGGACCACGTGGGCTTGGCCACCTCAATCTTTGTTCCAGTTTCCACTGAGTGTTGCTCCTTGGTCTACTTTTGGTTTATGCAAGCTAGCTATGTCTCCCGAGCTAAGGCTAGGAATATTATTTTCTGTTATAATTAGCATTTTGTGCCAATAATACCTCAGTCTGCAGGTCATCAATGTCCAAAACTCCTTCAGGAGAAGTGGGAGACACCTGGTGTGTACCATTATGAACTCCTTCAAGAAAGACATCTCTCTATGGCTTTCTCATCCTACTAGGCGTTTGTAGGATCCTTTCTGGATTCGGATTCAGTGGGGGTATGGGATATCCTCAACTTTTATTATAGTAATACACTAGTGTATACCCAACTAAGAACAAGAACACAAATATCCACAAACTGCAACAATCTCTGTTTAAAACTCAACACCATATTCCCCAACAATAGTGCCAAAATTTGATAATGCCCAAGCTATACCTTCAATCTGAAGATTATTTGGTTATTGTCAAATATCATAACCCAACAAAGGTTAGGTTCGAATCCTAAGGGAATACATGGAATTGTGACTCTGACCTACTGTAATCAATAGGTAGACTAGAAAATTAAATAGGGGGCTCGGAGTAGCAATATCGAACAAGTAACTAATATCAAATTTGGTTGTAATTAGTCATATGTGAACACAAGGATTGTGTTTCCCCTGGCTTCTCAATTCAGTAGGCTTATAGTGTTTTATTGAACCAACAAGACACCTTGCATGCAGAATCTGATAAGTTGTGTACCACCAACTATCTTTTGGACTAGTTGATAAATCTCACCCTTTACCTTTTAGGTCTCGGGATGTCACCTTACTAACCCGTATCCTGGATCCCAGTTAACTATTACCTTTTGAGTCTCTAGTTATTAGACCACAGTTAACCATTGATGTTGGGCGTATTTACACGCCTAAATACCATAATTCACTCATGTTATATCTAAGTTTAGAGGATAAAATATATAATTCCTGCACTTTTAGTCCATTTTCCTATAAGTGAGCTAACCAACGTGATTAGCATATTTTCAGGTATTAATGATGAAGATTTCAGCACTTTGTGGACCTTTGGGCAGGAAAGGAAAACATCACGTAAGAAGGCAGACAACTTTTGGAAGCTTTCGGACTGAATGTGATACATGGAGAATCTATCCCAGGCAAAATCAGTATTTCTTAATACTTAGGGGTGCAGCAGTAACCAAGTAGGACTAGGACAAGGATGTTATAAAAACTTTATTTGCTGAATTTTTCAGCAAGCATTATTATTGATTCTATTTTCTTTTCATTCGACTTTTGGGACAATTCACGTTACAATTTCTAACAGAGAAACACGGCTCTTTTGAGAAAAACGGCCAAGAAGAAAAACGTCATCCCTCTTTGAGGTTAAATCATCCCCTCGTGAAGATTATTCTAGCTTTGGTACGATGATGATGTTCATTGTGATCTCCGTTAATACTTATGAGTAGCTAAACTTCTCTGTTAGGGTTATAGAAGCCTTTTGATATACTATCTATTACTATGAGTTTGTGAATTCTTGATGCGCATGCTACTTATATCATTACTCTCTTTGTTTTAATTAAATTCTTTTGGTTGCAAACATATAGCATACACCATTATAGCATTAACTTGTTTGAGAGAAAAGTTACATGTTTGGAAAAGAGAGTGTGACAAGGAAATAGGGCTACCAACCCCTGTTTACACGTTAATGCCTTAACCGGATTAACCTCTTGGAGAGTTTGTACCGTTAGTTATACACTTTAAGCTCGAGAGAGTTAAAGTGAAATAATCCTGGATGGTCGAGAGACACTAGGATTTACCATTAGAATACGAACCTCTATAAGTGCATGCATGTCTAAATTCCGCGTTACTCATAGTTAATAGATACGTAGAACTCATAATGTGGACATAACCCTAACTTATTATTCTCTGTTATTAAAGCTTACTACACAAATCGTTTATTCGTTACTTTGTGCACATTAATTCACGCCATAATTCAATCCGCCCTTTTCGTGGAATTTTTGACCAACAGTCAACTAATAATTGCAACACTTAGTGACCAAGTATTCCCTGTGGGATTCGACACCCAACCCAGTTGGGTTCTATATTTGACAGCGACCGCTTACACTCTTATGAGAGTTGTAGTTTAGGCGTTATCAAATTTTGGCACCGTTGCCGGGGAATACGGTTGTCAACTAAGTTTGTGATAGTTACTAGACCCTTTGGTCAAAGATTCTTGAATTTTACTTTTTGTTTGTTGTTTTTGTTTTGTTCAGGTTTGGTAGAGTTCATGCCAAATACGCGATGTTCCGGTCAGCCATTATTACCCATAAACCCTGAATCACAACTTATTGGCAGAATGGATGTACAAAGAGACATTGAAAGAAGGGCTGCGCAATAGGAGCAGGCTAGATTAGCTGCATTAGCAGCTGCTCAAGTGCATCAATAGAATATTGATAACCCAGGTCGGGCAACAAATCTGGATGATGAGGATCTGGGTAATGATGAGCTACTAAATCCAAGGCGTGCAGATGAGGTGGCAGTGCCTGTGAACAGGAGAGATCATCAAGCTAGAATGAGACCTGAACGCCGAGCTGTGCAGGTTCCTTTTGATAATGATGATGACGATTTGGATAGAGCTGGTGCCACAGGGGCTATTATTCCTCCACCCTTGGCACCTAGAGCTAAGCTCAATATTACTAGCACCATAATTCAGTTATTGCAGCTCAAGGGGCTCTTTGGTGGACTTGCAGGCGATGATCCGAATATGCATCTGATCAATTTTATCTCAACATGCAAGTCGTTTTACAATCCAAGAGTTGGACGGAATGCAATTCAGCTGCGCTTATTCCTATTGTCTCTATCTGGAGAGGCAACTCTATGGTTGAACGGGCTAACTCCTGACTATATTACTAATTGGAGGCAACTGAAAGATGCTTTCCTAGAAAGATTCTCTTTGCGATCCAAGAGAGCATAATTAAGAGATGAGATCAGCAATTTTTGACAGCTTCAAACTGAAGCTCTCCATGAAACATGGGAGAGGTTCAAGAAGAAGCTTATGCGGTGCCCAAACCATCAGATGACCAATATCCACTTGATGGAAATATTATATAGGGCTTTCAACTCGGTGACAAAGCCAGTGGTTGATAATGTTGCAGGAGGGTCATTCATGGACCTTACTTTTCTTGAGGCAAGTGATATGCTGGATCGAATGACAAAACAGAGTAGAGCTTGGCATACCAGGGATTCTGAGGTAGCGAGCTCTACTGTATCTATTGGCATGACAGCATAACAGAGGCAAAGATAAGAGGAATGTGACCAAGATATAGCTCACATGAAAATGCAGATGGATCTTCTTACCAAGCACTTATTATCAGGGAAGACCAAAAAGGTTAAGGTCGTTGTATCACAGGGAACAGATGAATCTGACTCTGAGGAAGAAGCTCATTACTTGAATAATCAGGGGGGTTTTCGAGGCAATGCCCAAGGAAACCAAGGTCGGAACTATTATGATAAATCAGGATGCAAGGACCGCGATCAAGGGAGTTGGAAGAATAAGACTGACAAGAGTGGTTTGTATGTTCCTCCTGGAAGTCGTGAAGCCGCTGCATCTGGTTCTGGAAAGATGTCCATGGAGCACATGATGGCTAAGCTGTTGAAAGGAGTGGAGGCAACCAGCACGGGAGTAACTGAGGTAATAAATGATTTGTCCTCAATGAAGCAATTAGTTGACTCGCATTCCACTGCAATAAAACAGCTGGAACAACAAATGAGTCAACTATCGGCAGCATTCAATCAATGAAAAGCTGGCACTTTACCTAGTGACACTGTGTAAAATCCAAGGAATGATGGATCATGTACGGCTATTACTAGCAGGAGTGGTAAAGTGTTGGAAAGTCCGTCCAAAGGAAAGCAGGTAGTTGATAATACAGAGGAGAATGTTATTGATGCAGATTGTGATAATTCTGTTGAAGCTGAAGAGAACGTTCATGATTTTACTCCTAGACGTCACCAGCCTGAAAAGATTGATAAATAGAAGCAAGCTAAAAAGGAAGTGGTGGAGAAAACGATTCCTCTTCCACCACCACCTTTTCCTCAGAGACTGAAGAAGAAAGCTGATGATACCAGGTTCAGTAAATTTATGACTATGTTGAAGCAGCTGACTATTAATGTTCCTTTGGTCGAGGCGCTGGAACTGATGCCTGGGTACGCGAAATTCATGAAGGATCTTTTGACAAAGAAGCGGGCAACAAGTTATGAGTTGGCTGATAATGTTCATCATTGCAGTGCAATCGCTACAAGATCGTTAGTTTAAAAAAAGGCAGATCCTGGTGCTTTCACTATTCCTTGCACTATTGGATCCTTGAATTTTGCCAAGGCATTATGAGATTTGGGGGCTAGCATCAATTTGATGCTGCTATTCGTCTACAGGAAGTTGGGGTTGGGTGATCCTACACCAACCAATATACGGCTCGTGATGGCAGATAGGTCGGTAAAATGACCTGTTGGTATCTTATATGATGTATTAGTGAAGGTTTCTTCCTTCATTTTTTCTACAGACTTTGTTATTCTGAACTATGAGGTGGATTCTGAAGTCCCCATAATCTTGGGCCGTCCGTTCCTCACAACTGGAAGTGTGCTTATAGATTTAAGAGCTAATGAGCTTTTATTTTGGCTGAATGATGAAGTGGTCCATTTTGATGTATGCAAATCGATGAAGCAGCCTAGAGATATGAATGTGTTCTCTGTAGTTGATATTTATTATGAGGATGAGGAAGAAGTATCTGTAGAGAAGCAGCTTACTATTGAGTCATCGTATGCTGGGCTTTTGAATTTTGTGCGTGAGGATTTAGGAGAGTATGAAGAAACTATTTGTGCTCTAACAGGAATAGGGTCCTATTCTCATGCTCCTAAGAATCTGGACCTTGATCTTAAGAATCAACCTTCACCACCAGCAAAACCATCCATTGAAGAGTCACCAGTGCTAAAATTGAAAGAGCTCCCCAGTCATCTCAAGTATGCGTTCTTGGGAAGTGGAACTACACTTTCGGTGATTGTTGCGGTAGATTTAGGTGAACAACACATAAAGGCTCTCATCTCTGCTCTGAAGAGGTATAAGAGAGCTATTGGTTGGACTATTGATGATATAATTGGTATCCCTCCTGGGATATGTATGCACAAGAGTCATCTCGAAGAGGATTGCATGCCTACAAGTAAGCATCAGCGTCGTCTGAATCCATTCAGAAAATGATGCATCATCTATCTCGATGAAGTCTAAGTAATCAAGATAGCTATGTCGTGCCGCGACAATAAATCAAGTGCTTGATGGGAGGCAACCCATCATTTTTACTCGTTTTGTTTTACTAGAAGTTTGTTTTGTTAAATAAAAATCCAAAAAGAAGAGTCGAGCCATGACCAAAAACTAAGGCATTTGGTGGGAGGCAACCTATCTTTCTAATCGTTCTTGTTGTTTTTGAGTAAGTGTAGGTGCAAGACGTATAAAGAAGAAGATTAGTCTCAAATTTTGATTTGGAAGTTTTCCATGTTAAAGGTGGTAAGTTAGGAATGAAGGAGCTAAGGCAATAGACAAGGCAATGCCTAGGCGAATCTAGGCAACGAACAAGGCAAGGCCTATGTAAATCTAGGCAACGGACAAGGCAAGGCCTATGCTATGGACTTTGCTATCTGAATCGACAATGCTATAGCATAGGCGCCGCCTATGCTCAACTAGGCAAAGCTAAAGGCGTCGCCTATGCCATTGCCTTTGCTCTCTGAATCGACAATGCTATAGCATAGGCGCCGCCTATGCTCAACTAGGAAAAGTTAAATGCACCGTCTATGCCATTGCCTTTGCTCTACGAATCTACAATGCCATAGCATAGGCGCCGCCTATGCCCAACTAGGCCATAGCATAGGCGCCGCCTATGTTCAACTAGGATTTGCTAAAGGCGCCGCCTATGCCAAGCATAGGCAAAGCATTAGGCACCGCCTAACCTTACTTTTTGGTCTCCTAACCCGTTTATACATGGTTCAAACCTGACCCAAGCCTTGGTCTATAAAAAGACCCTTAATCTTAGAATAAAATCTCATTGTTTGCTCAAGATAGGCGCCGCCCAACCTTCCAATTTCTCTCAAAATTTTTCCTCTTGTTCATCTAACCTTGCAAGATCATATTCAAAGTCCATCACCAAGTAAGTCCTTCTTTTATATTCCGTAAGTGTTTAAATGCTACGCTTTTAATGATTTTTTAGATCTTGAAGTGGTGTTGGTGATTTGAATGTGGTTGGTTTGTTATGATACATCTAGTTGAGTGAGAGAATACATGTAGGTGTTCTTGTCTTGGTCCCGACTTGTATTTGATTTTGATACGCTGTCATACTTTTGCGGAATCGACATGGTAAATTTAATTGCATAATCTTCAAAAATTGAAAGCTTTAATAACTCATTCATCGAGATAAAAATCATGATTGAATACAAGAATGAGATGTTGTTATTATTTCTATGCTATAACTTGATACGATTCCTATGTAGTAGTCTTGTTCAAAAGATACATTAATCCAAACATGAAAATATAGTCAAGATTACATGAAATAGAGTTGGAAAGGATAGTTAAGATGATATGAAAGTATGATTGTGCTGAACATATTGTTGGAACATATAGTCTATATGTAAGTCGATAAAGTCTGAGTAATCGACATCACTTACTTAATTAGTTTGTACCTACAACTTAAGTGTGGGTTGGTGCCACTACTGTTTGTTTGTTGATTAAATCTTTTGAGATGAGCTAACATGAATCTATTTTAATCTTAGGTAGAATGGCACCAAAAGGATGACAAGGAAAAGAAAAAGCATCCACCTCGCAGAAAGGTCAGAAAAGGGTAAGAAAAGAGCACGCTGAATCCTCCTCACTGCAAATACATCACCGCACTTTTGGGATAAAATGGGTCCTAGAGGAGGAAGGAAAGGAGTGGTACCAGAACAACAAAGTGAAAAAATATGTTCACGGGGAGTTGATATAAAAGGAGAGTCTAGTGAAGAGAGAACCTCGTATTTTGGCTAAAATCATAGCGCTAAATCTTGATTTCATTTTCCGAGATATGGGAGAATGCAATCTTGATCTAACACGAGAGTTTTATGCAAATTGGTCCCCAAAGACTACCGAAAGTGAAGTGAAGATTCAAGGCCAAGTCTTGTAACTGAATGTGGAGTTCTTCAACACTTTTCTGGGTCTTCCATCTGTCGACCCATCACCGCTCAAGGAGCTTTATCACAGACCTCCGTACAGGGCAATCAGACACACACTATGCGGAACTAGATCAATGGCACGTTGGAATCGTCATAAGGATACCGGTTGGCACAATACCTTCCCGTATGCTTCCATAAACAGAGAAGCTTGTATATGGTTGAGGATAGTCAACTCTTGCCTCATTCTTGCGACACAGTACACAAAGATCACACGTGATAGAGTATGCTTGGTATACGCTCTGATGACTAATATTCCCATCAACATTGGTGCGGTTATACGATCATCAATGCATAAGGTTAGGCTACACAAAATATCCCACTTCAGCTTTGGCAATCTGTTGACTGTGATATTAAGGAAGGAAGACATTGAAGAGGAACCTACAGATCATAAGCTTCCGCACAACCCAAAGAAGGTTGATCTGACAAGGGTTAAAGATTCTAAAAATATGCATGGCGTCAGCCTGATCACTGCAGAAAGACATGCTTGGGATGAAAGTTTCTTTTGCCATCTATATGGCATGACTCGATTTCCCATGATGAGTGGGGGTCGAATTTCGACTGATGCAGAGCTCCAGCAGTTGGATTACGACTACCCGATGAATGAGCATGCACAGGTTATGTGCGGAGTAGGGGTACATTTTGAGGAACCTCTCGATGATGACGTATCGACTAATGATGATCACCGAATGCCAGACTTAGACATGGAGGAGAACTCTGATGACGACGAATCTGATGATGATTCCAATACAGGGGGTATGACCCCAGACCAAGAGGAGGAGTTCGACTAATCAGGTTTTTTTTATTTATTTTCCACTGACGACAGTGTGTCCCATCTAAGTGTGGGGTGCTGGTATTTGTACGTTGTACTTTCTTTGCCCATATTTATTCTTGTTTTTTTGACATTTAGTCGTAGTTAGTAGTTAGTAGTTAAGTTTTCAAATTTTTTTTAGATTTTGCATGAAGTGCATGAAATTGTTCTGATAGATGGCATGGTATTATGACAAGAGTTTGTGCTAAAATCATTACTATTGAGACATTTAGGCTCCAAGTGTGACTCACTGTGTGATAATTGTGTGGTTTAATTCATTTATCTGTTGGGTCAAGAGTCTATACTGCTCCCAATAAAGTTGACCATGTGCCTTGTGTGGGTGAGGATATAGTACATTCTGTGTTGTGACTGATGCTAGAACCTGCCTGGTGTGTGTGTAAAGCGAAATAAAGAGTGTGAGTTTAGGAGATGATTTAGGCATTTCTTTGGCAACTATGAATTTGTTTACCTTCTTTTTACCTACCCGTTCACATTATCCTAGTTAACCCCCTTTGAGCCTTTAGCTGTTTTCTTTGACAGCCTCATATGTAGCCTAATCCTTTTTTTAAGACCATAATTTGATCCAAATTCCTAAGCACTTTGAATTGTAGAGTCATGTGACAAAATAAGAGGAAATTGGGTGAGAGTGATGCCTCAGAGCATATTGGTACTTGAAATTGTTGTGAAAAAGAGTGGCTATCATAGAGGTGCTATCATAGAGGTGCTTTATAAAATATGAAAAAAAAAAGAAAGAAAACAAAAAGAAATAGAAAACTAAAAAGATAATTGTGTTTATGCTTGAATAACAAAATAGGTGAAAAGGGTGGTATATGAAAGAAAGGCAGAAGGGTTGTTTAAAAGAGAGTGTTAATGGCATAATGTGATGTATTAAAGCACTTAGGAAACATAGTCACTATTTCTGGCCAAAATAGTCCTACCTGCCCTTAGCCTACATTACAACCTGTAAAAGACCTATTTGATCCTAAGCTTAGCATTTTGATATTAGTAGAGCATTACACTAAGGGCAAGCCTATGGTCATCAGTTCCAACATATGAATTCTTTGTGAGAGTGAGAGCAAGGAGAATCTTGTACCCATGTTTCAAAAAATGCAAAACTTGTGAGTGATTATGGGTGATATCTTGTGTGAGACACACATGGTTGATGAGTCTTGGGTAGTGTTATATAATTCTTTGTGCCTTAACTTGTGGATACGAATTAACCATCATCACGAGTCTATGTTGGAGGTTGAATTGTTTCTAGTAGTGATCAAGAAAACTACTCTTTGTTAATAATTGCCTTGCATGTCTTGTTGAGCATTTTGTGTTGTTACTGTTAAGTAGATGTTTGCATGGACGTAATATTTTGTATGAGGACGAACAAAGCTTTTAGTGTGGGGTGGTGATGTTGGGCGTATTTACACGCCTAAACACCATAATTCACCCATGTTATAGCTAAGTTTAGAGGATAAAATATATAATTCCTGCACTTTTAGTCCATTTTCCTGTAAGTGAGCTAACCAACGTGATTAGCATGTTTTCAGGTATTAATGATGAAGATTTCAGCACTTTTTGGACCTTTGGGCAGCAAAGGAAAACTTCACGTAAGAAGGAAGGCCACTTTTCGAAGCTTTCGGACTGAATGTGATACATGGAGAATCTGTCCCAGGCAAAATCAGTATTTCTTAATACTTAGGGGTGCAGCAGTAACCAAGTAGGACTAGGACAAGGATCTTATAAAAACCTTATTTGCTGAATTTTTCAGCAAGCATTATTATTGATTCTATTTTCTTTTCATTCGACTTTTGGGACAATTCACGTTACAATTTCTGATAGAGAAACACGGCTCTCTTGAGAAAAATGGCCAAGAAGAAAAACGTCATCCCTCTTTGACGTTAAAATCATGCCCTCGCAAAGATTATTCTAGCTTTGGTACGATGATGATGTTCATTGTGATCTCCGTTATACTTATGAGTAGCTAAACTTCTCTGTTAGGGTTATGGAAGCCTTTTGATATACTATCTATTACTATGAGTTTGTGAATTCTAGATGCACATGCTACTTATATCATTACTCTCTTTGTTTTAATTAAATTCTTTTGGTTGCAAACATATAGAATACACCATTATAGCATTAACTTGTTTGAGAGAAAAGTTATATGTTTGGAAAAGAGAGTGTGACAAGGAAATAGGGCTACCAACCCTTGTTTACACGTTAATGCCTTAACCGGATTAACCTCTTGGAGAGTTTGTACCGTTAGTTATACACTTTAAGCTCGAGAGAGTTAAAGTGAAATAATCCTGGATGGTCGAGAGACACTAGGATTTACCATTAGAATACGAACCTCTATAAGTGCATGCATGTCTAAATTCCGCGTTACTCATAGTTAATAGATACGTAGAACTCATAAGGTGGACATAACCCTAACTTATTATTCTCTGTTATTAAAGCTTACTACACAAATCGTTTTATTCGTTACTTTGTGCACATTAATTCACGCCATAATTCAATCCCCCCTTTTCGTGGAATTTTCGACCAATAGTCTACTAATAATTGCAACACTTAGTGACCAAGTATTCCCTGTGGGATTTGACACCCAACCAAGTTGGGTTCTATATTTGACAGCGACCGCTTACACTCTTACGAGAGCTGTAGTTTGGGCATTATCAAATTTTGGCGCCGTTGACGGGAAGGGGTGACAAACAAAATCCCTAAAATGGTTATACCTAAAATCCTGAAGAAGGTTCTACATCAAAGTTTTAAATAAATAAGTGATGGCCTTAATGGGATGCCAAACTAGGGGCTGTATACTACCTCTCTTATGCTCACCGATAAAAATAACTACATATGTAGATGACATGAGAAAAGGTAAATCCAAAAGGCTTATAGACCCTCTAAAATTCTCCAAAATCATAGTCCAAACATGCTCCATGGGGCCTAAGGATTCATGATACATAGTAAATCCATGTTATTACTAGAAAGCTATGTAAAAAGGTAGTCCAATTTAATCCAGTTAAACTATTGTTACAAAATCATCACTCAAAAAAGTACCTATGGGAACTACTACAACTCTTTAAGTTTCTATACACCTACCAACGATGGTGATAAAGTGTACAACACTATTGGAGATGGCCCCTAATCCTAGGAAAATTTATGGAGAATATTCAGTTCAAATAGAATTTTGTCTCCCTTACTAATAGCATCACCGTAGGTAACATATCACCCTTATAAGAACCTTGTTAACCAAAAAAAATACTAGTATCAAAGACAAGGATGATGAAGAAGTCGAGGAATGCATGTATTCAATATATCTAAAGTCCTAAATTTTTTAGTTTTCATTTTTATTTGTTTTGACTATCATTCCCTTCCCCATAGCTGGTACATGTTAATTTTAGGGTTCAGGGATGGTTTGCGTGGCTCTCGGTGCAATTGGGAATAATTTAAATGAGCTTATGGTTTTTAAAGTCATGACAAGTTGTATAGTTAACGTTAGTCAATTTCATTATTCTGGGTGTCGAATGGTAAATCGAACTGCACCAGCAGATCCAAAATGTCAAATTTAGATTAGTAGTGGGGTTGGTTTAGATTTATAGATTTAATATGTCATTACACCTCTTGATTTGGAAATAATTAAAAAAAGGGTCATGTGGGTTAATTTGGTCAAAAAATTACTTTTTTGGAAAATCCAATATTGTTATTGAGTCTGGAATATTAAAATTAGCCTAGTAGTATATATTATTTATTTCTATTGGGTCCCGAATGAATCCGTAGTGTCCATTTAAAGACATTTCTTTACTTGTAAAATCTATTGGTGCAATATTTTTTGGTGCATCATTTTCTCCATCACAATCATGTGGATTTTTTTCGCAACAGCAGGCATCGATGATGAAATTTATCACAATCGAATGGTGGCGGTACCATAATCAAGATGGCGGTATTAGTGGACTGGGCCGAGTTGATTCATCGTGATCGTGAGGCTCAACTATGTAATCCTAATGACCAGCTTAATCGCCAGTCAATATTGACCCTCACAATTGCAAGGTAGGAGTCTGCAATCATAAGTAACTATGCACTGAATAGTATATAAGCTCTATTTTTATGTTTTTTCTCCATATCTGGATATTTGAGCTTTGATTTTGGGCTATTCTTGAGGATTTCATCACCATATTTGATTGGGTAAGATTCAAAACCTTATTCTAATTATTCTTCATCTATTATATCATCATAAATAACTTTAAATCATGATTTCAAAATAGAAGTCTAGGGTTAGTAGTAGAAAATTTTAAAAGGGTTTTCCAGTAATTAGGATAATATTTTAAGCCCATTTTTACCTGGGTTTTCTACTGTAGGCTATTACAACCTTGAAATTGTGTTTTTAAAATAAAATTTGAATTTACCCCTTTTATTTCCAAACTCATTTGTCAGACTAATTTTGGATTCGGCCCAAATATAGGTATCTTTAGATTTCTTTTAACATGTAGATGCTCAATTTGAATTTATAGTTGATTTTGAGGTCGTTCCAAAAAGGAAGGCTCCATGTAAAAGCACCTTAGACTAGGATTTCTTTATTTTGAGTTAGTTTATGGATTAACTTCTTTCAAATAGATATGGTTAGTTAATAAACAAATTAAGCATACTATGGTTGGAGAAAATAGCTATGGGGTTTATATATATTTTGAGATTACTTTTAGTTGTGCACTCGTGTGGGGGCTTATATTCTATTGTGGTTAGTTTATGATATCTGACATTGTGTGTTGCTTGTGTGTGGGCTTTATTTTACCCTATTGGCCTTATCTGTGCACTTGAATGTCTTTATTCTAGATATGATACCCGTATAGGGCTTATTTTTTCAATATAGGCCTTATTTAAGAGTTGATTGCCTTTATCAAGATAAAAATACCCAATTTAGGGGTTGATATGATCTTAATAATGTCTTATATACATATTTATTGTGATGGTGCCTAATTAGAGTTGATGATCATGAATTATGGACATATTAAGTTAATTTTTGGCTCACTTATATGTACATGTTGGATGAATAGGATAGCATCATATTGTGTTCATTATTAGCATTACATCTTCATTCCATACATATACATTCCTGAGATACTGGTACCACTGAGAAGTTGTTGCGACCCAAACTAGGTCTTAGTCATGACGACTATATCAAGCCCACCGTGTGCCAGAGACCACCCCCTTTGCCTAACATCCAGAACACAATAAATTAATATAGCGGAAGCCAGCCAAATAGTAATAAGAAGAATAGAAAATCAAATGTAAACTCTATGAATCAAAACCAACATCCGACCCACACTTGCCAAAAATACTCTACAATCAAAAATGCCAAATAGGTCAAAACATGCCCCTATCTATGAAAAAAACCAACATCCGACCCACACTTGCCAAAAATACTCTACAATCAAAAATGCCAAATAGGTCAAAACATGCCCCTATCTATGAAAAAAAGAAAATCCAATAAAAATACTAAGACATAAAGAAAATAGATGAAATGTCCAGGCCTTCCGAAAGATGTAGGCTCACTACTTGACAACCACTCAACAGATGTACTGAACTAGCCAACACTGCATAAGAGTAACAGAAAAGCCCATGGACCCTACAAAATGAAATGATGCAGCATCCTGGGACAGTAAGTAGGATGAACACTAGCATGTAACTCAAGGAAAGCAATAAAATAATTCCAATGCCATAAACCAGACAAAACCACAAGTACAAAAATTGTATAGACATATATAGGATGCCAAGATAGGGAAAGGGTTCATGAACAAGATAGTTTAAACCATTAACCTGAATGATGTAGCTCACTCTATCCTAAAGGCACCTACAAGCTATATGGGTTCAGCTCCCCCTGCTGAAAGTTCCCAGTACGCGTTATCCATATGAACCAAGGAATCCAAAGAAAAGGCTAAAGACACCAAGTCTTTAGCCATCCCAAAAAATAATATATGAACCAATCACACGATCATATAGACCCCTACGCAGGCAAACTTAGTTTCCAGTGTTAGTTCACCCAGGACTACACCTTTACGGTGAGCTACATAATTTCTTTAAATCCACATTAAAATATTGTAACACCCCAATTTTCTGTAATCGGCACACCACACAGTGCTCATGACCCTGAGGGACCACAAGCTAACCCTTTTTGATATCTATAACTAAGCACTGCATAACATAGGAAAAAATATGAAAAACTGGCAAACACTTGCCATAAGGTTCAAATATATAAAATAACCAATACTGAAAATTAAATACTGATACATCTGTATGAAAGACCTCTGAATTGTCTGAACTGAGGAGTTGATAGGACATGTCTCCAACTAACTCCGTCTACTAAAAATAAACTGAGTCTAATGAAATAATAAAATAAGGATCATCCTTGAATGATGAGGACTCACTGTTAAGTTAACCGTAGTTGGCTGAGTCGGGACTACTAAGGGTTCTCTAGTTCTCGCTCGTCTGAACCTACGGTATAAGACACCATAGCGCAAGAGAAAAGTGTATTTCAGTACTTTAAATGTACCGGTATGCTAGATTAGGTAAGGCTAAATGCAAGGGCTTATGCATGAGCATAACTTAACTGAAAAAGATTAGAGTACTGAATGAGGATACATGCATGAATGTACAAACCATAACTGAAATCACAATGACATTGAATACTTAGACTCGAATATTGCTTTAGTGATGTGTAAACTTACTACTAATACTGAGATACTAATAACTGAGTCTTCTAATATTGATAACTAAGTACTGAAGTTGAGATTAGTCCTATATAATGGGTGATCTATGAATCTAATGATAATGAGAATACTTAACTGAATCTGAGATCAGTCTTATTAGGCGAGTGATCTTTCTATCTACTTACAATAAAATGATTTGACTTAATCTGAGATCAATCCTATCTAGCGGGTGATTTCTAAATCTGATGATAATGATAAACTGTATTTGAGATCAGTCCTATCTAACAGTTGATCTCTGAACATAATAATAATAAGATTGATTGACTACCTCTGAGATCAGTCCTGTCTAGCGAATGATCTCTGAATCTGCTGATATGCTAATGGTTGACTGTATCTAATAGTCCTGAATCTTTAATACTGAGCTGAGTTCTTTAACTGAGACTAATTCTAAAACTGAAACTATGGGAAGTGGTCATCTAGCCGACATGCCCCTTCTAGCTAAGTTAGGGTCCAACCTGTAACCCCAGTTAGAAGGGTGTTAGTATTGTGCCACGGGTAATAACCTCTCTTGTGGAGTCAGTCCTATCTAACGGGTGAACCCTGGGATCAGTCCTATCTATATATAATATACTAATGGGTGATCCCTGAGTATGTTAGTCCTATCTAGTAGCCGATATCTCATACCTACGTTGGCTATGTAGTTGTGGAACTTAGGGATTGCTCCTAGGGATCTCAGTACTCTCTAACAGGTTAGTCCCCATCCTTAGGTTCTCTCGGTGCTATGTCTTACTCCCAATTGAAAGACTCTGAACTGATTCTTTTTCTTAAATTGTACTAGACTGATCTAAATCTATTACTGATTATACTAATCAACTGAGTTAAGCTGAGTTCATTTGATTCTGAAGACTGATGGAATACTACTGAACCTTGTTATCTGACTGAATAATACTAAGTTTTGAATTGATTACTTGAATGCTACTGAGGTCAGACACTTTTCTTTTGAATACTACTAAGATCTGAGCTAAGTACTGAACTGAAGCTGGAATGATAATGATACTTAGATTGCTGAAATTCCTTAAGTTCTGTAATTGTCTGAGAGAGCTGAGTTCTGTAATTAACTGAGTTCTAAGAATCGTGACTTGACTAAGATTATCGTGAAAACTGACAAGGCCTCTAGACTTGCAGCTAAATTGTCAGGTATAAATACCCCCAGGACTCGGTAACATAAAAGTAAAACATAAACATTCTTGAATAATCATGACCATGGACTTTCATTCACCATTGCAATCATTAAAGCATCTCCTCAAGCACATGGGAATCATAAACATGTGATAGTAAAGGGAGACATTCAATTGGCTTATACTCCATTCAATAAGGTCTTATATCAAACACTTAACATGTATTAAAGAATGCATAACTAGGGTATTTCATGCTAAAATTTCACAACTCATTCATTAAGGCTTTTCAAAAAACACTTGGCATGCATAAACTTACACATAATTGGGGATTTCTAGTCAACATGCTATAATGGCTCTAATTCCTTCACATTAGCATTTTATCAAACATATGGGGAATATGCTTTGGTTATTCAACAATTTCTACACTTAATTGACATAAACACATCTCTTAACATGTAACTTCAAGAGGGTTTACCATGAACTTCAGATAAAAATAACATACTAGGATCACAACTTGAAACTTTGTAACCAAAACATGAATTAAAACTCAATAATAACATGAACTTTAACTTCAATTCTCATGAATCATGAAACTCATAAATATAATATCTTCGAATTTAGAAAAGGATTCTTGAACTTGTTGTATGGAAGGAACCCAATAATCAACATCTTCATACCTAGAAATCTAGATTCTTGAAGTTCTTGAAGACTCTTGGAGGTATTCTTGAGATTGCTTTTGAAACTTTGGGGCTAGGGTTTTCTATTTGTTTAAGAGAAAATGATCTATTTCTTATGAGACGTGAGTAAATAATGAGTAAATAGGTCTTTTAGGGTTTTAAGGTCGTGTATAGGCTGATTTGGGGCTTTAGAAATTTACCAAACAGCCCCTGAAATTAAAGGATGGAACATGAAAATTCCCGATTTTACATGCTGGCACGATGCGGTGAAATTACGCAAGCTTACGGAAACTGGACAATTGGGAAACTGCTTGATGGTGCGATGTGGTGGAAATCACATTGCCACCTTGGTTGAGAACTGAAAAGACACCGCGACGTAGTTGAATCGCGGAGGCTCACTGGATTTTTACAATTGTCATTTTGGCTGGCTCCGTGATGCGCTAAAGTACCAGGTGGTACACTATCTCACTAAAATGGTTCTAACTCTTCGCCCGAGTGTCGGATTTGGGCAAATTTGGTATCAACGGAAAGCTTATTCAATTTATCACGTGATAAAAATTCAAAATCTTAAAAATTTCACATGAAATAAAAGGTATTCATCTATGAAGAACTATCTTTGATGTTCTAAAGATGAATCGAAGCTAGATAGAAGTATAGAGTATTGCAAATAGTTTGTGGGTAAACCCAACCATTAACTTAGGAGTCTTGTAATTAAGGCATTTACCACTTGGTATTGTCATACCAATTACGCTTCCAAGCTCATATAATTATACCAAACCAATCTGTGTAACCATTAAACTCCTAAGTTCTAGTTTAAAATCCAAACCATGGCCACCAAGGGCCTTTCAAATACATTCTAACCTATTTATCCATTAATGAATTGCAATGGGTTCATAAATAAGTTTAATTAAGTAATTATCCATGTTAAAAAACTAAATTCACAAAGTGGGTTAGGGTTAATGTCATTACCAAGACCAAAAGTCATCAATTTTGGGAAGCACGTGTTCCCTATTTTAATTACCTTAATAATGCACCCATTCAGACCAAAAACCATAAATTAAAGAATAAATTACTAATTTAAAACATGCAAAAGTAATTCAAGTGATGCTAATCAAAATCCCTCAACATAATTTCAAACCCATCAATTAAACCACAATGATAATGAGTAAATAAATACCACAATTTATAATTAAAGTTGGGGAATGAGATACATGCCTAAAATACACAAGAAATTTAAGACAATTTAAAGTTTGGAGCCTGGAGTAATGATTTCTTGAAAAAACCTTGAGATTTCTTGGATTTAAGTGGTAGACAAGAGAATAAAAGTGTTTGATCTTTCAAATTGAAGGAAAAAAGGTCACTTTTATGTTTATAAATGGTGGAAAGGGTGAAAAGACCAAAACACCCTCACCCCAAATAAAGAAAACAAAAACTGGGTGATTTTAACACAGTATTGTGGCACGCCAATATCGCGAGGGATAGCCTCCATGCCATACTGTTATCACAGAACTCCAGTGGCGTGGCACACCACAATCATGGAGGCACACTGCCTCAGAGTTCCAAAATAACCACAAATCACTTTTGAAAATTCTATAACATTCCCAAAATAGACTTTTAATATCCCTAAACATAATTCAAGTCAAAAATTGATGTCACACATATGAGAGGCTAAAAAATAAAATTGTCAAAATTTTTATGAGGTCTTACATTATCCCTCCCCTTAGGATCATTTGTCACCAAATGAAAATTTAGGCTATTTTTAGCATGAAAATAGCAAGAATACATCATAACCAAATGACAAATTCAAAATACAATAAGAGGAAAATGAATCTCATACCTCAAGCACTCTTATCCAACACAGCGAACAAGAATGGGTACTTGGCCTTCATATCTTCCTCAATGTCCCATGTAGCTTCTTCCACCTTTTGGTTTCTCCAACGGACTTTTAACAAAGCTATATTCTTTGTCTTCAATCTACGAACTTGCCTATCTAATATCTCAACCTAGACCTATCATAAGACAAAGAATCAATGATACCAACATAATCAACATGCACTATCAAAGAAGGATCACTTTCTTCATGCTTGGTGAACGAATCAATGATACCAACATAATCAACATGCACTATCAAAGAAGGATCACTTTCTTCATGATTTGTGAACCATGTTAGGACCAAAGAACCTAGTCTCACCAACCTCAAACCATCCAATAGGAAACCTATACCTTTTACCATAGAGAGCCCAGAAAGAAGCCATTTGAATGTTAGAATGGTAACTATTATTGTAAGCAAATTCAATAAGAGGTAAATGATCAACCCAACTACCTCTAAAGTCTATCACACATGCCCTTAGCATATCTTCCAATGTTTTAATAGTTTGCTCTACTTTTTCATCCATCTAAGCGTCCAAAGAGGTGTTAAGGTTCACCTGAGCTTAGTAATAGGTCCTCACAAGAAAAAATTAAGCATACTTAGTCATTATATCCACAATGACCCAAATAGAATCATACTGCTTGCAAGACCGTGGAAGACCCATACCAAAATCCATATTAATTATCTCTTATTTCTACATAAGTAACTCTATCTCTTGAGACATGCTACCAAGCCTTAAATGTTCAACCTAAAATTATTGACAAACCATACACTTAGCCATAAAGTTTGCCACATCTCTCTTTATATTATTCCACTAATAGATTTTTTTCAAGTTATTATACATCTTAGTCAAACTCAGATGAACTGATATCTAAACTGACAAGCCTTAGTGAAAATTCTTTCACATCACCCATTGACATCCGGAACACATAACCTTTCTTGAGACCTCAAGATGCAATATCCCCTAATCTCGATAGCCATAACGTTTTAGTGACCCTCATCATCCTTAATCTGTATTAGTATGGGATTTAAAACTAGTTTCTTCTTCACCTTAGCTCCAAAAGAAGATTTAACCACTTTTTGAACAATCATTCTTCTATCCTAAGAATCCAAGAGAAAGACTCATGAGTCACCCAACCTATGATTATTTCTTCACCAACCATGTTTTCTCCTTATCAACATGATATAAGCTTCTGATAGACAACATACTAAGAGCATCGCAACAACATTAGCTTTGCCTGGATGATAGTGAAGGCTTACGGTGTAATCCTTATAAAGTTCAAGCCACTTTCTTTGTTTGAGATTTAATTCCTTCCGAGTAAACAAATATAACAAGCTTTTATGATTTAAATAGATGTCTATATGAACCCTATAAAAATAATGGTGCTATACTTTCAAATCAAAGACCATCTCCCCCAATGGTAGACCGTAAGTCGGGTAATTCCTCCAATGAACTTTAAGCTACCTGGAAACATAGGCCACAACCTTACCATGCTACATCAACACACAACCTAGTCACATATGTGATGTACCACAATATACAATAAGCCCCTTATTACCCTCGAGAAGGGCTAAGACCGAAGCAGAATTCAACTAATCCTTCAAATTCTCAAATCTACCCTTACAAATATCAAACCACAAGAACTTGACCTTCTTCTAAGTCAACTTTGTCAATAAAGTAGAAATAGAAGATAAACTCTCCAAAAACATCATATAATACCCAGCCAATCCCAAGAAGTTGCTAATGTAAATTGACGTTGTGGGTCTAGACCATTTATTAACTTTCTCAACTTTCTGTGGATCCACCTTAATCCCCATACTAGAAATAACATGCCTCACAAAGGTTACAACACTTATCCAAAATTCGTACTTAGAAAACTTTGCACATAATTTTTGATACCTGAGTGTCTGCAACATAATTCATAGGTAATTGGCATCATCCTCCTCACTCTTAGAAAACACCAAGATGTCTTAGTGAAAACTATCTCAAACAAGTCCAAAAATTTCCTGAACACCTAATTTATATGATCCATGAAAGCATCAGGAGCATTAGTCAACCCAAATTACATAACTAAAAACTCTTAATCACCATACCGATTTTGGAAAGCAGTCTTGGAAATATAAACCGCCCAAATTTTCAATTGATGATAGGCCAAATAAAGATCAATATTAGAGAAACACCAAGCACCCTGAAGCTGATCAAAAAAGTCATCCTCTCTAGGAAGAGGGTACTTCGTTTTAATTGTCACCTTATTCAACTGATGGTAGTCTATGCACATCTAAGGAGACTATCTTTCTTCCATATAAAAAGTACAGGAGCACCCTAAGGAGAAACTCAAGGATGTATGAACCCCTATAAAAAAGATACTTTAACTTCTCCATTCAGCTAGAGCCATCCAATAAGGAGGAATGGAAATAGAATGGGTATCCAATAGAAGATAAATCCTAAAGTCTATTTCCCTATCAGGAGAAATCCTAGTAAGATCATTGGGAAACACTTTAGAAAAATAACTAACCAAAGGGACAGATTGCGAAGAAGGAATTTCAAAATTTGAATCCTTAACCTAAAATAGATGATATAGATACCCATTATAAATCAACCTCTAAGCACTAAGATAGGAAATAAACTGCCCTTTAGGTACTAAAGAACTCCCCTCCCATTCAATCATCAGTTTATTAGGAAAATGAAAACTAACCTTTTGGGTCCTACAAATCAGAGAAGCATAGCATGAATAGAGCCAATCCATCCAAAAGATAACATCAAAATCCACCATATCAAGCTCTATCAAATCCACCAATGTCTTTCTATGAAAGATGAACACAACACAACCCCTATAGATTTTTCTAGCAATAACAAAATCACCCACCGGAGTCACAAAAAGTGGTTAAAAATATTTTTGAGACTAAAATCAAAGTGTATAGCCACATAAGAAGTCACATAAGATAGGGTAGAACTCAAGTCAAGAAAATAATAAACACCACGAGAGAAAAGCTATAACATACTTGTAACAATATCAAGGGATGCCTTGAATTTCTAATGAGTAGCAAGTGCATAGATATAATTTTGGCCCACAGATACAAAAACTAGTGCCCTTAGGTGTCATTGGTAAAGAAGTAGTGAACAGGACCTTATTAGATCTAGTGGCAACCTCAGTTATAGGATAATTTTTACACAAATGACTAGACTGACCAAAATTTAAATACAAGTTCCTCCCTTCCTCACAATAACTATAGTGAATCTATCCATAGAATAAAAAAAAAAGATAAGATGGGGATGACTAAGCTCCACTAACCTAATATAGAGAACCATGTGCCTTAGGACAACTTATATTCTAAAAATGATGATAATTAGAAGGCTTAGGATAAGGAGAACTAAGTTAGTACATTTTATTTTGATTCAGATATCCTTTAGTAGTGAGAGATTGGACCATATCTATGTTTAGGAGGTAGTTAACTTTCATGGGTTGCTCATTTCTATCATTTTAGATAGTGGATTTATGTCACTTAGAGGTTTTGGAGATCCTTTCAAAAGAAATTTGGTACTCAGGTGGATCTTAGTACAACCTTTTATCAAATAGATCGATGGTTAGTTGGAGCATACTATTCAAGTTCTTGAGGATATGTTTGAAGCCTATTTTATGGATTTTTGGGGCTAGTAAGAGCAGCACTTAGCCTTGGTAGAGTTTTCTTATAATAATAGTTATCATTTGAGTACTAAGAAGGCATTTTTTGAGGCTTTGTATGATAGGAGATGTCATTCTTTGGTTGGATAGTTTTAGACTTCCAAGGTTAGGCCCCATGGTACTGATATGCATTAGGATTTGTTGGATAGAGTTCGGGTGATTCAGGATAGGTTGAGAGTGTCTTAGAGTAGGCAATAGACCTATATCGATCATAGGCATCATGTCTTGAGATATATAGTTGGTGATCATGTATTGCTCTGTATATCACCTATAAAGGGTATGATAAGGTTTAGCAGAAAGGGTAAGATCAATTTAAGATACGTTGGACCTTTTGAGATTCTTTGCTCAATTGGTAAGTAGCTTATGAGTTAGCTTTACCTCAAGATTTTCTTATTTTTTATTAAATTTTCCATGTCCCTATTTTGTAACAATATATTCTTAATCCTTATCATGTTCTTAGATGGTACTCATACTAGTTGGATGAGCATTTGACCTTTATAGAGGAGTCAGTGCTTATTTTGGCTAGTAATATGAGGTGGTTGCATACAAGAGAGATTCTTGTATTTAAGGTTCAATGGAGGTACCACCCACTGGAGGTGGCCACTTAGGAGATCGAGATCTAGATTCGGACTCAATAACCTCACCTATTTAAGACTTTAGGTACTTTCTAATCTTTAACTTTCATCAGGGACGAAAGTTCTATTTATAATGGATATTGTAATGACCCTTCAGGTCATTTTCCATATTTCCACTTATTTTTATTATTAGAGCCTATCAATAATTTCCCCAAGTAATTTATGACTTTTTGGAACTAACCGTATGATTATCGAGAAGTTTGATTGTTTTTTAAGCCAATTCCTCATTTTAAGGTCTTCAATAGTTTCAAATAGCCACCAAATAAAAACTTCAGTAAAATAATCTTGTATGCAAATTTTGACTACACCAGCATCCCTAAAATATTGATTTTAGCATAGGTAGACCTTTCGTTTGGGTCCCAAGCCATCGAGCTTATCTTGACCTATTGGTTGGGAAGTTGGAAAATTGGGAAATTAGATATAGGACCCACATTTGGTTGAAACATCATTGAATTAAAAATAAGACTTTTCCATTTCTTTTAGAACATCAAAATTTATGTGGTTATATAGTTCCTTTACATAAATTAGATTCCAAATAAATCCCGAGGCCATAGCAGAAACTTAGAAAATTATCCAAGTTTCAGCTGATATTCGGTGCTGGAGAGGATATTGTGATCGCAGAAGGGAGGATGGTGATCTCCATACCTTCTCCTGCACTTAAATATTGTAATTGCATACGTACTATGTGAATTCCATAATGGGACACCTGGTATGGTTATAAACGAACCACTTAGGCTGTATTTTGGTCATTTTCCACTCTTCCTTGAGACCTAGAAACCCTAAAAAAGTGTGTTGACTTGAAATTAAGTCTTCGAGGTGAATTGGAACTTGATTAACATATATTTTAATGAATATCATTGGATTTAATGTAAGAATATTTAAATTTCATGCTTGAATTTCTTTAATATTTTACCAAAGCCCGAAATCACTTAGGGCTTGATTTTAGCCTAAAGTTTTCATGGTTTTCACCTATTTTTTATTGTTATGATTCAATAAGTTGATATCATGTTAGCTTGGTCACAGAAATATGATTTCTATAATCAGGACCCACATGGGGTTTTTGGCATGATTTTTGGACACAAAGAATAATTATGGGTATCATTATGCTCATATTGATGAGTAGATTATGTCTTAGATAGCTTGGCATCTTCAAGAGGGTTCTCGAAAAGGAAAGGCAAAGGTTTAGCAGATTATTGAGCTTTCTTTGGCATCTAGGTAGCCTAGCTTTATTCCTTGTTAGATTGAGCTATGCCATAGCATATTTGTGATATTTGGTTATATTGGGATGTGTCTTAGGTGTTGGATTTATAAAGTGCAAGACTTGGGTTTGTTGTACCATTTAGACTATAATGAATCTTAAAATTGAAAAGCTTGATGTGTTTCCCTATATATTTGGTGGAATAAACCTCATTGCTCATGCCTAGCATGGGAATGCCTTAGCTTACTCAATTTAGATAAAATGCTCTAGTTGCTCATACTAAGAGTAAATTGGTCATAGATTCTTATAGTAATGAGGATTTCCCTAGTTCCATTGTACTTAGTGAAATTTTCTAGAGTATAATATCTACCTTAGGTCTTATTGTGTCTTGCTATACATCTAAGAGTTGATTTAGATACCTTAGCCTAGTCCGAGGTAGAAATTGAATAAGAATGTATTTCAAGGATTTTGAAATGGGATATCTGACCCACCTTAACACAAGATTAAAGAATTGGCCTCTTGAACCTTTGTACGCTTAGCAAATGCCTAAAGAGTCCCCTTGTGAGTCAATATTAAGGAATCTTGGTACTTGTTGGTTATGATGAATGGCATTGGAAATAATATTTAATTTATTATGCCTTATGTATGTTTTATTTTCTAAATCTTATGAAGAGCTATTGATTATGTTATTGTTATTGGCTATTGAATAGGATAATGATCATGCTATCGAATGAGCCCTTGACTATGATATGGCTTAACCATAAATTATAATATGGACTATGCTATAAATAGGCTATAGATTATGCCATAGATTTACTATTGCTCAAGTTAGTGATAAGCCACCTTTATGCTAATGATAGGCCAATGAATATGCTATGAATGAGCCATTGTTCATGATTTCGCTTATGGTTATTCTCATGGTCTAATTGATTAAATTATTGGTTATGAAATAATGAGCGATTGATCATACATTTGATTAAGCCATTGTTTAGGCTAATATTCGGTGCTATGGTCATTCTTAAAATAGGCCAATAATCATACTGTAAATCTTTTTGATTGTTGATGTGGTAAATGATAAGGCTAATGATGATAGAAGGCATGCTTGTTGACTATATGTGAGTTTATTATATAGATTATTCTTGGACTCATGATACTTCGTTATATGATTACTTGTGCTAACACTTTTGCTGCTTAATATACATAACTATATACCTATCTCTCTTATATGGGACGGAGATAGATGTTAGTGCTGATGATATATGAACCAGTGAAAACCCGAGAATAGCTTACAATATTCATTTTATTTATATATATATAGACTTAATGATAATGTGATGTCGATTATAAATGAGAAATTATGGAGGTATTCTCTTCTTACTTCTCTTTTTATTTTTATTTACTTTAGCTCTCATGGATCTTGTTCTTTACTTTAGCTCTCATGGGGCTTTTTCTTTACTTTAGCCCTCGTGGGGCTTGTTTTATAGTTTATCCCTCATGGATTTTTGATGATAGGCGTATTTACACGCCTAAAGTACTATAATCTACCCATATTTTAGCTAAGTTTTGAGGGAAAAATATATAACTTATGCACTTTTAGTCCTTTTTCCTGTGAGTGAGCTAACAAACGTGATTAGCAAGTTTTCAGGTATAAATGATGCAGATTTCAGCATTTTATAGATAACTTGATGCCACAGGAAGCTTCACGAAAGAAGGGAAGGAGAGCTTGGACGCCTAGGACCAAAAGTGACGTATGGGAAACCTGTCCCGGGCAAAAACAGCATTTTCCAAGACTTTGGGGATCAGCAGTAACCTATAAGGATTAGGATAATGATGCAGTAATTTATTAGGATTAGGATAAGTACGCAGTAGCCTTATAGGAATAGGATATGGGTATTATAAATACCCTATTTTGCTGCAGTTCTTACACACATCATTATTCTCATCATTCACATTCTAATTCATTCATCTACAACTCTAAACAATTTGCTTCCAATTAATTCTTATTTACTTTCTCTTCATCTATTCATCTTAAATTTTCACAACAAGAGAAACGCTACTTGCAAGGTCTTCACGCCACAAGCAATACCAAACCCTACTACACGTGAGATCTTTATTTTGGTATAATGATAATGACTATTGTGATTTCCCTTGCACTCATGAGTAGCTAAACTTCTCTGTTGGGGTTATGGAAGCCTTATGAGATACTATCTATTGCTATGAGTTTGTGAGTTCTTGACACGTATGCTGCTTATATCATTATTCTCTTCATCTTAATGCAAATTCTTGTGGTTGCAAACACATAGGATATGCCAATATAGCATTAACTTGTTCGAAAGAAAAGTAATATGTCTGGAAAAGAGATAATGTCAAGGTAATAGGGCACCAACCCCTATTAAAAAGTTAGTGCCGTAACTGGATTAACCTCTTGGAGAATTTGTACCATTAGATACTCTTTAAGATCGAAAGAGTTAAAGTGAAATAGTCCTTGTTAGGTCGAAAGACGCTTGGATTTACCATAGAATACAATTCTCTATAAGCACATGCATGTCTGAATTCCGCATAACTCATAGCCAATAGAGACGTATAACTCATAAGGTGGACATAACCCCAACTGTCAATTCTCATTGGTTAAACATCTTACTAAACATTCTTTCTTTTTACTTTGCTATTTTCCGTTTTTCACTTTTTTACATTATTGCACACTACAATCCCCCCTTTTTACGAAACTTTCACCAAAAGTCTAATAATCTTCGCTTACTTAGTGATCAAGTATTCTCTGTGGGATTCGACACCCAACCCAGTTGGGTTCTATATTTGACAACGACCGCTTACACTCTTACAAGAGCTGTAGTTTGAGCGTTATCAAATTTTGGCGTCGTTGCCAGGGAATACGGTTGTCTACTAAGTTTGTGATAATTACTAGACCCTTTGGTCAAAGATTCTCGTACTTTACTTTCAGTTATTGTTTTTGTTTTCTGCAGGTTTTGTTCAGTGTATGCCCAATACTCGAAGTTCTGGTCAACCATTATTACCCATAAACCTTGAACCATAATGTATTGGTAGGATGGAGGCGCAACGTGACATTGAGAGAAGGGCTGCTCAACAGGAGCAAGCTACATTAGCTGCGTTGGCCGCTGCTCAAGTGCATCAACAAAATATCGATAACCCTGGGCGAGCAGGAGATCCTGATGATGAGGACTTGGGTGATGATGAGTTACTAAACCCAAGGTGTGATGCTGAAGTTGTGACACCGATAAATAGAAGAGATCGTCAAGCAAGATTTCGGCCTGAACGTCGACCCGTGCAAATACCGTTTGATGATGATGATGATGATCTTGATGGAGCTGGTGCCACAGGAGCTATTATTCCTCCACCATTGGCACCCGGAGCCAAGTTCAATATCACTAGGACCATGATTCAACTTTTCCAACTCAAGGGATTATTTGGTGGACTAGCAGGCGATGATCCGAATATGCATCTGATCAACTTTATCTCTACATGCAAGTCATTCGACGATCCAGGCGTTAGACAGAATGCTATTCGGCTGCGTTTATTTCCATTGTCTCTATCTGGGGAGGCGACACTGTGGTTGAACGGGCTAACTCCTGATTCTATTACAAATTGGAGGCAATTGAAAGACGCTTTCCTAGAAAGATTCTTTCCGCCCTCCAAGAAAGCACAGTTGAGAGATGAGATCAGCAATTTTAGACAGCTTCCAACTGAAGCTCTCCACGAAACATGGGAGAGGTTCAAGAAGAAGCTTATGCGGTGCCCAAATCATCATATGACCAATGTCCACTTGATGGAGATATTATACAGTGCTTTGAATTCGGTAACTAAGCCAGTGGTTGATAATGCTGCAGGTGGGTCATTCATGGACCTTTCTTTTAATGAAGAAAGTGGTATGCTAGATCGTATGAAAAAGCAGAGTAGAGCTTGACATACCAGGGATTCGGAGGTAGCAAGCTCTACTATATCTATTGGCATGACCGCAGAACAGAGGCGAAGAAAAGAGGAGCGTGACCAGGATATGGCTCACATAAAAACACAGATGGATCTTCTTACAAAGCATCTACTATTAGGGAAGACCAAAAAAGTCAAAGCAGTTGCATCAAAAGGAAGAGAGGAATCCAATTCTAAGGAAGAAGCCAACTACGTGAACAATCAGGGGGGTTTCCGAGGCAATGCCCTAGGAAACCAAGGTCGGAACTATTATGATAATTTTGGAAACAAGGACCGGGATCAAGGTATTTGGAAGAACAAGACTGATAGGAGTGTCATGTATATTCCTCCTGGACGATGAGAGGCAACTGCATCAGGTTCGGGAAATATGTCAATGGAAGATATGATGGCTAAGCTATTGAAAGGAGTGGAAGCAACCAGCACGGGAGTAACTGAGGTAATAAATGACTTGGCCTTAATGAAGCAATTGGTTGACTCACACTCCACTTCAATAAGACAGCTCGAACAACAATTGAGTCAAATTTCAGCCACATTAAATCAAAGAAAAGCTGGCACCCTACCGAGCGACACAGTGCAAAACCCAAGAAACGATGGAACATACATGGCTGTTACTACCAGAAGTGGTAAGGTGCTGGAAAATTCATCCCAAAGCAAGCAAGTGGCCGAAGATATCGTAGGATATGACGCCGTTGAAACTGATGAAGACGTTCATGACGTCATTCCTCAACGTCCACAACCTGAAAAGATCACCAACCCAAAGAAAAAGGAAAAGAAAGTCGTGGAGAAAACTATTCCCCTTCCACCACCACCTTTTCCTCAAAGATTAAAGAAGAAAGCGGATGATACAAGGTTCAATAAATTCATGACGATGTTAAAACAGTTGACCATTAATGTTCCGTTGGTTGAGGTGCTGGAATAGATGCCTGGGTATGCTAAATTCATGAAGGACCTTTTAACAAAGAAGCGGGCAGTAAGATATGAACCGGCAGATAATATTCATCATTGCAGTGCAATTGCCACAAGGTCCTTAGTACAGAAAAAGGCAGACCCTGGTGCTTTCACTATTCTGTGCACGGTTGGATCTATGAATTTTGCTAAGGCATTGTGCGATTTGGGAGCAAGCATCAATTTGATGCCACTATCCGTCTACAGAAAGTTGGGGTTGGGCGACCCTACACCAACCAATATGCGGCTTGTGATGGCAGATAGGTCGATAAAATGACCTGTTGGTATCTTAAATGATGTATTGGTGAAGGTTTCCACCTTTATCTTTCTTGCAGACTTTGTTATTCTGGATTGCGAGGTGGATTTTGAAGTTCCCATAATCTTGGGACGCCCTTTCCTCACAACCGGAAGTGTGTTTATTGATATGAGATCTAATGAGCTTTTATTTTGGTTAAATGACGAAGTGATCCGTTTTGATGTATGCAAAGCAATGAAGCAGCCTGAAGATATGGATGTGTTCTCCGTAGCTGACATTAATTATAAGGATGACAAAGAATTATCTGTAGAGAAGCAGCTTACTGTTGAGTCACTATCTGAGGTGCTTTCGAATTGTGAGCATGAGGATGTTGAAAAATATGAAGAAACCGTTTGTGCTCTAACAGGAATAAATTCCTATTCTCATGCCCCTAAGAAGCTGGACCCTGATCTTAAGAATCGACCCTCACCAATAGTGAAGAAATCCATTGAAGAGCCCCCAGTGCTAGAATCAAAAGAGCTCCCCAATTATCCAAGGTATGCATTCTTGGGAAGTGGAGATACACTTTCTGTGAGTGTGGCGGATGATTTAAGTGAACAGCACGTAGAGGCTCTTATCTCTGCTCTGAAGAGATACAAGAGAGCTATGGGTTGGACTATTGATGATATAATTGGTATCCCGCCTGGGATATGTATGCACAAGGGTCATCTCGAAGAAGTTTGCATGCCTACAAGTAAGTTTCATTGTCGTCTGAATCCATTCAGAAAATGATCCACCATTTATCTCGACGATGTTTAAGTACTCGAGGTAACTATGTGGTGTCGGAACAATAAATCAAGCGCTAGATGGGAGGCAACCCATCATTTTTTATTTTTTCTTTCGTCCTACTTTGCATTTGCTTTTGATAAACAAAAATCCAAAAAGAAGAGTTGAGCCACGACCAAAACTAAGGCGCTAGATGGGAGGCAACCCATCGTTCTAATCGTTTTTGTTGTTTTTGAGTGAATATAGGTACAAGAGAGTTAAAGGAGGAGATTGGTTTCAAATTTTGATTTGGAAGTAGTGCATTTTAAAGGTGGTAAGTTAGGAATGAAGATGCAAAAGGCTATGGGTGAGGCATTGCTCATGAAAATATAGGCAAAGAACAAGGCACGGCCTGTGTAAATCTAGGCCACGAACAAGGCAAGGCCTATACTATGGCCTAAGCTCTCGGATTCTATAGTGCTATAACATAGGCGCCGCCTATGCCTAAGAATACCATAGCATAGGCGCCGCCTATGCCTAAGAATGCCATAGCATAGGCGGTGCCTATGCCAAAGCCTTTTGTCTCTGAATCTCATATGCCATGGAATAGGCGCCGCCTATGCCTAACAATGCCATGGCATAGGCGCCGCCTATGCTCAACTAGGCTTTACAAAAGGCGCCGCCTATGCCAAGCATAGACAAAGCACTAGGCGCCGCCTATGGTCACTTTTGGTCTCCAAATCCGTTTCTAAATGAGTCAAAACCCAACCCAAGCTTGCCCTATAAATAAGAAACTTAGTGTTAGACCAAAAACACATTGCAAATCCAATCTAAGCGCCACCTACCTCTCCAAATCCTCTCAAAAATTTTCCTTTTGCTTTTTTAACTTTACTAGAACATCTTCCAAGGCCATCAACCAAGTAAGTACTTTTTTGTTCTTCTTTTATGTTCCGTAAGTACTACACTACTACGCCTATTATGAATTGTTAAATCTTGAAGTAGTATTGGTGAGTTGAATGTGATTAATTTGTTGTGATACAACTAAGTGAGGGAAAGAATACGTAAGAATGATCTTGACTTGTTTCCAACTTGTACTTAATTTTGATGCACTGTCATACTTTTGCAGAACTGACATGGTCAAGAACATTGCATAATCTTGTCAATAGAACTCTTACATGTTGGAATAACTTGTGTATAAAGGTGAAAACCATGGTTGACTACAAACATACGAAATTGTGATTATTCCTAAAACTTGATTCAATCTATATGGAGTAGTCTTGCTCAAAAGATAGATCAAACATGAAAGTATTGCCAAGATTTCATGAAGTATGACTGCACTGATTATAGTGTTGGAATATAGCGCCTAAAACATATATCGATGAAGTCTGAATAATCGATAACTTTCACTTCACTAGTTTGCACCAACAAAACAAGTATGGGGTGGTGCCACTACTGCTTGTTTATCAATTGTATCCACCGAGATGAAGCTAACATGACTATTGTTTTAATCTCAGGTACAATGGCAGCAAAAGAAAGACAATGAAAAGAAAAAGCAACCACTTCACAAAAAGGCAAGAAAAAAGGACGAAAAGGGCAAGGAGAATCCTCCTCGCTGCAAATACCTCGCCGTATGTTTGGAATTAAATGGGTCCTCGAGGAGGAAGGAAAGGAGTGGTATAGAAACAATAAAGAAAAAAAATATGTTCATGTGGAGTTGATACACAAGGAAAGCCTAGCAAAGAAAGAACCTCGCATGTTGGCCAAGATCATGGCGTTACATCTTGATTTCATATTCCGAGACATGGGAGAATGCAATCTTGATCTAACACGTGAATTCTATGCCAACTGGTCACCGAAAACTACAGGGAGTGAAGTAAAGATTCGGGGCCAAGTTCTACAACTAAATACGGAGTTTTTCAACTCCTTTTTGGGCTTGCCATCTGTTGATCCATCACCACTCAAAGAGCTGTATAACAGACCTCCGTACAGGCAAATTAGACATATATTGTTCAGAACAAGATCTATGGCACGATGGAGCAGACACAAGGACACCGGTCGGAACAACACCTTCCCATATGCTTCCTTGAATAGAGAAGCTCGGATATGGATGTGAATAGTCAACTCTTATCTGATTCCAGGGACCCAGTACATGAAGATTACATGAGATAGAGTGTGCTTGGTGTACGCGTTGATGACGAATGTTCCTATCAACATTGGGGCAATTATTCGATCTACAATGCGAAAGGCCAAGCTATACAAGAGATCCCACTTCAGCTTTGTCAATATATTGACCGCAATATTGAGGAAGGAGGACATCGAAGAGGAACCAGCTAATCATAAACTTCCACACAACCCGAAGAAGGTTGACCTCACAAAGGTTAAAGATGCTGAAACCACGCATGGCGTTAACCTTACCTCTGCAAAAAGGCATGCTCGGGATAAGAGTTTCTTTCGCCATCTTTATGGCATGACTCAGTTTACAATGATGAGCGAAGGTCGTGTTCCAACTTCTGCAGAGCTCCAACAGTTGGATTATGACTACCCAATGAATGAGCATGCAAGGCAAATGTGTGGAGTAGGTGTGTACTTTGAGGAACCTCTTGATGATGACGTGCCAACCGATGATGAGCGCAGAATGCGAGACTCCGACGTGGTGGAGAATTCTGATGACGACGACTCTGATGATGATTTCGACGCAGGGGGTATGACCCCAGACATAGAGAAGGAGTCCGACTAACCAGGTTCTTCTTATTTATTTTCCACTGAGGGCAGTGTGTCCCGTCTAAATGTGGGGTACTGGTATTTGTATGCTATACTTCTTTATCTGCATTTGCTTATTTATGTGAGTTTTGCTTATTTATGTTTATTTGTTTATTTGTTTTATTTTTTTTAGTAGTCAAAAAAAAAATTTTGTTAAAAACTTTGCATAAAATTGTTCTGATAGGCAGCATGGTATTGTGACAAGAGTCTGTGATAAAATCATTACTATTGAGATGTTTAGGCTCTAAATGTGACTCATTATGTGGTTCAATTCCTTCATCGGTTGGGTTAAGAGTCTATACTACTCCCAATAAAGTTGACCATGTGTCTTGTGTGTGTGAGATGATAGTATATTCTATGTTTGTGGCTGATGCTAGAACTTGCCTGGTATGTCTGTAAAGCGAAATAAAGAGTGTGAGTTTAGGAGATGATTCAGGCATTTCTTTGGCAACCTGTGATTGTTTACCTTCATTTTATCTACCCATGGACATCATCCTAGATAACCTCCTTTGAGCCTTAAGCCTATTTTCTTTGACAGCCTCAGCCTCATATTTAAGCCTAATCCATTTTTTTTCAAGATCATAATTTGATCCAAATTCCTAAGTGCTTTAAAATTATAAAGTCATGTGACAACATAAGAGGAAATTGGGTGAGAGTAGTGCCTTAGAATGTATTGGTACTTGAATTTGTTATGAAAAATAATTGCTATCATAAGAGGTGTGTTATGAAAAGAAAAAGGAAAAGAAAAATAAAAAGTTAATTTTGTTCAAAATTGAAAAACAAAAGAGGTGAGAAAGGGTGGTAGATTAAAAGAAAGTAGAAAGGTTGTTTGAACGAAAGTGTTAATGTCATAATGTGATGTATTAAAGCGCTTAGGAACATAGTCACTATTTCTGGCCAAAATAGTCCTACCCGTCCCTTAGCCTACATTACAACCTGCAAAAGACCTATTTGATCCTAAGCTTAGCATTCTAATATTTGGTGGAGCATTATACTAAGGGCAAGCCTATGGTCATCAGTTGCAACATATGAATTCTTTGTGAGAGTGAGAGCAAGGAAAATCTTATACCCATGTTTCGAAAAATGCAATACTTGTAAGCGATTATGAGTAATATCTTATGTGAGACACACATAGTTGATGAGTTTTGGGTAGTTTGTATGATTCTTTGTGCCTTAACTTTTGAATACGAATTAACCATCATCACGAGTCTATATTAGAGGTTGAATTGTTTCTAGAAGTGATCAGAAAACTACTCTTTGTTGATAATTGTTGTGCCTGTCTTGATAAATATTTTGTGTTGTTACTATGAAACCCTAAGTGGATGATTAGATGGACATGATATTTTGTTCGAGGACGAACAAAGCTTTAAGTGTGGGGTGTTGATGATAGGCGTATTTACACGCCTAAAGTACTATAATCTACCCATATTTTAGCTAAGTTTTGAGGGAAAAATATATAACTTATGCACTTTTAGTCCTTTTTCCTGTGAGTGAGCTAACAAACGTGATTAGCAAGTTTTCAGGAATAAATGATGCAGATTTCAGCATTTTATGGATAACTTGACGCCAAAGGAAGCTTCACAAAAGAAGGGAAGGAGAGCTTGGACGCCTAGGACCAAAAGTGATGCATGGGAAACCGGTCCCGGTCAAAAACAGCATTTTCCAAGACTTTGGGGGATCAGCAGTAACCTATAAGGATTAGGATAATGACGCAGTAATTTATTAGGATTAGGATAAGTACGCAGTAGCCTTATAGGAATAGGATATGGGTATTATAAATACCCTATTTTGCTGCAATTTTTACACACATCATTATTCTCATCATTCACATTCTAATTCATTCATCTACAACTCTAAACAATTTGCTTCCAATTAATTCTTATTTACTTTCTCTTCATCTATTCATCTTAAATTTTCACAACAAGAGAAACGCTACTTGCAAGGTCTTCACGCCACAAGCCATACCAAACCCTACTACACGTGAGATCTTTATTTTGGTATAATGATAATGACTATTGTGATTTCTCTTGCACTCATTAGTAGCTAAACTTCTCTGTTGGGGTTATGGAAGCCTTATGAGATACTATCTATTGCTATGATTTTGTGAGTTCTTGACACGTATGCTGCTTATATCATTATTCTCTTCATCTTAATGCAAATTCTTGTGGTTGCAAACACATAGGATACGCCAGTACAGCATTAACTTGTTCGAAAGAAAAGTTATATGTCTGGAAAAGAGATAATGTCAAGGTAATAGGGCACCAACCCCTGTTAAAAAGTTAGTGCCGTAACTGGATTAACCTCTTGGAGAATTTGTACCATTAGATACTCTTTAAGCTCGAAAGAGTTAAAGTGAAATACTCCTTGTTAGGTCGAAAGACGCTTGGATTTACCATTGAATACAATTCTCTATAAGCACATGCATGTCTAAATTCCACATAACTCATAGCCAATCGAGACGTATAACTCATAAGGTGGACATAACCCTAACTCTCAATTGTCATTGGTTAAACATCTTACTAAACATTCTTTTTTTTTTACTTTGCTATTTTCCATTTTTCACTTTGTTACAATATTGCACACTACAATCCCCCCCTTTTTATGAAACTTTCACCAAAAGTCTAATAATCTTCGCTTACTTAGTGATCAAGTATTCTCTGTGGGATTCAACACCCAACCCAGTTGGGTTCTATATTTGACAACGACCGTTTACACTCTTACAAGAGTTGTAGTTTGAGCGTTATCAATTTTTCTCTTATTTATTGATATTAATATGGATATTATGATGATACCTGACAAGGTCGGCGAATATTATGATGTTATGATGATACTTAACAAGGCTAGAGGATATTGTAATGATAAGACAATACCTGGCAAGGTCGGAGGATACTATGATGATATGATAATACTTGGCAAGGATGGAAGATATTATGAAAATATGATAACACCTAATAAGGACAGAAAACATTATGATAAATTAATGATACCCAACAAGGCCGGAGGAGGATTACGATAATACGTATATACTCGGCAACACCGGAGGACAATTGTTGATGCACCTATAAGTACATCTACCGGTTTGAGTCTGGTTATCCCAATGTATGACAATTAAATATTTATATATGCTCGTGTAAAGTTCGGTATAATGTTAATATTAGAGATGTTAGTTATAGTATCCTAGTGATAAGGTATAAAGTGGTATAGTTGTTGATTTAAGGTTGAAAATATAATTAGTGGTTAATATTAATTAAGAGGTCAATAAAACTTATGGATAGTCAAACCTTAGCAATAATGAGGTATAGTGGTATTGACGACTAGTAATAATGATAATTATGTTTTAATGATGTTTAGCATAAATAAAGACTTGTACCAATGATGATTAGTTGATAATAGTGATTAGTCGATAATGATGACTAGTTGCTAAATGATGATTTTTGGATTAGTGATACTAGTTACTAAATGTTGTTTAGTTAAAAAAGAATAGTGAATAATTGGTGATTAGCAATTATTGGATAAATGGTGATTAGTGAGCTTGTGATGGCTAGAAATAAATATTGGCTGGTTGATGAATATATTTTAGTGATGAATTTTTGCTAGATTCTAGATAAATAACAATTAGAGGTTATATGATGACTAGTGAGAAATTGAATTAGTTAATAAGCATTTATTAGATATTACAGAGCTATTAGCGCATATCGAGTATATAGTTGTCTAATTGATTGTATTGTTATGGTTTTGAATCTATTATCATATGTTGTTCAATTATGAATGTTAATGATAATTTTTGAATGTTAATAAATGACCGATTGATGGTAAGTGTTGAATGACGAATGAATAATGATGGAGTTTGGTTATATTGTTGATTAGACTCCTTTACTATTCACTTGGGTGTACTCATTAGTGGTATGGGACATTATGATGAGTTCTTTAATTTACGCACCAATTGGCATATGGGAGACCACTTTGCACTTGTGATTGTATGAATTGATGCTTTATAATGAATTATTATTCTGAATTATCCAATTCTGATATATAGCGATGTGGGCAGGCATTGCTTATTTATGTTATATTGTTAGTCCAATATTTATTAATTGTTATGTACAACGATATTGGCATGTGTTGATGACTTATGTCATACTATTATTCTAATTTTATTACTTATGATATACATGATGATGGAGATGATTTTGGTTCGATTATGTACCTTGACTTAGTTATAATTATCTTGTATTTATCATTCTAATATCATGATTTAGTTCAGTTAATCGATGATGCCTACTGAGTGCCTACTATTTTGGTACTCATACTACATTTTTGTACATTTTTTGTGTAGAACCGAGTACTATCTATTGTCATTGATCATTGTTTATGCGGTTATTGACTTCCAAAGATCGGGTGATGTAACACCTCAGATTTTTACCTCTAAAAATTTCTTAAGATTAGAGTTTATTGCTCAGACTAAGTCTTACCTAATGAGTCATAAGGTCTCCTTACGGGTTGTGGGGCTAAATTTTTAGGGTGACCAGTGAGGGTTGCCCATGTTTGTACTGTGACTACGACTGGGATGTCACGAGTCGTAAATACTCTTTACGAGTTATAGGGTGCTTTTTGTAGTCAAACCACTGTAGTTTCCCAAGTCACTATTGTGGTTACAACTAGGACCTTGCGAGTCAGAAGATCCATGTACGAGTTGTTGGGTATGAACCGTAGGGTAAACAATAAGGAGGCCCAATGTCTCTACCCTGTCTACGAGTAGTGGCAACGACTCGTAACCTAACATCATGAGTCATGATGTGATTCATAGTCACTGGCGACAGTTTTTCCTATGTTTTAATTGGGGGTACTTTGGTTATTTCCCTCTTTCGACAATTGTGACCCACAACTTAAAAACATTTTAGGGTCTTATTATCACTCCAAAATAGGTCAAAATACATTTCTCTTCTCTTACATTGTTCAAATTAATAATAAGGCTAGGGTTTCTCAAGATTGATCATCAAGGGCTTAGAGGTTGATTTCCCTCCATAATTACTAATACTTTTGGGCATTTACCTCTTTTATTAATATTATTTTACTTAAATCTTGTGTTTAAATGGTTATTCATGTATATTTGAAAATGGATTTTGAATTGGGTTGAGCGTTTTTTATGTTGGGTGTATTTAGGCATTCTAGTGTCACTATTATAGTTGTTTTAGCCTTGTTTTGAGGATGATTCTAATATATATGGGTTGATAATGAGATAAATGTGTATCAAAGTATTAAAGAATCTGTTTATAAGGTTAAAAGTGAATTCCAAGAAAGTTGGTACTTCAAAGAGTCAATTAGAGTTCAATAGAGAAAACTAGTCTTTCTATCTTGAGCTATTTGCTTGTCTGGTCTATCTTGTTTGATTCTATTTTTTCTATGTGTTCCTTATGGTTTTAAATGTGTAATTATGTGTGGAACAAGTTTTTATGAGTGTACAAAGTTCAAATGATTCAAGTAAAGAGTTACTTGAAGTGAAATATCATGGAAATCAACCTAGTCTAAGCTCTTGTTTTTTATTCATCGTGATGGATATTGTGTATTTGAATTTTTTATTTCGTCTGGTGTGTTCTTGTAGGATCCTTTGTGAGATTAATATGATGATATATGAATGATATAAAGTCTAGAAAATCATTGGAAATACACCACAATACAAGGGATGAAAGGAGGAAGGACAAACACTTAACCACAATTCGGAGGACAACTTCCAATAGCACCATGCGATTTATATTCATTGCATGCTATACTTCTATTGAATATAGGGTGAGTCGCATGCTTCATTCCATATGAATATATGGTACAATTCATGGTCTACTCCACCCCTGGGCGTTTCAAGCTAATTCAACTCCAACACGGACTTGGCTTACCCTTATGCTATAAATAGATGTTGTATCACGTTTTTACATATCTTTTGAGATATTTTGGAGATCAAGGGCCTGATACAACTTCATAATTATGTGTTTATTATTTTAATTTAGTTCATTCATGTTTTTAGTTGTTAATTGCAACCTTGTGATTACGATAATGACTGTGTATGGCTAAACACCCTTTTCTGGCGTTTGAAGCCAAGAAGATGATTACATTAGTTTTAAATTTAATTCGTTTAACTTTGCATATCATTATTTGTTGTGTGCTTATCTTTGATATAACTATTTTAAGGATTTGACACCCTTAGAATATATGAATTGTCTACCTTTTGATCTCAGGAGATGGAATAGGGATAGAATAAGGAGATGAACAAAGTTTGGGTTCTTATTCTTTTATTAAATAAAGAATTGAACTTAGCACCTAGGACAGGGATGTACATAGGATCCAAACTTTATTCAAACGTAGGATGATAGCTTAAATAACCTAATTGGATCATTACATCGCCGCTCAATGATGTAGTTGTAAGGTTGAACTTAGCTAAAGGATTAAAGGTTGGGAAACCATAATCATGCAAATAACCATACGAATCTACAACCAAGATAAGGGAGATAATGAATGGAATTCAATAACGTAGTATAATTTTTCAAAGTGATTAAACCCTGGGTTTTCTCCTATAAGTTATTTTAAGATCTTTAATTTCCACATTACTTAATTTTCTACAGTCTACAAATCCTAAAATTTCTTTTTGGTTAAAATTGCATCAATTGAATCTAAATTGTGAACTAACATGGAATCGTTGTTAAATCAAGTCTCTGTGGGATCCATACTTGGCTTCTTGAAGGCTACTTTACTACTTGATAAGACCACATACACTTGTGTGTACGCTTGGGCGCTGTCATGTATTTGGCGCCATTGCTGGGGACTTGAAATTTGGAAACTATTTATTTTAGTTTTACTTTTAGGTTTCTTTGGTGTTTTTTTTCTTGGTCTTGGTTTTGTTGTTGCAGGAATTAGGTTTTTAGGTTGATAAGGTAGCAAGGGATCAGGAGTTGGTAGAACCAATCCCTAAACTTGAGTGAGACTTTCACCAATGTAGGAGAGAAGAAATCTTTATCCCATGAATTCCTCAAATCTAACAAGATTAAGAGAATACTGCAAGCCGTCTGAAGGACAGTTAGGGAAGTGGTAGTCCCACTTTTGATAAAGTTGACTTCCTCAATTCAAAGACCAGCAGCTGGGGGGAATTTTGAGTTGAAACAGAATATGGTGCAGCTTCTTCTGAGCAGTGGACAATTTGAGGGCTTTCACACAAGGATCCAAAATTCCACCTACAGACCTTCATTAATTTTATTAATACATTCATTCCGACTAGGGTGAGCACATATTATATGAGGCTGACACTTTTTCCCCATTCTCTTTTGTGGGAAGCTAAAAGATGGTTGAATGTAGAGCCATCCAATTCAATTACATTATGGGATGACATAGCCAGAAAGTTCCTCATCAGATTTTTTCCATCAAGCAAGACTGTGAGACTTCACAGTAAGATAATTATCTTTAAATAGAAGCCTAATGAAAACCTCTATCATGCTTGGGAATGCTTCAAGTCTCTTCTTTGGGATTTTCCACACCACCAATAGTCCAATAAGGTACTTACTCATACTTTGGTAGAAGCTCTTGATCACAATACAAAGATTTTGCTAAATTCAGCCACAGGTGGTCAAGCGTTAGAATTAAATTATGTTGAATTGTACAAATTACTAAACTGCATAGCATAAGGAAATAGAGAGTGGAATTTAGATTCTAGAAGTTCCACAAAAAGAATTCCAGGTGTATTGGAGGTAGACCAATTCTCAGCCTTAGCAGCACAGGTTTTTGTACTACAAAATTTGATCATCACTTAGTTCAATAGCATGAAATTTGGAATAGTGCAACCTGGAGCCATAATCAATGTCATCCAACAAGCTACAGGTTGGTGTGAAGTATGCCAAAATAATGTCCATTCAGCGGCCATATGTGCTTCAAATCCAGAATTTGTGATGTATGTAGGTAATTCTTAAAGTTCAAATTATGGAAATGCCTACAATGTGAAGTGGCATATTGAACCACTAAATTAGCCTTGGAATGCCCCAAATCCACAGGCCTAATGAAATCAGTCAACAAGCAACATGGAAGAGATTGTGAAACAACTCTTAGCTAGTCAAGAACAAATGGTTATAGATATGAAAAGTTAACAGACAAAATTACATAATGAAAAAGTGGCCAAGATAAGCTTAGATTTAAAATTTCGGAAAATACAACAAGCATTAATACCATGCCACAAGGTGGTTTGCCATCAGATATAGAAAATCAAAAGAAGGTTATGGCAATCACCTTGAGACGTGGTAAAGTTCTTCAAAGAAAACCTCTCAAGGCAACAAAGAAGGTAGATGTTGATATGGTGACCCAATAGGTAAATGACCAAGTTGCTGAAAATTCAAGAAAGTCTGAATACTTGAAATAAAAAGTTGATGCAGAAGAAGTGAAGAAGATGCCTCCACTACCCTTGCCTCAGAGGCAGATCAAAGCGAAGAAGAATGCAATGTTCAAAATGTTCTTTGACACATTCAAAGAGCTTCACATTAACTTACCTTTGCTACATACATTGCAATGTATGCCCAAGTATGCAAACTGCTTAAAAGATGTGGTGACTAATAAGGTGAAACTACAGGATGTGGGAGTTATAACACTCACTAAAAAGTATAGCGCTGTATGACATAGAAAATCCCCAAGAAATTGAGAGATAAAGGAAGGTTTGATATCCCTATTAAAATTGGGAGCAAAGTTGTCCATGCACTAAGTGACTTAGGGGCTAGCATAAAATTGGGCTTGGGAAAGATGAAACCAACCACCATGGTATTGCAACTGGCATTTGGGTCATTTCCACATTTGGATGGAATAATTGAGGATATCCTCATAAAGGTTGGTAAATTCATTATACTAGCTGTCTATATTGTTCTTGATTTTAAGGCAGATGAACGGGTACCAATCATCTTAGATAATCCATTCTTAGCAACTGGATGGGCCTTGATTAATGTTAGAGAAGGCACGCTCAAAATTAAGGTAGATAATAAAGAGGTGGTGTTTGATGTTTACAAAACACCCAGCGTAAATTTCCAAATTAAAGATTTATATGTGATCAATGTTATTAAAGGGGAAAAGTGTGGGGTGGTTAATCCACCAAATACTTCTTCAGATTACCTGATTGAGTAGCCCAAGTTGAATTCACCGTTTCCCAATATAATAAACGTTGAAATTAAAAGAGATATTGAACTTGGGAGTGCAAACTCAGGAGGTCAAAAATGAATGAAAAAATAGCTGCTAAAGGGGAGTAAAAGGGTGAAGGAATATGGTTGAGTTGAGTTGGGTCATGTCGCGGCACTAAATTATACGCTGCTTAGGAGGAAATCCAAGGTAATTAGGTATATTTTCTTTTCAGTTTTTAGTGTTTATTTCACATAGTTTTTGTTTTTGGCTGAGTCACATATTAATGAAGAGTTTGAGTACCATAAACTTGAGCTAAGAAGAATGGAATAGATTGAGTGTGGGGTCCCATGGATCCCATGGATATATAAAGATGCTACTAGCTATGCCTAGAGGCCTCAGGGAGTATTTATATCTCTTACCTTTAAATTCACTTTGGGGACAAAGTTGATTTTTAAGTGTGGGGTGGGGAAATTCCCAAATTTTGGCTCAATTTAAATTATTTTTTTGGTATAAGATATTCTTGTTGGTGCTATTTTTTAGTACATGGTGCAAGTGTTTTATTTGGTAGAAGCAAGTTGAATGAGTGAATTGTTATTTTTGAGACTCTTAGGCTCAGATTTTTGAGTCTTGTACTTTGTGTCTTAAAATTTTATTCATGCTATTAATTGGTTGAGAGTCTATGATAATCCTATTGAGTTGAGCATGTGCCATGTGCGTGTGAGAATTTTTGTATATTCCTTGTTACATGTGATATCTAGAACTTGCCCGGTGTATGTGTAAAGTGAAATAAAGAGTGTGGGTTTAGGAGATGATATAGGAAGTTCTTTGATAGACTTGTTTTATACCTTCTATTTGTCCTACTCTTAGTGAATTATCCTAGTTAACCCCCATTGAGCCTTTATTCTTTTTTTTGGTAACCTTATATGTAGCCTAATCCCCTATTTGATAGACCATAATTTGATCCATAAAATCTCCTAAGTGCTTTAATGAAGAATTGATTTAGTAAGGAGTTTGAGAAATTAAAGAAGAAAAAAAGGTGAAATTGATGCCCCAAGGTAATAGTTATTGGTGTTTATATTTGATGTGTGGTGGATGGATGTGACATAATTCATGCTAGAAATATTTTCATGGTTGTAAAAAAAAAGATAAATAAATTGATTCACGTGGTAGTAAACTATACGTCCACCAAGTGTTTGTGAAAATGCATAAAAGAGATGGGGCAAAAACAAAAGGTATGGATAGATGAAAAAGTGTAATTTGGTTGTTGGATATTGGTTTTAAAAATATAATGTAGTGTATTAAAGCTCTTAGATAGGTTAGTCACTATTCCCAAATAGTTCTACCCATCCATTAGCCTACGTTACAATCCGAAAAAATCCTAATTGATCCTAATCTTTACATTCTAATTTTTGTGGAACCTTACACTAAGGTCAAGCCTATGGTTCATTGTGTGTAACATGTGAATTCTTTTGTGAGAGTGAGCGTAATTTGATTCTTGTACCCATTATGATAAATTGCATTATTATAAGTGATTATGTCTAACTCTCTTATTGTGAGGGCACATGTTTGATGAATGTGGGTAATTTGTATGATGTCCTTGACTAAATGATATGCATGAGTTTTTCAACTAGGTTAATCAATTCTTGATGCTAGGATGTTTTAAAGTAGTGTTCATAAGCTTTCAATTGTGTAAATAACATACATAGCATGTGACTTGTATTCTATGTAGTCATTGTAGTACTAGCTTGAGTGTCTTTCTTTTAGTATAAGTGTAAAGTCGTCTTAGTTGATGATTGTTATAGTTAAGATTTATTTGAGGACGAACAAAGTTTTAAGTGTAGGGTGGTGATATTGGGTGTATTTATGCATTCTAGTGTCACTATTTTAGTTGTTTTAGCCTTATTTTGAGGATGATTCTATTATATATGGGTTGATAATGATATAAATGAGTATAAAGTATTAAATCATGTTTTTATAAGGCTCAAAGTGTATTCCAAGAAATTGGTACTTCAAAGAGTCAATTAGAGTTCAACAGAGAAAACTAGTCTTTCTAGCTTGACCTAGTTGCTTGTCTAGTCTGTCTTGTTGGATTCTATTTTGTTTTATGTGTTTCTTATGGTTTTAAATGTGTTATTATATGTAGAACAAGTTTTTATGAGTGTACAAAGTTCAAATGAGTCAAGGAAAGAGTTAAAACTTGAAGTAAAAGATCATGGAAATGTAATACCCCGAAAAATCCAAACCAATATTAGAGCCATGTACCAAGCTCATACATAGTACATCATGGTTCTTTTATAGTCTTATGAGTAGGTTAGATGTATATTAAGGATTCAAATAACTCCCAGCTATCAGACGAATCAAAACATTTCTTACCGATTGAATTCTTGAGAAGGATATTGGTATAGTCAACTTCAAACGAGCATATCTCTCATTATACTTATAATTTTTGACCTTCTTGCCTATTTAAAAGATATATAATTGAATTAGATTTCCAACGATACCAATGTTTCCTAAATCCAATATTGGAGCAAAGAGTTATTCCTTTTTTACTCCAGTATGTCAGGCTAGAAATAGTGTGATGACATTCATGGTAGCTTACCACATTTGTGATGCCCTATCACGAAGATCGTCAGCCTTAGGCAGAAACCAGGTCCTAAGTAACGACATTCGTGGTATATTACCATATTTGTGATGCCCTATCACGAAGGTCGTCAGCCTTAGGAGGAAACCAGCTCCTAAGTGACGACATTCGTGGTAGCTTACGACATTTGTGACGCCCTATCATGAAGGTCGTCAGCCTTAGGAAGAAACCAGCTCCTAAGTGATGATATTCGTGGTAGATTACTACATTTGTGATGCCCTATCAAGAAGGTCGTCAGCCTTAGGCAGAAACCAGCTCCTAAGTGACGATATTTGTGATAGCTTACCACATCTGTGATGCCCTATCACAAAGGTCGTCAGCTATGATTTTTCAGCAACTGGGAATTTATTTCATAAGGGTATTTTGGTCATTTCCTTCACCTTCCACGACTTATAACCCTAAAGAGACTTAATTGTTCCTATTTTTTCTTCAGTTAAGCATCTCAAAAACCCTCTCTTAAGCTCTCAACTACAAGATTAGGGTTTCCACCAAACTCATCTCTCAAAAGCAAGATTCAAGCTTTTTTCCAAGATAATTGAGAATTAAGTTTCTCAATCCAAGAACTCTCCAGCAAATCATCAAGGTTTCCTTTCTAAGGTCTGCGTAGTGTTCATCTATGGATCCCATCCATTCATAGAACTCAAGAACCATGTTTTGAATATTATTTTGTAAAATTTTTGTGGTGATATGAGTATGTACATGTTGACGGTTGTTGTTTAAATTTCAATGTGATGTCTAATGGTGTTTCATGGAATATATATGTTTGTTAATTGGAAACCATGAACTTTAGGTGGTTTAATATGGTGCAAGTATGGAACCCACCTATGCCTTAAAGAATGCATGCAAGGTGTTTGATAAAATGTTTAGGATGCTAGAAATTCATGTTTTTATGGTTCTATGATGTCTAAATGACAAGTCTATGTTAGATATATACTTCAATATGAATTCCATGTTTTTCATATGTTACTATTGTAGTGGTATGAAGCATGTCAGATAATGGAGATATCCAATATGTACACG